>CM043324.1:46851404-48051404 GCA_023736055.1 Quercus glauca
AAAACACCATAAGTCCACAAGGCACAAGCACAATTTCTTTGATTCTCAGATCACAAGGTTTTAAAGGAAAATATAAGAGTAAATACCTGTGAACTGTGAAGGCTCGAAGCTGGGCTCGCTAAGCAGATCGAGCAATGGCAACCGGCGGCGGCGGCGGCTGCAAGTGGGTCTCGTCTCGCGTGGCGGCGTGGGTCTGGCTCTCACCGGCGTGGGTACTGTCGTAATGAACTGGGTTTCGCACTCTCTCGCTCTCGTTTTGCTCTCCGTCTCTCTCCGTCACGGCAACACAGGCCTCTAAATCTGATCAAGATTGGTCTCTGTACTCTCTATCTCTATCTCTATCTCTGTCTCGCAAGTCGCAGCTCTCGCTTCTCACTTTCCTTTTTTTTTTTTTCTTTTTTTTCCTTTGTTTTTTGCTTTCTCCGTTTGGTTTTGGACTGCTGAGAGTTGAGTTTTTTTTTTTTTTTTTGGATTAACATGGGTCATGGGCTCTGCTTTGAGCTGGCCGGATGATGGGCTGAGGGAAGGGGTTCATGATTTTTGGAAGGGGGGCGGAGCTAAAATCTAGGGGGGCCGGAGCTAAAATCTCAGGGGGGCCCAAGCCCTTTTTTTTATTTTTTGGGAAAATTTTACTTGCTAAAAAAATTTTCTTTTGGGCCCAGGGGGGGCCCGGGGCCCCTTAGCCCTCTGCCTGGGTCCGTCCCTGGTATAAATCCTGTGGATATCTTTTTTATTGTTCTTTCTACCAAGTATTTTCCTAGTTTGCTTTGATTTTCCATATCCATTTCTTTCTTAGCCCTCACCCTATGGCCTGTCATTACAACCTTGATTAAAGACCTTTTGATCTCTGATTTTGGTGTTTGATTACATTAATGGAGAGGATTTCTGAAAATTGGACTTATAGGGTTAAGTTTTGAGAGAATTCTTCTGATTTCAATTGTTCTACTTTTATCTGAATTTGCTGGTGGTTTGGAGTTAAATTGACTATTTCACACACACACTCAAGGACTTAGCTTTAGGTTGAAGTAAATGCTTAACTCTTGCTTGACAAATTGCTGAATTTTTTTGATTGATTTTCCTACTATCTTCGATGTCAAAAGAGTAAGTTACTAGTGATGAAATCTAAATTCAGATCATGGCTTGGTGAGTGATGATATTTCTCTATGGGGTCTAGCTGATAGTGTCTATAGTTGTCTTTTATTTTATTTTCTTTTTGTTTGAGGACAAACAAAGTTCTAAGTTTGGGGGTGTTTGATGGCTTGCATAATTTAGCATAATTTATCACTTCTCAACTTTACACTTTAGTCTAATTTTATTTATTTTTGTTGCTCTTTTTGGCCTTAGAAGTTGGCAAGAAAAGTGGGTCCCTCTGGGTTTTGATGGAGGCGCAAAAAGAAAGAAAAAGGGGAGGCACACACAAAAAAAGAGCAAAATGTTTTGGGCTGAAAAAAAAGCAACATTTTTGGGTCGAAGAGAGGAAGGTTTTGGGTTGAAGAGAGGAAGGTTTTGGGCTGAAAAAGGGCAACACGTCTAAAAGTAAAAAGGGCAACACGTCTGAAAAAGAAAGGAGGTGCTGAATTGAAAGAAAAAAAAGAGGCGCTGAATTGAACTGAAAAGAAAGGGAGGCTGAATGAAAAAAAAGAAAAGAAAAGAAAAGAAAACCTGGCGTTGAAACAAAAGGAGGGAGGCTCTGAAACTGAAAGAGAAAAAGGCTGAAACAAGGAACGCTGAAGCAGATTTTTTTGCGTTTATTTACCCTTCAAATCTTCTCAGAAAAATTATTGTGAATTCGTTTATGTTGAATTTAATATTTAGCATGAACTAAATTTTCTTTATTCTAGGAAAACGATGTAATCTAGTTCCAAGCTATGCTTGCTTTTCTATGTTAATTTGAATTAATTCTCTTCATGTTTGTCTGATTTATTCTGAGCTTATTGCTTCTAATTAACCGGCCATTAATTAGATGATTTTGATCTTGTGATTTGCTATCGAAAGAGGGAATTATAGGATAGATCTTGAATATTTCAGCATAGGTAAATATAGAGATCGAAAGACTTGTATGAACCTATGTAGTATTAAAATCGTTGGTCTTAATGCTTTCTTGCTTTATTAAATTGCATACTCTTGTATAAAATGATGAGCAAGAATGTTTCCAATTGACTGTCGAAAGAGGCTTTTGGATGAGTGTGGAGATTACTAACAAACAGAGAGAATTAAATTCAATTAGCTAGATGAGTAAAGCATAGTGAGGAATTAGGTGAAATCGATTTCCTAGAAGTTTTCTTCCCATTAATTTGATCTTCAAACAACATCTTTCTTTTCCTTTGCGCATTTTCTTTAAATTGATTTTATTTTAAATTCCAATTACAAAAACCTTATTGACTTCTCTAGATAAAATCAAGATTAGCATAATTTTGGTATTTGTCAAAAGTAAGTGACCAATCCCTGAGGACGATACTCTTCTCATCACTTTACTATAAAACTACGATACTGTGCACTTGCAGTTTTGCACCGATCATTGTCACGTTTGATATTCTTGATTTGTGTGTGACTTGCATTTGTGTGATAATCCTTGTCTACTTACATTCGTCTAAGGGTATTTAGTCACTTAGCCACTTTTAGATGACTTACATCCAATTATGGAGCTTCGTCATTTAGACTTCGTCAACAATTTACATCGGTCTAGCGGAATCTTGTCCTTTTTTTTTCTTTTTTTTTGGTGACTTACATCCATTTAAGGAATCTTGTCACTTAGGCTTCGTTAGTGATTTACATCCATCTTGGCGGAATCTTATCACTTAGCTATTTTTTGGTGACTTACATCCATTTAAGGAATCTTGTCACTTAGGCTTTATCAGTGATTTACATCCGTATTGGCGGAATCTTATCACTTAGCCATTTTTTGATGACTTACATCCATTTAAGGAATCTTGTCACTTAGGCTCCGTCAATGATTTACATCCGTCTTGGCGGAATCTTATCACTTTGCCATTTTTTGGTGACTTTCATCCATTTAAGGAATCTTGTCACTTGTTGCTAGAAAGATCCCTTGACGCTATGTCGTTTTGGACCTTCTTGAGGCCATGTTGATATCTGCATTAAGTAGCACATGCACTTGCCAAGACTTGGTTAGACAAGAATTTTAGAACAATTCATATATAAATAATAAGTTACCAATAGCCTAGGTGGACCTTTTTCTTATTTCCTTGTAATTCTAGAGTTTTACCTCTTTTGTGATCTATCTAGTAATGCATACATTTTTGCATAAAACTTTACTAGGTGTAAATTTTTATAGACGAATATAAAAGAGACAGAAATAAATGTGTTACCTTAAATGACGACAGTATTTTGTCACATACCTTGATCTTTTTATTGTTGGGATCTTCTTGACAAACTCTTCTCTTTTCAAGATGACGAGCTCCTATTTTTTCAAGATTTTTTAAGCTTAACGTGATACTTCATGTCTAAGGCCTAGATTTCTTTTGCCTTCGATTTTTGAAAGGCGTAAAAACTAGGCCATGTTGTTGCCTCCGTTCAAACATGAAAAGTGTAATTCTCGTTTGTTGACAACTAGAGGAATGCTCTATCATGATTAGAATTTTTTTTTTTTTTGGCGTACTTTAACGACTATGGTCATTGCTGTTTGTAATAGCAATTCCCTCTTCCTTCTTCTTTAGTTGTACGCTTAATCACTTCAATAGTGTTAACTGCATTTTGTTAGGAATGACAATGTACAAATATGCAACTGCATGCTATACAATTATGGATGTCATTTGATGAAGTGCATTCTAAAAGTATAATATGATTTGTGAAGACTGAAGCTATTGGCTACATGCTTCTTTAAAGTGTCAAAGTTAAAGTTGATATGTCCATTATTTTGGATACTCAAGTGTCCAACGTATATCAAAAATGATTTTAAGATAAAAAGAAGTGTTTGATGTTGTGATAGCATGTGCAATAAGTTGGTAAGATATGAACTAGAGAAACGGTCATGAATTTTTTATTTTTTTATTTTATTTTTTTTTACTGTCAGCCTTAGATTCATTTCGCATTTAGTTGCAGTTCCTTAAATTTAAGATATATACATTACACACATCAAAATCAAGTTTTGGAGATTAAGTTAACAAGAGAGAGAGAGTGAGTAAGGTTTAATTACCTGTTTGCCTTGGGACTTTTTCTAGAAATTGAATATCCGAGCCCACCTTTGCAAGGATCTTAGAACATGCATACTTGGCTTGGAACCACTTTGTTCACATGGCAAGTGATTTAGATGTGTGCGTGCAGTACTTTGGGTACCCTTCTAAGTTGATTTCTTTTCAACGAGCTCTTCTTTGGTGGGTTGATATTGGCTTCAAAGCTATTGGGGCTTGACTCCCCATTTGTGATGTCAAAGGAATTTTCATAACCTTTGGTTGTATTACCCTTTTCCACTTAAGGGTTTTTGATATTTTTCTTGACAGGTTCTTCTTGACAATTTCTTAAGAATATAGGTACAATCAAGCTAGTCTAGTTACACTAGTGAATAGTTTAGTACTTTTACTGTGCAAAGCGTTAGACTTGGAGCAACCTTGTCAAGTAAGAAATTCACAAATGATATTAACCACAAATGTATAAAATTTGTTGGGGGCTTAATTATTGATTTTTATATAGAGGTGTAATATAGTTTATACCGAGCTCTGAAGTTTACTGGCTCAGTGAAAGCATGATGCTTTAAAATATAAAAACCACTAAAGATTTCATGAAACCTTTTGGTGGGATTTATGTATGGAACAATTTAAATTCTCCATTCTCAAAGTGTAATTATACATGGAAAAGTTTAAATAGTAAACTTTGTTCATTCTATGGTGGAACATATGAAGATATAAAATTTTATAACTTAGCAATGATGATGGAATTTATTTCAAAAGAAACGTACTGAAACTAAATATCTTTTATGCATATTGGCATAAATTTTAATGATTTTTGAATTATGAAATTTTACAAACTTGCATTCCTTAAATAACTGGATCCTTTAACTCAAAAATAATGCTATTAGCATATTTTTAAAACCATCTTATGTCTTTTTTTTTTTTTTTGAGAGAAAAAACATCTTATATCTAATGATATTGACAACTCTGAAAGTAAAAACATATAATGTTTTATACATTTAATTGATTGCTCTAAGGAGCATTTATAAAATTAATTTCCATTAGGGAACCAATTGTAGAAAGTAGAAACATATAGGAGTATTCACTAACTTTTTTCATCCAGAATTTCTTTAACTTCAAAAATCGAAACTGAATAACTTTGGGTTTAATGCCTAAAGCAGATTTTTTTTTTTTTTTTTTTTAATAAATAACTTAGATAGGCAATAAGATTCAAATCCACCTTCTTAGTGGTTAGAATCATGACATACTACAATTCTATTAAGATAATAAATTTCGGTTTCACTTTTCTCAAATGGTAAAATATGAGATTTCTTACCTTTGACAAGGGCCATGCAATAAAATTTGACTTCAATTTTCCTATCTTAGCAAGATGCATTAGGAAAGAAAAGTAGTGATATAAAAAGCCATAATGTGTGAACATCAATTAGGATATTATAAACATTTATTTATACAGTAAAGGGACTCAAACGGTTTGTTCTGATTATATTAGGAAATGTAGTAGAACTCTTTTTAATGGTCATAATTAGAATATCAAGGCTATAATACTTGACTTATATTTTAATGGAGGGGATTTCAAAGAGTAAATAGTGACATTCCTTGACCGAAAGACCGGGGGAGAGCATTAATTCCGTCTCTAAGGAGTTGAATGCTAAAGTTAATGTGCAAGAGGAGTGCGTTACTGATGGCTTACAGGTGGACGACAGTTTGATTGCGAGGTTAAAGGAGAAATTATTGCACCATAATTACTCGTTTATTTCCCTCAAACTCCGTCTTGGTTCAAAAATTAAACAATGATAGCTCAGAAATGGCAATAACGGATAAGGAAAAAGAGGCTTCTAGAATCACGAAAGTTAGTGTTGGAGAATTTTGCTTCAATGCAAATTGCATTAACTCTAAAAGAAAAAGATCTCTTTCCATACTCTTTTCCCTAACTACCAAATATAATATATCCAAATATAATATATTCCTTGAACGTGTGTTGGTTGTAACTATAAAGCCTCACTGCTGTACAACTATTCAAACCAAAATTGGAATCTTAAATTTTGGCTTGACAGCAATCAAGGCTTTTCCAAAGCTGGTATAAAATTTTGATGTCTTTTTTATCCCTTGTTTTCGGTTTGTTGAAACAGGGTATATATTCCCTTGTACTTACAGTTTTACTAAATAAAGGTTTCTACCTATTTTACCTCAAAAATCTGGTATAAAATTTGATAATATCTCTAGACCATATATATTTATTACGATGAATTCACGGTCTTCTAACTATATTATGGCATTTTCCATCAATGCTTAGCATAGAACCTACGAATTATAATATTGTCTAACGTTTTGCATTCTAGGATGGAAAAGTATTATAGTTATTAATTCCTTTACCCTCATGTGTCTTTTGAGAATAGTGTAGCGTGAAAGAAGAGTAAATATTATTTGCAAATACTTGGTGAGTAGAAAAGGGGAGAATGCGTAAATCTGACTTTTAGATTTTAGCCCATAGTGTGTTCTTTGAACTGGGCCATATCCTTAAGGTCTGTTGAGGTTGCTTGAATTTTGTGGTCATCCAGCGTTCAGTCCATGCCTTATAATGAACAAACCATCCATTTGATCGCTTCTACACCATAAGACCCGAATGTGTGCTTTGTTTCTCTGCTTCAGGGGTGTGGACCCTCAAGGAGTCAAGGTAGAGGCCGTAGGGTTTAAGACCTTGGATTTGGCTTCTCACATCGTCATCTACTTAATTGGACGACAAAGTCATGCTTTGACGAAGATGGTGTGTCAATGATACCTCTTTGTCTCCTCCATCTCAACCCAATCTTATATTGCGAAAGTAGTTGAAGAAATGAGAACGTGCAAATTGAAGAGATGATCAAAGGGTATCATCCTATGAGATACTCTTGGTCTGATATCTTCTTGTTCATAACCCTTGATTGAGTTAAGTGACCCTTTGTTGTAGGAAGAGGTTAATGGCTAATCTCTTCCCCACAGACGACGCCAAACTGATGATGCCAAAATCGTCAGTTGGATCACTCGTTCTATCTAGAGCATTAGACAATCTTGTTGGACCTGCAAGATAGAAGAGAGATAGATCGAAGAGACCATCGGGTTGTGCTCGGTGGGGGAGCCTCCGATGCTTAAGTTAGTATCAACCCATATATTTCGTATATAGATAGTGTTTTGTAGTCTTTTGTAGTAGTTTTTTGTAGTACCTTAGCAAATGGACAAATTGTCCATTTTTTAGGTGACTTAGGTAACTATTGGACATAAATGATGGTGATTATTACCCTAATTATAACGTTCTTTGTCTTGATGAGAGGGTTTAAGGCCTTTGATGATCGTTATTGAATATGTTGGGCGGTTACTCATCTATCTTTGATGGCCTACTAATGACGCAATGACCATGCATTAAGATGGACAACCTTAATAGTTTTTATGGACTCATCACTGCAAAAATTAAATTAGGGTTTTTAGGTTTCAAAGATAACTGAATAAGTTTCTTTGAACCCTAAAACATCCTCCCAAGAACAAAGAGCATTCATGCAAGAGGTTATTTCCTTCTCCCTATCTTTTCTTTTATGTTTCTTGTTTATGATGATACATGTTTTCCTTTGTCCATAACATGAGTTGTTAATCATTGTCTTGTTAAAGCATAATCATGATTGTTTATGTGATTGTTGTAATCTCTTTCTTGAATGTCAATAATCTGCATGTGAACAATTCTCTTTCTCAAAATCAAAACAGATCTGCATCTTTATAAGATGTAGATTTGACTTTTTTCTCAAAATAAAATAAAAAAAGATCTGCATCTTTATAAGATGTAGATCTGACATTTTTCTCAAAAAAAAAAAAAAAAGATCTGCATCTTTATAAGATGTAGATCTGACTTTTCCTTAATATAAAAAACAGATCTGCATCTTTATAAGATGTAGATTTGACTTTTTTCTCAAAATAAAATAAAACAAGATCTGCATCTTTATAAGATGTAGATCTGACTTTATCTCAAAAAAAAAAAAAAAAAAAAAAAAAAAACGGATCTACATCTTTATAAGATGTAGATCTGAATTTTTCTTAACTAAAAAACTGATTGTATCTTCCTTAGATACATATCTGAATTTTTTAATACATGTTGATTTTTGAAATAAAGAAAGAGATAAAACATGATTATGTTTGTGTTTGTTGCATAAATTCATATTATGAGTAAAACTCTCTTCTTAAAAAAATCTTTTCCATTCTTTTAAAAAATATATAAAAATAAAAAACAGATCTGATTTTTTATAAGCTAAAATCAATTTTTCCTAATCATTAAAACAGATCGGAATTTTTTTTTTTTTTATAAAAAGAGGATACATTCATAAATAAATTTATCTGATTTAGTTTTTTTAATTCACATGTTCAACATATCATTCATGACATACATAACATAGTACATTGGTCACAAGAGTCTAGAAGACCAGACTTTGTCTGGGCGGAATGGGTGCCTAACACTTTCTCATTCCGTAACCTAGCATCTGGATTTAGGTCTTTGGTTAAGTAGATTTAGCCTTGTCTTTATTTATTTAGGATAGAATGTAACTAGGACAACAAGCCATGTAAATATTTGGTAGATTGTAACTAGGACCCAAAGCTATGTAACTTTTTAATTTTCTTTCAGATATGTAATTTTATTCAATCAATGAATGGAACTATTCGGTCATATATTTTGGAATTAGTATTTTTTTTCTTATTTTTTTGTATAAAGAAAAATAAGTGGTGACTCCATACCACTTACCCAAAAAGAGAGGTGCCCTAAAAAGGTACCCTAATCTCTTTTTTGAGGGACGCGTCTCTCACAGAAGGTATAATATAAGAAATTGACATGGCAGATGCTTCAACTCGTAGGCCTAAAGGTAACAATAAGATAAAAGGATAAGTGATATCATGGCAGGAGCAGTGCAGTGGTATGGCAGGAGCACTAACCAGCCCACAAACGCAGGATAAAAGGGGACATGGGCTAAGTAAAAGGGAGAAAGCCCACATCTAAGCAATGCCCATCCCAAAGAGAAGATGGGATGCAGAGAACAAAGCCCAAAGGTCCATGTGTCTTTCATGCCGCAAAAGTTAAACAGATATCAGAACGTACAGCAAAATCAAGCAAACCTGGAGGCAATGGCAAATGCATGAAAGCCAGAAAAGTAATAGACTCAGGCGGAAGTGGAGCATGCACATAAGGCTCAGGCACCACCTACCTGTACCTAGCCAATATAGTGGAGGTGGGCCACGGGTCAGAGGTATGAGGGGGTGTGGTCTGGCGGTAGGAAGAAATGGGTGCCTATTTTAGGGTTCCTAGTCAAGTTCTTTTAAGAGAAATGTTCAACTGGGATGACATCTCACCCAAAAGAAGTAAACATGAGTTAGAATCACTAGATGCATGCTATAGAGATTGGTAAGAGAGAGGTATAACCCTTATCTAGATGAAAGTGTTAAGGGAAATAAGAAAAAAAACAAAATCACTTTTGTCTAGGAATGAGGCGTGACGTGGCCAACACAGTATAGTGGTGGTGGTTGGGCAACTGACAGACTAGTGGGCAGTCCTTGAAGTACACCCATAACAAGCCAAAAGTGGTTAAGGGGTAAAAATGGTAAATCCTGTCACAGCAGGCAATATAAAAGGCCATAGACGTGCACAATGAAAAGGGGCAGGACAGTAAACAGAAAAAATAGAAAGAAAGAAAAGAAGAAAAGAAAACAGAGTAAACAAAGAGGGAAAGAAAGAAAGAACACAAAAAACCAAAAGAAATGGAAAAACATGAGTGATAGGAGCAAAAACATGCATTAATAGGCTACCCATTTCTCTCCCTCTCAATAGTCCACTCCCTAATGAGTTAAGAATTCGAGATTAAGCCATCTAGGTCCTTTTTCTAAAGTGTGTAACTTCTACGGTAGGAGCTCTCTCTAAGGTTACCCCACATTGGAGATTGGTTCCCTTTTTGGACTTGCATCTGCTAAAGAGTTACGCCCATTCATTTAATAGAAGAATCTTCTTTTCTCTAGTTTTGGTTGATCAATGACTAACTTGCTATCTTACTATTAATTTTTTCTTTGCCATGACCTTGTTACTCGTAATCATATCGTTATATCTTCCTTGGTGGGGTTACTTATGTATTATTGTTATTAGTAGAAAATGTTTTAATTATCCTGCTGCATCGTGTTCCTGCTATAACATCTGTAACAGTCTTTCATGCCGTGAGCACGTGGTACGTTTAAGGTTCTTGCTAGGACGCTTCTGCATAGGAATGGCCCAATTTGTGCACAAGCTGGCCTAAGGTATGTTTCAGTTAGGCCAGTCCCGACTCTCCTACCCCAGAATCACAGGTTGTGGTACAACAGGAGCAATCCAACCCAAAACACAAAAAAGGCCCGCCACAGAGATATATAAAATTTGGTAAGAGAGAAGAGGTTTTAGTTTAAGAAACTACTCCACACTTTAATGATCAAATTGGAAGTTAAATTTTTTATTTTCTAAAGGGAATCAAAAGTTCAAAAAAATAAAGTGTATGTATATTAATAGGCAAAAATGAGAGAAAATCCAATTAAATTTCAAATTGGAATTCAAATAGAGACTAATTTTGTGCTACATGTCCCATCTAATTTAAACTTTATATTTTTATACCAAATTAGTTGATTTAGTGTAAAAATTGAATTTCAATTAAAGTTTAATTTTACGCCACATGTCTCATCTAATTTAAGTTTTTAAATTTTTGTGCTAAGTGAGTTAATTCAATGTAGAAAACAAGGAGTCTAATATAAATAAACTATAAAAAAAAACCTAATCATATATCTAACTCAATATATAAAATTAGAGAAAAAGAAAGTTTGAATGATTTTATATTTATGAGCCATTTTTTGTGTAACTAAAAAGAATTTAAATTTATAAGTTATTTAAGTAATATACTATGACTAGGTATGGTCCATTACTAACTAGGTAATATATATATATATATATATATATATATATATTAAACCAAAACATAGAGAAAATTCAATTAGAATCAAAATTGGATTTGCTTTTGTTAGCTTTCCATAAAAATTAAATTGTTTAGATTTTTATTGTTATTTTTTTTTTCTAAACTAATGAGCATATTTTTATACTATTTCTATTAAGATATTTTGTATGCGAAGATCTTAAACCTAAAAAATTGCAATTGAGCTAAACGATCTCATACACCTTTCCTCAATTTAGGAGATAATATTAGACCAATCTATTCTTTTTATTTTGTGTTGTATTTAGTATAATTTCACGTACTATAAATTGTAAACTGATATTATATATGTAGTATTCAATAGTTATTTTCAAAATTAAATACATAATAGCAATGTAATAGGAAACCTTTTTTTTTTTAGAATAATGTAATGAGAAATTTGTCATAACAAATATCATGAAAATTGTAAGGAAAAACCATTTTAGTATCTCTAAATGTCCTAGTCGAACTAATGTCTTATATGTTTGATAACCCAATCTAACATCAATAGTACCACTTCAATTTATCATTCATGTGTATAAGCATGAGTTACATACTAGTTTATATGAGATGAGTTCAAATTACACCTAATATAACTCCATAAGAGTTACACCTTTTTTTGTACCGTAGATTTCTAATAGCTCCATTGGTTGGAAAAATAGCATTAAATGATTATTGGTTTCCACCTTATTTACCTAATTAAAAATAGTTTTTTTCTATCCTCATTTATTACTTTCCACAGATCTCGTCAGATGTTGTTTAACGGTGACCCTTTCTTCCTAAAATTGTTGTTGTTAGACAATGTTTCTTCTTCTTTGTTAAACTTGTTTTGTGTTTCAAATGGTTTTGGGGTTTTCAGTTTTCCTAATCTCCTAATTCATATACTCTCTTAAAAAAAATTGATAGAAAACTTTATGGATGTAAAATGATTATATAAATTAGTGTATCTAGCTCACCAAGACCGTGCATGTGTTGCTATAGGTGTCAACCACAAAGACAAAGCAAAGTCTCATACAAAACATAACTCAAAAATCATACTTATATTTCTACTTCAAAAACAATTAACCAAGTCTCCTAAATGGGAAAAAAAAAAATCAAAATTAAAGGTTAAAAAAACTCATGGGATTTATTTTCTTGCAAAGCTTTGGTCTTAATTCTATAATTTTTTTTTAACTCATAAAAAAATCATTTTTTTCCGACCGTTAGATCTATTAGAAATTTACAGTACAAAAAATGTGTAACTTGAACTCATCTATATCTATATATATATATATATATATATATAGCCAAAGTGGGAAAAAAAATCCAATTTAATTCTAAATTGGAGTCTAATTTTGCGTTATGTGTCTCATCTAAGCTTTAAATTTGTGTGTCAAGTGAACTATTAAGTGCAAAAATCAAGGAGTCTAAATTCAATTAGATTCTAAATTGAGTTTTAATTAGAGTGTAATTTTGCACCATGTATTCTATCTAATTTTTTAATTTTTGTGGCAAGTGAATTATTAGGTGCAAAAACTAAAGAGTCTAGAATCTCTAGATCCAATTAGATTCTAAATCATATATATATATATATATATATGCATGAGATTACACATTAGTTTATATATATATATATATATATATTAATAGGTAAAACTGAAAGAAAATCTAATTAGATTTTAAATTGGAATTCAATTAGAGCTTTATTTTGCACCACGTCTCCCATTTAATCTAAGTTTTTAAATTTTTTGCCAAGTGAGTTGATTTAGTGTAAAAATTGGATTTCAATTAAAGTTTAATTTTGCCACATGTATCCCATCTAATCTAAGTTTTTTTAATTTTTGTGCTAAATGAGTTAATTTAATGTAGAAAACAAAGAGTCCAATATAAATTGATGATGTCAAAAAAAAAATCACCAGTGAGCCACACGGTTCCGACTCGCTCGATACCAGACCTGCCCAACACGGAAAAAGAAGAAGACCTTACAGAGAGTACCGGTGTGGTATGGGCCAAAGACCTTTCGAAAGTTGAGTCAGAAAAGAGTTCCAACAATGTTAGAGAGTATAAGCTTTAGAGAAATTGTGTGTACCTTTTTCTTGAGGGTCTTTGAGTTTTTATAGTAGCGTAGGGCCAGACTCCTTTGTTTGCGGAACAAGTCTTTTCCTTATGGGTAAGATACTCATTAATGCATGTATATTCTAGAATTCTACTCATGTTAGGACTCTACAAACCAAGGCTAATCGTGTGTCGCAAGTATTTTCCATTTAAGGTTCCTTGGAGACCACATAATAATGGGCTGGATGCCACGTGGCCGTTCAGTCCGTACATGCCACATCTGTTCGTGCCACTTTCGTCCAAATTGCTCAATCATGCATAATTTTTCCTCTTCAATTGCCCCTTTCACCCTATGGGTCTATGATCTCAGAGTGAAAGGACCTATGGGGTGACGGTTCGATTTGGATCCTAAGAGACTTGTCAGTCTTTGACAAGCTGGCCTGAAATTATTTATGGTGCAGGGGACTTAAATTTTGACCAAGGCACTTGTTGGTGGCTTGGTTCGTCCTTCCACCCGTAGGTAGGAAGACTTAAATTTTGACCAAGGCACTTGTGAGTGACTTGGTTCGTCCTTCCACCCATAGGTAGGAAGACTTAGAATTTTCACCAAGGCATTCACGAGTGACTTGGTTCGTCCTTCCACCCGTAGGTAGTAGGACTTAAAATTTTTTTGCCAAGGCACTTATTGGTGGCTTGGTTCGTCCTTTCCACCTGTAGGTAGTAGGACTTAAATTTTGTACCAAGGTACTTGTTGGTGACTTGGTTCATCCTTCCACCCATAAGTAGTAGGACTTAAATTTTGACCAAGACACTTGAGAGTGATTTGGTTCGTCCTTCCACCCAAAGGTAGGAAGACTTAGAATTTTCACCAAGGCACTCACGAGTGACTTGGTTCGTCCTTCCACCCGTAGGTAGTAAGACTTAAAATTTTGTACCAAGGCACTTGTTGGTGACTTGGTTCGTCCTTCCACCCGTAGGTAGTAGGACTTAAATTTTGACCAAGGCACTTGAGAGTGACTTGGTTCGTCCTTCCACCCGTAAGTAGGAGGACTTAGAATTTTCACTAAGGCACTCGCGAGTGACTTGGTTCGTCCTTCCACCTATAGGTAGTAGGACTTAAAAATTTTTTATTAAGGCATTTGTTGGTGGCTTTGTTCGTCCTTCCACCCGTAGGTAGTAAGACTTAAATTTTGACCAAGGCACTTGTGAGTGACTTGGTTCGTCCTTCCACTCATAGGTAGTAGGACTTAAATTTCGTACCAAGGCACTTGTTGGTGACTTGGTTCGTCCTTCCACCCGTAGGTAGTAGGACTTCAATTTTAACCAAGGCACTTGAGAGTGACTTGGTTCGTCCTTCCACCAATAGGTAGGAAGACTTAGAATTTTCACAAAGGCACTCGCGGGTGACTTGGTTTGTCCTTCCACCCGTAGGTAGTAGGACATAAAAATATTTTACCAAGGCACTTGTTGGTGGCTTGGTTCGTCCTTCCACCCGTAGGTAGTAGAACTTAAATTTTGACCAAGGCACTTATGAGTGACTTGGTTCGTCCTTCCACCCGTAGGTAGGACTTAAAATTTTTTACCAAGGCACTCGTTGGTGGCTTGGTTCGTCCTTCCACTCGTAGGTAGTAGGACTTAAATTTTGTACCAAGGCACTTGTTGGTGGCTTGGTTCGTCCTTCCACCTGTAGGTAGTAGGACTTAAATTTTGACCAAGGCACTTGAGAGTGACTTGGTTCGTCCTTCCACCAATAGGTAGGAAGACTTAGAATTTTCACAAAGGCACTCGCGGGTGACTTGGTTCGTCCTTCCACCGTAGGTAGTAGGACATAAAAATATTTTACCAAGGCACTCGTTGGTGGCTTGGTTCATCCTTCCACTCGTAGGTAGTAGGACTTAAATTTTGTACCAAGGTACTTGTTGGTGGCTTGGTTCGTCCTTCCACCCGTAGGTAGTAGAACTTAAATTTTGATCAAGGCACTTGTGAGTGACTTGGTTCACCCTTCCACCCGTAGGTAGTAGGACTTAAAATTTTTTTACCAAAGCACTCGTTGGTGGCTTGGTTCGTCCTTCCACCCATAGGTATTAGGACTTAAATTTTGAATGAGAATCAGGTGCCGTTGGCATCCTTGATCGTCGGTATCCTTGGTTGTCGATCCATCCCATTGGGATGAGGATTAGGTGTCCGTCGGCTTCCTTTTGTAGTGTTTAGCCCTGAGGTCTTGCTAAAGTGTTGGCATTTTGTCTTATGCTTATACGTAGGATTGGACATCCTTCTGCATGGTAGGCCATTGATACACTGCCCCCAGGACGTGTGATGGAATTTTCAACCTTTAGGATGCATTGTAGTCCTCTATTTGCGTCCCATTCTTAAGGTATTTTATCTGTCTACTTTGGGTCATGGACTTGCCGATGTGACTGAGTGTTACCTCGTCATCAAATTTTTTTTTTTTTGGTTGTTGTTGTTGTTGTTGTGTGTGTGTCCGTCCACTTTTGTTCATAGACATGCATCCGTCTCCTTTTTTCTTTTTCTTTTTTTTTTGGGTGTCCGTCCACTTTTTTTTTTTTTCATGACATGCATCCGTCCTTCTTTTATTCATGGACATGCATATGTCCTTTTTTTTGGGGTGTCCCTCCATTTTTTTTTTATGGACATGCATGTCCTTCATGCATCCGTCCACCTTTTTTTTTTTTTTCGTTGGGGTGTCCGTCCATTTTTTTTTTTTTTTGGGGTGTGCGTCCATTTTTTTTTCATGGACATGCATGTCCTTCATGCATCCGTCCAACTTTTTTTTTTTTCATGGACATGCATGTCCTTCATGCATCCGTCCACCCTTTTTTTTTTTTTTTTGGGTGTCCGTCCTTTTTTTTTTTTTTTATGGACATGCATATGTCCTTCATGCATCCATCCACCCTTTTTTTTGGGATGTCCGTCCATTTTTTTTTTCATGGACATGCATCCGTCCTTCATGCATCCATCCACTTTTTTTTTTTTTTTTGGTCGCGAACTTGTTGAGGTGACTAAGTGTTACCTTGTCACCTTGTTGGTCGTCCACTTGGGGTCGTAGAGTTATTGAGGTGACTAAGTGTTACCTCGTCACCTTGTTAGTCATCCACTTGGAGTCGTGGACTTGTTGAGGTGACTAAGTGTTACCTCGTCACCTTGGTCACCTCGTCACCTTGTTAGTCGTCCACTTGGGGTCGTGGACACTAAGTGTTACCTCGTCACCTTGTTGGTCATCCACTTGGGGTCGTAGACTTGTTGAGGTGACTAAGTGTTTCCTCGTCACCTCGTCACCTTGTTGGTCATCCACTTGGGGTCATGGACTTGTTGAGGTGACTAAGTGTTACCTTGTCACTTTGTTGGTTGTCCACTTGGGGTCGTGAACTTGTTGAGGTGACTAAGTGTTACATCGTCACTTTGTTGGTCGTCCACTTGGGGTCGTGGACTTGCTGAGGTGACTAAGTGTTACCTCGTCACCTTGTTAGTCGTCCACTTGGGGTCATGGACTTGTAATTTTCATCCTCTTGGGATGATCCGTCCACTTTGTGGACTTAAAATTTTCATCCTTTTGGGATGATCCGCCCACTTTGTGGGAGTGTTCACCCTCTTAAGGTGATCCGTCCATCTTGTGGACTTTGTAGGAATGCAGGTAGGAAAACATAGTTGTGTCTAAATATTCCTCTAAAAAAAAAATCATACATTTGTAGAAAAGTACTTGCCCCTTTGGGCTTAAAAACATATTGTAGCAAAAATTTGACTAAGTAAAACTAGTAATTGTAGAAAAACTAAATAAACTGGGAAATTAGGGAACACCGTTGTTCTTCATATTATCTCTACTGGTAGTATTTCCGTAGGTGCTCTGTGTTCCATGGGTGCTGTAGCTTTTGCCCGTCCAGCGTTTCAAGGTGGTAGGTTCCCTTCCTCTGCCATGGTCCGTTGCTCTTCTATGCACATGGTCTGCTAATGATCTTCCATCTCCATCATGGCAATTTAGCACTCACGTGCGACCACCTGATTTCCTCGTAGCTCTCCAACCCCGTACTCCGCAGGAAACTTGATCATTAGGTGGTATGTTGACGTTACCGCCTTCCATGAATTAAGGGTGGGTCGTCCGATGATAGCACTATAAGCGGATGAGCAGTCGACCACAAGGAAAGTCACATCATTAGTGATTTGTTGAGGATAATCACCAAATGTTACTGAAAGCATGACCGCGCCCGATAGGAATACCCTCGTACCTCCAAAACCAACCAACGGAGCATTTGTCAGTATTAACCATTCTCTATCAATCCTCATCTGCTGGAACGCTGGGTAGTACAGGATGTCTGCTGAGCTACCATTGTCGATCAGCACCCGGTGCATGTTGAAGTCCCCTACTCGTAAGGTGACGACAAGCGCGTCATCATGAAGGTGGTGAAGACATTGAGCATCCTTTTTTGAGAATCCTACGATCGGGCTTTCTATCCGTGCTATCTTTTGTACAGAGCCCGTTAGTTGGACGTTATGAACCTTCCTGAGGTATGTCTTTCTGGCCTTCTTGGACAACGCCATAGTTGCCGTGCCCCCTACGATCATTCTTATATCCCTTATAGGTGGTCTATGGTGCTCATTTTCTCGTCGAGGTGGCTGCTCTTGATGTTGTTGATCCGTCCTTTCCTTACTGACGAACTTCTGCAATTTTTCCTGTCTAATAAGGGCCTCGATTTGCTATTTTAAGTCGTAGCAGTCAGCCATATCATATCCGTGATCACGGTGGAAACGGCAATACTTGTCCCAGATCGCCTATTGGGATCTCCCTTTAACTTTTCGAGAAAGGTCAGGGATCCTTCGTCCTTGATCTGCATTAGTACCTGGTCTATTGGGGTAGTCAACGGGGTGAAATTCGTGAATTTCCCTACAGGGAGCTTGGAGCGTTTATCATCCTTTCGATCTCGGTCCTGTCGGGCATCTTCTTGCCTCTCTCTTTTTCTTGGCTTTTCGTCTCGAGCCAAAAGTGCGTCCTCAGCGTTCATGTACTTAGTAGCCTTGTAGAGGACCTCCGACATCGTTTTTGGGTCATTTTTGTATAGAAAGAAAAGGAACTTACCCTTTCGCAGTTCGTTTGTGAAGGTTGCTACCAGTATTTTATCGGCTTCATCGATCGAGAGCGCTTCCTTATTGAAGCGCATTATGTAGGATCTCAGCGTCTCGTCCTCTCGTTGCCTGATGCTCATCAAGCACGCTGTGGACTTCTTATACCTATGTCCTCCGATGAAGTGTGTAGTGAACTGAGCGCTTAGCTCCTTGAAAGTGCTAATAGAGTTCGGCGTCAGTCCGCTGAACCATACCCATGCGGGGCCCTTAACCGTTGTAGGGAAGGCCCTACACATGATCTCGTCTGCTACCCCTTGAAGGTGCATTAGGGTCTTAAAGGTCTTTAGGTGATCCAGTGGATCCTTTACTCTGTCATAACTATCTATGTGCAGCATGTGAAATTTATGAGGTAAAGGAAAGGCATTGACGGGGGCAGTGAACGGTGAGTCGGTTCTGTTGACTAGGTCGTCAAGGTTGCTGGATACTCGTCCTTTGAGAGCGTTCATCATGACTTCCATCTGTTCCTTCATCGCCTGCATCTCCGCGACAATAGAGGGTGGAGCCGCGTCCGTGAGGGATGGGAGGCTCATGTGTTGCGTCTCTAGTCTGCTCAGGGCGTTGCTGCCCTCAGGTCTTTTTAGGTTCCTCCTTTCAGCGCTGGTCCCTTCTTGATCTTCTCGTTGGTCATTTGGTGCTACATTCTTTTAGCGCAGTTGTTCTTCCAGGTCGTGGTTCTGTTTGGTTAGGCGCTCCACGGCAGCGGCGAGAGTTTGGACTTGTCTCTCCAGAGCCGTTGTATGTGGTTCCTCTCCTTGAACGTTGTTAATGGTTGTCATAGATCGAGTGAGTACCATGCAACCCTTTTGTCCGGGAAACGATAATATGGCTTACGAATCTCAACTGCGTTTCCCACAGACGATGCCAATTGATGATGCCGAAAAAAAAATTACCAGTGAGCCACACGGTTCCAACTCGCTCGATACCAAACCTGCCTAACACAAAAAAAAGAAGAAGACCTTACAGAGAGTACCGGTGTGGTACCGACCAAAGACCCTCCGAATGTTGAGTCAAAAGAGCGCTCCAACAATGCTAGAGAGTATAAGCTTTAGAGAAATTGTGCGTACCTTTTTCTTGAGGGTCTTTGGGTTTTTATAGTAGTGTAGGGCCAGACTCCTTTGTTTGCGGAACAAGTCTTTTCCTTATAGGTAAGATACTCATTAATGCCTGTATATTCTAGAATTCTACTCATGTTAGGACTCTACAAACCAGGGCTAATCGTGTGTCGCAAGTATTTTCCATTTAAGGTTCCTTGGAGACCACATAATAATGGGCTGGATGCCACGTGGCCGTTCGGTCCGTACATGCCACGTCTGTTCGTGCCACTTCCGTCCAGATTGCTCAGTCATGCATAATTTTTCCTCTTCATAAATAAACCATACAAAATATAATTTTTGAATGATTTTATATTTATGACCCCCCCCCCCCCCCCTTTTTTTGCTTAACTAAAAACAATTCAAGTTTATAAGTTATTAATGTAATATACCATGACTATGTATGGTCCATTACTAACTAATTAATATATATATATATATATCTCTCTCTCTCTCTCTCTTTGAAACCAAAGTTTAAAGAAAATACAATTAGAATCAAAATTGGATTTTGCTTTTGTTAGCTTTCCATACAAATTAAATTGTTTAGATTTTTGTTGTTATTTTTTCTCTTAACTAATGAACATATTTTTTATACAGTTTCTATTTAGATATTTTTATGTGAAGATATTGAAATTAACAAACTATAATTGAGCTAAACGATCTCATGCACTTATCCCCATTCAATTTAAGAGATAGTATTTTACCAATTTATTATTTTATTTTGTTTTATATTTAGTAGAATTTTACAGACAATAATTGCGAATTGATATTGTATATGTAGTATCCAATTGTGATTTTCAAAATTATATACGTAATAACAATGTAATGAAAAACTTGGCATAATCAATATCATGAAAATTGCAAAGAAAAACTATTTTAGTACTTCTAAATGTCCTAGTTGAACTATATCTTATATTTTTAATAACTCAAACTAATATTAATAGCACCACTATAATTTATCATTCTCGTGCTAAGCACGGTTATATACTAGTCTCTCTCTCTCTCTCTCTCTCTCTCTCTCTCTCTCTCTCTCTCTATATATATATATATATATATATTAATAGGTAAAATTGAGAGAAAATCCAATTAAATTTCAAATTGAAACTCAATTAGAGTCTAATTTTGCGCCACATGTCTCATCTAATCAAAAAATTTAAATTTTTGTGCCAAGTTAGTTAATTTCGTGTAAAAATTGGATTTCATCTAGATTTTGATTTTACGGCATGTGTCTCGTCTAATTAAAGTTTTTTTTTTTTTTTTTTTGGTGCCAAATGAATTAATTTAGTGTAGAAAACGAGGAGTCTAATATAAATAAATCAT
Source organism: Quercus glauca (assembly GCA_023736055.1). Lineage (NCBI taxonomy): Eukaryota > Viridiplantae > Streptophyta > Magnoliopsida > Fagales > Fagaceae > Quercus > Quercus glauca. The sequence continues at coordinate 46,872,123 of CM043324.1, forward strand.
AAAAAACATAATCATGTATCTAACACTATATATAAAATTAGAGGAAGAGAGAGTTTGAATGATTTTATATTTATGAGTTTTTTTTTTTTTTTTTTTTGTATAACTAAAAACAATTCAAATTTATAAGTCACACACACACACACACACACACACACACACACACACACACACACACACTAATAGGTAAAACTTAGAGAAAATTCAATTAAATTCTACAATTGAAATCCAATTTTGTGTCATATGTCCTAAATTATTTATTTTTTGAGAGAGTTCTATTTCTTAATTTTGGAATCAAATGTGGCACCATATCATAAATATCCATTCAAGTGAGTTATTGTGTATAAAAACCAAAGAGTCTAGAATTAATGAAAATAAAATATTTAAAAAAAATGGACAATTTACATTTTTTACCTAATAACATTCTTGTAAGATTTTTTAAAGAGTTAAAAAAATATATAAGAATGACTATCAATAATATTTAAATTATAAATGTAAGATTTATACTATGCATCTTAATGTGTATCTTTTAAATATATCCATGCATATGCATGGGATTACAAGCTAATCTATATATATAATAATAGATGAAACTGTGAAAAACTCAAATTAGAATTCCAAATTAGAGTTTTAATTTTATACCATGTGTCTTAAATTATTTATTCTTAAAGAGTTTTATTTCTTAATTTTGGAATCAAATGTGGGACCACATCATAAATATTCATCCAGGTGAGTTATTTAGTACAAAAATCAAAAAGTCTAGAATAAATGAATTGTAAAAAAAAAGTGCTTCACAATAAATTTTTTTTTTTTAAATATAGACAATTTACATTTTATATCTAATAATATCCTTACAAATTTTTTTAAAGAATTAACAAAATATAAAAATGACTATCAATAGTATTTAAATTATATATATAATAATTATATTATGAATCTTATTGTATATTTTTAAGTGTATCCATGCATACAGTGGCGGAGCCACACACAAGGGTGAGGGGGCCAAGACCCCCCCAAAGTTTTAAAAAATTATTTTTAGTATTTATATTATTTACATTTTTAAAAATGTAGCATGTAAAAATTGAAATTGCCCCCCCCCCCCCCAATTTTAAGTCATTTCAATGGTGCTCTTAAAAGAAAGAGAAATTATATTAAAATTATATAATTTAAGAGATTTAACAAATTAAACTATGTAAAAAATGATAATTTTTTGTACATGTCTAATAGAAGAAATGCATAACTTTTGTATGCTCATTGTAAATTAATTTTTATATGTGTGTGTAGAGTTTTGTCTTAACTAATATATTAACATCACAACTTGGCCCCTTCAAACCAAAATTTCTAGCTCCGCCCCTGCATGCATATGCATGGGGTTACAAGCTAGTATATATTAATAGTCAAAACTGAAAGAAAATCCAATTTAAATTTTAAATTGGAATTCAATTAGAGCCTAATTTTGTATCATAAGTCTCATTTAATCTAAGCTTTTAATTTTTTGTGCCAAGTGAGTTAATTCAGTGTAGAGAACGAGGAGTCCAGTATAAATAAACTTAGGAAATATATATATATATATATATATATATATATATATATATATTTTTAAACCAAAATTTAGAGAAAATTTGATTAGAATAAAAATTAGGTTTTACCTTTGTTAGCTTTTCATATAAATTAATTTTTTTAGATATTTGTTGTTATTTTTTTTTTTTTCTGAACTAATGAAGATATTTTTTTATACTGCTTCTATTTAGATATTTTGTATGTGAAGATCTTGAATGTAACAAATTATAATTGAGTTAAACAATTCAATGTACGTATCCCCATTCAATATAAGAGATATTACTGAACCAATTTATTCTTTTATTTTGTGTTGTATTTAGTAGAATTTCACAGATAGTGATAGTGAATTGATATTGTATATGCATAACACTAGTATGATGAGAAACTTAGTGTAACCAATATCATTAAAATTACAAGGAAAAATCATTTTAATACCTCAAAATGTCCTAGTCCAACTAATGTCCTATATATTTAATAACTCAAACTAACATTAATAACACCATTACAATTCATCATTCCTATGCGTAAGCGTGGATTATATATCTATCTTTTTTTAAACTTATGTAATATGTTTAGAAATTATTTAAATTTTAATAGATATTTTTTCAATCAATGATACTGATTTTTACAAATTTATTTTATTTTATTAATATTAAATCAATTATGACATCATTGTGGTTGAATCTTGATTTAAACTCAAAACCTTGAACCTCCCCATTACAACTCTTTTGAAGATCTATTCTTTTAAACATTGCTTCTGTGGGGATGAGGCCCAAAATTTCATATGTTGGGCCTTGGGCCTTATTCGAGTATTTCGGCCCATCCGACGAGACACCAACAATTAGGGGATCGCAGCCCAGTTCCTCACAATCAAGGAACCACGCACAAGGAAGTGGTCCGAGAAGTATTATCTCCTCGGACACAACGACCTCCGCTCCCGTGCTCATCCCAGCAACAAAAAGAGCCCCAATGAAAGAGCCAGTGCCAAAAGCGTGACACGTAGACACACGAAAGAGGAAGGAGCCCCAAAAGGTCTGAAGGGAACATACTGCCTCTGTATTAAATGCACTCCACGCACTTTTCTGGCTGCATTTATGTGGAGTAGACCCTTGAACAGGGCCTCCTTGGTCGCCGCAACTCACAGAAAGGCCAGAAAGGGTGGCTGATAGGACAAGTGCTCAAGTGGCCAAGTAGATTGTTGACAAGTGTAGGGTAAGGATTGATTGTAAGGGGCTATATATAAGAAAAAGGGTTTCTCTCAATAGAAGAAAAAAAGGAAAAGGAAGAATGTTCACCTCAGACCTGGCATTTTTCCAGTTTTACATGTATCACTCTCATGTTAATACCATACTAGCTGTTAGTAGCCTTGTTAATAAGAAACTAGCTCTTCAACCTATTCTCTACAAATTCATTGTATAGGGCCTACTGGGCCGAAGCCCCAATCTCTTTTGGGCCCGGGCTTAAAATTGTGCTCTTACAATTGGCGTTGTCTGTGGGAAGAGCTTGGTTGATAGTGAGGACAACGGTTAGCTATGGCAGAAGCAGGTCCGTGCCAAGTTGAGTCAAGAGGCTTTGAACACGGTGATCCATTCCTTAACCTCGAGCAGAGAGGTGACCGCGAAGGAAGCGTCCATATCGCACGCTCTGACAAGAGTCACCCTCGAGGGACGGATCATGTTTCCTATGCAAAAGATAGGAAGAACATGTAACTAGAGATTGACCGGTTAAAAAGGGAGTTACGCCATGCGAAGAGGAAACGGCCCTTGCTGGACTCGTATCCTTCTTCTGATGACAAAAAAGACATTGATTATAGACGAGGGTCTCGAACTCCACCTAGCGAATCCTTCTCCTACGAAAAGGAAAGTCATTGTCAACGGTGGAGCCGAAGCCCGTTGCGTCAAGGTATAGGGAGTAATGCCATGAGTAAAGCCCTGAACCAAATCTCTAGGTCCCCTTTCACGCGCAACATTGAAAAGGCAAAACTCCCTAGGCATTTCAGTCAGCCAACGTTCACCATCTATAATGGTAGAACGGACCCTGTGGAGCATGTGAGCCATTTTAACCAGAGGATGGCAGTCCATTCCAGGGACGAAGCCCTGATGTGCAAGATTTTTCCATCCAGCTTAGGACCAGTCGTGATGAGGTGGTTTGATAACCTAAGGGCAGACTCCATAAGCTCCTTCCACGAGCTCACTCAGGCGTTCTGTTCTCGTTTCGTAACATGCCGTAGGACTCCTTGATTTTTGGCTTCCCTGTTATCCTTAAGCATGCGAGAGGGTGAGTTTTTGAAAACGTACTCAAACAGGTATTGAAAGATGTTCAACGAAATGGAGGGTAACTGTGACGAAGTGGCCATCAGCTCTTTCAAGCTCGGCCTTCCAATTGATCATGGCCTGAGAAAATCCCTGACCGGTAAGCCTGTTACCAGTGTGCGCTAATTGATGGACATAATTGACAAATACATCAGAGTGGAGGAAGACCAGCAGCAGGAAAAGGGGAAGGAGAAAGTTATCCCTCAAGAGATGAGAGATTTCAGGTCGAATCGGTACAGTAACAACAAGCCGCGGCGAGATCTGGTTGGACAATCAACACCAACAAGCCTCTAAGCAGTTAATACTGTGTTCCGAGAGCCGGTACATCAAATCTTAGAGAAAATCAAGAATGAATCCTTATTCAAACGGCCAAACAAAATGGTCAGAAACCCAGAAAGACGCAACCACAACCTCTATTGCTAATACCATCAGAATCATGGACATACCACAGAGGATTGCAGGAGTCTGTGGGGTCACCTGGACCAGCTTGTCCATGAGGGAAAGCTGAAGCAATTCTTGCACCATTCCGACAGTCGGGAGACACAGGTGAACACCGGGGCTCAGAGAGATGTTTCCTCCAGACTCCCATTGGGCACGATAAATGTTATCTTCGTCGCACCAGGAAGAACTGGGTCCTACCCGTCCAGAGTAATGTCCGTTGCCCAACTACCCGCCGAGGATGTCATCACCTAAACGTCAATCCTCGGCGATCATTCCCAAAAAGCAGACGCGCCGGTGTCCATCCAAAGAGCATGCAGATGCCGTCAAAGAAGAGGTAATGAAACTAAAGCGGACCGGAGCGATCAAGGAGGTTTTCTACCCTGAGTAGTTGGCCAACACTGTGGTGGTGAAGAAAAAGAGCGGAAAATGGCGAGTGTGTGTGGACTTCACTGATTTGAATAAAGTTTGTCCAAAAGATCCATTTCCCATGTCGAAAATCGATTAGCTGGTAGATGCGACTGTTAGACACCTTCGGATGAGCTTTCTGGACGCTTTTCAGGGGTACCACCAAATACCACTAGCGTTGGACGATCAGAAAAAAGCCGCTTTCGTCACCCCCATTAGGAATTACCACTATAAGGTGATGCCATTCGGTCTAAAGAATACAGGGGCTACCTACCAAAGGATGATAACGAGGATGTTTGAGTCTCAGTTGGGCAAAAGCGTGGAGGTTTATATTGATGACATGGTGGTAAAAAGCAGGGTTATATCTGAGCATATTGGGGATCTCGGAAACGTTTTTGAAATCCTTAGAAGACACAAGTTGCGCCTAAACGCTTCCAAATGCTCATTTGGCATGGGATCAGGCAAGTTTCTAGGCTACATGGTTACCTACAGGGGAATTGAGGTGAATCCTGACCAGATTAAAGCGATTAACAATTACAGCCTCCTCGGAATCCCAAGGAAGTTCAGAAATTGACCGAAATGACTGCGGCTTTGAATCATTTCATTTCTCGATCAGCAGATAGATGCCAGCCATTCTTCCAGCTGCTGAATAAGTGGAAGGGATTCGAATGGGCTGAGGAGTGCGCCTCGGCCTTTCAGCAACTTAAAGATTACCTTTCTCGTCCTCCTATTATGTCCAATCCTGAAAAGGATGAAATCTTTTTCGCCTATGTTGCTGTGGCCCTTCATACTGTGAGTCTAATGTTGATACGGGTTGATAATGGTATACAATGGCCACTTTTTTACGTGAGCAAGTCATTGCACGAGGCCGAGGTTTGGTATCTGCCCTTAGAGAAAGCCATCCTAGCCGTAGTGCATGGTACAAGAAAACTACCCCAGTATTTCCAAGCACATACGTTCGTCGTCCTCACACAGCTTCCACTCAAAGCCATACTCAGAAGCGCGGATATTACGGGAAGGATCGCAAAATGAGGCACGATTCTAGGGGCTTTTGACATTAAATACATGCCCCGCACCTCGGTTAAGGGACAAGTCCTGGCGGATCTGGTAGCCGAGTTCACAGAGCCTTCATTAGAAGAAGTAATAGCGGTATCAAGCATGGAGGGAAAATCAGTTGGCTTAATCTCCCAGCGTCACTCGCCTTGGGAAGTGTACATTGATGGTGCTGCCAATCACAAGGGTTCTGGTGTGAGGCTAGTACTTGTATCCCTAGAGAAGATCACCATCGAAAAGTCATTAAGGTTGGACTTTCCGGTGACAAATAACGAAGCCGAATATGAAGCTTTGCTGATGGGTATGGCTATGGTCAGAAAAATGGGAGGGAAAGTTATAGAGGTATTCTCGGATTCAAGATTGGTGGTTAGCCAAGTGAGGGGGGAATTCGAGGCGAAGGATGAAAGAATGCAGAAGTACTTGAGACAGGTCAACCACCTGCAATCGAAGTTTGAATCTTTCAGTTTGTTGCACATCCCCAGAAGTGGCAATTCTCATGCTGATTCCTTAGCCACCCTTACGACCTTCTCGGCTCAAACCCTTCTACGGGTTATTCTTGTAGAACATTTGCACAGACCTACTGAGACACGAGGAGAAGTGGTACAGGTTCATCAGATAAGAGCAGGGCCCAACTTGATGGACCCCGTGGTGCTATTCTTGAAAGAAGATACTCTGCCTGAGGATAAAGTCGAAGCTAACAAGATACAAAGGAAAGCTGCACGATTCTGGCTGTCCGAGGACCAGAAATTGTATAAACGGTCTTTCTTAGGACCATACTTGTTATGTGTGCATCCCGAAGCAACTGAGATGCTCCTTAAGGAGCTCCATGAGGGAATTTGCAGAAGCCGTACTGGAGGCAGATCCCTGGCACACAGAGTCATCACTCAAGGTTATTGGTGGCCAAAGATGCAGAGTGAAGCCCAAAAGTATGTGAAAAAATGTGATTAGTGCCAGCGGTTCGCGCTGAACATACACCAGCCAGGGGGAGCCCTGAATCCACTGTCCAGCCCATGGCCATTCGCTCAGTGGGGCTTAGATATCGTAGGCCCTTTTCCCAAGATAGCAGGAAACAAGAGATATCTACTAGTCGGAACGGACTACTTCACCAAATGGGTCGAAGCTGAGCCCCTAGCAAACATCAGAGACATAGATGCCAAGAGATTTGTTTGGAAAAACATTGTTACGTGATTTGGGGTCCCTAATACCCTCATCTCAGACAATGGCCTTCAGTTTGATAGCAAGGCATTCTGAAGATACTGCGGGGAACTGGGAATTACAAACAGATATTCTACTCCTGCCTATCCCCAAGGGAATGGACAAGCGGAGGCTGTCAACAAGGTCATAGTGAACGGGCTGAAGAAGAGACTAAATGAAGCAAATGGTAGATGGGTAGAAGAATTGCCACATGTCTTCTGGACGTACCGAACCACTCTTCGGAGGTCCACTGGGGAGACTCCGTTTTCAATGACTTATGGGGCTGAAGTCGTCATCCCTCTAGAAACTAGTCTTCCGACTTTAAGGACTAGTTCATTCAGTCCGAGCAGGAACGATGACTCGCTGGAGAAAAGCTTAGATTTGATCAAGGAGAAGAGGGAAAACGCCATGGTCCAGCTAGCGTATTACCAGCACAAGCTCAAAATGGGGTATGATGCTAATGTCAAAGTGAGGCCATTGGCTCCCAGTGATTTGGTGTTGAGGAAGGTTATGGGTGCTGCAAAGGACCCAGCGTGGGGAAAACTGTGGCCTAATTGGGAAGGGCCATACCGTATCACCTCAGTGGCTGGCATTTGGGCCTACTTCCTAGAAGATTTAGATGAACATGTAATACCACGACCGTGGAATGTAAGTAACTTAAAGAGGTATTATTATTAACAAACGTCCCCTTTTTGTCAGTATTTACCGTGTATGCGAAACCGTTGTACTTCCTCTTTACTGGTTCGTAATTTCTCTAAGTGTTTAAACCAAAGCCCTGTCAGGCCTGTAGTCCTCAGACCAGCTGACACGGAAAGGTTAACACTGGTTCGCGATTTCTCTAAGTGTTTAAACCGAAGCCTTGTCAGGCCTATAGTCCTCGGACCAGCTGATACGAAAAGGTTAACGCTGGTTCATAATTTTTCTAAGTGTTTAAACCGAAGCCCTGTCAGGCCTGTAGTCCTCGAACCAGCTGATACGGAAAGGTTAACACTGGTTCGTAATTTTTCTAAGTGTTTAAACCAAAGCCTTGTTAGGCCTGTAGTCCTCGGACCAGCTGATACGGAAAGGTTAACACTGGTTCGTAATTTTTCTAAGTGTTTAAACCAAAGCCCTGTTAGGCCTGCAGTCCTCGGACCGGCTGATACGGAAAGGTTAACACTGGTTCGCGATTTCTCTAAGTGTTTAAACCAAAGCCCTGTCAGGCCTGTAGTCCTCGGACCAGCTGATAAGGGTGAGTCTAATGCAAAATTTTTAAGTCTAAATTCCTCATGAATTATGTACAAACCAGTTACCTCAGTTAACGTATGTACGCTACTATTAAAGCATTGTCATAAATTGAATGGGTAGCAGTGTTAACAAACTTGCAAACACGTTGAGTTCAAAAATAAATAAATAAATAAATAAAGAAAGAAAGAAAAATAACAATAGATAAAAGAGAGAAACACTTTCATTCATCACAAAATGGCAGTACATCCAGCACGAGGGAGGAGCTACCATTACAAAAGTTTGTACACAAAAAAAAAAAGACCCTACATCTACTTCTGCGTAGAGGGGGAACCTTCCTTGGAGTCCGTGGCCTTGGGCTTGGCATTCCCCCCGCTAGACATGGACCCTGTGACCTTAGCATGGGAGACCATGTCTCTAATAAGCATGTTATCCTCAGAGGGGACGTCTTTGGCTGAAGTCAAAACCTCTTTGCCACCCACAATAGAAGCTTGGGCACCTATGGCCTGATCAGAAGATGGGAGAGTTAAAACAGAGGGCGGCGGGAGTTCAACTGCAATCTCTCGAATGTGTTCAGGAAAGAACACATTCTCGGTTTTTCTTAGCTCGGAGTTTGCGAGAACCCCTGCACTATTCAGAGCCTCTATCCACGACTCAGTGCAGTAATCCCTACATACTTCGGTCACCTCCTCGGCCAACCTTTTTTCCGTCTCCTCCACCTCCCGCTCGTTGGAAGCAGCCACAGCAGCATCCGCAGCTTCCTTAGACACCCAAGCAGCTTCTTTCGCCACATCCTTGACTCGCTGCAGCTCGGCCCTAAGATCCTTCACCAGTTGCCTCTCGGTGGCCAGATTTATCTTAGTCAGGTGAAGCTGCTTGCGCTGATCCTCGGCCTGGGTTTTAGCAGTCTTTAGACTAGCCAGGGCGCTTTTTCGATCACTGTCCACCTCTTTCAGCTTGGTGCCCAAGGCCGCATGCTCCTTCCTGAGTGCACCAAGGTCTTTCTCCACCTCTCGCCGAGTATGGGCTTCTGCCTCAATCTTATGATGAGCGCCTCGCACCCACTCCTCAGCCACATAAACTTGTTGAGTTACCTACATGGAAGAGGGCAAAGTGTTTAGAACAATAATAGAGAAGTAAATACGCATACTTACGTAAGTTTTCGCTTACCATAGCCAGGTCTCTCTTCAAAGACATGAATAGCCCGGGCTGCTTTGTCCGCCTAAGTGCATCCATATCCCTCGAGAGAAGCAGAGGTTGTTCCAAGACCTGAGCCAGATAAGTGGCATGCCCTCTGCTAGACTCCCTTATGGTGGAGTCGTAAGGAATAGGGGCCCCGTCCATCTCCATCGTGGGGGCCCACGTTTGCTGCTATCGGCGCACTTCCGCATCATCCCTACTATCCACAGACTTGGACCTTTTGTCTTTATGGTCCTTAGTTCTCTGCTTCTTAGCCTCTCTTTAAAGAGGCACCTCCCCCTCTTCCAGACCTTGCAAGGGCCTTTTCTTCTTTGGATCCTGGCGGCTCGTAGTGTTACGTTAGCAAGAGGAAGGGGAGGAGGCTTGGTATAAGCCTGGGACTTGGGCACCTCCGACGGAGTCGCCCCCTTGTTCCTGCCCGCCATCAAACCCCTCAAACCGAGTCTTTTTTTTTGTTCCATTGCCACTTCCTCTTCGGAGTCGGAATCAACCTGAGTTATAGCCGCCTTAGGAAGATGAGTGATGGAGAGCTTATTTGACTCGGTTTCGGAATCCGAGAGCTCTACCGGTTCTTTTGGCACACCTGGCAACTCGAATCGAAATTGATCTATTTCCTCGTCCAACGACAGACGAAAAGAAGTAACCCCCTCTTGAACAACCGCTACGATGGGAGGGACTTGTTGTACGGGCACTACGAGCGGAGGAGGAACTTGATGGACTGGTAGTACAATCGGCGAAAGATCGTATTGGGCCAAGAAATTTGGCTTGGACACGACGATATGGTTAATCCGAGGGTCTCCGGCTCGGATAGCGTGTCTGACCTCTTGAAAAACCTTGGAGATAGGGACAAAGTCCAGGACCAGGTGCTCGGCCCTTAATTGTCAGTCTCGGCTCACGTAAATTTCTGATCGGAGCAAGTAGTTGGCGCTGCGACATTGGCAAGACTAAGCCGAGGAGCTACCAACCGCCTATCTGCAAAAACAACCAAAAGATCAAGCTCAGTCAAAGCGCTAAACTCCGTTATCCAGAAAGGCAAAATGAAGGGCATGGGTTAGGTCAAAAATCTAAGTTTCATACTAGAAGACCTAACTCTAAGGTATCCCACCTGTCTCTCTCCCTTGGGTCAGGCAGGGACGGCCATCATGCCATGCCCCTAAAGCGTTGTCATCTTTCATCCCCTTGTTAGACCTGGGAAGACACGAAATAAGCCTGACAATGGCGGACCTAGACTTGAGGTAAAATCCCCCCTTGGCTTGTAAGTGGCACTCGTATAAGTGGACCACATCATGCCACGGAAGTCCTAAACTAAGGCGTTCGTTAAGGGCATCAACACAGCCCAGAATCCTAAACATATTAGGTGCACACTGGTGGGGGCATAACCTATGGTTAATGAGATAGTCACGGGTTATCCTACCCATGGGAAGGGTCAACCCACCTTCCAAAAAGGCTATTATAGGGATAACCAACTCCCCAGTCTCTCTGTGCGTGACGATTTGCTTCGGAGAGCAATATCGCAGACCGACCTCCCGAGGTATGTGAAACTTTTGTTTAAAGGCCTCTATTTTGGCCGGTGAATCTACCAAACTCTCAAATCTACCCATTTGAACGATCCTAGAAAAGGCGACTAAGTGGTATAAGCAAAGACACATGAACTGAAATAGCTGAGGAGGCTGGCCAAGGAGAAATGGAAATCTAGAGAGTCGGAAACTTACGAAAGTAAGTATGCTAGCCTCGATCCTTTGAGAAGGATCCTTTAAGATTTTCTTAAGAAGTGAAAGTTAGAGGAACTTAGAAACTTGGGATGTCTATGAGTTGGAGCATTAGAGTTCTCTGAAGTATCTGAAGGAGTTGCGAAATAAAGGAGGAAACGAATTCCTTTAAAAACTTATATACAGGGAGAAAAGAAGCGGGAGGAGTCCCACTCAGAATTCTAGGAAAAATATCCACCGTAAGATGCGCGCTTCGCTATTAGATAAGGGGACAAGACACCGCTTGGAGCAATAACTGACAGCGCACGAAACTCGAAGAGACCGAAGCAGTTATGAGGTCTGGAAAATAGCGCTTTCCCACGTGTGGGCCATAGAAACGTCCGGGCTTACACCTTAAGAGTCAAAATCCCACTTCTTCTCCTCGGATAAGAGGAAAAAACCAGGATTTTGAGAGGCTATTGTGGGGACGAGGCCCAAAATTTCATATGTTGGGCCTTGGGCCTTATCCGAGTATTCAGGCCCATCCGACGAGACACCAACAATTGGGGGACCGCAGCCCAGTTCCTCACAATCAAGGAACCACACACAAGGAAGCAGTTCGAGAAGTATTATCTCCTTGGACACAACGACCTCCGCTCCCGTGCTCGTCCCAGCAACAAAAGGAGCCCCAATGAAAGAGCCAGTGCCAAAAGCGTGACATGTAGACGCACGAAAGAGGAAGGAGCCCCAAAAGGTTTGAAGGGAACATACCGCCTCCGTATTAAATGTACCCCACCCACTTTTTTGGCCGCATTTATGTGGAGTAGACCCTTGAACAGGGTCTCCTTGGTCGCCGCAACTCACAGAAAGGCCAGAAAGGATGACTAATGGGACAAGTGCTCAAGTGGCCGAGTAGATTGTTGACAAGTGTAGGGCAAGGATTGATTGTAAGGGGCTATATATAAGAAGAGAGTTTCTCTCAATAGAAGAAAAAAAGGAAAAGGAAGAATGTTCTCCTCGGACTTGGCATTTTTCCAATTTTGCATGTATCACTCTCATGTTAACACTTGTTAATACCATACTAGCCGTTAGTAGCCTTGTTAATAAGAAACTAGCTTTTCAACTCATTCTCTACAAATTCATTGTATAGGGCCTACTGGGCCGAAGCCCCAATCTCTTTTGGCCTCGGGCTTAAAATTGTGCTCTTACAGCTTCCATATTAGTATTTGCAACAAATAAAGTTGTCAAGAAACTAACCCAACTTTTCTTTTCCCCCTTCTACTTCAAAGATCAAAATCAGCTACCCATAGGAGATCCAGAGAAATTAAAGGATGAGAAAAATAAAATAAAAGAAAGAAATAAAATGAACTACGTCAAAAGAAGTTTCTCCAGAGATTAAATGGAAATTAAAAAATAAAGTAAAATAGAACAATTTTTTTGAATTATTTTGCTCTATTGAAATAACCCAACAATGTCACTAAGTTTTAAAAAAGAAAAAAGAAAAAAGAAAATATAGTTAATCATTTAAGAACATAGCTTGATTGTAAAAGCAAACATATAATATCAAAATTTCAGGAATATATATATATATATATATATATATATATATATATTGAGAGAGTGTAATTGCAATAAAATCTTACAATAAGAAGCTATAAATATATTAAACTAAATATATAGAATCATATTAGCTTCCAATATGATTTAGTAAAGTATGGACTAGTCTAGTGGTTGCTGGACTATAATTTTGTTTGCTAGAGAATATTGGACTCAATACTTTTCAAAGTTTAGGCTTTGTTGGACTACACTTTTGTTTGATAGAGAATATTGGACTCAATACTTTTGAAAGTTTAGGCTTGCTAGAGAATATTGGACTCGATACTTTTCAAAGTTTAGGCTTTGCTGGACTACTCTTTTGTTTGCTAGAGAATATTAGACTCAATTTTCAAAGTTTAGGCTTGAATTTTGATTTATCAAACAGTTTTAAATCTACCGAGGTCTCAATCACTTTTAAAAGGTCAATTTTGTATTTTAACAAAAAAAAAAAAAAAAAAAAAGAGTCATGGTGTATGAAGAGTAAATCCAAATTTAACCCAAAAAAAAGAAAAAAAAAAAAAAAAGAAGAGTAAATCCAAAGAGAAAAACAAAGGGACAGTACTGCATGTTTTATTAGGGAAATGCTAAAAGTAGTTTTAATAAAGCAGATCTTTCGGGAAGTGGAGCACCCCCACTCCTACTTTTGCTACGCATACACAATATGCAAATAAACCCGATCTTCTTTCTGCAAGTGGTGGGCCAAGACCTCCAATAACTGAAGAAATGGGAGGCAAATGTTAGCAAAGTTCTACATTGCAAACACCATTATATTACTTCTATTCTCCTCTTCCTCTTGTTCTTTTCAGACTATTATTAACTTCTCTCTTTCTCTTTCTCCTTACTCTTCCTCAACTCCGTTCATTGCATCTACTTATTTTCAAGCTATTACAGTAAGTGCACTCTCACATGTCTTTCCTCTGTCCATTTTTTTTTTCTTTTTTTTTTTTTTTTTTATTGGCTGAATAAATAGTTTAATTAACCATTAATAAATTAAAACTAAAAGTTTGAACTCCAAATCTTTATTTATACACAAAAAATTAAAATTTTTAGTCGTTTTTTTTTTCAACATTTGTTATCCTGCATGTTTCAAACCTTTAATAATCATTGATTTAAAAAAAAAAGAATTTCTTATTCTTTTTCAAATGAAGTTTGACACATAAAAGAGATAATAATCTATTAATTATGATATAAATAAATAAATAAAATTGCATAAATAATCCATAAAAAATAAGGAAAACTAAAATAATAATAATAACAAAACTTTAAGATGGGTGGGGGGGGGGGGGGGGGGGGGGATGATTTATTCTAAACTTAAAATTTGAGATAATACAAACTCATTCCATGTGATGATTGATGAGTTGGTTGGAGAAAAACCAAAGATTCTCATGAAGCTTTTTGAAACAAAGCTGTATGTAAAAAGGGCCTCCGATTAATACTTCCAATGGTTTGAGACTTTGATCCATAGAAGTAAACATCTGCTATGTTTGTGCTAAAATACCTTTTTTGGGTGGCAGTGGCAGATGATCGATCACACGCTGGTAGAGGCTTATGATTGTTAGAATAATGTGGCCCAACATAATATATATAATGCCTTTATTATTAACAAATAAATATTCAGTCTCTTGTGAAATTATGCAATATTTTTATGATATTGATATATTGAAATAGGTCTACGTGATTTAGTAGACTAAGATTATGAATGCATTCATTGTAGTCCTTGACTTGACCATATCCATCATGATGTAGCCTATTCTAATAGGTACATTGTTGGACCATGTTGGAAAGGAGGTGCAAGTTAAAATTGCTCAGATTATGGAAGACAATAAGGGCTAGTCTTTTGATGGTCAGTGCATAATAATCTCGGAAGTCCTTCCATAATGAGATTCATGCACGTTGAGTGTTGGCTTTAATAAATCTATCGTGTCAATACCAGTAACTTGAACTCCTATTAAAGGTGTTGTCATTATAGTAGTTCTGGATATGAACGATAGATGAATCCATGTAGTAGCATGGAGTTACAAAAGTAATAACATATTAATGAACTTCTTCATTAATGAATCTAATTAATAAAGTTGTTTATTAACAAATGTAACATTTCTGTTACATGAAGTGTTATTACAATAGAAAGGATTTTATGGCTGGTCATGTCCTTTCTAAATATTATAAATATTGTCAAGGCCACACTTGCAAGGGGGTGTGAAAGAGAAAATTAAGCTCTTGTTAATCCTGACCAGCTGGGGAGAGCATCCTGATTGCTTGTGAGGTCCTTGAATAACATAATCTAGTATGTAAATTTCTCACATCTTATTGTTGATTTTTATTACATATGCACATGATATAATTGTTAATTGATAAATGTATTATATTTGTTTCTCTTGAATTATTACTTTTTAAGTATAATTACAACAATGATAACAGAGTCTTTGTAGACTGACATAGTAATTAGTTGGAACTCTTCTAAAATTTCCAACATAGGAACCAAATTAAACTTAGAATCCAAAAAGGAAAGGCATGTAATATAACATGTTAAGCTCAACTTCTATGGCATTTCACTAAGTTCTTATATGTGTACATATATCACAATCTCATCCCATATATATACCCGACACATCGAAGCCAAAAAAACCATCTTCTTTCAGCGAGTGATATAAAACACGTTATAATATAATGCTATTGCTCTCAGACTTTACCTCTTCTCTTTCTCTCTGCGTCCATTTGCTGCATCTACCTGTTTGTGAACTAATAGAGCAAGTGAAGTGTACTCTGACATATCTTTCATGCTATAGATTTTATATTTTCTTGGCTAAATATTATAGTTTATTAACAATTTAACACAGTAAACAAAATAAAAGGAAAAGTTTGATGGATGTGTTCCAAGGATTAAATTTATTGATGGTGATATATATCTAGCCATTAGAGGGCGTAGCAAAAAACTTGAGGGTGATTTTGATAGACATCATAAAATAATTACATAATATTTTTAAACATATTAGAACAGAGTTTATTTTTATTATTCTATGGATCTATTTTATTTAAATTAATTTTATTATTCTACATATTCATTTTTACTATCAATTTTTTATTATTCTAATATTAAATTCTTTATGTATTTATTGTAAAGGAAAAAAAATATGGTTCGCAAGAAAGATCGATTTTGGGAGTATGTTGAAGATTTAAAAGGTCGTTTCAAATGTAAGTTTTGTGAACGTGATTTTGCTGGGGGTGCTACAAGAATTAAATGTCACTTGGCTGGAGTTAAATGTCACGATATTGATATTTGTACAAAAGTGTCTAAAGAGGTCCAAGAGGAAGCTTCTCTAATAATTGGAGAACCTAACAAAAAACTTAAGGGTGCATCAACTTCAAACAAAGATAAAAAGAGGGACACCAACTCAGCTTCAATATCAAAGGATGTCACATTAAGCAGTGTGTTTGAAAAGGTGAGTAAAGATGTAAATTTTTTATTTTCAGATTATATTTCATCATAATCTTGGCTACGAACTTGTGATAATATTTTCAATTATTGATTTTAATTGTTTGGATCAAGTAAAACATTATAATGATTTTTTTTTCTTGCAACAAGTGGGGAAGAGGAGTTTACTCTTGCTCTCTTCCATTGTATTGTCATTAAACTACAAAATTCTTAACATTATTACTTTATTTATTTATTTGTATAATTTGATAGTTATAAGATGATTTGAATCCAATTTCTCATAATAAACAAGAGTAGATTATGCCAATGAGTTACAAGAAGCTAGTTGTCCCACGTTATGTTACTTAAATGAGTATGTTATGTATAATATAACTTAGATAATAAAGCAAAAGACAGAAAATAAGATAAAAGATTTGTATTCAGTACTAACAGTTTATTTCTAACAAAATTGTACTCTACACTTCGCTATAGACTTGTCAAGTTCATCCTCTAAGGTTCTCAGACATTCACATTAAGTGAGACATTTGTTGACCCTTAATTATACTTTTCAGCGCCACCCCCCCCCCCCCCCCCCCCCCCAAAAAAAAAAAAAAAAAACATTGGCTTTATATATTTACCCACTAATGTCACCTTTTCATTCTTTCATTTTCAACCTTTTCTTTTTTGTTTTTTAAGAAACAGCTTAGCGTTTTTTTCCCCAGCTTTGTACATTTTCTAAAGAACTAGTCCATGTATTCTCGTCATTAGACTCATTCGTCCCAAATTGGTTGTACTTTTTAGAAAATCTTTTTTTTTTTAAGGAAACATTATTTAATGTACTTTTTTTTAAATAAAAAAAATTCAAGTTTCCAAACTACAATCATTAAGTTCAACTCTAATGAAAGTGGGATATTATTGATGTCAAGAGTTTTGTAACTCAATTGATTGGCACTTCTTGATATGTTCATAACATTCTGAGTTCAAACCTCCCCTTACCTATTGCAACTATTAAATTATTAAAAAGAGAAGAAAAAAAGAAAAAAGAAAAGAAGGAAAAGAGTTATTGACTTTTTAAATAACTTGAATTTGGTATATATATTAAGAATAAAAACAATCTGTAATCCAATGATGAGATTTTAAAATATTAATCTAATAAAAGTTAGTAAATGATATAAGACAAGAGATATATTCATTCATGATATTAGGTTCTTTATTTATTTATTTATATTCAAGGAGAAAGAAATATAAGTAGAAAGAAAGATCAATTTCAGGAGTACGCTAAGGAAGAAGATGGTTAGTTCATATGAAAGTTTTGTGAACATAAATTTCCTAGGGGAGCTTCAAGAATTAAATTATACTTGACAAAAGTTAAAGATCTTGATATCGATATTTGTACAAAAATGACTGAATAATGTTCTTGCAAAAGCTTATCTAGAGATTAAGGGGCCTAACAAAAAGCTTAAGACGACATCCACTTCAGGCAATGCTAAGGAGAGTAAAAATTCCGCAAATCCAATATCAAAAATTGTCACACAGTTGATTATTTATAGCTTTAACTCAAAACATAATTGTTTATTTCTTACAAAACCATACTCTTACACTTTGGCAAACAATTTTTATACTAATTTCTTTTGTGCAGAGTAACGAAGAATATAGCACTGAAATCGTCCTTAGTGTTGCAGTGGAAGGACTATTAGCCAAGGTGAGATCACTTGTTATTGATCATATTGGTTCTGGATTGGGTTACAAGGAGCAGCTAATAGAGCTTCTTGTCTCATTATCCAAGATTCAAGTTGTGTTACAAGACACTGAGAAATGGCAAACAACTGATGAACTTATGAAGATCAGGTTAGCGAAGTTTAGAGATGTAGTTTATGATGCTGACAATGTGCTAGATGAGTTTGACTATGAGATTCTTAAGCAAGAGGTACAATCTCAAAACCAAATAACGGAAGGTGTTGGCGTTTCACTTTTAACTATAGAAAACAAAATGAAGACCATTGTCAATCGATTATTGGATACAATTAAGAATGGTCTTAGAGTGGGGTCTATGGATACAATCCCCAAGATTAGCCTGGATAGAGAGGTAGACTCCTACCTCAATGATTTAGAAATTGTAGGGAGAGGATATGATGTCTCAAAAATAGTGAACATGTTGACTAATGCAAGCAATCAATGTTTCTCCGTTCTTCCTATAGTGGGTATGGCAGGTCTTGGAAAGACAACTTTAGCAAAAGAAGTTTATAACAATGAATTAATAAGGAAACATTTTGATGCACTAGCATGGGTATGTGTCACTAGGAATTTTAATTTTAAGAGGATTTTATATGAGATTCTTGAATCTATTAATGAAAAAGAAAATTTCGGCTTGAAATATTTCCGAAGTGAAGATGAAATACTTAAAAAAATTCGAAAAAGATTGTGTGGGAATAAATATCTTCTTGTACTTGATGATGTGTGGATTGATGATCATGAGGAATGGAGTAAATTAACGAGTTACTTGTTCAATTTTAATTCAAATACGGGAAATAATATTATTGTAACAACCCGTAGTGATAAAGTCGCAAATCTCATAAGGACACGACCCCAACATTATCTGGAAAAATTATCAAAAGATGAATGCTGGTCCATATTTGAAAAAAGAGCATTTGCAAATAAAAAAATTATTCGAACTACAGATTTGGAGTTTATTGGAAGAGAGATTGCTAAAAGATGTGGAGGGTTTCCATTGGCTGCAAAAGTTTTGGGAGGAATAATGTGCTTTAAATATAATAAAAGTGAATGGTTATCAATTCAAAGTAATAAAATTTGGGATTTATTGGATGATGATACTAATAGATTCTTCCGGATATTGAGGTTAAGTTTTGATAATCTTCCAACACCATCTTTAAAACAATGTTTTGCATATTGTGCAAATTTTCAAGATTATAACATCAGAAAGGATGAAGTTATTCAACATTGGATGGCTGAAGGGTTCCTTGAATCATCTAATGGAAGTTGTACGATGATGGAGGATATTGGTAACTTGTATTTCAATATCTTGTTGGCAACTTCCTTTTTCCAAGATGCTAGAAAGGATGAGTATGGTAACATTATCAGCTGCAAGATGCATGATTTGGTGCATGATTTTGCACTCTCAATTATAAAATCTGGAACTCTAATTTTGGAGGGAGCTTCAATGGATGATTTTGGCAACCCACAATGTTTATTTATCCGCTTTGTTGGCCAAACAACACAAAGAATTCCATTTATTGGAGATGATTTCACAAAATTGCGCAACTTAGTTTCAGATTATGCTGACTTTGGCAACACATTATCAAATTTTAAAAGCTTACGTGTGTTGAAGTTATATGGGGACAGTATAATAGAGTTGCCAGATTCAATTGAGCATTTGATACATTTGAGACTTCTTCACATCTTACATACTAAAATTAAGAGATTACCAAAATCCGTTACCAAACTCTACAAATTGCAAACTTTAACAATCAAAAATTGTTTTGAATTTGTAGAGCTTCCAGAAGAGTTAAGCAATTTGATTAACTTGAGACATATTTATATTAATGAGTTTTCTAATTATATTGATGAGGCTTCTCTCCGTATGCCTAAGAATATGGGGCTGTTGACTTGCCTTCAAACACTGCCAATTTTTTGTGTGGGTCGAGATGAAGGTCATAGCATCAAAGAATTGGGAGCTTTAAAGAATCTGAGAGGAGAAATAGACATCTACAATCTAGGTTTTGTGGAAGATGAGGAAGAAGCAAAAAGTGCAAAATTAAAAGAAAAGGAAATATTCAAGTTGGGATTACACTGGAATGGAGAAGGAGATGAAAAGGTGTTGGAAGGCCTCCAGCCTCACCGAAATTTGAAAAGCTTAACAATTGAAGGGTACGGAGGAAAGAAATTCCCATCATGGGTTGGTTTGTCGCTACATCACAATTTGATTGAGATCAAATTGCGATGCTTCATTAATTGTGAAGAAGTTCCTACTCTGGGGCATTTACCCTGTCTTAGGGTTCTTGAAATATATGGAATGCAGAAGGTAAGATGTATAGGAAGCGAGTTTTACAGTGATGAGAGTTGCAAAAATACAATATTATTTCCGGCATTGAGAATACTTAAATTGAAGTACATGGAAGTCTTAGAAGAGTGGAAGGATGCAAAAGAGTTGACAAATGCAGGTGAGGTGTTGGTGTTTCCTTGCCTAGAGGAGCTCACCTTATTTTACTGTCGGAAGCTGAGATATTTGCGAGACTCACTGCACACCTGCGCTTCCCTTCAGAAGTTGGTATTGAAGACCTACCCTGGCTACCCACTGGCAGTGAATATTGGGATTGTCTGCCTTCTTCTTCTTCTACTTCCTCCATTCAACTCTCCCTCCAAAGTCTCAAGTTAGTGGGGCCGGATTCTCTCCAGCTGGACCAAATTCAATATTTCATTGCCCTTAAAATTCTGTGGATAGAGGGATTCTGTGTAGCTTTGCCAGAGTGGTTGGGCAATATTTCTTCTCTTCAACAGCTGTATCTTGTGCGTTGCTGGAAACTGGTGCATCTGCCCACCAAGGAAGCCATGCAACGCCTCACCCAATTGAAAAAGCTGGTGATTTATGATTGCCCCGAATTTGAACACAATGAGAGGATCAAGATTAGCCACGTTCCATGGGTTGAAATCAATAATTCTGAGTAAGTCTATATCCTCTTCTATTCTCTTATATTCGTAATGGGTGAGAGAGTATTCCTGGAATGAATACTTAATTGAACCCCATTCCATTGATGACAATATATATAAATGCTACAATTTGGATTAATGGCTTTTGAAATTAATCTCACCAACCACCACGGCAACACTTGAAAAATTCCTACTCTTCTTCTTCAATCTTTGAAATTATCTGCAATCGTTTGCGAGAAGTCACTAAAAGCATTATATAATTTAGTTTTTTGTGATTGCTGCAAATTGGCTTGGTTCTATTCAAATTTTTGTCTCTGCAAATTATCGCAAAGAATTAAAAAGTGGCTAAAAACATAATATAATTAAATATATTTTCTGATCGTGAGGGCTGCCAATTGGCTTGCTGCTATTCAAATTTTTGTTTCTGTAAATTACCAAAAGAATTAAATTGTTGCTAAAGGCTTAGTCTATTTAAATATTTTCTGATTGTTACCTATTGTCTTACTGCTATCAAATTTCTGTTTGTTAGCCTAGCCTATTTGCTTTCTACAAATTTTTCAAAATTGAAAATTTCTGGACATTGGGAAATTTGGAATGTTGGATTCATCAACCATTAGAACCTCCTTTATGTCCAAATACTCATTCTTTGGCTCAGCATTTCTTGTAACCTTCACATATTGATACTGTAAGAGTTCATGGATCAGTTCTTTCGATTAGGACTGTCTATAAATTAACGGTAGATTTTGTTGATTTGGGCTGGGTCATAATTGCGCTGTTTATGAGGGTGAGTTTATTGTGGGAGAATGGAGTTTAGTTGAATAAGAATGAGAAATTGGGTGGGTGATGCTCTTGATTTTTCATTTCGAGTTCGGGTTGGGGGCTCAGTTTTACTAGTGCAAGAAAAATTTAACTTAAAATTTCAGACAACACTAAAGGTGTTGATGGTTCTAATATATCTATATATGGTTTTTACCTTTAGATGGTATCCATATTGCAAAGATTTCTGAGTCTAACTCAGGAAGCTGGTGAGAAGTTTGCGTTTGGGAAAATAATTAAGTTGATGACAACTATTGCCAAGGCACTTCAGGTTTGCTTTCTCTTACCATTTGAATTATGTGTACATAATTTACTTCATAATTGGTCATTTACAAGACCAAATTCAGTTTATGTATATTTGTTGAGTCATAGTCTGTAGCCAATGTGCATATCTACAATGTATAGATTTGTGTTTAGTCATGAGTGCAGTCATATCACTGGATTGTGGTTTCACACTGTTTGACATGAAAGTCATTCCGTGCTTTTAGTGTTATTATAGCTTAGCCTGAACAGTGTTGGAATCATGGTTTTAAAAATCGGTACGGACAAAGAACCGTAAAAGAGACTGATTACCGGTTTTATGGTCCGATCGGGGTCGAACCGATGGTCGAACTGGTGATGTCATAATTAATAATTTTATAATTAAAAAAATAATAAATAAATTATATATATATATATATATATATATATATATTTTGTTAAAAGAAGAATGCATTCAACAACTAGCTGTCCATAGCAGTCACAACATTGACAGATCGTAATTATATATTAATTTTTTAGTAACTAATAATATTTAGTTAAAAAAGTTTATATCATAAAAGTTTAATAAGAATTATTAAATAACTCCTCTACTATTACACCTACTTCCCTTGGCATTAAATTTTCTCTACCTACACCCCACTTCTTCTCCCGTGAATCAGTTCATCCATTCAAAATTTGCTTGCATTAAATTCTCCACCTACCCCCACTTTCTTCTCCTTTTCCCATTCAGTCAGTACTTGCTTCTAGCCTTCTACACAAAATCCGAAACTATTTCTTCACTCTTCATTTCTTCTCCTTATTTTACACCTCTTCCTCTGCCTCTCTCTCTGCCAAGCAAAGTTCAACCTCACTCCACAGCTAGCATGTTCCCAAAATATCATTTCTTTTACAACAGATCAGTGTTGTTTCTTCCCCAAATTTCGTTTCTTTCACAAGAACTGAAGATGAGAAAAGATCAAGTGTTCTTGAGTTCTTGTCCTTTGAAGCTCATTCATCTGCTCAAAATACCGCAAGGCCGAGAGAAAAAGGTGGCTGAGGCTGAGGCGTGTGAGGGAAAAAGACGACCACCAAATTTCAAAGCCGAACAGAGAAGATGAGAAAGAGTGAGAGAAAAAAAAATTTCAGAGGAAATGGAGGCTGAGAGTGTGAGAGAGGGTTGTGAGGGAAAGAAAAACAGAGGATATGGATTTTAGGGACAGAGGGAGTGAGGTGAGTGAGGGAGTGAGGCGTGAGGGAGATGAGATGAGAGAGTCTGAGGTGAGTGAGTGAGGGAGTTAGGGTTAGTTTTTAGGATTTTAGACTTTTAGTGGTAATTTAGAGGACCAAAACGGCATAGTTTTGCCGGAAAAGACAAAATTCAGAACCGGTCATTAACCGGTTGGACCTCCGGTTTTTCTGGTTTTTCCGGTTGGACCTCCGGTTTTTACTGTTTACCGGTTTTTTAGTCATTTTCGGTTTTTTATCATAACCGGACCGGACTTGAAGCCGGTTCCCGGTTGAACCGGTCGGACCGGCCGATCCGGTCCGGTTTTTAAAACTATGGTTGGAATGCTCTTTGCTGTGACTCTTTTAGTTTTTGACATGGATATAACGAAGTAATTGCTAGTCATATATTTGCCATTAGTCAGAAAAATTACAAATGCCTTTGTGTCACCATTAATAACAGCAAGTTATGTCAATCATATAGATAATTTGATTTACAATTTACTTTTTATTTTATATCAGAAACTGAGGTTAATGAATTATAATGATCACAAATGGGCTTCGGTTAACAACTCAAAGTGTTCTTTCTATAACATAACTTTTAACATCTTTACCACAATAATCTTAAATCTAAAGTGATAAAGTAATAAATGTAAAATTTTCATGGCAACGAAAGAAAATTGCAAATATACCTTAGCTTTCCTAGTTTTTGTGTACTTATGAAACTTAGATTCAAACTGATTGTCAAACTTAGCTTCAAACGGAATCGTCAAACTGATTGTTTTTCCATAACTAGGGCCAGTACTCTTGATCAGATATTGATTCTCAAAATTTTAACAATTATCTCTACTGTTTTTTGTGTGTGGTGGGTGAAGATGACACACCATTAGCACCAGCTGAAGTGGTTGAAATTACATGTTGACTTTTCCATGATTTTCCTGGCCTATGCTTTTAGATTTAGGCCCGGGCACTGTAGCTTCACTCATCAAATCACCTACGAGGTTTCTCTGTAGATTTTATTCAGAATCCATAAGCAAATAACTAAAGATAACAACAAACTCAAAAATTAATAATAATAAGTTAAAAAACAAAAACAAAAAACAAAAAACAAAAAAAAGTTAAAGAAGAGAGAAGTGAGATGGTGAATACTTATTTGCCACATTTTGACACCTTGAATAAATGTCTATGAAACCTCCTTAAGTCCATTAACCCTCATAAAAAATTTATAAGAAATAAAAGAAAAGAAAAAGTTTTGTATTACTGAGTAGAGAAAGGGAGATCAGTCTTTCTAGCATAATTGTTCCAAGATTACATACTTTGCTCTACTTTAATACTTTCTGCAAAATAAACCTCAATTCTTCTCAGGTTTCCATGCTTATTTACGTATCTAAAGTATTGATTCAATACAATAAGTGTATTATTCAGCCAATAGTCTCCTCCTTCCTCCCATTGTTCCAACAACATTTTCTAAACAATTAATGCTTCTTGAATTAATTACTGGAAATTTGTGAATTATCTAAAACAATTATGAAAGTTGTGATTCCATTTGAAATTTTCAAAATTAAAATTTTATGGCAATTTGGAAAATTTCAATATTGAAATGGTTGCTCGCAGGGGCTTAGCCAGGATTTTTTACATGGGGGGGCCGATTTTTGACGACGATGATTTATCATCGTTGTATGAATAGTCTATATATTTAGGTTGATATGGACATTCTTTGAGATAAGTTCGTCGGATTTCATCTTGTTTATTGATAGGAAATTCACATATTTGTTTATGTGATCCTAGATCACGATCTATCTCTTTAGATTAAATTCTTGAACATCTGGAGGGGTGTTCATCAAGCATTGAAGTATCAACATATATTTCTACAACTACAGGTGTCCTAAATTTTGAATTGCTAACATCTTTTTTCTTTAAGAATGCATCAATTGTTTTTCATTTGCTCATAATTCTTTTAACTTAAAGAATATGACTCAAAAATTAACTTGAAAAGAACTTAAAAAAATAAAATCTTAATTAGAAAGTTTTACTTAATTATATGGATGTTATTCATACTCAAGAAAAAAATAAAATTTCCACTATAATTTAAACAATCAACCCATCATCATTCCTATTATTCAAATTTTCCTGTATTTTAAATTTTTTTTTTTAATTAAGAATAACCCTTCAAACAAAAGCAAAAACTAAACACACAAGTACACAACATAAACCAAACAATTTAACAACACCCACTGCCACATGATATCTAACTAATAAAAAATAGTTAATAAATCAAAAAAAAATTTCCTTAGAAACTTTATCTTCCCTTCAAGACTCATCACAAACAACCTCCCCATGCCCATGCCTTCAACCATATATTTCTCTAAAAATCTATGAAAAATTAAAGAGCATGTGAATATTTAAGTGTAGATAGTTGAGAAAAAAAAAAAAAAAAACACTAAAAAGAGATGAAGTGGAAACTGAAAACTGACCCTCTGGCTACGCCCCTGCTCTGAATGATTTATTTTAAGAAAGCAAGAAGAAAGAAAATAATGGTCAGTTTTTTTTTGGGATCGTGAGGACTGAGTTTGAGAGGAGGGCTGAGCTAAGCAGTAAAAAGAGTCTAAAGAGATGAAGGTCTAGTGCTTAAATAAGAGAAGAAAACTCACCAGGTAGTCACCAAGTTCCAAATCCTGAAATTTGACAATAAAATATACTGAGTGATTTGTTTTAGAAAGCAAGAAGAAAGAAAAAAATTGGTCAGAATTTTTTTTTTTTTTTTTTTTTTTCGGACTGGAGGACTGAAGCTGAGTATTGGGGGCTGGTAGGCAGTACCAGTGGGAAGTGAAAGTGTATCACAGAAGAGAAAAAAAAAAAAAAGTAGAGAGAATAGGGATTCCGTGGGTGGGTTTTTGAGATGGAGAAAGTGAAATTTTATCATTGTTGTGTTTGGATTTTGAGTATTTAAATGTAAGTGGGCTAGCTTTTTGTTTTAATTGGAGTATAAGAGCCCTAAAACTAAAGCTGGGAGAATAGAGAATAGTGGCCTAAAACTAAAGGCTTTTAGCTGGGAGAGTAGAAGCCTAAAGCTGTGAGAATAGTGGAGATAGAGGGGGCCGGATGTCCAATAGTAGGGGGGCCGAATCAATTTTCTCACATACTCTAATGGATATATATATATATATATATATATATATATATATTTTTTTTGCAGGGGCCACGGCCCCCCCAGGGGACAACGTGGCTCCGCCCCTGGTTGCTCGTAGATTTTGCTTTGATGTCCATTGATAAAAACATACTCATTATTTGTCTCAACATCTCTTGTAACCTTCACTTATAAGCTGGCCTTTAATTTCTTGAGCTGAAACTGCAACAGAACATGAATCAGTTCTTGTTCTTAAAGCTCTCTATCATTTGGCAATAGATTTTGTTGATTTGGGCTGAGTCATAATTGCCATGTTTATGGGTGAATTGTGTGGGTGAAGGTCTTGCTGACTTTAGTTTTCATATCATATGCAGGGTGTAGTGATTTAAGTGATCCCCAGTTCAACTAGTGCAAGCAAATTTGAACTCACATTCTTATAAAGTTTCTGACAACACTGAAGTTGTTGATGGTTCTACTTCTAATATATTAATATATGGTTTCCACATTTTGAAGCTCACAAGAAGATTTCATCTCGTAAAATAGTGAACTTGATGACAAATGATGCCAAGGCACTTTAGGTTTGCTTTCTCTTTACCGTTTGCGATATGTATATATAATTTACTTCGTAATTTGTGCTTTACAAGACCCTATTCAGTTTATGTATTTGCAGAATCACTGTGTTCTATAGCCAAATGTACATATTTACATAAACAAAAGTTTTAGTCTATGTAAAGGCGTATGTGTCAACTCCACATATGTGTTCATACATCACCAAAACAATGTATAGAGTTATATTGAGTACAGCCAAATCACTGAATTGTGGTTTGACTCTCTTGATATGAAAGTCATTCTGTCTGTATGGTGTTATTATACCTTGGACCTTCTCAATGTTTACAATCATATTTTAAAAATATTTATCAAAATAATAATAATAATAATAATAATAATAATGATTCTGGCATGATTAACCTATAGAGACTAACAATCTATGAGTTAGATGGAGGAAGGACTCATTAAATCTTACACTAGTCATGTTCCAGCAATTTAGATCTTATGTAATAAGCAATAAAGTTTTTCTGTTTTAACTCTATAAATTGATGAATTTTTACCTATTGAACATTTGGAACATGGCCAATAAAATTCATAATTTTTAATTTTTAAATCTTTCTTAATGTTAAGAAGAGTTTAGGATTTTGGAAAATCAAATAGTAAATTGTTATTTTGAAATTTTCCCTTTTCATTTTTGATCTGCAGGCATAAACTTGCTAGCTTTTTCTTTCAATTGGTTTTCCAAAATTTCAGATATTAATACATCGTCATATATGTTTGTGTCGGTGTGCTGTATCTTTCACATTTGTTGGTGGTTCATGTTTTTTTGAATTTTTTTCCATAAATTGGGTCATTCAGAGACATCACTATTAGTATAAGGCCTTAATACATTAGCTTCTCTTCAAGCGCTGTGTACAATAATTATGATTTCAATAATTTGCTTCATCTGCTCTCATGGTATACCTCACCAAATTACAAATTTTACCGATTTCTAAATGCCCTCAATTTAAGCCAAGGGAATCGTTGTCCCGTGTCTTAAAGGGCTATTTTATAGTATTTTCAACTGGGGAATAGCTGAAATTAGTGCAGAAAACAAGTTTAAGTACTTTTCCTTTTTCACCTCTTCTTTTTACTTGGGCTTTTTTCTTTTCAACTAGTTTGAGTTGCATGTGCAAGGCACGTGCTTGGCAATATATTGGGTACTTAAACATATGTCCTTAACTTTAAAATTTTGAAATTAACACCTTGATTCAGTGTTAACTTTCAGTTTTTATCTCATTGTCTATATTAATGTAAAAGTTAACAGTTTAGTGGGAAAAATACCACTCCAAAATAGCATTTAAATCCCTTTAAATTAGCAATATATGCAGTAAAAAAAAGTCCCAAAAGTCCCGGAAAACCCATAATAATCTATGTTGTAAACCCAAAAATCCCATAAAAGAAGAAAAGCCAATACATGAAATTTAAAACACCTTGACAAAGTACTGCTACCAAATATAGTTAGACACATCCATGGTTCAAAGAGCTCTTGAAAGCACTATGCTAGAAGTTGATTGTATGTAATACACATTAGCAGCCTAATGAGTTTGTCTATAGATCTAAACTTCATCTAAACAACACTAAGATTTCCTACCATTATGAACCACTTGATTTTATTGCACTTCATCTTCCACTCTTGTTCTTATCAAAAAAAAAAATCTTCCACTCTTGTAGAAAACTTTAGCACCAAGCCAAGGAAGGGTGCTTACACATCTTCTGTGGTAGGAACCACTTGATTTTGCTCTACCTCTTTGATATGCTTGTTGCGTCAACCTCTCTGCTACCTATTCCAGCTCCTGGATTGGTTTAACCATAGCAACAACCTCTAAGAAAATGGGAAAGAATCAAAGAGTTGACAAGTTAGGATTACCCACACGTTTCATTAATTCAGAAGTCAAGAAAACACTTGACACCCATTCAAAAATTGATGAAACAAGAAATAACCTATTTTCTTTCAGTAAATAATAAAAATGCTAGATTAATCTCCATTACGTTTGTAAAGAGGTAGAGTGCAATGAACAGTTTTTGAATCAAGACAATATCCAGTTTTGGCTTTTCGCAATACACAAGGATCTCAACAAGAAGGGAAAACTTTTTAAAAAAATTACAAAATCAGAAAGCATGGCAAACCTCATTTGTGAGTTGTGACCATCCCACAATTCTTCACTAGCAAGATAAAAAACTCAAGGGAGCCATCAATCTTTTCCTCCTGCAATTTCTATAAGATGTCAGTGGCTAATGACGCAAAAATATAAGTGAGAAGCATGGAAAGAGGCACTCTTAACCTGACTAAATGTATCAATTTGGATTGCTCTCTTAAATAGGGACTTGTAATAATATTAGACTAAACAACATTCCTTTAGCAGAATGCTAAAACGTAAATGTAGGTGCATTGAGAAATGCCAATATAAATTTACATTTTCAAATTAGCATTGATTGGTGGGATATTTAAAATGGTTTAAACAAGGATTAAAAGTTACTGATTCTAGTTTATTTTTGTTTTTCCCTACTTTCTTTTGGCTGGGATGCTAAAAAAATAAATAAAAGCATACTTGATTCTTTTAAACATAAGAAATATATAACCATTCCATATCACATTTGACATAATAGGGTTTTTTCACTTCAAGTTCTTTACAAGTCATGCAATTTTCTCTACATATTAGTGAACTTATATAATCTGGTTCATTTGATTAAGACGGCTGTGCAGGGCAATTGGATGTAGGATGTGCCTGCCTTATCTTTCCATTATGTACTTCTGAAGCTAGGATTGGAGAGGAAATATTATAATATTGGTGCTATTGTAGAATTTTATGAATTACTCACAGTAGTGCTACTGTAGAAAATACTTTATTTGAAGATGGTGATGGCAACTGAAGGAATTGAGTATCCCCCTAAGAGGGTTTGGATGCTTAAAGGAAGGATCCATTCATGACAAGTGACTAAATTTTATGCTAGACATCAATTTATTACAACCCTCCTCTTTTATCTATTCTTCAAACCATTGTAAAAAAATATATATCTATATATATACACACACACGCACTCATCATATGACACTATAAGCAAATACACCATTTTCAAATTGGTAGAATCAACAACAATTACCATATGAGTCATCTATATAATTGGGCACCAAGTTTTCTCCCAAATTATGGCCAACTCATCTGGAAATTTATATAAGACAAAAAAATTAGCTCATTAACAATAAAATAAATTAAGCCAAACATTCAAGCTCACTATAAAAATAAAAATTTGAAATATCAAATACGAAAATTTCAAGGAACTAAGTTTAGAGCTCACTCAACTCAGCATGAGATTTCATTTCATGCACTGTGAATAATGGTTGATGATGATCATGCTGTCTCTAGCACCAATTGCATATGAATTTCAAATAATTCCACCATTTCCATTGATTGAAGAACACAACCTCCTATTTAATCATAGACCCAAACAGTAACTAGAGAACCTATCATTCATTCATGATTTATACATTTGCAAGAAGCCACAATATCTACTTATGGTGTAAGTGGCTCATTGCGTCACTAAATTACAAATACCAATGATCTTTGATTGTCCCAATCAGAGGTCATGTAGTTTAGCCCAAAAGGGTTTAAGATTGCTACATGTTCCAATGATTGAGATAAACATTTGATACATCCTATGTAAAGGTCAAAATCATTTAAACTGGTATGTTCCCTCTATTTCCTCCTGTTTGCTATTTTACTTTGAAGTCTGCTAACTGTTCGTGATTTGTTCTCCTCTCTGCCATTTTTTTTTTCTTTCAGTATTTAGATATTTACCATATTCTTTGGTTAATGATATCCAAAGAGTTTTGTTTCAAACCATTAATTCATATTTTACTGCAAAGATTTTGTGTATCTTCAACTTTTAGCTCTATTTTATTGTAGTTCTTCCATGATAATTAAATTTCTATTAGCACATCAAATATTTCTCAGAAAATTTAGAAAGATTTTTTTTTTTGGACTTCATTTGAATAATTACTTCCTCTTATGTTTTCATATTTTCTAATATCAACACTTATATTCTCCTTACTGTTGCACTATCTACATTGAAAATTTTGCAATACTAAAGTTGCTGTGTATGAGAGAGAAGAAGATTTCAGAAATTTTTTTCTACAAAACCAACTAGTTTCAAGCCAAAATTGGAAGCTCATTTTAGTTCCGATTTTGATGAAGTTTTAGCATGTTGTTCCTAATGAGAGCTTCGTATTGACCAGTGTTGTTGCTCGCTTGAATGCTAGCCACTTGGTGAGATCTTTTCTTCTTGTTACTGTTGGCATCCAGCTTATTGCCTACTGTTATGAATAACTTTTTGTAATTCAAGAGTGATTTTTTTTTCCTTGGTAGCCTCTAGCATTTGTTCTCGAGAATATTGTAGCAAACCCATTTTCTATAGTGAAAAATTTTACTGGACTAGGTCCTGTGGTTTTTCCCTTTTCATTGAAGGGTTTTCCACATAAAAAATTGAGGTCTTGATTGTGGGTGGCTGCTGAAATTTTTATTTATATTGGTTATTGTGCTTAGCTAATTAATTTGAAATATTCTTTGAATTAGCACTGAGGGTAAAAGGATATAATTATGTTGTGTGTTTAATTGGCTGTTTTTCTCAACAAAGGATGATCTTTGGATTAGGCAATGTTTGGCGCCTAACACGTTTTATTCATCATACCCTAATGCCAGACTTTTTTCTGGTTATACAAATTTGATCTCTACATACAGGTCAAGCCATTCTTGAAACTAAATCAGGTGACATCTCACTCTTTGTGCTAAGCTTGAGTTAATGACATACTCATCTTGAAGTGGAATCGTCATCCAATCCATTGCCCTCTAAATAAAGAGGCATTTTCGTTCCTCTGTTCTCTATCTTTCCTTTTTCCTTCCTATCACCTGAAGCAAAGAAATATTTGTGGCAAAACACATGTTACAGTACATTGCCATTCTTCCTACTAAATATAGAACAACAAGAAGGGAGAAAAGACTCTCTACCAAGTACCAATAAAATCCCTCTACACAACCGAATTGTTTATTGCCATGTGCTAAATATGCTATGGGGCTATTATGTTAAATGCCACCAAGATTATGGCAATCAAGGTAAAGAGGTTTAAACCCCTTGAGGACGATAATGCTTTTCATTATTACTTATCAAAAGCAAAAGAAAGTTATATTGGTGTTATGTTGACTCTGCAGAAACGTTAATGCTTCATAGTTGTTTGGGAAAAACAAAAGTGGTTGTTGCACTCAATATTACCTTTGAAACAAAGGTGTATAAGGCCGTTGTTAATTGATGTAAACACATAATTTAAGTAGTAACAAATAGACTGATACCAGACTTGATGTTAATCACTATGCATACAAACATTCATACTGTAAGCAATTTCATACTGTAAGCAACTTGGCTCAAATCAAGGCCCAATTCCTTGCCAAAACACTCCGGAAATTACTTTTGCAGTCACGAAAATTTTTGTTTATTTGCCAATAGACTATTATCCTCTCAATGTTTACATATATGGACAAGCATTCCCTATTAAAACAGCCTATAGTATATTGAATCCTGAGAATTTACTTACCATGGCTCTCAAGCAGCAATGGCTTTCACCATGGTAATGGGGAGAAGCACCATATACGGTGTAAAATCAAGTATAGTATGAATAGTATGGACTACAAATTGGTAACTACAAATGAGTGATACATATATACCTAAGACTCATACAATGGTTCTGCGGCTTAGAAAATTTCTTTAAATATTATTGGATAACCTTTTATGCAGAAAGATAAGGCTCAGTTGTATAATAATGATTTGGGGTAGCATTATTTTAATGAGTAATACTGATTAGTACAGGGATTATTGCTTTGTATATGTTGGTAAAGATGAAGAGATATTTAACGAATTTTTGTTGGGGATACATCCATCACAAGCTTTCTTAATAGCTGATTTAGTACCCAACATATCTACTAAAAGTAGATTTGTTTTGATAAGGGCCATAAGGCTTTGTAACTTTTCAATGATTTTAAAGTGGGATAGGAATTAATTTCTCAACCAGTTATACTGAAACATCTTTCATCCCTTCTAATGCCATGCTTTTATATTATGCTTATGCATGCATACAGAAAACCATTTAAGGTTTTAACTTATTTTGTTCTAAAATAATACTAATAAACTAAGAAAAATATTCTTATACCAAAAAAAGGTTGTAAATAAATTGGCAGTCAAAATAAATTGAAATTTAATCTTATTCAAACGCACACATGATAATACATAATAGGAAATACGATTTTAATGAAAATTGTGATGACTGAAGAAAGCAATATTGGATTCTTTAAAAAGTTTCTGACAGTAACATATCTCTTCAAATTAATTAATATGATTTTTACTAAGTTTGCTGGTGTGACATGTTTTGGCGGCACCACCACCACCAAAGTGCTATAAGGAAACTCCAATAGTGATGAGTCACGTGTTTTAATTTACTTCCATATTCTTGACCTAAGGAACTATGATTATGGCATGGGGTTGAAATTTCTTGAATTTGGTCACGTTCTTAAATTCAAATTTAATTAATTATTTGCATATATTATTGGAGAGATGCTACGTCTACAACAATTCTACAACAATTTTACAACAAATCACAGGTGATTAGTTGTTATTGGTTCAAATTTAAAACTAACTGAAATCTCGAAAATGTGTTGAAAACACACGAGCGGTTTAGACTCCCAAATTCAAATTACGGCTTGGTTGATTTTACACTAACTTACTAACAAGTGCGGAATAGTGTAAACACAAGCATATAAACAAACAACTACTCTAACCCATAATTTAAAGCAACTCAGCAGTAAAAATGAAATGAACAAGAGTAGGGAAGAAGGATGCAAACACAAATAACACCGAGACGTGTTATCGAAGAGGAAACCGAAGAACTCGGCGAAAAACCTCTCCGCCGCCCTCCAAGCGGAAATCGATCCACTAGACAATCAGTTGGGATACATGGATTAGCAAAAGACCCTCCAAGCCTAGTCTACCCGATGTACCTAAGCCCTCCAAGCTCCTACTCCAACAAGGCTTCTCGGAACCGTGTCTTGTCCTAGTTATCCGGATCCCACAACAAGCTCCATGTTGCATCTGCCATTCAAGGCTTCTTCCTATGCTTCCCAGCAGCACCAAGACGTCACTCAGCACTCTCAAAGGTGTGTCAAGTGTTTGGGCTATCAACCTCTCAAAGATATGGACAATGGAGAGGGAAGGGTTGAGGAGATACCACAAGCAAAAATGTTTAGAGAAGGTGGGGAAGACAATCTCTAATTACCAATGTGTTTGGCTAGGGTTTTTTCTCTGAAGCATTCCTCAACAATTGTGGGTAATGATGGTATATATAGTAGAGGTGCAAAAGGTGTGACTCAAAAAGTACAAGCTGGCAGAACAGCTAGTCTCGCGGGTGTCTCGCGGGAAGGCCTTACCCGCGAGATACTCGCGAGACACAGTTGTCTCCACCTGGCATGGCTCTTCGCATTCCAGCATGTGCCTGGCACATGTTTCACTTCGCGGGAAGCTTGGTCGCGACATACCCGCGAAATACCCGCGAGAATTCTTCTCTTCTCCAAATGCTTGAGTCTTCAACACTCTTTCTTTCACACACCCCTTACATCAAGTCCCACAACAAATACAGGGTTTTAAACGATTGAACATAATTACAATCAAATTTGGCACGGAATGAAAGCCAACAAATACACAATTGTAAATTACAACTTTACAATCTCCCCCTTTGGCTATTCCGTGACAAAACCCTAAAACAGACTCTAGACTTAAACGTGAGTTTGGGAACAAAGGCAAAACTCACTCACACCTAATTCTAGATTCTGATGAGCTCTTGAACATATGAACAAGTATCTCCTGAAATACAACAACACACTAATATCATTGCATGTAGAAAAACTTGAAATGCATATGGAGCAATAAATACAAGATCAAGCTAAATGAAATAGAAAGACTAGATCATGGCAAGATCAAACAAGTAATCACTATATGCAAGTAATTACTATGCTCATTTACACATGAAATGAACATCCGGATATGCAAGATGATAAGCTCATTTGAAGAGAATCATTTGCAACTCCAACACTCAACCAATGCGAAATACTCGAAGTATTTGCATCTAGGAACAAACCTACTAGGGCACAAGAGTGTTCATCACTCAACCAATGCATAGAACGTATATGCATCTAGGAACAATCCTACAAGGGCACAAGAGTGTTCATCACTCAACCAATGCATAGAACGTATATGCATCTAGGAACAATCCTACAAGGGCACAAGAGTGATGTACTTGAAGAAACAATGCATGACATTGAACAACAAGCAAACATGCATAAAGGTTGCATAAGCATGGTATAGCAAATGCATGGTACAAACCACAAAGACCTACAAATTTATGCATGCAACAAACCCTTAAAGCTTACATAAGCAACATGGGTACAAATAAAATGCCACATAGCACATATGCCACAAAGCATAGAACATAAAACACAAACTTCTGAAAATATACTGAAATTAATACTGAAGTTAAAACATAAGTGTCAGAAGTATAAACTTAAAAACAGTAAGACATTAACTATAAACCAAATAAAAACTTAGTAAACCCGTCTGTAAAACCAATAACCAATAACCAATAGTTTATGTATCTAAGCTATGCTCCCCCTAAGGCTGTGCAAGCTCTTGTTCATCAGCTCCCCCTCAAAATTTTCTCCCCCTTTTTGACCGGAATGGCCAAAGGACTAAAACTGGTCGGATTCGGAGTCTGAACCATGTGTAGGGGATAAGCTCTGAATCTGAGCAGATAGGGTAGTGATCTGCTCCTGAAGGTATGCAAACTGATCCGCTGTGTGCTGCACATGAGTATCAAGTACTGTAGACATGTGGTCCATCTTGGCTAGGATCTGATCAAGCTTGCTGAGACCCTGTGGTTGTGCTGGAGCAGAAGATGATGGCTGTGCAGTCTCTGGAGCAGAAGTGAACCTCTCAATCTCCTCCTCTGTATCTCCACCCTCCTCTGGGATATCCTGAGGCGCACCCCTAGGCGGTGGAATGAGATGAGGACCTCTCTTGGGGCCTTTAATGTGTGCTGTGCTCCGAGTCAAAGTGTTTGCACCAATGGGATAATCCCTCTGAACAACAGTGAGGCCACTAGGGAATTTCAGCTTTGTCTTGGCAATGAGACCCATGATTAGTGAGGGAAAGGGCATTATGGTTCGGGAATTTTGCTTCGTGATGCTCTTCTTCAGAATGTGAAAGATGTGGCTGCAGATATCAATCTCCTTGTGAGTGAAGAGGTCGTAGAGAAACCTCGTCCTTGGAGCCGATAGAGTGGTGAGGTTGGTGACCGGATACAAGTTATGGATCATGACGTAGCTGAGAGTTCTCATTTCTGGAGAGAACTTGAGAGTATCCATTGAGGATTTCTTTGGAACCCCACCAAGAGCTGAAATCATCTCCGTGATGTGCCCCAATCGCTCATCATACTGAACTGTCATTGGCTGTGAGGGAGGACGAATCTCCAGGAAGTCTTGAATGCTGTCCCTGGTGATCTCAAATTCTTTGTGCCTCACCCAGCAAAGGATCTTATCATCTTCCACCTCAGCATTAGAGAAGAATTCTCTAATAATTTCCGAGTAGACATTCCCAACTGGATTTAGCAACTTTGTCCACGTTCTTTCTTTGAACACATCCGGAATGACTGTGTTCTCAAGATCTTCCAACTGCACCACCCTTTCCATGACAATGGTTGCTCTCTTGTAGCAATCATTGTACTTCATATCTGCCTCTGCGGATTTGAAGTTATCGGAGTCAGTACGAGCACGCTTGGGACCCTTCTTCTTGGTACCGGCATGCTTGGTGGGTGACATCTGCATAAGATGACACAACACATAGAACACATGTGTGCAAAACACAAGAATAAAAACTTGATTAGATTCAAGTTAGTTTACACCTAGTGAGATATTCCCAAAACAGAGTACGGTGTAAAAACAGAGCATTTCCAACACAACAGAGCAAGCTATTCCACAAACATCATTAACCTATAACACAAATGCAATGAAAAACAAGACATTTTGAATGAAATTAAATCATTGTGCAAGTGTGTGTTTGTGTGAATGCATATGTGTGTGTAACATGAAATGCATGAGTGTGTGCCTAAGAATGCCTAGTTGTTTGCCAAGAGAGTGTAACATGTGCAAAGTGTAAAGCACACATGATTAAGGATCAAATCTAGACCAAAAACATGGTAAGATATATGGAAAACTTGAAATTGGGACTCACTTGAGGCCAATTGGGCACAACAATGTCATTTAGACATTCAATCAAACACCTAATGTGCATAACAACACTTTAAGTATGAACAATGCATGAACATGGTGAACAACTATTTCTAGCTAGTGTTTAAAGAAGTGAAATTTTGTGAGAAATGTAATGGTTTCCCTTTTCCATTAATCAAATGATCTTAATTAAGAACATCATGCATGGCATGGGAGTGGTTTTTGTATTGAAATTGCATTATCCACGTGCATAATTCGAATCAGTAACCCACTATATATACCTAATCCAATCTGTTTAAATAAGATGTTCCAAATTAATTGTTCACTCTCAAAAATTTGATACCTACTTAGATTAAGTAATAAGGTAAGTGACAAAAAAACAACAACAACAACAACAAAGAAGGAGAGAAGCACTATATATGGTGGTGTATTAGTATTACACAGGAAAAAAAAAGTCTTAAATACATATGCAAAAGGAGGTAAAATGATCACTTCCGAGCAACTACAACTACTTGCTTTCGGACAGGATCCTTCAGCTTTGTCTTCCACATAATATATGCTATATTTCCTTCTCTAATGTAAGGTAGCACAAGGTCTAAGAACTTGGGAAAGAGGTGATAGGAATCATACACTGTAAATCCTTCTCTATGAATCCTCTTATATACTACGGATAATAAATTTCTTATGCCTTCAGGTTGATCATGATTGTATTGTGAGATCATTCCAGCTACTGCAATTCGCCCATGGAGTCTCATGTGTAAGGAGCACTGCATCAAGCTTTTTCCCTCCGACATTATCAAAGTATTATGTCAATGCCTTCAGGAAAGCACCTAACAGCATTAGCTTAGCCCCCCAAAAAAAAAAAAAATGCCTCTCAGTTTTTTATAAGACTTGCTCTTGCAAGTAACAATTCAATTAGGCCTTGATATTGTTATTGTGAAATTTATCAAACATTAGTTTTTGCTAAATTTTACTCTTTTAGTGTTATGAAATTTGCCGTCACCTTGAGTATATTAGTGAATAGTGCAATTACCATTGGAAAAAGGGAAATTTGATATTGTCTCATTGATTTCTTTTAAATAATTTGAAAGCGTCATCGAATCCGAACTCTTTAGTAAATCGACCTTGTTCAAATAAAAACAGGACATATATTACAATTTCAAATTTATTTAATTAAAAATTCTACATCCCTGCTTTAAAAACAGAGATTGAAGCATGCATATCAGCTTAAAATTTGGGTCCAAAAAAGTAAAATCATAAAACAGGGTGAGGACTAGGAATTTCGGCAATACCATTGCCACAATTGGGAAAAAAGTGTTTTTTTTTTTTTTTTTTTTTTTTTTTTTTTCAATTGTGGCAATGGCATTGCCGAAATTGTGGGGAAAAAAAGTTTTTATTTATTTTTTTCCATTTTCGGCAAATCCATTACAGTTTTTTTTTTTTTTAAAGAAATGATAAGTGCACACAATTTTTACAACAAATTTTAAGTATCAGGTTGTTACTTATTGTTATTGTTAGATTAAAATAGTAATCTCAATGTTAAATTTAAATTTGAACTAATAATAACTAGTTACTTATGATTTATTGTGAAAATGTTGTAAAAATATTATGTACGTATCACATTATATTTTTCTTTAATTCTTTCCCAGATTTTGGCATTCACTTTTTTTCCCCCCATTTTCGACAATACCATTGCCACAATTACTTTCTTTGGGGGCACTCACA
The DNA here is from genome assembly GCA_023736055.1 of Quercus glauca. Classification (NCBI taxonomy): domain Eukaryota; kingdom Viridiplantae; phylum Streptophyta; class Magnoliopsida; order Fagales; family Fagaceae; genus Quercus; species Quercus glauca. Next base: position 46,910,909 of record CM043324.1, read on the forward strand.
CATTCGGTCAGGGGCACTTCTCACACTCACACATCCTGTCAGCTCAGGAAAATTAGGCAGAACGAATTACGGCAATGCCATTGCCGTAATTCAAGCTTTTCTCTCTCCACCATTTTTCTCATTCTCTCTCCTACTTTTTCTTGAATTTCGGCAACACTTTTGCCGAAATTCAACCTCTCTCCTCATTCCCCTAAATAACTTGTAACAGTACCTATAACGCAAATATATTTCAGAATTAGCAATCTTTAGCCAAAAGACTCCAAAATTCAGGTGGCAAATAACATCTTCTTTTTTCATTCAATATTTTTATTTATTGAAAGTAAATTTTGATAAATCAATAGTTATGATATTAATCAAATAAGTGTTTAAAAATTTAAATTTTTGTAATCTAAAATTATGCTTAAAAAATAAATTTATGGATTAAATAGTAAAAAACATCTGATTGACACTACTACGGATCCACATGCAAGCCAGGATTGTAAAAAAGAAAAATGTAGATATAAACTTGCCAAAAAAATATTTAATATTAAACTAATCTATTGTGACCACTCCAATAAAAACGTTAAATACCCTGACTTGAAAATTAGAAAAATTTGAGTTCTACAAAAATAAGAGTAATGCTTAGTCACAACATTTTTATAATAATTTCACAACAAATCTAATTTGATAAATTGTTACTGACTTTTTTTTTTTTTAGAATAAGTTGTTACTGATTTTAATTTGGACTTAATACTGATTTTTCTTTTTACCTACCAATAACAGCTTTTTGCATAAAATTTATTATAAATATCTTGTGGATGTAGCATTATTCAAAAATTAATTCTGCTCCCAAACATAGTCCTTAATCCCTTATATATATATATATATATATATATATATATATATTAAGCTCAAATAACAACAATAAATATATTAGCCCAAATAACAATAAACATAAATCGAACAAAAACAAGAAAAAACCAAACAACAAGTAAACAAATTATTCAACAAAAAGCCTGTTATAAAATGAAAAAATAAAAATTGATAATCATTCATATTTGTAACCCATTCAACCTATTCAATAAAAATAATCTCTAATTTTATTTTTAGGTAAACTACATGTTTAGTCCCTAACCTTTTCACCATATAACAATTTGGTCTCTAACATTTCAAATGTGTCAATTTAGTCCATAACATTTTTATGTTGTGTCAAAATGGTCCCTGTCGTTAAATTATGGATAATAAATGCTGATGTGGCTAACGGTTTCAATAAAAAATTATTTTCATGCCACCTAGAATGACATATGGACTTGAAAAAAAAAAATCCACGTGTACACCATACTTTCAATATCATTTTTCTTCTCTTTTACAATTTACTCTTTGCACTTTCTTGTCATCCATATAGAAGCCAAAACTTCTCCAAAAATATATATATATATATATATATATAGAAGCCAAACAAACCAGAAACACTAAATCACTTCTCTTTGCATTGTTGTTTGTGTGAAACCTTGCCAGAGAGGAGAGAAGTCATTGCTTTCACCGGTGAGAAGTTGAATCACCTCATAAACTGCTAGCCCCAGATACAACGGAGCCTCCAAGCTTCTCAACGCCTTCCAGCTCTACAACCCGATTTAGAATGGCCTCATCTCCATTGACGAGATCCACCTCGCCCTCAACCGCCTCAGCATGAAGTGTTCCCTCGACTCAAGATCTGCTTGGCTCTGACGACGACGAAAATTATTTCTCATGAAGGACTGAAAAAGTGTTTACCCTTTTTATATTCTCATCTAATATGAATGAATCTAAAATCTCCCCTATAGCGGGAAGTGTGTTCAAACTTTAGCTGGCAAAGCTTCTTTTTTATTTTTTGATGAACTTTTTTTTTTTTATGAACTCAAAATCAATAAAGCTTCTATTTTGTTTTTTATTTGTTCGTTTTCTTCGTAAAGATTGAATTATACTAGCATATATTATAGTTTATTTTACTGTTAGGCACTATACTCTTTGAATAAAAAAATAAGAAATCAAATGGCCTGTTTTGGGTTCTTGGCTTTTATTTGGATGTCAAGAAAATGAGATTTTTTCTTGGTGGCTAAGGTTTAATTTTTTATTCTATGTTGTTTTTTTAAGTGATTATTTCTAGATAAATTTGATAGGAAAAATGAAAAAGAACCAAGAGAAAATGAGAATGAAGATATGTGTTGATTACACGTGGATTTTTTTTTTATTTAAATTTAAGGTTTAAGAAAAGTGGCAGTCCACATGGCAACCTAGGTGGCATTAGAATAATTTTTATTTGAGCTGTTAGCCACGTCAGCATTTTTTATCCGTAACTTAACAGTAGAGATCATTTTAACACAACACTAAAAGGTTAGAGACTAAATTAACACATTTGAAACATTAGAGACTAAATTGACATATAATACAAAGATTAGGGGCCAAATATGTAGTTTAACCTTCATTTTTCCTTAAAAAATGGTACTAAAAAAAATATTATGGTTGTGAGTTCTCCTTGATGGTGATGACAATTATACTCTTTTTGGCTTTGTTGTCGCATTAATTTTACTCTCTTTAGTAATTTGACTCACAGTTGTAGCGAATATTGAAGTTTTCGTTTTATTAGATTTTGTATGCTTTAAATTTCTTAGTGATCACCCTATAAACAATTCCTAGAGCTACCACTAATTGACACAAAATTTGATATGTTTGTTAAAAACATAAAAAATATGTAATTCAATTGCTATATTTTCAAAACATGTAGTTATGTTAATTTTTTTTTAGTGGGAATTATAGTTATTGACTAAAACCAAGTTTGTAGCCAAACTTTATTCAATCTTAATTGGCAAGTTGTTACTATCTAGTCTTAGTGGGAAAATAAAAGTAATTTTAGTAGTGGGTTTAAATTATAACCAATAAAAACTTACTACTCAAGATTTGTTACAAAAGTGTTATAAAAAATATTATAGACGTAATAATTCTCATGTTTTAATAGGGACTATTTTGTAAAGAAACTCTTTGAATTACTTTAAAACGTAACGTGTATCCTTCCAACTTGACCCAACTAATTCTCAAACCACCTATGGTTAAGTCTTTTTTTTCTTTTTTTTTGAGAAAGATGGTTTTTTTTTTTTTTTTTTTTTTTTGTGAGAATCTTTGAGAAAGATGGTTAAGTTGGGTTAGTTGAGTTTTATTATATATAAAAAAATCTCAAACCATGAGTGTGTGTTTGAAAATACGCATGTCACCATTTTAAAGTGGGGTTTTTATTTATTTATTTTAGTTAGAGAACTTCATTTTAAAGCAATTTGAAGGATTCTATACAAACTAGTCTCTATTATGGGTTAGGATCAAGTTACACTTGATGTAACTCTATGTAATGTTATATCACCTAATAACTTTTATTAGATTAATATTTTTAAACTCCCACTATTGGATTACATGTACTTTATGTTCATAAAACGCATGTCAAAATTTTATATCAATCAAATACTATTTACTATTTGCTGACACCCCATTTTGCAACCCGCATTTAACCTCACATGAAGGGTAAAAGGGTAATTTCACCTTGGAAATATATATCTTAATTCTAGTCATTAGATTCTTAATGTAATTTCACCTTGGAAATATGCATCTTAATTCTGGTTATTAGATTCTTAATCTTATTTCACCAAAATGATCTTGATGTTGTAATGATCAAATCAACTGGTCATAAGCCCTAATCGGACCATCAGATTAAAAGTTATCATCAAATCAAGTTTAAAAGGCCGATATGCACTATCACAAATTGAGTCAGACTATATGTGATTGTGAACAATTGATTCCAATAGGTTATAATTATAATCAATTTGAGATTAATAGCGTGTCATAATTTGATTGGCTAGGACTACATTTTATGGTAAGGTTGCACACACTTAATTAATTAGATAGTCAAATATTAATTATTCAATGAGTAATTTGTGCAATTATCTTTTTCATTAGGGTAAATTTGGAAGCAATTAATTCTGAAATGGGAGTGATTGGAGCCTATTATTGTTAATTGGGAACTAATTTGGAACCTATTAATGTTAATTGTGCTGAAATTATTTTCTAATAAATGACCTCTACTCACTATTTTGTTGATATCTCTCAGAATATTTTGAATCTGTGAATGCGGTTAATTTTCTCAAAAACTAGACATCTAGGGCTTCAATTTGAGCATAAAAACGAGACAATTCCAATTAGAATTGAGTAAGATATGATTTTTTGAAATTGGCTCTACAGGCTGTTACAGTAACTACAGGGAAACCGAATTTTGTTTACTCCTCACTTCCACCAATCTCTACATTTAATGCACCAGATTTCCCCAAAGGCTAAAATAAGGTCTATGTTTATGATTCTTTGTCAACCCTTATTAAATGACCTTCCGTTCATATTTTCTCTACCACTACTATATAAACCCCCCATCCTTTTCTCTCCTCCATTCCAAGACACAAAAACCCCATCTCTTCTCCTCTCTTAAGTTCTAGTGAAATAGAGTAGTCTTGTCATATCTTAGTCTTCCTGAGACTCAAGGTATTGAGTGAAAATCACTCTCTCTCTCTCCTAGCTCTTCTTTTCCTCCACCTTTAGGACCTCCACCAAGAGTCTCCTCCTCCACCGTATGAATCTTACATGAAGGTATAATCTCTTTCCCTAACTTATTTTTTATGTTGCCTTGATGAGAATTTAAGATTAGAGCATGATAATAATTATTTAAATTCTCTTGAATATGTTTGAATGTTCTTAAATGTTCTTATGTATTCTTTACATGTTCTTGGTTGTTCATCACATGTTTATGCATAACACTAGTTTTAATCTTAAATTCACATTAAAAATATGAAAAAGATGTTTTTTTTTTTCATAATTCTTTCAAATCCTTGAATCTAGGATGTCACCATCCACACACATTCACTAGAATTTATTTTTCAATCCAAATGCAATACTTAAAAAATTGAATTAGGGTTTATCATATGCACACACATTAAATTCAACATGCAAATTGATTGACATATTGGATGATATGATATGAATGTTGGTCACAGTAGTCTAGAAGATCGGTTTCACCAAGCAAGGTGGTTGCCTAAATTACAAATGAAATAGAATGACACTTAGCACAAATTGAAACCCATTTTAAATATAAGGATATTTGGCATAAAATTACTCGTCGGCTATACTGTTGGTATTTCAAATTTTATATCATGCAACCCTAGGTCTATCTCAAGGGTAGTAGTTATTAGTATTATTATTTCATTTTATTTTGTTTTTGCTTTTTGAAAATTCACATTTTATCTTGTTTGTTTGTTTTTGTTTTGTTTTTTATTTTTGGACTACCATAGTTTGGAATTTGTTGTAATATTATTTGGTTTTCTTTTATTATGTCTGCTTTAAATCTTTGGTCTTTGTGTTATACTTTAGAGTCAGTTTTATAAACTATGGTTTTGATCATTATATTTTTATTCTTGGTGGAGGCATTGGAAAAAAAAAAAAAAAAAAGAGTTCAATTGTTAGAGGCTAGCAATTTTTTCTTTCAAATTATATCCTTAGAGTTTAATTATCCCTAAATTATAAGTTATGTTAATAATAATTATGATTTAAGTATTTTAGTTATAATTTTAGAGAGACTCTTCTTGAATTATCTTACTCAATTCATATTCAAAATAATATTCCCTCTTTCAAATGATAAGGTTTTTATTTTCTTTTAAAAAGGAGTTTTCTAGTTGTCTTAAAATAAATAAAAACTTTAAGTTCAATATGCTATAGAATTCTTATATAAATATTTATTTATTTATTTAAAATTCTTATTGAATGTGTTGCCACCTTTAATATAATTCTAATAAAATCATCAATTGTTTAATTTCAATAAGTGATAAATATTTGTATCAAAAATTAAGAAATTGATTTGACATATGACACAAAATTAGACTTTAATTTAAAATTTTTGTTAGATTCTCTCTCAATTTCAGCTTTAAATATATAATATATTAGTTTGTAACCCCCACACATTATATATGTAGGGATAAAGGCCCAGAGTCACATAATGGGTCTTGAGCTCAATCCGAGGACATAAACTGGGCCGAGAGGGAACGAGTAATAGTTGGGAAACTCCCACTTCAAAGCTCCATAGGTAAAAGAAGGATGGAAGGTCGTCTGAGGAGGAACTCCTCCTCAGGTATGACGAACCCAGCCTACATCTATATTCCAACGGTCAAGGTGAGCTTTTAGAAAAGCTCGAACAACAAGGATAGGTGTCACCTCCGCATTAATTGCGCTACAGCTACTTTTCTGGCTGCATTTATGTGGAGAAGATCTCTGAACAGTGTCTCCTTGGCCACCGCAACTCACAGAAGGCCAGAAGAGATGTTTAATGGGACAGGTACTCAAGTGGTGGTCTGAATGCTCAACAAGTGGAAGGCCAAGATCACCAGAAGGGACCTATATAATGTGGGAGACCCTCCATAAAGAGGGGGTCGAAGAACTAAAAAAGAACATTGTACTATGGAAAACAGCACTTGTAATCCGTCCCCTTAGTCTATAAGAATATTGGCTTCCTCGAACAACACAAAAACTAAACCTTGTATGCACTTTTCTTGCATGGCTGTCTTATAAACCATCTCAGCCATTGTAACATTGACTAGAGCCCAACTCTTTAATCCACTATCTACAAATTCATTGTATTAGACTCACTAACCTACAATCCCATACTCGTTGGGCTTGGGCCGCCAAAACGTGACCCTACAATTGACGCCGTCTGTGGGAAAGAGCTGGTGTGATAGTGAGTGCAGCGGCAAACGATGGTAGGATCAGGTCCATACCAGGCAGAATCCATGCCACCACAACGCGAATCCACCTTGCTGACCACAAGCGAAAAGAAGATCGAGAAGGCAGTGTGCACACTACGCATACGAGCAAGAGTCACACTCAAGTCAGAAGTCACGTCTCTCAAGACCAGCACAACAGAGCCATGCGGCTTGAAATTGACTGGTTAAAAAGGGAACTATGCCATGCATGACAAAGGCGAACTCCCTCTAACTCTGATGCTTCTTCTAACGACGGAAAATGCGTCAGTTACAGGCGAAGGTCTCAAACCCCGCCTAGCGAATCATTCTCCTACGATGAGGAACGCTGTTGTGAACGAAGGAACGAAAGCCCGCCTCATAAAGGCGTGGGGAACGACGCGGTAAGCAGGGCATTGGACCAAGACATCTTTTAAGAATGATCTTCACTAAGTGTCAAAACAGGGTTTAGGTTACGGATGGTTAAAGTCTTTGATTGTTTATCCAATTCATGGTAGAAGTGTATGTTAAGCCTTTCTATTGCTGGCACTTAACCAAATCATTTAGGTTGTTGACAGTTCAATACCACTGGCAGGCAGTCGTTACAAACTCTCAAATGTGCTAGTTGAAAACACAGAAAAATGAAAGGAAGAAGAGACTTTTTCATTAAACAAAGAGAAAAAGTACACCATGGCTGATGACAGATTGTCATTACAAAAAATATACTTCTATAAAAAATAAAAATAAAAAGAAGAAGGATATTGTCATTACAAGAATCCTACATTTAGGCATCAGCCTGGGGAGGGTCTTTCTGTAGATCAGCAGCCTTGGAAGGGACACCATCAGCCTTAGATTTCGCTTCTGCTTCCTTGGGCTGAGAAACTACCTCCCTGATCGAGAGGGCATCGTCAAAGGACTTGACCTCTAGAGGTGGCTAAGTCTCCTTACCTGCTCCAACCCCTTCAGAAACTTCAGCTCCAAGAGGGAGGACTTAAGTGGTAGAGAGCTGCTCAGGAGGAAGCTCTCGAATGTCTTCTAGGAAGAAAACATTCTCAACCTTCCTCAACTCGGAGTTCGCAAGGACCCCCGCCCGGTCCATTGCAACACCCTAGGACTCGGTGCAGTAGTCCCTACACACTACGTCCACCTCCTTTGCCAACCGAGTCTCTGTGTCTTTCATACCTCGCCTATAAGATGCCTTCACTACGGCCTCAACAGCTTCCCTGGCCACCTTAATAGCATCCTGGACTTTCTTCAGCTCGGCCTTAAGATCCAGGACTGATTGCTTCTCCGTGGCCAGGTTTATCTCGGTGATGTGCAGCTGCTGGCGCTGATCCTCGGTCTGCTTCTCGACTGTCTTCAACCCCGCCAAGGCACTGTTGTGAGCCTTAACCGCCTCCTTTAGCTGCTCGGACAGCTGGGCATGCTCCTGTTTAAGGGCCCCCAGCTGTTTCTCGACCTCCTGCCGAGAGTGGATCTCAGCCTTAGTCTCATCCTGGGTGTTCTTGACCCATTCCTTGGCGACATATACTTGCTGGGTAAGCTGCATTGAAATAGCAAGAGAGTCATGGAGAGTACACACACATAAATGGACCTATAGCTTAGTATTTAACAAAAATAAGTAAATAAACATAATAAAAATACTGACAGTCTTACCATCGCAAGATCCCTCTTCAAGGACATGAAGAGGTCAGGCTACCTAGTGCGCTTGAAGCCGTCCATGTCCCGGGGAAGGAGGAGTGGCTGCTCTAGGGCCTCGGTCAGGATGCCGGCATACCCCCCCTGGGAATCCCATATGGAGGCGTCCCAAGAGATGGGAGCGTACTCCACCTCCAGCTGAAGGTCCCATGAACGCGGCCCTCAGTGCACTTCTGCATCTCCCCGGCTCTCTACAGACTGGGCCCTTTTGTCTCGGGGGTCTTTGGCCTTCTTCTACAGCTTGGCGCCTTTTTGCTGCTGCGCCACTTCACCTTCCTCCAAATCCTCCGTAGTTCTTTTCTTCTTGAGGTTTGGGATAGCCTTCAGCCCGGGGACAAGAGGGAGCTGAGGAGGAGGATGGGGGAGATTGGGAGTGACCTGTGTCTTGGGAGCCTCTTTGGAAGTGGACCCCCCTTTGTTTCTATTTGCCATCAGACCTTTCAAGCTTGTCCTTTGCCTCAAATCCATGCCTTTGCTCTCCTTGGAACTAGTGTCCAACTGAGCAAGTATTAACCTTGGTTGATGGATGACAGAAAACCTCTCGGACTCAGTCTCAGAGTCTGACAGCTCCACAGGCCTCTCTGGGGCCCTTTCCTCTTTTGCAAAATGGAACTGGTCGATTTCTACGTCCAAAGAGTGGTGGGATGAGGCCGACTCCTCTCTCAGAATAGCTAATGGTAGAGGAACAAGTTGGGGTGGCCACACAAGCGGAGGAAGATCTCTCCGAGCCAAGAACTCGGGTTTAGAAACGTCTATCTGAGCAAGCTTTTGGCTGCCCGCTCTGATTGCCTGGCCTGCGTCCTGGAATATATGCGATATAGGCTCGTAATCCAATATCAGATGAACAGCCCGTAATTGTCCGTCTTCACTCAGGAATATCTCTGACCTTAGCAACTAATTGAGCACTAGAACGTTGACGAGACTGAGCTTCGGCAAAACATGATTTTTATCTGCAAAACATCCAAAAAGGAAATTGTGGTCAAATTATTCATAATTGATGTCCAAAGAGACAATCGGCTTAGAATGAACATACGAAAGGCTAAGAAAACTAAGACCTAATCCTGGGATGCCTACCTGGTGCTTCCACCTTAACTGGGCAGTGAAGACTATCATGTCACTCCCCGGAGACAACCAAGTAGTCGTCCTTCAAGCCTTTGTTGGACTTGGGAAGACAAGACACCAACCTCACCTCCTCGGATCGAGATTTGAGGTAATACCCTCTGGAGAGAGAATGACACTCGTACATATGAGCGACATCATGCCATGTAAGCCCGAGATTCATCTGATCGTTTAGGGCGTCTACGCTCCCTAAGACTTTAAAAACATTGGGAGCACACTGGTGGGGACATAACCTATGGTTGAGCAAATAATCCTTGGTTATCCTCTCATAAGAAGTGTCATTCCCCCTTCTATAAAAGCGATCATGGTAATGACAACTTCTCCCACCTCTCTATCGGTCAATACTCCTTCTGGTGGGCAATATTGTAAACCCACTCCTTGTGGGATGTGGTATTTGGCCCTAAAGCCCTCCATCCCGGACGGAGAATCCACTAGGTGTTTAAATCTACCCATCTAAGTAAACGTGGATTGTTAGGGGAAAATTCTCTAAGAAAAGGGAGGAAACTAGGAACTCGGCTGAGGAGAAAAAGAAATTTCGAAGACAGAGATACTTACGAAAATAAGTGAATGTGACAAGTACCGAACCTCTAGATAAGTCTTTGAAAATTTCTTAGGAAAGGAGTTACGAAGGCTTAGGAGTTCAGGATGATTTATGAATGCGAGCACTGAGGTTCTCTGGAGCACTTAAAAATTTGCAAAGTAAGGGAGAAAATGAGTGGGAGTAATCCCGCTCAAAATTTTAGGAGAAATGTCCACCGTTGGATAAGCGCTCCACCGTTGATGTAAGGGAACCAAGCGCCGCTTGGAGCCATAAATGACGATTCGCAGACCTCGAAGCGTCAGAAGCAATAATGAAGCATTTGAAATGGCATTACCACACGTGTAAGCTAGAAAAATGATTGGTAAGGTTCCCTAAAAATCAAAACCCCACTTTTTCTCCTCGGATGAAAGGGGAAAACCGGAGTTTTGAGGGGTTATTGTAGGGATAAAGGCCTAGAGTCACATAATGGGCCTTGGGCTCAGTCCGAGGACATAAACTAGGCCTAGAGGGAACGAGTAATAGTTGGGAAACTCCCACTTCAAAGCTCCACAGGTAAAAGAAGGATGGAAGGTTGTCCGAGGAGGAACTCCTCCTTGGGTATGACAAACCCAGCCCACATCTATATTCCAACGGTCAAGGTGAGCTTTCAGAAAAGCTCGAACAACAAGGATAGCTGTCACCTCTACATTAATTGCGCTATAGCTACTTTTCTGAGCGCATTTATGTGGAGAGGACCTCTGAACAGTGTCTCCTTGGCCACCGCAACTCACAGAGGGCCAGAAAAGGTGTCTGATGGACCTATATAATGTGAGAGACCCTCCATGATCGAAGAACTGAAAAAGAACATTTTACTAGGGAGAACAGCACTTGTAATCCGTGCTCTCAGTCTATAAGAATATTTGCCTCCTCGGACAACACATAAACTGAACCTTGTATGTACTTTTCTTGCATGGCCGTCTTACAAACCATCTTAGCTGTTGGAACATTGACTAGGGCCCAACTCTTTAATTCACTCTCTACAAATTCATTGTATTGGGCTCACTAACTTACAATCCCATACTCGTTGGGCTTGGGCCGCCAAAACATGACCCTACAATATATATAGTGTTTGTATATTTGAAAATACAAAATAGATACTTATAAAATAAATATAATTTCATTTGAAATAAATGAAAAATTATTTAAATTATTACCCATAAAATTGTCAAATTAGTTTGTCTAACCACAATTTGTATAATAATACTATAAGAATTTATCAAAAAAATAATAATACTATAAGAAAAAAAAAATTGATACCAAATATTATTAATTTTTTGGTGTGCTAGAGTTTAGTTTATTTTGATTTAGATTTGATCTAGATGGGAGCAAAACCTAGCTAAGCTAACTGCTAAGTCCAACTTAAATATAAATTCCATTTTCATTATTATTTTCTTTTAATATTTCCAAACCCCTATTGCCGACAATCATGTCAATGCATTCTCAAATTTTACCTGATATACAAATTTTATGCTGAAGTTAGCCCAAAGAAATGCACACATATGACCGCCTAAAAAAAATTAAAAATTAAAAATTAAAACTTTTTTGTTCGTAAATACTAAGAGCCCGTTTGGTTGGCCTGTTTCCATGACTCAATTCTCTGTTTCCATAACTCAATTCTCAAAACTAGTGGGACCCATTGCAAATACTTGTTTGGCTGCATTATTTTTTGTTTCCATAACTCTGTTTTCATTTCTCAATTCTCAACTTTTTGAGTTCTGAGCTGTGGAAACTGAAAACAACTTTTGGTTGTTTTCAGTTTTCAATTTTCTGTTCTCAATGGCAATCTTGTAAATATAATGCAAAACCCGGTCCCACAGTCAGACCATTCACGTGAGAGGCGCGCCTTTTAACGCTGTCCTCAACAACTCTCTCCTCTTTCATCAGACCTCTTGAAACCTCTCTTCTCTTTCACTTCACTCAGACCTCTCTTCTCTTTCACTCAGACCTCTCATCTCAAATTTCTCTCATCTCCGTTCCAGTAATCTCACATTTCTCTCATCTCCGTTCCAGTACCCACCACAAAGAAGCTCTCACTGCCCTCACCTCCTCACACACTATTTCACCGATCCGAGCTCAGCCAACCACTAACCTCTTTCTCAGCTTTTTCCACAGAAATCCGAAGGTATTGCTTCTCTGTTTTTTTTTTTTTTTCCTTTTTTTTCTTTGTTTGATGTTTGGGTTTTCACATTTGATTTAACTGTATCAACCAGTGATGATGGGTTTTCAACCCGTGGTGATGAAATGCTTCTCTGTTTTTTTTTTCTTTGTTTGATGTTTGGGTAAGCATTTGATTAGATCTTTTGAAACCCGTGGTTATGGGTCTTCAACCGTGGTGAACCTGTGCATCTCTCTGTTTGCTTTTTTTTCTTTTTTTTCTTTGTTTGATATTTGGGTAAGATGGATTTGATCTGCTGGAAAGGGCGTGGTTATGGGTTTTTTATTTGTTTTATTTTTTAAATAATTTATGGAAGTAATTTATGGCGCTTCTCTGTTTGATTTTTTTTTTTCAATTAAGCTGCCTGTTCTAGTTACCAACCAATTGCTCTGTCAATGATGGTGCCTGTTCTTGTGATGTAATAGTATATTCTTGTCAAACCATGAATGTGTTTGTTTCTGCTAGCTAGTTAATGAAGGTCAATGAATGTGTTTGATTTTTTTTTTTCAATTAAGCTGCTCTTTGTTTGTAGTTTATTTATTAAGCTATGGGATAGGTCAATAAATAGATTTCAATGAACTAGATTTTACTTTACCAGAATAGATACTATATACCTAATCAAAACTCTATTTTGATTTTAAGATATGATCCTTTTCCATGAATCTTAACAATGTTTTTATAAACTAATACATCAAAAAAATTAATTAAATTATAAAACTATTAGTAGTAGACAAGATCATTGTGTAAGTTATAATCAATGTTAAGATATAAAAAAAAATTAAAAAAAAAAAAAAAACTCAAAATACTTGTATTTATCCATTCTTTCAGTTCTTTGTTCCCACTTAGTTCTTTCCTTTCGTTAGTATTTATTTTTTCTTAGTATTTCCTATTAAATCAAACTTTCCTACATAATTAAACATGCTTACAAATACACACAACAGATCTCATTTGTTAAGAGCTGGCAATAATGCAGTGAGAATAAACAGAGTTTAGTTGAACATAATACTTCGCCTGATCTAAATTTAATTTTATTTCATATCCTTTCATTAACCTGAAAAAGATTTATTGGATTCTTAGAACATGCTTTTGTCTTATTGGATTTGTTGAAAATTGTTTTTCATGTTGAAGTTTATAACCGCATCATGGTTTCTGTGAAAAAATCTGCTTCAGTGAAATGTACTCCTGTGCATCATTTTGTCAATCACGTCCATGTGCTTTATGATAATGTAAAAAAAAAAAAAAAAAAAAATCAAATTTTTGACAATAAAACCAGTAGAACACAAAAGAAACGAAAGGACTTGTTGCCTTATGTTATGGCTTTGAATATTGAATACCCTTTTACTTAGGCAGAGTGGAGAACTAGTTGACAAAATAGTTAGATACTATCAAAGCTTAACCCAATTGTGCATATTTATAACCAAAGAAAGAAGACCAAGAACCAAGTCCTAGGTTTGGCAAGTTGCAATATTTTATACTGTTCATAAATGGTATACATTCTCTATTGAAATTATTTGAATTTAGCCATCAGTTTTTAAGCAAACAAAGAAGCCATCAGTTTATAAGATTTTTATTATTAGATAAACAATTTATAAAATAATATATAATAAAGTTTGTAATATTTTCAATTTCATTTTATATAATCGGCACACATTCATTTCAAGCACCTCATTGCCCTGGGATGATGAATCTAAAACCTCTAAAGTCTAAACATGTTAGGAGAGTTTGGTTATCTTGCATGTTGCATGTTGCATGAAGCATGAAGCACCTCATTAATTAATGGTTATCTCTGCTTGCATGTTTTAATTGGTTATCTTGAAGGTTAATTTGGTTTTTAAGCAAAAAAAGAAGTCATTTTGTATTTTTATAATATGATGGTTCTAGTGGAATAAACAAAAGGTAAATTGTTTTTAAGCAAGATTTTAGAATATGCTTCTATTTTTACCCGATTATGGTTCCCCATAATGAGCTTGTCTCCTCATGGCTAGCAAGATACTTGCAAAGAGGACGGCAATTAAATAGCTTCATACAAATTGTTTCAAATTTATGATGCACTGTTCCTTGTCTTTGACTAACATATTAAACTTGTCCCCATGATATTCTTACAAAATATACTGCACATACACGCTACCATGTGCAATAAGATTATTTTCATAATATTGCAGCTTAAAGCTTCTGATCCTACAAAACCTTCTGATCCTATATACATATTAATGTAGATCCTATGCCCAATATTTGTTCCTCTAAAAATACTGGGATATCTTTATTGTACTTGTGATATGATTGTGTATGAATGTGTGTGTAGTTCTTTAAGATGGCTGCGGAGTTGATAACATGGGATGTCCATTGTGAGGATGTGTTGTGTGACTCTGTACTTGGACACTATATTTGTGGGAATTTGCGTCCTTATCATGCCAATGCGCCAGTGTGGGAGGAGATCACACACTATCTTAATACCCGCATGGGGAAGGCCTTTACCGTGAGGCGGGTACTTAGGAGGTGGAAGCGTATTCACCAGAATTATCGCAGTGCAATGGTGGGCCGTACCAGATCTCTTCGGCCCAACGTGTCCCCCGTGGCCTCTCCAGACCGATTGTCAGATGACCCGCCGCAGTAAGGCGGATGCGTAGTCGAAGCAATTTAGTGTATGTCCCTTTTGATATATTGCTGACATATTTTGTTCCCATTATGTTCAGTAGCGTACTTTCTTATGGATTACCATGTACTTAACCATGCACTAACTTAGTTGTATTTGTGACCACTTATTCAGTTTACTAACTCATTGCTTCCATCTTCCATCTTTTGTATATCTGGTCACATTGTATGTGGTAAACCTCGATGAAGGATTTATATATTATCACTATTTCTTACATTCAGTGCATGTTTTTTTTGTATTTGTGTTGATTTAACTGTGGAAGATTTTTCATTTTTTGGACCCCTTAAACCTACATGGCACATGCATCTAGAGTCGTATTATGCAATTCTTTAAATTATTATCTGTCATGAGCTTACCACGTGAGATGTTTCAATTAGATGGCATATGAATCACAAGACAAGGATGACAAAAAATGGCCCGCCAATATAGAACATATTTTTATTGAGATCATGTTGGAGGAACAACTTAAGGGTAGCATGCCAAACGGTGTGTTCAAGGGTTCTATGTGGACATCAATTACAGCTAAACTTAACCGAAGGACTGGGAAAGACTTTATTTGTAAGCAAGTTCTACAGAAGCACAATAGGCTTCAAAGCAAACAACGCAAGTGGAGCCAATTGCTAACAAAACACACAGGGTTGGGGTGGGACGAGCAGACCAAAACAGTGACTTGTTCTGACGAGGTGTGGCAAAATGTGATTGCGGTATGTTTACTGTTGTTTATTAATTATATAACTTATTGCAATTATTTATTTACGCAATTTGCCTCCAAGTTGGTAATATATTCACTGCTGTGTTTAGTGTGCTAATGTTTCCAAGGACATTGCAGGTCAATCGTGGTGCAGCTAACTTAAGGAAAGTGGGATGCCCAAACTACCCATCACTGCAGCAGTTGTTCGCCCCTAGTACTGCAACTGGGAACTTGCAGATCTCCTCAAACACTCCTCCCATGAATAGTGACGAGGAGCGTGCCCTAGAGGAAGAGCTTGCCAATGCCAATGCCAATGCAAGTGCACCCACCCATCTGGACGATAACTATTACACCCCTAACTTTGAGAGTTTCCCTGAAACTGGGGAGGATGCTGAGGTTGAGGAGGTAACCCAACGGGCGGGAAAACGTCATGTGCAAGATGCAAGTGGCAAGGGTAAAAAGGTATCGAGGAAGTCAGATAGGGTAAGTGAAATGACTGTGGCCCTAAAGGTGTACACCGCAATGTCGAAGGATAGGTTCAGTGGTAAAGTTGGTAGGTCTACCGGTATATCCGACCAATTCGCTCAATCTGTGGTAACGGGTGATCCTTGTTCACTTCCAAAGGCAATGGAGGTGCTGAATTCGTATAAGGATCTGAGTAACAAGGCCTATATCAAGATGTCAAAGGCTTTGCAGCAAAAGGATAATAGGGTCGTGTTTATGTGTATGCCGGAGGAGAGGAGGAAGTCTTGGATTGAGGACATTCTAAACCCGGAGGAGGATTGAGGGAGAGCAATATTGCATTAAGTCTAAGCTATTTGGTTTTTATGTATTATGAATTTGGGTTATTCTATTTCGTGTGCTAATGTTTCGTATGGATGATACGAAGGTTTATGTTACTTATGAACTTAAGATGTTTATATGGTTTATGTTATTGTTGAACTTAGGATGTTTGTATGGTTTGTGTTATATATTATGCGACAGATTTGGATTTTGTTAACGTTGCTTTTTATAAGTTTATTATGGTGACTGTTGAATTAGGTGTTTATATTATACATTTATATTATGCGATGAACTTCTTTTAAATAATTGAATACGTTTATTATGTTTATATTATACATTTTTATACGTTTGTGCTAATGTATAGGTCACTTATGGCGTCTAGAAATGACTGGTGGCAGGCAATCCAAGAGTATGACTTCGATGATGCATACTTCAACGACGTTGGTTCCAGCAATGACTGTGAAGACAATGATGATGATTGGACCGATTCAGAGGCTGAACGTGAAGAAGAAGCAGAGTTTAATTTAGTGAATCCTATAGTCTGGGAGATGTTTGCGTACATGCAGTGGCATTATGACAAACAACCAATGTGAACAAGTGCGTTAACCAGCAAGGCGTATATGGATGAGGTCACTGACGGTAATCCAGCTAAGTGTTATGAGATGTTCCGTATGACACCTGAATTACTGTTACATTTAGTGGACGAGTTGGCTCAACATGGTTACTTGGTGGATTCAGGTCATGGTGAGGTGAATGCCACTCAAGCCGTGGCCATGTTATTGTACATACTTGGACACAACACTCGCTTTAGATGTGTTGCAGACAGGTTTCAGCACTCAACAGAAACCGTGTGTCGGCATTTTCGTAAGGCGTTGCGAGTTGTCCACTACTATGTGAAGCATTTAATTAAACCTGATCAGAATGTCACAGGCCTTCCCGAACATCTTCAAGTGAACAAGTACTGGCCATGGTTTGAGGTACAAAACATCCCCTTACTTAACTAACTTCGTATAACAATAAAATAATATGATATTTGAAATGTGCTTGCTAAGATTAATGAAAACTTTCATGTGTAAAGATGTATAGGAGCAATTGATGGAACGCACGTGAGTGCCCGACCTCCTGCAAATGAGACTCAAGCACATAGGGACCGCAAGAGCCAGGTTTCAACTAATGTGCTGTGTGTGTGTAACATGGACATGCAGTTCACATTAGGCACAAATTACATAAGAAAGCACACGAAGTAGTATGTCTTTCTGCATTGAGCTTACTGTCACATCATGATTTAGTAGCAACGGTAGCTGAAAATTAGTATGATATGTTTAGCAAGATGTCAACCACATGGATTGGGCATACACTGGCATAATCTATATATTACTAAAAGCTGAAGCGTAGCATTTAATGTTGCTACGCTCCCATTAAGCCACGTCAACAGCCATGTCATTATTAATTTTTTTCCCATTTTTTATACAATTTGTTAACATTTAAAGTGAATTAAAAACTCTATTATATTACAATCAAAATATCATGTTTAATTTATCTTCTTTTTAATTATTCTTATTTATTATTAAATTTTCAATTCCATTTTAACTTTTCATATCCCCACTACACTTTACCTTAACTTTCTTCAACCTTTCTCATTCCATTTCAACTTTTCATATCTCCACTACTCTCAATATTAATATTATTTTATCTTTTTATCTTCCTTTATTTTTTACTCTTCTTATTCTTATCCTCATGCTATAAAATTGTCATTCTTCCTCTTATTCCATGCATAATTTCTATTTTTCCACACACAAAAGCCTCTCTCTCTCTATATATATATATATTCCTTCAATTTTTGGTGTATATATATATATATATATATTTTTTTTTTTAAAAATTTTAGTGTAACAGGTTGACCATCAAAACATACTGATGCAGTATTGAAAGCTCCACCAAATGCATCGCAGAAATCAGTTTTAGATTACTAGAAGTCAGTTAGTTTGCCAAAATTGGAATTGACAGGTAATCCAGCTTGATACGATTTAGTTTTATATTTTATGTTGTCATCTTTTTTATTCTCATTGGTTGTTAAATGTTATATTAATTCATTATAAAGATAGTATATAAAAATATAATATTATTTTATTACATAGCATAACTAAAATAATATGGTGTTTATTGCTATACATTTCATTTTTATTATTTTATTCTCATCTTATTTTATTCAAAATTTAAATTTAGCAACATCCTCCATATCATAATTATTTATATTTTGTCTCATTTTTTTTAAAAATTAAACGTATAATATTTTATTCAATAAATAAAAATTGTTCTTATAAAGTCTTCCCATGAAATGTTACAATGCATCAATGGAAAAATGAAATACAAAACAAATATCAATTTAGAAACACTCAATTAAAAAAAGAAAAGAAAAGAAAAGAATAAACAATTTTCTTATAAAGTATTCCCATAAAACTTTACAATGCATTAATAGAAAAAGAGAATACAAAACACATGCTATTTTAGAAACACTAAATTATAATAATAATAATAATAATAATAATAATAATAATAATAATAATAATAATAATAATAATAATAATAATAATAATAATAATAATAATAATAATAATATCAAACCAAACATATCATAAAATAATAAACTAATAGTTATGGATGTACTAACTTCATGGCAGCAAAATTGAATAAAATAAAAATAAAAATAAAAGTTACAATATGCATATTAAGTACATTAGAATTATCATCAAATTTGGGAAAACATTAGGATGTTAACAAAGAGGGAGAGAAAGAGATTAGTAAAAAAAAATCAAACGTCAATTAAATAAATTAATTAGTAACCGTTAATTGGAAAACAAAGAGAGACCGACAGCTAAAGGAGTAAAAAATTAATTAAAGATGACCTTACAAATGTTATTATAAACTTTACAATGCAAATAAATAAATCGTTAAATTCACTTAATTAAATCATATAATCAACAATTAAATAAAATCATACAAAATTTAAACTTGAAACCAATCAAACTCTAATCTAGAAAATCATATTTATTATCAAAACTAAAAGGAAAATGTTCTTTAGTAATAATAGAAATATATAAGAAATAAAGATGAAAATTTTCAAAATATATATATTTTTTTTTTCATATTTCATTTAACATTATTTATAAATAATAAAATATAAAAAAAAATTCCTTAAATGCTTATATTCTTCACACACCATGACTTTTAAAATCTAATGAAAGGTTCTAAGAATTTAACTCTCATTTAATGCCTCTATTATGAAAATCAAAAAGCCAGTAAAATATGATAATAGTAAGAAACGTTATAAATGGGAACATGAAAAAACTAATTAGCCATTATTATAATGGAATAGATGTCTTTTTTTATGCATCTAAGAAAATGAAATGTATAGGGTTTACTTATTAATGTATATGTAAAGATTCACGTTAAAAAAATATGTAAAGCTTTAAAAAAAAAAAAGAATATGTAAGGTTTTTATTAACTTAAAAGACAATGAAAAACCAATTTTTAATTAGTACAACCGTCGCTACTCTATAAATCACATATAACACTATATTCAATATCCTAAACAACATAGTTAGACCCTTTTGGATATACACTACCATATTCAACTTATAAATTACAACCCAAATCAATCATACAATTACACAATCAAAGCATGAACATGTAACATGTATTACCTTCTGAATTATTGCTTGGAATTTTTACAATTATTGAAAGAGAATCTCCAAATTTAATTTTTAGAAAACATCAAGACAAGGTGAATTTTATTCTTTTTAACTTTCATAGAAAAAAAATATTACGCACATTATTTCAACCCTTATGGAAAAAAAGGTTTACATGTAGCATGCAAAACATGTTTAATTGACTTAGAGATGTAAAAATTAGTCAACCAACTATGGTAGAATTAAGGTTTCAAATTTTAAATAAAACAATTCTACAATAATAAAAAATTATTTTGTGATAAATATGATTATGAAATGCATTACTTTTCATTAAATTAGTTCAAATTACAAAATAATAATAATAATGAGATCACCATAAAAAATAATCACGCGCAACGCGCGGGTTTGCGACTAGTAATCCATAAAAACTGATTACCCTGCCAAGCATAATCGACATTTGACAGCAGAAGCACTACAAATACAGGGCATGGTCCCAAAGAGCAAATAATTAATAGCATTGGTTTCGAAGAGTAAACAATAACAATGTACCACACAAAAATGAACAATATTTCTTCTAAAGACCAACTCTTAGCTTTGTGTTGGCAAAGATTAAAATAATGTAACTGATATTATGAAAACATTTTCTTTTTCTTTAACATATTATAAAATATTCTTCATATAGATAGCTAGCTATGTATCCCATTGAAATAAATAAAAACAAAAAAACAAAAAAAACCTATATATAGAAAGAACTTTTACAAAAAATGGTTCACAATTTAGCCAAGCTTTTTTTTCAATTATACCCATATATATTTTTTGATGAACTTTTCAATTATACATATATAATATAATATCCCGAGAATAATCATCATCTAAAATCCACTTACTTCAAATCAACAAACAATTTTTGTGTCACCCAAATAGCATCAAGTAGAATCTAATACAGGATTAGATGCCTTAGTAAAATTAAACATGTCAATATTTTTGTATATCTAAGCAAATGTGAGGCAGTAATAACAAGATAAGGGTTTAACTATTGATATGTACTTGGCTTAACACTTAAAATTTTGTGCTTAACTTTTTAACCCTTTAAGGCAGCCCTCCCCTCAAAAGTATGACATGGCAGTACCTAAATTTCATATTATGTCTATAAAAACTCAACCATCTCCATCACCTTGTTGCCCCAAACGAAGTATGACCCAGTTTTCCCAAAACTAGAGGTTAACCCATATTCATTATTCCTAAGCCATTTACATCATGACCTTCATAAACTTACAGCCTAATGCCTAAACCATCAAATCAGTAATGAAACACATCATGGGTCTCAAAATTAAGTTCTTGCAAATTTGGATTAATTTCTCCAAAATCTTTTTAATGACGTTTCCATGCTTGAAAGTTTTTAAGCCTAAAACCAAACACTAAAAGGGACCTAATAAATTTGGCCTAACACAATTAATTCCTCATGACTTTGGCTTTAATTTTTTTTTTTTTTAAGACACCACCTGAGCCGAAGCATATGGCCCAACATTTTGTTGTTTTGTGCTTCTTGTCCAGTTTGTTCCAACCCCATTGCGAAAAGAAGTCTCTTTAGTCATTTTCTCTTCATTTTGTTTTTGTCCTGCACAAGTTCTCTTTTAGACTAAAAGAACAGCCATCCCATGTCTACGATTACTTTAACTATAGCTTGCAATCCCAGATACCACAACACAGTTGAGAAAAAAAAAAGCAAAAAGTATTAAGTACATAGCAGCCAAAAAGAAAAATACCCGTGTGAGTAAGAGGGAGATATTGAAGATTAAAAAGAGAATTTAAGCAAATCCTTTTGCACACTTCAATCCATTGAAGCAAACCAGCAACGGGTAAGCACAATAATATCATATAAACAACAACAAAAAAAAAAAAAAAAAAAAAACCAAAAAAACTTCTCCTTTCTTATTTTCTCACCAACCAAACAACAAGGAAAAACAAAGTTCAAGCTAAATCCTAACATTTTTCTCAAAATCCGAATGCAAAAACACACAAATCATATAAATAAACAACGTGAGAGAGTACAGAAAGGGATGAGATAGCACCGTCTTGGGTCGAGGAGACCGTCCGTGACAAAATCTGGAAATGGGTCACGTTTCTTGAAGCTCGTCGGCGCCACTGGGTCACGACGGAGGAGATCGCGTCGCCGTACACGTCGAAGAGATGGCTGTTGTTCACTGGTGACGGTCCTGACGAGGCAAGAGAGGGTGAGAAATTTTTATGGGTTTGGGTCTCTGCTTTGGGAGAGTGACAGAGCTGAAGGGGAAATGAAAAAAGGAAGGGGAAATGAAAAAAGGGAAATGAAAAAAAGACAAGCTGATGGGATGAAAACAGTGAGGCGGGTAACAAAACAGCAAGCATCTGACCAAGTGGCAGAGGTGGGGTCCATGAATAGTGTGAAAAAAATTGAGTTATTGAAATAAAGTGATGGTGCCAAACAAGTGTATATTTTAGAGTGATGAGTGATGGGTGATGAGTGATGAGTGATGAGTGATGAGTGATGGAAATTGAGTGACGGAAATTGAGTGAGCAAAAAGAGTCATCCAAACAGGCTCTAAGACTCTAGTGGTGCTACTGTATTAAAGGTATCAAATACCTCATTATATAAGTGCTCCCAACTCGTGCATAGACCACCAATACCTCGAGGTCCTCAATATTATCCAAGATATCAACCAGTTGTGTAGCCACTAAGGGGTGTAAATTGTTGATGTTTTGCCTTTTAACAGAGATGAGGCATGGGAAGCAGTTGGTTCCATTGATGGATTGTTTAGACCCTTTATAGGAATCTGCTTTTTCTACTGGGATCAATGACCTGTTGGCCTTGCTTATTTATTTTCTTCTTCGTGGATCATGTGATATATAAAAATATTTATTTGCAACAGTATGCATAGTTGTGAAAGCATCTTGGCATGGATGAGTTATGATAGATTGATGATAGACTAAAATCATGATGATAATGATGAGAGAGGGCAGGGAATTGGTTGTTACATACTGGAAGCACGTGGAGATGCAGCTGGGAAGTTCTCATTAGAGGCAACTGTGTATTACACACGACACAATCCAATAATGAAGGCTCTGGTATAATTATGCGGTATGTGATAATGTTGTCATGGATGGTGAGCCTTATTGTTAACCTGATTTGGTAGGAACCTTCTCTGTGGCCTTAAAACTGTAAAACCTTTCTGTTTTTGCCATGTGTATAAATTCTTACTGAATAGAAGACCCAACAACTGGGAAGTTCTCATTTGACGAATAGAAGCTAATAAGACCACTCTGAGAGTGACCAGAAATTGTTAATTTTTCTAAGCACAATGAATTGTTTGATCAGGATTATAGCTCAATTTTTGCAATTTGCGTTGAATATTTGGTATTAACTCGCCTCTCAACTCTTGAAACCAAAAACGTTAGATGGAAGTCTAAGACATGTTTGATTTTATCAGAACCATTCACATATAGTGATTCAAGCCTAACCGGGCTGAATTGTTGATGCCAAATTCCCACATGAAGTATTACATGTATAACGTGAGGTTTCAATGTGAGTGATTCTAAGTAAACTTCATTTTTAAGCACCAAATTGGCCAAAAAACTAATAATGTATTTATGTTTCGATGAAAATTGTTGTTACTCATTCTTGATGGAATACGGAAAAAACCATTGTTGGAGTGTCATACTCATAGGGCACCTAAATGAAAATCATTTCTTGAAGCAATGCATGCATAAATGGAGATTGGTCTCTTCTTAAAAAATAAAAAAATAAAAAAAAATAAGAAGAATGAAAGGGTATCACTAAGTGCTCTCCAAAGAGAAACATGACACAGAATTTGTTGGGGGAAATTACATTTTACTACTCAAAACTATATCTTAGATTACATTTTGCACCATAAACTATTCGAATGCAAGTTTTGCACTCTAGACTATAACGTTTGTTACACTTTAATTTTGCACATCAACATTAATTTTACTTATTTGATGGTAATTTATAGCACGTGACTTGCACATGAGTTTTGCTTAGATTACACAAAATTAAAAGACCAAAAACACCATTTTCACAATCAATTAAAAACAAAAACCTCTTTATTTATTTTTTACCCAGCTAGGCAGCTAGCTCTCTCTCTCTCTCTGTGGTGCGTGCATATTACAGATTCGCTATGGAAATAAAAACGTCCTACCAACATCCCAATACACAGACTTGGGCATCACCACACTAGCCCAAATAATGTGAAAACAAAGGACCCGAACACTGAAGAAGCAATTTCCATTATGTTCTAACACATACAATACCAAGCATCATCAAATGCCTCCTACAAAGAATTATCAAATTCAAAACACGCGTACGCCACCATTCGAAGGGTCTTGGCCATCTAGGTGTTCTGCCAAAGGTGTGAAGCCCGTAAGGTCATTAACTCATTATAGCATTAGATGGTCATTATAATAATGGCTAATTTTTGGGGAGAGCAGCTAACGCTATGCACGCACCCCAGAGAGAGAGAGAGAGAGAGAGAGAGAGAGAGAGAGAGAGAGAGAGAGAGAGAGAGAGAGAGAGAGAGAGAGAGAGAGAGAGAGAGAGAGAGAGAGAGAGAGAGGTAAAAAAAAAAAAAGGCTTTTGTTTTTAATTGATTGGGAAGAGGCTTTTGTTTTTATGACAATATTACTATTAAATCTTTATTTTAAAATAAAAAGTTGAATATATACAGGTATTTTTGGAGTTTTATGTTGGAAAATTTAGATCCTAATTGATAGAATTAACAAGTTTTAAATCCAAGTTGTTAATTAGATTTATTATCAAAAAAACTTGTTAAAACAAACAAACATCAATATCATATCAAAATCATGCAGCGAAAAAAATAAATAAGACAAGATATGATGACCCAGGAAAACCAACGAAACCAACCAGTTTCACAGTAAAAAACCTGGGGGAAAACCTTCCTGAAAAGCAATCCACTATAGTAAAGAGAAGTTTCAGATCTAATACAAAACCTTTGTCCATAAACTCTACAATCCCCGTAGATGAACTCACAGCAAAAATCTTCTACTACTTCAGAACCTCTGAACTTTTCAATATATGAACACCACCCTTTAATGCACGAATCCCAGTACGGGACTAACCAATTGTACGGATTCTAGTACGCGACTTAATCACCAACTAGAAAAAGATGTTAGCTGCAAAGTTCTTCACTTCATCAAGAATGAAGATCAAGAAGCACTTGGTTACAAAACCTTAAGGCGCAAAGACGCAATAGCTTTTTTCAGAAAGAATAAGGCATCGGTTACCTTTTGCATATCTTCTCCTTGTATTATCTTATGTGACGGCCTCTAAAATAAGCCTTATATAGGTCTAGGGTTGTGAAAAAAGAAATCCTACACAAATACAAAAGCCTGGCCCAAAAATCAGATCTGAAAATCTGAATTCTCGTAACCTCGATCGATCAGGAGGTGTCGAGCTTTAAACCTCGATAGATAGCTAGGTATCGATGAGGTGTCGAGAAGCTATCGAGGGGACAAGAGCTTTCTCGATCAATCCACAAGCTGTCGAGAAGGTGTCGAGATTGCGATAAGAAACACCTTAAGAGCTCGATAGATAGCCTAGCTGTCAAGAGGTGTCGAGCAGCTGTCGAGCTATCTATCCGCAGGCGTCGAGCTATCTGTCCACAGGCATTGAGCTATTTGTCCAGCTTTATTGAACACATTTTCTTCACTTGTTTCTTAGTCCAATCTTCATGGCTTTAATACTAGACTTGAACAACATGTTCCTTGAAGTATTAAACACATCCTAAATCTACCCAAATATAAGTAAAGTGCGTCTTGTCAAAGGATTAACCAATTACACAAAATATGTCTTTAACATTTTAGTAAAAAAATCATTAAATTTAATTCTATTCCTTCCCATTCCTCCCAATTTTGGGAGGAATGAAATGAAAATTTGAGGTTTTAAGGAAGTAGAGAGGAATGAGTGTTTTCTCATATCCATTCCATTCTCTCCCACTTAAACTCTCAAATAAGGGAATAGACTTTCTATTCCCTCCATTAAAACTCTCAAACAAGGGAATGGAAGAATATTCTAAAATAATTCTTTTCATTCCTTTCCATTCCTTTCCATTCTATTCCATTTCATTCCCTCCTCCCAAAGGATGAGCAAAACTCGTGTACAAGTCATATGCTATAAATTTCTGTCCAACATATCGATGGAATTAATGTCGGGGTACAAAGTGTAACAAGTATTAAAGTTTAGGGTGCAATGTGTAATCTAGGGTATAGTTTAAGGTGGTAAAATGTAATTTTCCCAGATTTATTGTGAAAATATTGTAAAGATGATGTGTACATAACATTTCTCTATAACAAAATGACTTAACAAAACATAACTAAATTAAGAGGTTAGGTAATAGTCTATTATAATAATGTGCCTAAAAATCTTCTTCAAAACAAACAAAAGTTCAAAAACACTTTCCATATTACCATAAACTTCGAAGTTCAAATGAAACTTTCAATATTACCTTACCCTAAACATGTTTAGGTTATTCCATTAAGCATTTTCAGAAAATGACCACAACAATATTAATAGAAACACAATGTTTGATTGATCCTTTGTCAAAAAGCTTTCAATCATTTTCACTATTTGTTGTCTCAATCAAGGGAAGCAATCCCCATGAAAGAGCCTTTTGTCGTTTAAATTGTATTTGTGGATCATTGTGATGAAGAAACCAGGCACACAATCTTGTACTGGTTTCCAAAAAAGAATTTATCACATCCCATTTTCATTTTTTTTAACATTGAAGCTTCCTTTTTATTTTTTGGCTCCATTTTGTTTTTATTTAAGTTTTTTAGATTGAAGATACCTAATCTAATTCTGTGCAACACCATTACAGAAGTACACAAAGACTTGGAAGTAAAATGTTGAAGGTAAAAATGGTCAAATACCATCTTTGGCAAAAATAATTAATGTTCTACTGTCTGCCACGTTTTTTTTTAAAAAAAATTTGAGTTTGAGAAACTCAAGTTTGACCCCATTACTTGAGTTTATGAAAATCAAGTTTTATCAAAATTTTCCACGGTGGCACCCGCGAACCTAGAATTGCCACCATGACCTAGAATTTGGTAATTAAAAAGGACACGTGATAATTAAATTTTTATGTATACTTGATTTTTACAAACTCGAGTACCTTAGGGTATTTTGATGATTGAGCCAAGCTTACAGCTTCCTATGAGTTTCTTGAGTGTCTTGGAAGATTTTCTATGTCCAAGTTACTTTTTTATTGTGTTTTATCTGCACTCTGTTTACAAGTCAATTCAAGGAAAACTCTCTTCTCTCTTTCTCTCCCTCACATGCCAACACATCATTAGGCGTCAGAAGTCAGAACTACAATAACAATAACACAAGTTTTTGACAAAAGCATGATTGGTAACATGTCAAAGATTCCCTCATCATAACTATCCCACTCAAGGAAGAGTATAAATAGGGAAAGAGAGGAACAGATAGGAAAGGGAACAAAAATTAGGAAGGGAGACACGAGAGAAAGAGACAGAGAACTCTATTCTGGGGAGAGGAAAGGTCCTGGCCAAACTTCTTAAAGGGAGCTCGGCTATTTGACGGCCTCTACGGCCGAGCTGAGTTTAAGGCAATCTAGCATTGGAGCACCATCGTAAAATCTTTAGTGACACCACTAACTGCTTCTTGAACCTCCCATTGTGGGATAAGCCCAACCCAAGATATCAGTAAATTGAGGGTTTGGGCCTAATCAGCCCAAGGTTATTGGGAACAAATCATTACATATATTGTTGCAAACATTTTTTCAATATTTTTATTGTAATAAATATGTGGGAGTAACTCGGAAAACTTATTGCAACAAATTTGATTGTTGCAATACTGCAACAAATTGTTTTGTTGCAATAGGGAATTGGCATGGTAACTATTTTAATAAATTGGCTTTGGAAACATATTGCAACAAATTATTTTGTAGCAATAGGTGATTGCAAATGACAACCCAAGCTATTCACTTACCGGACCATTTGAACCCTTCCACATAAAACTATCAAGTTTTTGCTCTTAGCAGTAATAGCCTTCATCTGCTCAATATCTTAGTGACTATTTTAATGCTGTGTGAAGTAAAATATTAAACATTACAATCTGTTGGGAGCCAAAGAATAGATAACTAGGCTTGGTCCCATCGCAACCAAACAAGATAGTTCTACTAGATCAATCTGTGCACAAGCAAACTCAAGACACAACAATATGCGTGTGTGTTTGAAGGAACTAAAAGTATTGTTAGAGAGAAAATAAATACTTCAATGAATTTTATTATTTAGCCATAGAATCCGAATACTGATTCCCATTGAAAGAACTACAAGGCCTTTAAATTCCAAATTCCACATACTTCAATAGACCCAAAGGGTCCACAAGACTTATGATTGAGACTTAGGATCTTAGACCATTATGGTAGTCCCAAATACACGTGCTACAAAAATGGATTTCTGCTTCTATAGTGTTTTTCTTTAAAAAAAAATCTTGGCTTAGCTATCTATATCTTTGAGTGACAATACTTTCTTTCTCTGTGTGTTGCTTATTGCCTCCTCTTGCATGGTTGATCCTCTTTTTATATTAGTGTTGAGAGATCTGAAATTTCCATTTTCTCTCTCTTTTTTCCCTTGATTTTGTTGTTCACCCTTGGAGTGGGATCTCTGGGTGGTTCTTTCTTCTTTCAGTTCTTGTTTCACTTTCTTGGGAACTTACTCCTTGAAATCACGTTTGCTCTTTCTCCTTATATAAGACTTCTTCCCCAAGCAGACCCTTAACAGGATTGTGAGGACAAAATTGTGAAGGTTCTATGTTGCGATGGTGACTTCACAAGGTTTGAACTTCTTGACCACAAATTGTGCAGATGCTTCTTTGGTTGAATAATCCACTAAAGTTGTTGGGTGTCTTTCCTCTCTTGTGATTTTCTTCTAGCTGAAGTTTCTTGATCTTCTCTTTCATTGGTTGGTCGATCCTTGCTTAGGTGATGCATGATATCATGGGCCCGATTGTTTAGTTTTTAATGTTGTGAAAATACATATTTGAGTGTTATAGAAATACATGTCAGACGTGTTATTATTGTTTAAATACTAAAAACTGTACTAAACAACCCTTATCTTTCTCTTGGGATTCTAGTATTTTATTTTGTAATGCATTGATCTGTCTTTGTTACGGTGGATTCACTTGTCCCTTTCAAGTTCTTCCACGAGAGAAATTAGGCCTTTGTGGTCGTTTCCCGATGAACCCTCAAGCTTACCCATCTACCCATCTATTGGGCTTTAGATTGGTTTTATTTAATGACCCTTTCTTCTGCACCACTTTTCTTGGGTCACTTGCACCTTATTCAAGGCATTTCTTCATTCTCATAGTTGGGGTTTCGGCCCCTAACTCTAGGCCCCAACCTTCTTCCTTGCGGGTTTGGTCCTGTTGAACCATGGATCCCTTACATTCACATGAGGCCCATGACTTGGTTTTGCGGTGGAGAGGTGGACTTACGTTTTTTCAATTTTTGGGTGTCAACAAATAATTAGTGTAGCAACTATGATGAGTAACTAATAATTAGTAACTTTATTATATAGGATTTACTTTCCCTGCCTAGTTGTACTTATCAAATTATAAAATTAAAAAAATTAATTTCCATAAATATAATAAAATTCTTTAATGATGTACTGCTATTAATTCCAAAATTAATTTGCATCTATAATAACTAATCAAACGAGATTACTGGGTAAAATTTTAAAAAAAAAAAGCCTAATAAAAAATATTCATAAATAACTAAAGTAAATTTATAAATTCATAAATTATATATTAAAATACTTCAATAGTTAACACTATTAATTTAGCAAAAGAAAAAAAAACCACTATCTATTATTATATATACATTTTTTATTATTATATAGGCAAAAATAATCTATACTATATTACACAGCACAAATCCACAACTAGAAGCCAGAAGCCACTCACAAAAATCCAATAACAATCAATTATGGGTTTGTTACGGAGAAAAGTGGTTTAGGGATTTATCTCCTTCTTTGCTATTTGTCTCCATCCAATAAGATGATGGGATTTTGGTCTGAAGCAATAACAGGGAGGTGCTTACAAGTGAAAAGACCTTTACGGCTTTCAGGACAGATAACCGGACTTAAGTTTAATAAGTGTTCTGCTTTATTTTCAATTTTTGATGGGCTTAAGACCAGCATGGAGAATTTCGGCCCATCTTAGGAATTTTGTTTGACTTGAGTTTACGGTCTGGAGTAGACATGGCAAACCGGGCGGGGTTGGGTTGGGTTCGGGTCGGGTCAATCAGTTTGCTGGTCACGGGTTAAAAATGGGTCATTATAAGCGGGTTAAAATTGGGTTCGGGTCAATCGAGTTGCGGGTCGGGTCGGGTTGACCTGTATTTTTCACATGATTTTTTTTTTTTTTTTGATAAAGAAAACAACATGTATTTGCCATTTGGAAAATTATGCAACAAATTACTTGATGTGAAATGCATTATTTTGAATTCACCACTTATATCAAGAATGAACTCAGTTAAACTTATTAATACTTATTCAATAATTTTAAAATTATACAAAGCCTAACATTGTTATCTAAAACAAATAACACAAAGATAAGTAAAACAAATACACAAGTTTTATTTCTACACAGTATCAACATTCCAAAATATAAAACAAAATTACAAATGACTCATTGGATAACTCATTTGATAAAGAATAAAAACATATAAGAAATTTATAATCATGAAAATTAATTTTATAATCTATTATCAATTGTGGTTGACACTCTATTTCAATTTGAAATATACTTTAAAATGTGATTGCTTACTTATTTATACATGGTATCTTTTATGAATATCATATTATTATTAAGTAACACACACTCTAGAAAATATCATAATTTATTTTGAAAAACGGTTTATTTTGAACATAAATTATTAAAAAATAGGTCTAAGTATTCATAATTTATGCTAAGTTGATACTTAGTTTCACTATTTTCACACTTGTGAATGTTTCTCACACATGTTTACAATTTTAAATTTATGTTTTTAACTCTACTGTAACTAGATTATCTTGGCATGTACTTTGCTATTTGATATCTAAAAATCTTTACTCATTACAGATTGTTCAATCATTTGTCTTTCAATTAATTTGCATGCAGTTATGTAAATGTATTAATTATTTCCTTAAAGTTCACAATAAACAATTAAACTAATATTGTCTTAATTTTACTATTTTTTTTTTACCAAAAAAAAAAGTTTTAAAAAAATGGTTCGGATTCGGGTCGGGTCGCGGGTTGGGTCGGGTTGACCTGCAAAAAACACGGGTCGAGTCACGGGTCAACCCATTTTTACTTCGAGTCAAAAAATCGGGTTGGGGCCGGGTATTTTTCGGGTCGGGTCAGAAATTCTGACCCGTTTTGCCATGTCTACTCTAGAGGGACTGGGATAAAGACTTGTTGGGCCCAAACTAATGAGAAGCTGCCAAAGTTAAAAAGTTTTTGTTTTTCTTTGTTGGGCCCCTGAAAGTTACATGCTTCCATTCACATCTCTTTTTTTTTTTTTTTTTTTTTTTGGATAAACAAAAAGGAGGGGCCGCCTGCCTGCGGGGGGGTGGGGTTTGGTGGAGACCATTGTTCACATCACATTTTTATTTTGAAGGCATTCTCATGTACTGATGTACATGATCATGTCACAATTCTTAGTCCTACAGTAAGTTTAGTGGTCTAATGATCCTACCATAGCTAGCTGTTCTTATTTCATGACTCATATCGTTTGTACTAAATTTGACAAGTGCATTTCAGATCTTGAGGTTCACTTTTCACATAATTTCTTCGTTAGGGAGTTTATAAGGGAATAAAATGAAATGATTATAAAGGAATGGAAATAAATAGAATGGAATATAATGTATTTAAGTAAAGGAAATGAATGAAAAAAAAAAATAATAATAATGGAATGGAATTAAGTAACCTTATTTGGATGTTTTAAAATAAAAGAATGAAAATGAATAGAATTAAGTAACCTTATTTGAGAGTAACATAGAGAGAAAAGAATGAAATCATTTTATGAAAATATTAATATTATACTCCTATTTTAAAATAAAGGGTTGAATATATAGGGGTATTTTGGGAGTTTTAGTAAAAAAATTCATTAAATTAATTCCACTCCCTCTCATTCTTCCTAATTTTGGGAGGAATGAAAATTTGAGATTTTAAGGAAATAGAGAGGAATGAATGTTTTCTCCTACCCATTTTATTCTCTCTCATTTAAACTCCCAAACAAGAAAATGAATTTTCCATTTCTTCCATTAAAACTCCCAAACAATAAAAGGAAGAATATTCTAACATTACTATTTTTATTTCTTTCCATTCCATTTTATTCCCTCCTCCCAAACAAGGTCTAAGGCAAATTAATCAAATAATTGTATTAGCAAATTGGAGTTAAAAACATTTAGGTTTACTTCTAGCTCTAATTTTTTTTTTTGAAAAGTACTAAAATTTCATAAATAAATTTGCACATTTTTTGCTTCAATAGTTTTGATAGCAATTGTGGGGAGTGCAAAAAGAATGGTAGGTTCATGTCAATAGAATAATTGTAGCAAAAATTGTAATATTTTATGAGCTACTAGAATTAGGTAAAAATTATTGTCTGCACTGGGTTTACAAATTAAAGTTGCTATACATACTTTCATTCTTCAGAAAAAAAAAAAATATATATATATATATATATATATATATATATATATGTAGGGACTCAAATTGTCTTGGACCCTGGACAATAAAATTTGTAGAGAATGGGTAGGAAGGACTAGGCATCTAACAAGCAAACAACGGTTAATCTGAAATTTATGGCGGATCCCCCTAAATGAATCGGACTGGGAGTTTTTGTAAGAATCATGTTTTCTTTGGCTCAGTCCCTACGGACCCCCCCCCCCCCCCCTCTCCGTTCTCCCTTTTGGTTAAGTGTTTTATAAGGAATATTTATCCTCGGCTCAAGCCGAGGGCCTCTCTCCCCCGGATCCCCTTTGACTTTCTGAGTCTTACTGGTTATATAGTCTTATTTTCGTTGATCTTGACCATCCACTTGTCAATTATCTGATCATTGTGTACAGGAGTTTGTCCCATCATCTGTAGTTTACAGGCTTTATGTTAGTTCTCAGCCGCCTTCACAGACTTTCTATTAGTTGAGGTAACCGAGGCGACTGGGTCCGTTGGTCACATCTTCATTAAGACGGCCAGAATGTTGGTGGGATATTTTCCCCTTACCAACCGTCGGTGCGCCGAGGATAAGTGTATCCTCGGAGAGGCTCTTGGATGACTTGGGCCCTCCCCAACCATCCTCGGCGTGGGCCCTGGGCCAGATATGATGTGGGCCAGTGTGGTTAATGTGTTAGGGCCCCACAATAGCCCCTCAAAATTCTGCTGCACGTCCTTTTGGGCGGGGAGGAGGATTTTGAATTCCTCAGCGCATTCTCGTGCTCTGCCGAGTCTTACCCCTCTGTCAGCGTTATCGCTATTTTTGTTGTTTTCGCTGCTTTCTTTTGGCGCAGAAGGCCTGTTCGAGGATTGTTTCCTTGCCAACCCCTAGGAGAGGTAGGATTAAGTTTCGCAACGCCCTTAATGCTCGCCATCGTTTGGTTTTCACTTGTGGTGAGGTTTCTCGTTGACGGCTTAGATCCGTGGCTAGCGCAAATATCTCGGTTCATCTTGTGGTGCATATCTCCCTATAGTGACTAGTTTTCATATGGGTTTGGGTCCGAGGACCGTGCGAGACTTCGGCTTTTCTTACTGCGTTAGTGTTTTATAAGGAAGTGATCTTTCTGCTGGCTTGAGTTAAAGGATCATATGCCTCGATTCTGCTCAGTACCTGATCTTCTTGTTTATCATCTGAAGTTTATCATCTGAAGTATCTGGTTTCCCTATGAGGCTTGGGTCCGAGGACCATGCAACGCCTTGGTTCTGTCCAGTACCTAGTTTTCTCATTTTATCGTTTGAAGTATCTGGTTTCCCCATGAGGCTTGGGTCCGAGGACCGTGCAAGGCCTTGGTTCTGTCCAGTACCTAGTTTTCTCATTTTATCATCTGAAGTATCTGGTTTCCCCATGAGGCTTGGGTCCGAGGACCATGCAAGGCCTTGGTTCTGTCCAGTATCTAGTTTTCTCGTTTTATCATCTGAAGTATCTGGTTTTCCCATGAGGCTTGGGTCCGAGGACCATGCAAGGCCTTGGTTCTGTCCAGTACCTAGTTTTCCCGTTTTATCATCTGAAGTATCTGGTTTCCCCATGAGGCTTGGGTCCGAGGACCATGCAAGGCCTTGGTTCTGTCCAGTACCTAGTTTTCCCGTTTTATCATCTGAAGTATCTGGTTTCCCCATGAGATTTGGGTCCGAGGACCATGCAAGGCCTTGGTTCTGTCCAGTACTTAGTTTTCTCGTTTTAAGTCTGTTTTATCTCTTTATCCGTAGCCGTTTAATTCTACGTTGCTATAATTTACAATAAGTATTAAATAATCACATTCTTCAAGCAGAATAATAATAATAATAAATGCAGGCTGGAGTTGGTGGAGGATAAGACCTTGCCGTGTCTTGCCTCTTCGTCTGGTAGGACTCTCCAGATAACGAGGCGTCTCCTGGGTTGTCCAAGTGACGCGTTCTGACGCTTCGATGCCTTTTTGTTTAATGAGGCGTCTCCTCATTAATACCGGCCATGGATCTACGAGGATCTAACAGTTAGCAAGCCCCTTGGAAGTTGGGGCGGCATTATTGCCTCCGAAAATTTCTCCCTGGGATTTATGGCAGATTGGCACTCATCAATATCCCACCTTCTATATAAAGCGTTTCTAGGGCAGTCTCCTCCTTCACACTTGACAGATATCCGTCGTAAACTCGTCCCAAAAATCATCACCCCAAAAAGGTTCCGCCAAACGTTGCCGTCTGAACCCCTTCGAGCGAGTTGGCCCTTGGAGAGGGCGATCCTGGAGATGCACAGCCCCTCTTAGGAGCCGAGGATGACACTCCAACCCTAGCCGCCACGCTGGGATGGGTGTAGGGGAGATCCGAAGATTCTCCTTCTTTTCAACCTAACCGGAGACGGAGCCCTCCTTACCGCCTGGAGGAGGATCCGGAGAGAACATAACCTCCCTCTCTTGGGTTTGGGATTTTGACCCCCCAAGCCAGCTACAGTGGGGGTGGGAGGGGAACCAGGCGGAACCCAAAAAGGGAACCGTCCTATGCCGCGGCCTCTTCCGCCTTCCATGTAGCTTTCCTTTCTTCCAATCCTTCTTCTCTCTTCTTTCTTTTGCTCCTCAAC
Organism: Quercus glauca; assembly: GCA_023736055.1. Classification (NCBI taxonomy): domain Eukaryota; kingdom Viridiplantae; phylum Streptophyta; class Magnoliopsida; order Fagales; family Fagaceae; genus Quercus; species Quercus glauca. The sequence continues at coordinate 46,946,388 of CM043324.1, forward strand.
GAGCCTTCCGCTTTTCTTTTCCTCTTCTCTTGCTTCTCATCCAGCCTTCTTTCTCTTCTTTCCTCCTCTCGTCCTTCACTTCTTTTCTGATATTTGTTCTTCATCTCTTCTTTCACTCTTTTTTCCTTACTTCTTTTCTATCTTTCGTTCTTCTGCCATCGTTGCTTTCTTTTATTGGCTCCTCTGTCGGCCTTGTCAAGCGTCTGCCTTTGTAGTTAGCTTTAGAACAAGCCCCCTGGGCATTACTTGTAAAAGATGTAATTTTTCTTCATATATGAATAAAAGAAGTAGACTTGTTTCACGTGTTGCCTCTTTTTTTTTTTTTTTTTTTTTTTTTTTTTTTTTTTTTTTTTTTTTGCGTTTGTTTCTTGTTGTTGTAGACCACCGGATGAATACTGTTGCTGAAAACTGTATAGATCTGCATCTGTTCTCGATTGATTTGTTGTTTTGTTTTCTTTACCCCAGCCGTCGCGCCGCTAATGCACAAGTCCTTCCCATAGACGGCGCCAATTGTAGGGACTCAAATTGTCTTGGACCCTGGACAATAAAATTTGTAGAGAATGGGTAGGAAGGACTAGGCATCTAACAAGCAAACAACGGTTAATCTGAAATTTATGGCGGATCCCCCTAAATGAATCGGACTGGGAGTTTTTGTAAGAATCATGTTTTCTTTGGCTCAGTCCCTACGGACCCCCCCCCTCTCCGTTCTCCCTTTTGGTTAAGTGTTTTATAAGGAATATTTATCCTCGGCTCAAGCCGAGGGCCTCTCTCCCCCGGATCCCCTTTGACTTTCTGAGTCTTACTGGTTATATAATCTTATTTTCGTTGTTCTTGACCATCCACTTGTCAATTATCTGATCATTGTGTACAGGAGTTTGTCCCATCATCTGTAGTTTACAGGTTTTATGTTAGTTCTCAGCCGCCTTCACAGACTTTCTATTAGTTGAGGTAACCGAGGCGACTGGGTCCGTTGGTCACATCTTCATTAAGACGGCCAGAATGTTGGTGGGATATTTTCCCCTTACCAATCGTCGGTGCGCCGAGGATAAGTGTATCCTCGGCGAGTCTCTTGGATGACTTGGGCCCTCCCCAACCATCCTCGGCGTGGGCCCTGGGCCGGATATGATGTGGGCCAGTGTGGTTAATGTGTTAGGGCCCCACAATATATATATTATATATTCTCTCTCTTTAGTCTTCTATTCGGCATTAACAAAATACTTCTTTTTCTTCATTCTACTCTTCCCACTAGTTCCCAGTTCCAAGATTCTACCACTTCTCTTTCTGTTGGTGTCCATTGGTTGCATCTACCTGTTTGCAAACTACTAGAGTAAGTGCGCTATAAGATATGTGTTTCATGCTATTGATTTTGTATTTTCTTGGCTAAATAAATGCTTTATTAACACAATATAGAAAAAAAAAAAAAAAAGATGAAAAAATTAAGGGGAAATTACAGTAAACCCACTTGTGCTTTGGCCCATTTGCACTTTGCTTACCCATCGTTCCTCACTCTCAGACGTTGGAAAAACACGTTTTAATAGAACTCACAACATAAGAAGGATAAAAACCACTTTCCCTTAAAGACTTTCCTCACGAGCCCTAGAATCACGAAAAATCCCCATTTGCGTCTACTATACAAATCGTGCTGCAAGAATAAACCGAGACAAGCAACGGGTTGTTCAAGAGACCCAAATTCAGGTAATAAATCAATCATTGTTTGGGTTTTCAAACTATTTTTCTTTGGGTTTATTTGGGTTTTATAATTTTTTGAGAAATCAATCAATGTATATATATAATAGCAGTGTAATGAGAAATTTGGCGTAACCAATATCATTAAAATTACAAGAAAAAATCATTTTAATATCTCCAAATGTCCTAGTTGAACTAATGTCCTATATATTTAGTAACTCAAACTAACATTAATAACACCATTACAATTCATCATTCTTATGTGTAAGCATGAATTATATACTAGTAATAAAAAGGATGGTGTATTCAAACTTTGAACATTTCTGTTGGTAATATCAAAAAGTGTTAATTATCTTATATCAATGAAAATAAATAAATTTTAATTATAATTAATATATTTGTAGTTTTTCATTGTATGATTTTATATATATATATATATATCTCTTTTTTAACTTATGTAATATGTTTAAAAATTATTTAAATTTTAATAGATACTTTTTCAATCAATGTTACTGATTTTTACAAATTTATTTTATTTTATTATTATTAAATCAATTATGGCATCATTGTGGTTGAACCCTTGATTCAAACTCAAAACCTTGAACCTCCCTATTACAACTCTTTTGAAGATCTATTCTTTTAAACATTGCTTCCATATTAGTATTTGCAACAAATAAAGTTGCCAAGAAACTTACGCAACTTTTCTTTTCCTTCTTCTACTTCAAAGATCAAAATCAGCTACCTATAGGACACCCAGAGAAATTAAAGGATGAGAAAAAAAAAGTAAAAGAAAGAAATAAAATGAACTACATCAAAAGAAGTTTCTCTAGAGATTAAATGGAAATTGAAAAATAAAGTAAAATAGAACACTTTTTTTGAATTATTTTGCTCTATTGAAATAACCCAACAATGTCACTAAGTTTTAAAAAAGAAAAAAATTAAAAAAGATAAAAGATAATATAGTTAATCCTTTAAGAACATAGCTCGGTTGTAAAATCAAACTTATAATATCAAAATTTCAGGAATATATATATATATAGAGAGAGAGAGAGAGAGAGAGAGAGAGAGTAATCACAATAAAAAGCTATAAATATATTAAACTAAATATATATATAAAATCATATCAGCTTCCAATATGATTTAGTAAAGTATGGACTAGTCTAGTGGTTGCTTCTCCTCTTAAGGGAGGAGGTTCAAGCCTTGAAAAAACCAAGGATGGATATTGGGCAGCCTACAACTACAACAGTGGGTAAGAGAGAGAAAGTTTGAGATCAAATTCGGCAATTCAATTTCCATTTTTCATGCAAATTTGGCACTTGATTATTGAAATCTACATATCTAGTAGACATGTCTAGTATTATACGCGTGCGATGCACGGCTTAATCAAGAATTATGTGTAAACTAAAAAAAAAAAAAAATTTCTTCTAATTTAATTACAATTAAATAATAAAATAGATAAAACGATTTATCATCAAATTTATATCAAGACATGCTTAATAGTAAGCTAAAAAGAAGATTGTTCTCTAAATCAAATCCATGTCATAAATATGTAATTCATATATGATATACAAAATAATAAAAAATCATGTCTAACCATATTATGCACAAATGTGTAACAACATATCACCATTGGAACCCATATCTATAATTCAAATACAATATACAAAATAATTAAAAAAAAAAAAAGGTGTCCAAGCATATTTAATGATTGATTCTCAAACCATAACCATATAAATTGGATAAAACTTAAGAAAATTAAGTTAAACAAAGGACAAAACAAAAAAAAATACACAAAACCTATTCAATTTTGATGGAAAAAAAATATAGTAAACAAATACATACTTGCAAGGTTGTAGGTAAAAGAATAGAATAATAGAGAAAAAAATAGTATGGTAGATATTTACTATGAATTATTTGATATACACACACACTCTACATTAAAGAAATTGATATGAACAAAAAGTCTAATGTCAGTTTAATTTGTGGAAGTGTGAAACTGAAATCTAAATCTTAAAAATAAGTGGCACGTGAAGAGGAAATCCACACCAAAAAAAAAAAAAAAAGCCAAAAAGCCAAAATGCAAAACTGACCTTATTTGTTTCACTAAAATTCATTTCAGTCATTTAACTTTGTTTTCTGTCAATTTAGTCCTCTAAATTTTGAAAGTGTTCAATCAAGGCCTCTGTTAGACTTCTATTAACTCTACCATTAACTCCTCCCAAAACTGCGCCGTTTGGGTGTTATTTAATATTTAATTAATAAATTTATTATTTATTTCAAAACTTTAAAAAGTAAAATACCGAGATGAAAGCATAGCAACGTACCTAGGAGCCTAACCCGATCAGAGAGAAATTGTGAGATCGAAAGAGAGTGGGATGAGAGAGGGAGCAAGTGTTGGGTCAAAGATGTGGAAATCTAAAAGCGGATATTTTTTTAAGCATTTTCATCGGCTCCAGGATAGTTCTATGCCGGAAGTTTCATCCACAAATACAAGGATAAACACAAGCAAGATTTATAAAAGTTTCGCTGGAAGTTTCTTCACAATACGTGTACTATCTTTGCTGGACTATACTTTTGTTTGCTAGAGAATATTGGACTCAATACTTTTCAAAGTTTAGGCTTGGATTTTGATTTATCAAATAGTTTCAAATCTACTGGGGTCTCGATCACTTGCTTGCTCTCTCTCGTTATGCTTCATTTTTTTAAAAAACAATTTTAATTTTAGAAATATAGTAGGATGGAGCTAACAATAGAGTTAACAGAGGTCTAACAGAGTTGAACATTTTTGAAACTTAAAGAATTGAATTGGCAAAAAATAAAGTTGATTGAAATGAAATCAAGCGAAAAAAGAAAAAGAAAAAAAAAAAGTGCCAGGTGTATAAAGAGTAAATGCAAAGAGAAAAACAATTAAACAAACGGACAGTATTGCGTGTTTTATTAAAATTGTAAAAGTAGCTTTAATAAAGCCGATCTTTCATTATAAAAAAAAAATATATAAAATAAAGCCGATCTTTCGGCAAGTGGAGCACCTCCTACTCCTACTTTTGCTACGCATGCACAATTTACAAACTTTCTGCAAGTGGTGGGCCAAGACCTCCAATAACTGAAGAAATGGGAGGCAAATGTTAGCAAAGTTCTACATTGCTCTATTACTTCTATTCTCCTCTTCCTCTTGTTCTTTTCAGACTATTAATACCTTCTCTCTTAATTTTCTCCAAACCTCTCTCTCTCCTTCCTTAAAAAACTTCCAAACAAAGTAATTGGATTACTCTCCCTCCCTCTACTCTACTCCCCCTCCTTTTTTAAACATCCAAACGGGCCATTACTCTTCCTGAACTCCGTTCATTGCATCTACTTATTTTCAAGCTATTCCAGTAAGTGCACTCTCACATGTCTTTCCTCCTGTCCATTTTTTTTTCCTTTTTTTTCTTGGCTGAATAAATTGTTTAATTAACCATTAATAATTCCAAATCTATATATTAAACACGGGGAAAAAAAATTCAAATCTACTATATTCAAGTCATTAAAATTAAAACTAAAAGTTTGAACCCCAAATCTTTATTTACTTGGCTAAATTACAAAATTCGCCCTATGTGGTACCCCTATAATAAATGGAATTATTATGTGGTTCATTTTTATAGAGCCTCATCTAAGTCATGCCTTTCTGTATAGTTGAAATTAGAAAATCTCATCGAATCTAAAGTTGTTTAGTATGTAAACCTTGTTCAATTAAGAACATGATTAATAGTGAAGCCATGATTTGATTTTAGGGAGGATAGAATGTATATGAGTATTTGAAACCAATCTAAATAATAAAAAGGATTCTAAAAAATAATAATAATAATAAACCATTAATATGAATAATAAGGGATATATGTAAGCAAATAAAAAATTATTTATTATAATTATTTACCTGTTAGAGGTTTTTTATACATGAATAATTCATTTTGTTTTTTGTTTTTTCAAATTCCACTCATGATTCTCATGAAATGAATTTTAGTAGCTTGACAAATCTCAAATACAACATATGTGAATTTTAACATTTTGGTTAATATACTCATAAAAAATCAAATTGCAATATTTTAAAAACTATTGTGAATATATATACTTGAAACTTTGTAGTCAACTTAAAAAATAAAACAAAATTTTTCCCGCTTATATATATATATATATATATATATATATTTTTTTATACAAAAAAAATTAAAATTTTTAGTCGTTTTTTTTTTTTCCAACATTTGTTATCCTGCATGTTTCAAACCTTTAACAATCATTGATAAAAAAGAAAAAAAGGACTTTCATATTCTTTTTCAAATGAAGTTTGACACATAAAAGAAATAATAATCTATTAATTATGATATAAATAAAATAAAATAAAAACAATTGCATAAATAATCCATAAAAAATAAGGAAAACTAAAATAATTATAATAGCAAAACTTTAAGATGGGTAGGGGGGGGGGGGGGGGGGGGTGCAAATTTATTATAAACTTCATATTTGAGATAATATAAACTCATTCCATGTGATGATTGATGAGTTGGCCGGAGAAAAACCAAAGATTCTCATGAAGCTTTTGGAAACAAAGCTGTATGTAAAAAGGGCCTCCGATTAATGCTTCCAATGGTTTGAGACTTTGATCCATAGAAGTAAACATCTGCTATGTTTGTGCTAAAATTTCTTTTTGGGTGGCAGTGGCAGATGATCGATCACACACTGGTAGAGGCTTATGATAACAGAGTCTTTGTAGACTGACATAGTAATTAGTTGGAGCTCTTCTAAAATTTCCAACATAGGAACCAAATCAAACTTAGAATCCAAAAAAGAAAGGCATGTAATATAACATGTTAAGCTCAACTTCTATGGCATTTCACTAAGTTCTTATATATGTACATATATCACAATCTCATCCCATATATATACCTGACACATCGAAGCCAAAAAACCATCTTCTTTCGGCGAGTAATATAAAATACGTTATAATATAATGCTATTGTTCTCAGACTTTACCTCTTCTCTTTCTCTCTGCGTCCATTTGCTGCATCTACCTGTTTGTGAACTACTAGAGCAAGTGACTAAGTGCACTCTGACATGTCTTTCATGCTATAGATTTTATATTTTCTTGGCCAAATATTATAGTTTATTAACAATTTAACACAGTAAACAAAATAAGAGGAAAAGTTTGATGGATTTGTTTCAAGGATTAGATTTATTGATGGTGATATATATCTAGCCATTAGAGGGCGTAGCAAAAAACTTGGGGGTGATTTTGATAGACATTATAAAATAATTACATAATATTTTTAAACATATTAGAACAGAGCTTATTTTTATTATTCTATAGATCTATTTTATTTAAATTAGTTTTATTATTCTACATATTCATTTTTACTATCAATTTTTTTTTATTCTAATATTAAATTCTTTATGTATTTATTGTAAGGGAAAAGAAATATGGTTCGAAAAAAAGATCGATTTTGGGAGTATGTTGAAGATCTAAAAGGTCGCTTCAAATGTAAGTTTTGTGAACGTGATTTTGCTGGGGGTGCTACAAGAATTAAATGTCACTTGGCTGGAGTTAAATGTCACGATATTGATATTTGTACAAAAGTGTCTAAAGAGGTCCAAGAGGAAGCTTCTCTAATAATTGGAGAACCTAACAAAAAACTTAAGGGTGCATCAACTTCAAACAAAGATAAAAAGAGGGAAATCAACTCAACTTCAATATCAAATGATGTCATATCAAGCAGAGTGTTTGAAAAGGTGAGTAAAGATGTAAATTTTTTATTTTTAGATTATATTTCATCATAATCTTGGCTACGAACTTGTGATAATATTTTCAATTATTGATTTTAATTGTTTGGATCAAGTAAAATATTATAATGAATTTTCTTATTATTTAATGATTTTTTTTTTCTTGCAACAAGTGGGGAAGAGGAGTTTGAACTCATGCTCTCTTCCATTGGAGAAGTGTATTGTTATTAAACTACAAAATTCTTAACATTATTACTTTATTTATTTATTTGTAGAATTTGATAGTTATAAGAGTGGAGAAAGAGGATTTGAATCCAATTTCTCATAATAAATAAGAGTAGATTATGCCAAAGAGTTACAAGAGTTTTGGCTTGGTGTTGTTGTTGCTGTTGCATTTTTATTTTTTTTTATGTGGAAACAAACACACATAGGGGAGAGGGAATGTGTGTGTCTGTATTTGAAATTTAAGGGGAGGGAGGAGGAAAAGAAGGTAGTTGTCACACATTACTTAAGTGAGTATGTTATGTATAATATAACTTTGATACTAGAGCCAAAGACAGAAAGTAGGATAGAAAAACCAGCTTAGCCTTTTCATTCTTTCATTTTCAAACCTTTTTTTTTTTTCTTTTTTAAGAAACAGCTTAGCCTTTTTTTCCCCAGCTTTGTACATTTTTTAAAGAATTTAGGGTATATTTAGTAGACTGTAATAGACGCTGTAACGTAATAGTTATTCTTATGATTTAGTTATTCTTTATTTTGGTTATGTTTTTATTACAAAAAATAGTTATTTTTTATGAATAGCTATTCTTCAAAATGAGGAATAACTATTCCTCTTTAAAAAGTTATATGAGTTATTCCTTAGTAAGTGCAATAATTTCAAAACTTAATATATTTCCAAATAAACAAACTTTCCATATACATCTAACAATTATAAAAATAAAAATCATAAAAAATAACACATACCTCTCTTAAATTTAAAAATAAAATTTTTTAAGGAGATATAATTGTATGAGTAAGATATATTCTAAAATAAATGTTAAGTTTCATTCTAATGTTATAACTCATAACCAAACTAATAAATAAGTTTAGTTATTATATTACAACACATTTTATTCATAGTAATAAAGATTACAATTTCTGTCGTAATCTCTATTGAGTAAACCAAATGTACCCTTAATGTCGGCCACTAAAGTCCATGTATTCTCGTCATTAGACTCATTTGTCCCAAATTGGTTGTCCTCTTTAGAAAATCTATTTTTTTAAGGAAACATTATTCAATGTATTTCTTTTAAATAAATAAATAAAAAATCAAGTTTCCAAACTACTATCATTAAGTTCAATTCTAATGAAAGTGGGATATTATTGATGCCAAAAGCTTTGTAACTCAATTGATTGGCACTTCTTGGTATGTTCATGACATTCTGAGTTCAAATCTCCCCTTACCTATTGTAACTATCGAATTATTAAAAAGGAAAAAAAATGGGAAAAGGGTTATTGACTTTTTAAGTAACTTGAATTTGACATGTATATTAAGAATAAAGAGAATCTGTAATCCAATGATGAGATTTTAAAATATTAATCCAATAAAAGTTAGTAAATGGTATAAGACGAGCATATATTCATTCATGACATTATGTTCTTTATTTATTTATTTATGTTTAAGGAGAAAGAAATACAAGTAGAAAGAAGATCAATTTCAGGAGTCCGCTAAAGAAGAAGATGGATATTTCATATGTAAGTTTTGTGAACATAAATTAAATTATACTTGAGAAAAGTTAAAGGTCTTGATGTCGATATTTGTACAAAAATGACTGAATAATGTTCATGCAAAAGCTTATCTAGAGATTAAGGAGCCTAACAAAAAGCATAAGACGACATCCACTTCAGGCAATGCTAAGGAGAGTAAAAATTCCTCAAATCCAATATCAAAAATTTGTCATATCTATAGCTTTAACTCAAAACATAATTGTTTATTTCTTACAAAACCATGCTCTTACACTTTGGCAAACAATTTTTATACTAATTTCTTTTGTGCAGAGTAACGAAGAATATAGCACTGAAATCGACCTTAGTGTTGCAGTGGAAGGACTATTAGCCAAGGTGAGATCACTTCTTATTGATCATATTGGTTCTGGATTGGGTTACAAGAAGCTACTAATAGAGCTTCTTGTCTCATTATCCAAGATTCAAGTTGTGTTACAAGACACTGAGAAATGGCAAATAACTGATGAACCTATGAGGATCAGGTTAGCGGAGTTTAGAGATGTAGTTTATGATGCTGACGATGTGCTAGATGAGTTTGAGATTCTTAAGCAGGAGGTACAATCTCAAAACCAAATAATGGAAAGTGTTGGCGTTTCACTCTTTAATCCAATCACATCCCCCCTCAATATAGAAAACAAAATGAAGACCATCATCAATCGATTATTGGATGCAATTAAGAATGGTCTTAGAGTGGGGTCTATGGATACAATCCCCAAGATTAGCCTGGATAGAGAGGTAGACTCCTACCTCAATGATTTAGAAATTGTAGGGAGAGGATATGATGTCTCAAAAATAGTGAACATGTTGACTAACGCAAGCAATCAATGTATACTCTCCATTCTTCCTATAGTGGGTATGGCAGGTCTTGGAAAGACAACTTTAGCAAAAGAAGTTTATAACAATGAATTAATAAGGAAACATTTTGATGTACTAGCTTGGGTATGTGTCAGTAAGAATTATAATTTTGAGAGGATTTTATGTGAGATTCTTCAATCTATTGATGGAAATGATAATCTTTTATACTCGAACAATGTAATACTTAGTCAACTTCAAGGAATATTGTGTGGGAATAAATATCTTCTTGTACTTGATGATGTGTGGATTGATGATCACGAGGAATGGAGTAAATTAAAGGGGTACTTGTTTAGTTTTAATTCAAATATGGGAAATAATATTATTGTAACAACCCGTAGTGATAAAGTCGCAAATCTCATAGGGACAACCCCAACATTATTATCTAGAAAAATTATCAAAAGATGAATGTTGGTCCATATTTGAAAAAAGAGCATTTGCAAATAAAAAAATTACTCGAACTACAGATTTGGAGTGTATTGGAAGAGAGATTGCAAAAAGATGTGGAGGGTTTCCACTGGTTGCAAAAGTTTTGGGAGGAATAATGTGCCTTAAATATGATAAAAGTGAATGGTTATCAATTCAAAATAATAAAATTTGGGATTTATTGGATGATGATACTAATAGATTCTTCCAGATATTGAGGTTAAGCTTTGATAATCTTCCAACCCCATCTTTAAAACAATGTTTTGCATATTGTGCAAATTTTCAAGATTATAACATCGGAAAGGACAAAGTTATTCAACATTGGATGGCTGAAGGGTTCCTTGAATCATCTAAAGGAAGTTGTACGATGATGGAGGATATTGGTAACTCGTATTTCAATTTCTTATTGGCAACTTCCTTTTTCCAAGATGCTAGAAAGGATGAGTATGGTAACATTATCAGCTGCAAGATGCATGATTTGGTGCATGATTTTGCACTCTCAATTATAAAATCTAAAACTCTATTTTTGGAGGGAGCTTTAATGGATGATGTTGGCAACGCACAATGTTTATTTATCCGCTTTGCTGGCCAAACAACACAAAGAATTTCATTTATTGGAGATGATTTCACAAAATTGCGCAGCTTAGTTTCAGATTATGCTGACTTTGGCAACACATTATCAAATTTTAAAAGCTTACGTGTGTTAAAGTTATATGGGGGCAGTATAATAGAGTTGTCAGATTCAATTGAGCATTTAATACATTTGAGGCTTCTTCACATCTCACATGCTAAAATTGAGACATTACCAAAGTCTGTCACCAAACTCTACAAATTGCAAACTTTAGAAATCAAAAATTGTTTTAAATTCGTAGAGCTTCCAGAAGAGTTAAGCAATTTGATTAACTTGAGACATATTTATATTGATGAGGTTCCTCTCCGTATGCCTAAGAATATGGGGCTGTTGACTTGCCTTCAAACATTGACAATTTTTGTTGTGGGTCGAGATGAAGGTCATAGCATCGAAGAATTGGGAGCTTTAAAGAATCTGAGAGGAGAAATAGGCATCCACAGTCTAGATCTTGTGGAAGATGAGGAAGAAGCCAAAAGTGCAAAATTAAAAGAAAAGAAAATATTCAAGTTGGGATTATACTGGAATGAAGATGAAGATTATAGAGATAACGATGAAAAGGTGTTGGAAGGCCCTCCAGCCTCACCCAAATTTGAAAAGCTTAACAATTAAATTGTACAGAGGAAAGAAATTCCCATCATGGGTTGGTTTGTCGCTATATCATAATTTGATTGAGATCAAATTGATGTTAATCGAGAATTGTGAAGAAGTTCCTACTCTGGGGCATTTACCCTGTCTTAGGGTTCTTGAAATATATGTAATGGACAACGTAAGATGTATAGGAAGCGAGTTTTACAGTGATGAGAGTTGCAAAAATACAATATTATTTCCGGCATTGAGAATACTTAAATTGAAGTACATGGGAGTCTTAGACGAGTGGAAGGATGCAAAAGAGTTGACAAGTGCAGGTGAGGTGTCGGTGTTTCCTTGCCTAGAGGAGCTCACCTTAGTTGACTGTCCGAAGCTGAGATATTTGCCAGACTCACTGCACACCTGCGCTTCCCTTCAGAAGTTGGTAGTGGAGTGGGCTGACCTGAGGTATTTGCCTGGTGTACCGTCGTCCATAATAAGGTGTGGTATTGAAGGCCTACCCACTGGCAGTGAATATTTGGAGAATCGGGATTGTCTGCCTTCTTCTTCTTCTACTTCCTCCATTCAAACCTCCCTCCAAATTCTTAAGTTTAAGGGGCCGGATACTCTCCTGGACCAAATTCAATATTTCATTGCCCTTAAAATTCTGTGGATAGAGGGATTCTGTGTAGCTTTGCCAGAGTGGTTGGGCAATATTTCTTCTCTTCAACAGCTATATCTTGTGCGTTGCTGGAAACTGGTGCATCTGCCCACCAAGGAAGCCATGCAACGCCTCACCCAATTGAAAAAGCTGGTGATTTATAGTTGCCCCAAATTTGAAGACAATGAGAGGATCAAGATTAGCCACGTTCCATATGTTGAAATCAATTCTCATTCTGAGTAAGTCTATATCCTCTTCTATTCTCTTATATTCGTAATGGGTGAGAGAGTATTCCTGGAATGAATACTTAATTGAACCCCATTCCATTGATGACAATATATATAAATGCTACAATTTGGATTAATGGCTTTTGAAATTAATCTCACCAACCACCATAGCAACACTTGAAAATTTTCTACTCATCTTCTTCTTCTTCAATCTTTGAAATTATCTGTAATCGTTTGCGAGAAGTCACTAAAAGCATTATATAATTTAGTTTTTTGTGATTGCTGCAAATTGGCTTGGTTCTGTTCAAAATTTTGTCTCTGCAAATTATCGCAAAGAATTAAAAAGTTGCTAAAACATAATATAATTAAATATAATTTCTGATCGTGATGGCTGCCAATTGGCTTGCTGCTATTCAAATTTTTGTTTCTGTAAATTACCAAAAGAATTAAATTGTTGCTAAAGGCATAGTCTGATTGTGACCTATTGTCTTACTGCTATCAAATTTCTGTTTGTTAGCCTAGCCTATTTTCTTTCTACAAATTTTTCAAAATTGAAAATTTCTGGACATTGGGAAATTTGGAATGTTTGATTCATCACCATTAGAACCTCCTTTATGTCCAAATACTCATTCTTTGGTTCAGCATTTCTTGTAACCTTCACATTTTGATACTGTAAGAGTTCATGGATCAGTTCTTTTGATCAGGACTGTCTAAAACTTAGCGGTAGATTTTGTTGATTTGGGCTGGGTCATAATTGCGCTGTTTATGAGGGTGAGTTTATTGTGGGAAAATGGAGTTTAGTTGCATAAGAATGAGAAATTGGGCGGGTGATGCTCTTGATTTTTCATTTCAAGTTTGGGTTGGGGGCTCAGTTTTACTAGTGCAAGAAAAATTTAACTTAAAATTTCAGACAGCACTGAAGGTGTTGATGGTTCTAATATATCTATATATGATTTTTACCTTTAGATGGTGGCTACGTGGCCCATGTTGCAAAGATTTCCTAGTCTAACACAGGAAGCTGGCGAGAAGTTTGCGTTTGGGAAAATAATTAAGTTGATGACAACTGTTGCCAAGGCACTTCAGGTTTGCTTTCTCTTACCATTTGAATTATGTGTACATAATTTACTTCATAATTGGTCATTTACAAGACCAAATTCAGTTTATATATATTTGTTGAGTCATATTGTCTGTAGCCAATGTGCATCATATCACTGGATTGTGGTTTCACACTGTTTGACATGAAAGTCATTCTGTGCTTTTAGTGTTATTATAGCTTAGCCTGAACAGTGTGGGAATGCCCTTTGCTTTGACTCTTTTAGTTTCTAACATGGATATAACGAAGTAATTGCTAGTCATATATTTGCCATTAGTCAGAAAAATTACAAATGCCTTTGTGTCACCATTAATAACAGCAAGTTCTGTCAATCATATAGATCATTTGATTTACAATTTACTTTTTATTTTATATCAGAAACTGAGGTTAATGAATTATAAATGATCACAAATGGGCTTCGCTTAACAACTCAAAGTGTTCTTTCTATAACATTACTTTTAACATCTTTACCACAATAATCTTAAATCTAAAGTGATAAAGTAATAAATGTAAAATTTTCATGGCAACAAAAGAAAATTGCAAATATACCTTAGCTTTCCTAGTCTTTGTGTACTTATGAAACTTAGATTCAAACTGATTGTCAAACTTAGCTTCAAACGGAATCGTCAAACTGATTGTTTCTTCATAACTAGGGCCAGTACTCTTGATCAGATATTGATGCTCAAAATTTTAACAATTATCTCTACTGTTTTTTGTGTGTGGTGGGTGAAGATGACACACCATTAGCACCAGCTGAAGTGGTTGAAATTACATGCTGACTTTTCCATGATTTTCCTGGCCTTTGCTTTTAGATTTAGGCCCGGGCACTGTAGCTTCACTCATCATATCACCTACGAGGTTTCTCTGTAAATTTATTCAGAATCCATAAGCAAATAACTAAAGATAACAACAAACTCAAAAAATAATAATTATAAGTTAGAAAAAAAAAAGTTAAAGAAGAGAGAAGTGAGATGGTGAATACATATTTGCCACACTTTGACACCTTGAATAAATGACTATGAAACCTCCTTGAGTCCATTAACCCTCATAAAAAATTTATAAGAAATAAAAGAAAAGAAAAAGTTTTGTATTACTGAGTAGAGAAAGGGAGATCAGTCTTTCTAGCATAATTGTTCCAAGATTACATACTTTGCTCTACTTTAATACTTTCTGCAAAATAAACCTCAATTCCTCTCAGGTTCACATGCTTATTTACGTATATAAAGTATTGATTCAATACAATAAGTTTATTATTCAGCCAATAGTCTCCCCCTTCCTCCCATTGTTCCAACAACATTTTCTAAACAATTAATGCTTCTTGAATTAATTATTGGAAATTTGTGAATTATCTAAAACAGTTATGAAAGTTGTGATTCCATTTGAATTTTTCAAAATTAAAATTTTGAGGCAATTTGGAAAATTTCAATATTGAAATGGTTGCTCTTAGAGTTTGCTTTGATGTCCATTGATAAAAACATACACATTATTTGTCTCAACATCTCTTGTAACCTTCACTTATAAGCTGGCCTTCTTAATTTCTTGAGCTGAAACTGCAACAGAACATGATTCAGTTCTTGTGCTTAAAGCTCTCTATCATTTGGCAATAGATTTTGTTGATTTGGTCTGGGTCATAATTGCCATGTTTATGTGTGAATTGGGTGGGTGAAGGTCTTGTTGACTTTAGTTTTCATATCATATGCAGGGTGTAGTGATTTAAGTGATCCCCAGTTCAACTAGTTCAAGCAAATTTGAACTCACATTCTTATAAAGTTTTTGACAACACTGAAGTTGTTGATGGTTCTACTTCTAATATATTAATATATGGTTTCCACCTTTTGAAGCTCACAAGAAGATTTCATCTCGTAAAATAGTGAACTTGATGGCAAATGATGCCAAGGCACTTCAGGTTTGCTTTCTCTTTCCCATTTGCGATATGTATATGTAATTTACTTCGTAATTTGTGCTTTACAAGACCCTATTCAGTTTATGTATTTGCAGAATCACTGTGTTCTATAGCGAATGTACATATTTACATAAACAAAAGTTTTAGCCTATGTAAAGGTGTCTATGTCAACTCCACATGTGTTCATACATCACCAAAACAATGTATAGAGTTATATTGAGTACAGCCAAATCACTGAATTGTGGTTTGACTCTCTTGATATGAAAGTCATTCTGTCTGTATGGTGTTATTATACCTCGGACCTTCTCAATGTTTACAATCATATTTTAAAAATATTTATCAAAATAATAATAATAATAATAATGATTCTGGCATGATTAACCTATAGAGACTAACAATCTATGAGTTAGATGGAGGAAGGACTCATTAAATCTTACACTAGTCATGTTCCAGCAATTTAGATCTTATGTAATAAGCAATAAAGTTTTTCTGTTTTAACTCTATAAATTGATGAATTTTTACCTATTGAACATTTGGAACATGGCCAATAAAATTCATAATTTTTAATTTTTAATTCTTTCTTAATGTTAAGAAGAGTTTAGGATTTTGGAAAATCAAATAGTAAATTGTTATTTTGAAATTGTCCCTTTTCATTTTTGATCTGCAGGCATAAACTTGCTAGCTTTTTCTTTCAATTGGTTTTCCAAAATTTCAGATATTAATACATCGTCATATATGTTTGTGTCGGTGTGCTGTATCTTTCACATTTGTTGGTGGTTCATGTTTTTTTGAATTTTTTTCCATAAATTGGGTCATTCAGAGACATCACTATTAGTATAAGGCTTTAATACATTAGCTTCTCTTCAAGCACTGTGTACAATAATTATGATTTCAATAATCTGTTTCATCTGCTCTCATGGTATACCTCACCAAATTACAAATTTTACCGATTTCTAAATGCCCTCAATTTAAGCCAAGGGAATCGTTGTCCCGTGTCTTAAAGGGCTATTTTATAGTATTTTCAACTGGGGAATAGCTGAAATTAGTTCAGAAAACAAGTTTAAGTACTTTTCCTTTTTCACCTCTTCTTTTTACTTGGGCTTTTTTCTTTTCAACTAGTTTGAGTTGCATGTGCAAGGCACGTGCTTGGCAATATATTGGGTACTTAAACATATGTCCTTAACTTTAAAATTTTGAAATTAACACCTTGATTCAATGTTAACTTTCGGTTTTTATCTCATTGTCTATATTAATGTAAAAGTTAACAGTTTAGTGGGAAAAATACCACTCCAAAATAGCATTTAAATCCCTTTAAATTAGCAATATATGCAGTAAAAGAAAGTCCCAAAAGTCCCGAAAAACCCATAATAATCTATGTTGTAAACCCATAAATCCCATAAAAGAAGAAAAGCCAATACATGAAATTTAAAACACCTTGACAAAGTACTGCTACCAAATATAGTTAGACACATCCATGGTTCAAAGAGCTCTTGAAAGCACTATGCTAGAAGTTGATTGTATGTAATACACATTAGCAGCCTAATGAGTTTGTCTATAGATCTAAACTTCATCTAAACGACACTAAGATTTCCTACCATTATGAACCACTTGATTTTATTGCACTTCATCTTCCACTCTTGTTCTTATCAAAAAAAAAAAAATCTTCCACTCTTGTAGAAAACTTTAGCACCAAGCCAAGGAAGGGTGCTTACACATCTTCTGTGGTAGGAACCACTTGATTTTGCTCTACCTCTTTGATATGCTTGTTGCGTCAACCTCTCTGCTACCTATTCCAGCTCCTGGATTGGTTTAACCATAGCAACAACCTCTAAGAAAATGGGAAAGAATCAAAGAGTTGACAAGTTAGGATTACCCACACGTTTCATTAATTCAAAAGTCAAGAAAACACTTGACACCCATTCAAAAATTGATGAAACAAGAAATAACCTATTTTCTTTCAGTAAATAATAAAAATGCTAGATTAATCTCCATTACGTTTGTAAAGATGTAGAGTGCAATGAACAGTTTTTGAATCAAGACAATATCCAGTTTTGGCTTTTCGCAATACACAAGGATCTCAACAAGAAGGGAAAACTTTTTTAAAAAATTACAAAATCAGAAAGCATGGCAAACCTCATTTGTGAGTTGTGACCATCCCACAATTCTTCACTAGCAAGATAAAAAACTCAAGGGAGCCATCAATCTTTTCCTCCTGCAATTTCTATAAGATGTCAGTGGCTAATGACGCAAAAATATAAGTGAGAAGCATGGAAAGAGGCATTCTTAACCTGACTAAATGTATCAATTTGGATTGCTCTCTTAAATAGGGACTTGTAATAATATTAGACTAAACGATGTTCCTTTAGCAGAATGCTAAAACGCAAATTTAGGTGCATTGAAAAATGCCAATATAAATTTACATTTTCAAATTAGCATTGATTGGTGGGATATTTAAAATGATTTAAACAAGGATTAAAAGCTAATGATTCTAGTTTATTTTTGTTTTTCCCTACTTTCTTTTGGCTGGGATGCTAAAAAAATAAATAAAAGCATACTTGATTCTTTTAAACATAAGAAATATATAACCATTCAATATCACATTTGACATAATAGGGTTTTTTCACTTCAAGTTGTTTACAAGTCATGCAATTTTCTCTACATATTAGTGAACTTATATAATCTGGTTCATTTGATTAAGACGGCTGTGCAGGGCAATTGGATGTAGGATATGCCTGCCTTTTCTTTCCATTATGTACTTCTGGAGCTAGGAGTGGAGAGGAAATAAAATAATATTGGTGCTACTGTAGAATTTTATGAATTACTCATGGTAGTGCTACCATAGAAAATACTTTATTTGAAGATGGTGATGGCAACTGAAGGAATTGATTATCCCCCCTAAGAGGGTTTGGATGCTTAAAGGTAGGATCCATTCATGACAAGTGACTAAATTTTATGCTAGACATCAATTTAACACTACCCTCCTCTTTTATCTATTCTTCAAACCATTGTAAAAAATCCTCCTCGGCAAAGTCCTAGGAAGGTAGTTCTTATATATTTCACTTGGACTTAAACACAATTACAGTTTTTGAGTGTACAGTGATTTTTCTACAGATTATATGATCCTCCCATTTGTAATGGGGTTTTTTTTCTTTATATTCCCCTTCTTCACTTCATCTCAGCCCTCCATGTGTAGATCAGATTGCTGGTTTTGATACTTGTTTTATCAGCATCTTCTTGAAATCTCTGTGGGTAACTGTAAGGCTGAATGTTACTGTTCAGGTATCACTTCCACATTAATGCAGCCAGAGAGTTAGCTACAGAGCATTCAAT
Organism: Quercus glauca; assembly: GCA_023736055.1. Classification (NCBI taxonomy): domain Eukaryota; kingdom Viridiplantae; phylum Streptophyta; class Magnoliopsida; order Fagales; family Fagaceae; genus Quercus; species Quercus glauca. Next base: position 46,965,279 of record CM043324.1, read on the forward strand.
GCGGTGGTAGCAACTTTCTCCTATATATTTCTCAGCTTTCTTTTGTCTTATTCCATTTTGATGCTTATCCTTACCAGTATGATCGTCTAGTGCCTTGTTTTTGATGAAAGGTTGGACCTTTGACTTCTACTCTACTTAGCTCAGGAGGTATTTCTCCTCGGATTACACTTTTAATCCCTCATGATCAGACTTCTTCCACGGACTACTAACTTGTATGCCCCCGTTAGTGTTTACCTGTTCTCGGACACGACTCACGACCCAATACCCATTTCTGGGCCCTTTATTTCTACACACACACACACACACACACACATATATATATATATTGAGAGAATAGTAATTACAATAAAAAGCTATAAATATATTAAACTAAATATATAGCTATAAAAACATATTAGCTTCCAATATGATTTAGTAAAGTATGGACTAGTCTAGTGGTTGCTTCTCCTCTTAAGGGAGGAGGTTCAAGCCTTGAAAAAACCAAGGATGGATATTGGGCAGCCTACAACAGTGGGTAAGAGAGAGAAAATTTGAGATCAAATTCAGCAATTCAATTTCCATTTTTCATGCAAATTTATCACTTGGGTACTGAAATCTACATATCAGTATACATGTCTAGTATTATACGTAGGAGATGCACAACTTAATCAAGAATTATGTGTAAACTAAAAAAAATAAGAAAATATTTTCTAATTTAAGTAAAATTAAATAATAAAATAGATAAAACAATTTATCATCAAATTTATATCAAGACATGCTTAATAATAAGCGAAAAAGAAGATTGTTCTCTAAATCAAATCCATGTCATAAATGTGTAATTCATATATGATATACAAAATAATAGAAAATCATGTCTAACCATATTATGCACAAATGTGTAACAACATATCACCATTGGAACCCATGTCTATAATTCATATACGACATACAAAATGATTGAAAAAAAAATCATGTCTAAGCATATTTAATGATTGATTATCAAACCATAGCCATATAAATTGGATAAAACTTAAGAAAATTAAGTTAAACAAAAGAAAAAAAATATATATACAGAACCTATTCAATTTTGATGGAAACAAATAGAGTAAATAAATACATACTTGCAAGGTTGTAGGTAAAAGAATAGAATAATAGAGGAAAAGACTGTATGGTAGATATTTATTATGAATTATTTGATATATATATATATACACACACACACATACACACACTTTACATTGAAGAAATTGATATGAACAAAAAGTCTAATGTCAGTTTAATTTGTGGAAGTGTGAAACTGAAATCTAAATCTTAAAATTAAGTGGCATGTGAAGAGGAAATCCAAAAAAAAAAAAGAAGGCCAAAATGCAAAACTGACCTTCTTTGTTACACTAAAATTCATTTCAGTCATTTAACTCTATTTTATGTCAATTCAGTCCTCTAAGTTTTGAAAGTGTTCAATCAAGGCCTCCGTTAGACCTCTGTTAACTCTACTGTTAGCTCCTCCTATAACTGTGTCGTTTTGTTGTTATTTAATATTTAATTAATATTTATTATTTATTTCAAAATTTTAAAAAGTAAAATACCAAGATGAAAGCGTAACAACGTACCCAGGTGCCTAACCCAATGAGAGAGAGATTGGGAGATCGAGAGAGAGTGGGATGAGAGAGGGAGCAAGTGCTAGGTCAAAGATGTGGAAATTTGAAATCAGATATTTTTTAAAGCATTTTCGTCGGCTCCAAGATAGTTCTACACCGGAAGTTTCATCCACAAATACAAGGATAAAAACAAGCAAGATTAATAAAAGTTTTGCTAGAAGTTTCTTCACAATACGTGTACTGTCTTTACTATACTATACTTTTGTTTGCTAGAGACTATTTGGACTCAATACTTTTGAAAGTTTAGGCTTGCTAGAGAATATTGGACTCAATACTTTTCAAAGTTTAGGCTTGGATTTTGATTTATCAAACAGTTTCAAATCTACAGGGGTCTCGATCACTTGCTTGTTCTCTCTCGTTATGCTTCATTTAAAAAAAAATAAAAAAAATAAAAAATAATTTTAGAAATACACTGCCTTTTGGGATGGGGCTAACAATAGAGTTAACAGAAATCTAATGGAGGTCTTGATTGAACATTTTTGAAACTTAAAAAATTGAATTGACAAAAAATAAAGTTAAAGCACTGAAATAAAATCAATTGAAATTTAAAAGGTTAATTTTGTATTTTAACCAAAAAATAAAAAAAGAGTCACGGTGTATGAAGAGTAAATCCAAAGAGAAAAAGTAAGGGACAGTACTGCATGTTTTATTAAAATACTAAAAGTAGTTTTAATAAACGTAAACCCGATCTTCTTTCTACAAGTGGAGCACCTAATACTCGTACTTTTGCTACGCATGCGCAATATACAAATAAATACAAATAAACCCGATCTTCTTTCTGCAAGTGGAGCGCCTAATACTCCTACTTTAGCTACGCATGCGCAATATACAAATAAACCCGATCTTCTTTCTGCAAGTGGAGCGCCTAATACTCCTACTTTTGCTACGCATGCGCAATATACAAATAAATACAAAGAAACCCGATCTTCTTTCTGCAAGTGGAGCGCCTAATACTCCTACTTTAGCTACGCATGTGCAATATACAAATAAACCCGATCGTCTTTCTGCAAGTGGTGGGCCATAACTGAAGAAGAAGAAATGGGAGGCAAATGTTAGCAAAGTTATACATTGCAAACACCATTATATCACTTCTATTCTCCTCTTCCACTTGTTCTTTTCAGACTATTATTACCTTCTCTCTTTCTCTTGCTCTTCCTGAACTCCGTTATTGCATCTACTTATTTTCAAGGTATACCAGTAAGTGCACTCTCACATGTCTTTCCTCCTGTCCTTTTTTTTTTCCTTTTTTTTTTTTCTTGGCTGAATAAATAGTTTAATTAACCATTAATAATTCCAAATCTATATATTAAACAGGGGGAAAAAAAATTCAAGTCTACTTTATTCAAGTCATTAAAATTAATACTAAAAGTTTGAACTCCAAATCTTTATTTACTTGGCTAAATTACATATTACACCCTTTGTGGTACACCTATAATAAATGGAATTATTATGTGGTTCTTTTTTTTTTTTTTTTTGAGCCTCATCTAACTCATGCCTTTCTGTATAGTTGAAATTCGAAAATCTCATCGAATCTAAAGTTTAGTATATTAACCTTGTTCAATTAAGAACATGACTAATGGTGAAGCCATGATTTGATTTTAGGGAGTACAGAATGTATATGAGTATTTGAAACCAATCTAAATAATAATAAAAAACCATTAATATGAATAGTAAGGGATATATGTAAGCAAATAAAAAATTATTTATTATAATTATTACCGGTTAGAGGTTTTTTTATACACGAATAATTCATTTTGTTTTTTTGTTTTTTGTTTTTTCAAATTCCACTCATGATTCTCAAGAAATGAATTTTAGTAGCTTGACAAATCTCAAATACGACATATGTGAATTTTAACATTTTGGTTAATATACTCATAAAATATCAAATTGCAATGTTTTAAAAACTATTGTGAATATATATACTTGAAACTTTGTAGTCATCTTAAAAAATAAAATAAAATTTTTACCAATTATATATTTTTTATTTATACACAAAAAATTAAAATTTTTAGTCGTTTTTTTCAACATTTGTTATCCTGCATGTTTCAAACCTTTAACAATCATTGATAAAAAAAATTTAAAAAAAAAAAGACTTTCTTATTCTTTTTCAAATGAAGTTTGACACATAAAATAAATAATAATCTATTAATTATATATAATTAAAAAAAAACAATTGCAAAAATAATCCATAAAAAAGAAGGAAAACTAAAATAATAATAATTACAAAAATTTAAGATGGGTAAAAGGGGGGGGGGGGGGGGGGGGGGGTGCAAATTTATTCTAAACTTTATATTTGGGATAATATAAACTCATTCCATGTGATGATTGATGAGTTGGTTGGAGAAAAACCAAAGATTCTCATGAAGCTTTTTGAAACAAAGCTGTATGTAAAAAGGGCCTCCGATTAATGCTTCCAATGGTTTGAGACTTTGATCCATTGAAGTAAACATCTGCTATGTTTGTGCTAAAATACCTTTTTGTGTGGCAGCGGCAGATGATCGATCACACACTGGTAAAGGCTTATGATAACAGAGTCCTTGTAATTAGTTGGAACTCTTCTAAAATTTCCAACATATAGGAACCAAATTAAACTAAGAATCCAAAAAAGAAAGGCATGTAATATAAAATGTTAATCTCAACTTCTATGGCATTTCACTAAGTTCTTATATATGTACATATATCACAATCTCATCCCATATATATACCCGACACATCGAAGCCAAAAAACCATCTTCTTTCGGCAAGTGATATAAAACACGTTATAATATAATGCTATTGTTCTCAGACTTTACCTCTTCTCTTTCTCTCTGCGTCCATTTGCTGCATCTACCTGTTTGTGAACTAATAGAGCAAGTGACTAAGTGCACTCTGACATGTCTTTCATGCTATAGATTTTATATTTTCTTGGCTAAATATTATAGTTTATTAACAATTTAACACAGTAAACAAAATAAGAGGAAAAGTTTGATGGATGTGTTTCAAGGATTAGATTTATTGATGGTGCTATATATCTAATCTAGCCATTAGAGGGCGTAGCAAAAAACTTGAGGGTAATTTTGATAGACATCATAAAATAATTATATAATATTTTTAAACATATTAGAACAGAGCTTATTTTTATTATTCTATAGATCTATTTATTTAAATTAATTTTATTATTCGATATATTCATTTTTACTATCAATTTTTTATTATTCTAATATTAAATTCTTTATGTATTTATTGTAAGGGAAAAGAAATATGGTTCGAAAAAAAGATCAATTTTGGGAGCATGCTGAAGATCTAAATGGTCGTTTTAAATGTAAGTTTTGTGAACGTGATTTTGCTGGGGGTGCTACAAGAATTAAACGGCACTTGGCTGGAGTTAAAGGTCACGATATTGATATTTGTACAAAAGTGTCTAAAGAGGTCCAAGAGGAAGCTTCTCAAATAATTGAAGAACCTAACAAAAAACTTAAGGGTGCATCAACTTCAAACAAAGATAAAAAGAGGGAAATCAACTCAACTTCAATATCAAAGGATGTCACATTAAGCAGAGTGTTTGAAAAGGTGAGTAAAGATATAAATTTTTTATTTTTAGATTATATTTCATCATAATCTTGGCTGTGAACTTGTGATAATATTTTCAATTATTGATTTTAATTGTTTGGATCAAGTAAAACATTATAATAAATTTTCTTATTATTTAATGAAATTTTTTTCTTGCAACAAGTGGGGAAGAGGAGTTTGAACTCATGCTCTCTTCCATTGGAGAAGTGTATTGTCATTAAACTACAAAATTCTTAGCATTATTACTTTATTTATTTATTTGAATAATTTGATAGTTATAAGAGTGGAGAAAGAGGATTTGAATCCAATTTCTCATAATAAACAAGAGTAGATTATGCCAATGAGTTACAAGAGTTTTGACTTGGTGTTGTTGTTGTTGGTTGCTTTTTTTTTTTTTTTTAATGTGGAAACAAACACACATAGGGAAGAGGGAGTGTGTGTGTCTGTTTCTGAAATTTAAGGGGAGGGAGGAGGAGAAGAAGGTAGTTGTCCCATATTACTTAAATTAATATGTTATGTATAATATAACTTAGATAATAAAGCAAAAGATAAAAAATAAGATAAAAGATTTGTATTCAGTACTAACTATTCATTTCTAACAAAATTGTACTCTACACTACGTTATAGACTTGTCAAGTTCATCCTCTAAGGTTCTTAGACATTCACATTAAGTGTATGTTTGGATTGCACTGAAAACAGGGGGCTTGTGCATCTGTGTTTTTTTTGTGTGGGTCCCGTGCATTGTTCACGAGACCCACAAGTACAGATTTCAGCAAATTTTTCTTTAAAACTAAGTCCCATGGCACTATTCACATATTTAAAAATTATTTTGTTACAGTGTTTTCAGTTTTCAGTAGTAAGCGATATCCAAACAGACCCTAAGTGAGACATCCCCCCCCCCCCCCCCCCCCCCCAAAAAAAAATGGCTTTATCTATTTACCCACTAATGCCACCTTTTCATTCTTTCATTTTCAACCTCTTTTTTTTTTTTTTTTTTTTTTTTAAGAAACAGCTTAGCGTTTTTTTCCCCAGCTTTGTACATTTTTTAAAGAACTTATTGTCGGCCACTGAAGTCCATGTATTCTCGTCATTAGACTCATTCGTCCCAAATTGGTTGTCCTCTTTAGAAAATCTATTTTTTTAGGAAATATTATTTAATGTATTTTCTTTTAAATAAAAAAAAAATTCAAGTTTCCAAACTACTATCATTAAGTTCAACTCTAATGAAAGTGGGATATTATAGATGCTAAGAGCTTTGTAACTTGAATTGATTGCCACTTCTTGGTATGTTCATGACATTCTGAGTTCAAATCTCCCCTTACCTATTGTAACTATTGAATTATTAAAAAAATAAATTAAAAAAAAAAAAAGAAAAGGAAAAGGGTTATTGGCATGTATATTAAATCACTTGAATTTAGCATGTATATTAATAATAAAGAGAATTTGTAATCCAATGATGAGATTTTAAAATATTAATCTAATAAAAGTTAGTAAATGGTATAAGACGAGCATATATTCATTCATGATATTATGTTCTTTATTTATTTATTTATATTCAAGGAGAAAGAAATACAAGTAGAAAGAAAGATCAATTTCAGGAGTACGCTAAGGAAGAAGATGGTTATTTTATATGAAAGTTTTGTGAACATAAATTTCCTAGGGGAGCTTCAAGAATTAAATTATACTTGACAAAAGTCAAACGTCTTGATATCGATATTTGTACAAAAATGACTGAATAATGTTCATGCAAAAGCTTATCTAGAGATTAAGGGGCCTAACAAAAAGCTTAAGATGACATCCACTTCAGGAAATGCTAAGGAGAGTAAAAATTCCTCAAATCCAATATCAAAAAATTGTCGCACAGTTGATTATCTATAGCTTTAACTCAAAATATAATTGTTTATTTCTTACAAAACCATACTCTTACATTTGGCAAACAATTTTTATACTAATTTCTTTGTGCAGAGTAACGAAGAATATGGCACTGAAATCGTCCTTAGTGTTGCAGTGGAAGGACTATTAGCCAAGGTGAGATCACTAGTTATTGATCATATTGGTTCTGGATTGGGTTACAAGGAGCTGCTAATAGAGCTTCTTGTCTCATTATCCAAGATTCAAGTTGTGTTACAAGACACTGAGAAATGGAAAATAACTGATGAACTAATGAGGATCAGGTTAGCGGAGTTTAGAGATGTTGTTTATGATGCTGACAATGTGCTAGATGAGTTTGACTATGAGATTCTTAAGCAAGGGGTACAATCTCAAAACCAAATAATGGAAAGTGTTGGCATTTCACTCTTTAATATAGAAAACAAAATGAAGACCATCATCAATCGATTATTGGATACAGTTAAGAATGGTCTTAGAGTGGGGTCTATGGATACAATCCCCAAGATTAGCCTGGATAGAGGGGTAGACTCCTACCTCAATGATTTAGAAATTGTAGGGAGAGGATATGATGTCTCAAAAATAGTGAGCATGTTGACTAATGCAAGCAATCAACGTATCTCCATTCTTCCTATAGTGGGTATGGCAGGTCTTGGAAAGACAACTTTAGCAAAAAAAGTTTGTAACGATGAATTAATAAGAAAACATTTCGATGTAGTAGCATGGGTATGTGTCACTAAGAATTTTAATTTTAAGAGGATTTTATGTGAGATTCTGCAATGTACTGATGAAAATCAACTTTTAGACTGGTATCATCTCCAAAGTGAACATGAAATACGTAGTGAACTTCAAAGAAGATTGCGTGGGAACAAATATCTTCTTGTACTTGATGATGTGTGGATTGATGATTATGAGGAATGGAGTAAATTAATGAGTTACTTGTTCAATTCTAGTTCAAATACAAGAAATAATATTATTGTAACAACCCGTAGGGACGAAGTCGCAAATCTCATAGGCACACAACCCCAATATTATCTGGAAAAATTATCAAAAGATGAATGTTGGTCCATATTTGAAAAAAGAGCATTTGCAAATAAAAAAATTACCCGAACTACAGATTTGGAGTCTATTGGAAGAGAGATTGCTAAAAGATGTGGAGGGCTTCCATTGGCTGCAAAAGTTTTGGGAGGAATAATGTGCTTTAAATATGATAAAAGCGAATGGTTATCAATTCAAAATAATAAAATTTGGGATTTATTGGATGATGATACTAATAGATTCTTTCGGATATTGAGGTTAAGTTTTGATAATCTTCCAACACCATCTTTAAAACAATGTTTTGCATATTGTGCAAATTTTCAAGATTATAACATCAGAAAGGATAAAGTTATTCAACATTGGATGGCTGAAGGGTTCCTTGAATCATCTAAAGAAAGTTGTACGATGATGAAGGATATTGGTAACTTGTATTTCAATATCTTGTTGGCAACTTCCTTTTTCCAAGATGCTAGAAAGGATGAGTATGGTAACATTATCAGCTGCAAGATGCATGATTTGGTGCATGATTTTGCACTCTCAATTATAAAATCTGAAACTCTAATTTTGGAGGGAGCTTCAATGGATGATGTTGGCAACGCTCAATGTTTATTTTTCCGCTTTGTTGACCAAACAACACAAAGAATTTCATTTATTGGAGATGATTTCACAAAATTGCGCAGCTTAGTTTCAGATTATGCTGACTTTGGCAACACATTATCAAATTTTAAAAGCTTACGTGTGTTAAAGTTATATGGGGGCAGTATAATAGAGTTGCCAGATTCAATTGAGCATTTGATACATTTGAGGCTTCTTCACATCTCGCATGCTAAAATTAAGACATTACCAAAGTCCGTCACCAAACTCTACAAATTGCAAACTTTAACAATCAAGAAATGTTTTGAATTCGTAGAGCTTCCAGAAGAGTTAAGCAATTTGATTAACTTGAGACATATTTATATTGATGAGGTTCCTCTCCGTATGCCTAAGAATATGGGGCTATTGACCTGCCTTCAAACATTGCCAATTTTTGTTGTGGGTCGAGGTGTAGGTCATAGCATCAAAGAATTGGGAGCTTTAAAGAATCTGAGAGGAGAAATAGACATCTACAATCTACTTTTTGTGGAAGATGAGGAAGAAGCAAAAAGTGCAAAATTAAAAGAAAAGGAAATATTCAAGTTGGGATTATACTGGATTAAAGAAGAAGAAGATTGGGATGAAGAAGAAGATTATAAAGATAAAGATGAAAAGGTGTTGGAAGGCCTCCAGCCTCACCGAAATTTGAAAAGCTTAACAATTGAAATGTACGGAGGAAAGAAATTCCCATCATGGGTTGGTTTGTCACTACATCACAATTTGATTAAGATCAAACTGGGATGGTTCACTTATTGTGAAGAAGTTCCTACTCTGGGGCATTTACCCTGTCTTAGGGTTCTTGAAATACTTGGAATGAAGAAGGTAAAATGCATAAGAAGCGAGTTTTACAGTCACGAGAGTTGCAAAAATACAACATTATTTCCGGCATTGAGAATACTTAAATTGGAGTGCATGGATGTCTTAGAAGAGTGGAAGGATGCAAAAGAGTTGACAAGTGTAGGTGAGGTGTCGGTGTTTCCTTGCCTAGAGGAGCTCAAATTATGTGACTGTCCGAAGCTGAGATATTTGCCAGACTCACTGCACACCTGCGCTTCCCTTCAGAAGTTGACAGTACTTGATTGTCCTAAGCTGAGGTTGCCAGGTGTCCCGTCGTCCATAATAAGGTGTGGTATTGAAGACCTACCCACTGACAGTGAATTTTTGGAGAATTGGGATTGTCTGCCTTCTTCTTCTTCTACTTCCTTGATGTCGCGGAAGCCTGAAGAAAAGCACACACGATGCTCTCTTGATGGAACAGAAACTAAACTGTTAGTTTCTGGTAGTAAACCTCGAATCCACGAGGGGTTTCCCTGAATCCACAAGGAGATAAAACTGGAATCCACCAGAAGAAAATTTGACAATTGTCTGAAATTTTATTAATAATCAACTATCCTGCCTCTGACGGCTACAAAACATATAAATACTAAGGAAAACGTCTAAAACCCTAATTCGCACTAATTACGCGATTAGGGGACAAAATTACCGAATTTTACCAAAAATAGCAAAATTGAGTTAAATGAAAAATCACAACCTACTGACCTTAAGGGTCGTCCCAAAACAGACGGGACCTTATTCTGACTTTTAAACTAAAAGTTATTAAGGAAATACGAATAATACTATAAATAGCAAAAACATTGTTTTCAGGGCCTTAATGAAGGAATTCGCCTAAATTTTGGCGACGTTCATGGCATTTGTCATGAATCTGGATCAGAACGCCGTTTCCCTTCAACCTGCCAAATTTCATGCAATTCCGACACTGTCACCCCGAAGCCCCCCTACTGGCACCCCCCTTTAAGCCTGCGTTGTGACTTCCTGCGCCCCTGCTGCTCTAGGAAGGCATGTGCTGTCTGTTCTACATCATTCCTCCATTCAACTCTCCCTCCAAAGTCTCATGTTTAGGGGGCCGAATACTCTCTAGCTGGACCAAATTCAATATTTCATTGCCCTTAAAATTTTGAGGATAGAAGTAGATTTGGTTGATTTGCCAGAGTGGTTGGGCAATATTTCTTCTCTTCAACAGCTGTATCTTGTGTATTGCGAGAACCTGGTGCATCTGCCCACCAAGGAAGCCATGCAACGCCTCACCCAATTGAAAAAGCTGGTGATTTATTATTGCCCCAATTTTGAACATAATGAGAGGATCAAGATTAGCCACGTTCCATGGGTTGAAATCAATAATTCTCAGTAAGTTTGTATCCTCTTCTATTCTCTTATATTTGTAATGGGTGAGAGAGTATTCCTGGAATGAATACTTAATTGAACCCCATTCCATTGATGAAAATATATATAAATGCTACAATTTGGATTAATGGCTTTTGAAATTAATCTCACCAACCACCATGGCAACACTTGAAAATTTTCTTCTCTTCTTCAATCTTTGAAATTATCTGCAATCGTTTGCGAGAAGTCACTAAAAGCATTATATAATTTAGTTTTTTGTGATTGCTGCAAATTGGCTTGGTTCTATTCAAATTTTTGTCTCTGCAAATTATCGCAAAGAATTAAAAAGTTGCTAAAAACATAATATAATTAAATATATTTTCTGATCGTGATGGCTGCCGATTGGCTTGCTTCTATTCAAATTTTTGTTTCTGTAAATTACCTAAAGAATTAAATTGTTGCTAAAGGCATAGTCTATTTAAATATTTTCTGATTGTTACCTATTGTCTTACTGCTATCAAATTTCTGTTTGTTTGCCTAGCCTATTTGCTTTCTACAAATTTTTCAAAATTGAAAACTTCTGGACATTGGGAAATTTGGAATGTTGGATTCATCACCATTAGAACCTCCTTTATGTCCAAATACTCATTCTTTGGCTCAGCATTTCTTGTAACCTTCACATTTTGATACTGTAAGAGTTCATGGATCAACTCTTTTGATTAGGACTGTCTAAAACTTAACGGTAGATTTTGTTGATTTGGGCTGGGTCATAATTATGCTGTTTATGAGGGTGAGTTTATTGTGGGAAAATGGAGTTTAGTTGCATAAGAATGAGAAATTGGGTAGGTGATGCTCTTGATTTTTCATTTCAAGTTTGGGTTGGGGGCTCAGTTTTACTAGTGCAAGAAAAATTTAACTTCAAATTTCAGACAACACTGAAGGTGTTGATGGTTCTAATATATCTATATATGGGGTCCGTTTGGATAGAGCTTATTGTTGCTAAAAGTTGCTAAAAACACTGTAGCAAAATAATTTTTAAATGTGTGAATAGTGCAGCGGGACCCATTTTTAATGAAAAAGTTGATAAAAAGTGAAATTTGTGGGTCCCATTTACTGTTCATGGGACCCACAAAACTGAAAAAGAAAGTGAAAAGTCAAAAACAATGGCTACTGTTTATGAACAGTAGCCGTTGTCTCCCAAAAACGTTGTGCAGCAGCAGGGGAAAAAAAAGAAAAGAAAAGCAGAACGTGATGCGTTTTCTGCGTTTACTGTGCGTGGGTCCCATGCCCAAAACGCAAACGCAGATAACGCAGATAACCACCTATCCAAATGCTCACATGGTTTTTACCTTTAGACCGTGGCAATATGGCCCATATTGCAAAGATATCTGCATCTAACTCAGGAAGCTGGCGAGAAGTTTGCGTTTGGGAAAATAATGAAGTTGATGGCAACTGTTGCCAAGGCACTTCAGGTTTGCTTTCTCTTACCATTTGAATTATGTGTACATAATTTACTTCAAAATTGGTCATTTACAAGACCAAGTTCATTTTATATATATTTGTTCAGTCATAGTGTCTGTAGCCAATGTGCATATCTACAATGTATAGAGTTGTGTCGAGTCATGAGTGCAGTCATATCACTGGATTGTGGTTTCACACTTTTTGACATGAAAGTCATTTTGTGCTTTTGGTGTTATTATAGCTTAGCCTGAACAGTGTGGGAATGTCCTTTGCTGTGACTCTTTTAGTTTCTGACATGGATATAACGAAGTAATTGCTAGTCAGATATTTGCCATTAGTCAGAAAAATTACAAATGCCTTTGTGTCACCATTACTAACAGCAAGTTCTGTCAATCATATAGATAATTTGATTTACACTTTACTTTTTATTTTATAGCAGAAACTGAGGTTAATGAATTATAAATGATCACAAATGGGCTTCGGTTAACAACTCAAAGTGTTCTTTCTATAACATCTAACATCTTTACCACAATAATCTTAAATCTAAAGTGATAAAGTAACAAATGTAAAATTTTCATGGCAACAAAAGAAAATTGCAAATATACCTTAGCTCTCCTAGTCTTTGTGTACTTATGAAACTTAGATTTAAACTGATTGTCAAACTTAGCTTCAAACTGAATCGTCAAACTGATTGTTTTTTCATAACTAGGGAGAGTACTCTTGATCAGATATTGATGCTCAAAATTTTAATAATTATCCCTACTGTTTTTTGTGTGTGGTGGGTGAAAATGACACACCATTAGCACCAGCTGAAGTGGTTGAAATTACATGCTGACTTTTCTATGATTTTCCTGGCCTTTTGCTTTTAGATTTAGGCCTGGGCACTGTAGCTTCACTCATCATATCACCTACGAGGTTTCTCTGTAAATTTTATTCAGAATCCGTAAGCAAATAACTAAAGATAACAACAAACTCAAAAAGTAATAATAATAAGTTAAAAAGCAAAAAAACAAAAAACAAAGGTTTTGTATTACTGAGTAGAGAAAGGGAGATCAGTCTTTCTAGCATAATTGTTCCAAGATTACATACTTTACTCTACTTTAATACTTTCTGCAAAATAAACCTCAATTCTTCTCAGGTTCCCATCCTTATTTTCGTATATAAAGTATTGATTCAATACAATAAGTGTATTATTCAGCCAATAGTCTCCTCCTTCCTCCCATTGTTCCAACAACATTTTCTAAACTGTTACTTAGCAAAAGAAAAAGAAAAAAAATGATAATCGGTTATATTCTCTGGAAATTTTTTTTGCCTGATTGGTGTTGGTAGTAGCTTTGCAGTGAACTGAGGAAAACCTTCTATGAAATTATTTTTGCATGATTTATGCTAGTAGTAGCTTTTCAGTCAACTGAAGAAAGCCTTTGTGAAATCTTTTGCTCATTGTCTAACATTTGAGACCATTTCATTATAAAAGCGGAAAAGATCCTTTGAGTGGTTGGCTGCCATGCCAACATTCATGCCAAAAAGAGTAAGGTTCCCTACACCAACCTCAAACCAAATATGCTGACCAAACATCTCCCAACCCATTCTTATACTCCTCCAAAGACCACACCCATGGATAGATTAATGCTTCTTGAATTAATTACTGGAAATTTGTGAATTATCTAAAACAATTATGAAAGTTGTGATTCCATTTGAATTTTACAAAATTAAAGGCAATTTGGAAAATTTCAGTATTGAAATGGTTGCTCGTAGAGTTTGCTTTGATGTCCATTGATAAAAACATACACATTATTTGTCTCAACATCTCTTGTAACCTTCACCTATAAGCTGGCCTTCTTAATTTCTTGAGCTGAAACTGCAACACAACATGAATCAGTACTTGTTGCAGTTCTGAAACTGCAACAGAACTGAAAGTTGTTGATTTGGGCTGTGTCATAATTGCCATGTTTATGTGTGAATTGTGTGGGTGAAGGTCTTGTTGACTTTAGTTTTCATATCATATGCAGGGTGTAGTGATTTAAGTGATCCCCGGTTCAACTAGTGCAAGCAAATTTGAACTCACATTCTTATAAAGTTTCTGACTACACTGAAGTTGTTGATGGTTCTACTTCTAATATATTAATTTATGGTTTCCACCTTTTGAAGCTCACAAGATTTCATCTCATAAAATAGTGAACTTGATGACAAATGATGCCAAGGCACTTCAGGTTTGCTTTCTCTTTACCATTTGGGATATGTATATATAATTTACTTTTTGTGCTTTAGGGGACCCTATTCAGTTTATTTATTTGCAGAATCACTGTGTTCTATAGTCAAATGCACATATTTACAAAAACAAAAGTTTTAGTCTATGTAGAGGCATGTTTGTCAACTCCACATGTGTTCATACATCACCAAAACAATGTATAGAGTTATATTGAGTACAGCCAAATCGCTGAATTGTGGTTTGACTCTCTTGATATGAAAGTCATTCTGTCTGTATGGTGTTATTATACCTTGGACCTTCTCAATGTTTACAATCATATTTAAAAAATATTTATCAAAATAATAATAATAATAATAATAACAATAATAATAATGATTCTGGCATGATTAACCTATAGAGACTAACAATCTATGAGTTAGATGGAGGAAGGACTCATTAAATCTAACACTAGTCATGTTCCGGCAATTTAGATCTTATGTAATAAGCAATAAAGTTTTTCTGTTTTAACTCTATAAATTGATGAATTTTTAACTATTGAACATTCGGAACATGGCCAATAAAATTCATAATTTTAAATTTTTAAATCTTTCTTAATGTTAAGAAGAGTTTAGCATTTTGGAAAATCAAATAGTAAATTGTTATTTTGAAATTTTCCCTTTTCATTTTTGATCTGCAGGCATAAACTTGCTAGCTTTTTCTTTCAATTGATTTTCCAAAATTTCAGATATTAATACATGGTCATATATGTTTGTTTCGGTGTGCTGTATCTTTCACATTTGTTGGTGGTTCATGTTTTTTTGAATTCTTTTCCATAAATTAGGTCATTCAGAGACATCACTATTAGTATGAGGCCTTAATACATTAGCTTCTCTTCAAGCACTGTGTACAATAATTATGATTTCAATAATCTGCTTCATCTGCTCTCATGGTATACCTCACCAAATTACAAATCTTACCGATTTCTAGTTGCCCTCAATTTAAGCCAAGGGAATCATTGTCCCGTGTCTTAAAGGGCTATTTTATAGTATTTTCAACTGGGAGAATAGCTGAAATTAGTGCAGTAAACAAGTTTAAGTACTTTTCACTTTTCATCTCTTCTTTTTACTTGGGCTTTTTTCTTTTCAACTAGTTTGAGTTGCATGTGCAAGGCACATGCTTGCCAATATATTGGGTATTTAAACATATTTCCTTAACTTTAAAATTTTGAAATTAACACCTTGATTCAGTGTTAACTTTCAGTTTTTATCCCATAGTCTATATTAGTGTAAAAATTAACAGTTTAGTGGGAAAAAAACCATTCCAAAATAGCATTTAAATCCCTTTAAATTAGCAATATATGTAGGAAAAAGAAGTCCCAAAAAACCCATAATAATCTATGTTGTAAACCCATAAATCCCATAAAAGAAGAAAAGCCAATACATGAAATTTAAAACACCTTGACTAAGTACCGCTACCAAATATAGTTAGACACATCCATGGTTCAAAGAACTCTTAAAAGCACTATGCTAGAAGTTGATAGTATGTAATACACATTAGCAGCCTAATGAGTTTGTCTATAGATCTAAACTTCTAAACTTCATCTAAACAACACTAAGATTTCCTAATATTGAACCACTTGATTTTATTGCACTTCATCTTCCACTCTTGTTCTTATTAAAAAAAAAAAAAAAAATCTTCCACTCTTGTAGAAAACTTTAGCACGAAGCCAAGGAAGGGTGCTTACACATCTTCTGTGAGAGGAACCACTTGATTTTGCTCTACCTCTTTGATATGCTTGTTGCATCAACCTCTCTGCAACCTATTCCAACTCCTAGATTGGTTTAACCATAGCAACAACCTCTAAGAAAATGGGAAAGAATCAGAGAGTTGAAAGGTTAGGATTACCCACACGTTTCATTAATTCAGAAGTCAAGAAAACACTTGACACCCATTCAAAAATTGATGAAACAAGAAATAACCTATTTTCTTTCAGTAAATAATAAAAATGCTAGATTAATCTCCATTACATTAGTAAAGAGGTAGAGTGCAATGAATAGTTTTTGAAATAAGACACAATATCCAGTTTTGGCTTTTCGCAATTCACAAGGATCTCAACAAGAAGGGAAAACTTTTTTAAAAAATTACAAAATCAGAAAGCATGGCAAACCTCATTTGTGAATTGTGACCATCTCACAATTCATCACTAGCAAGATAAGAAACTCAAGGGAGCCTTCAATCTTTTCCTCCTGCAATTTCTATAAGATGTCAGTGGCTAATGATGCAAAAATATTAATGAGAAGCATGGAAAGAGGCACTCTTAACCGGACTAAATGTATCAATTTGGATAGCTCTCTTAAATAGGGACTTGTAATAATTTTAGACTAAACAACATTCCTTTAGCAGAATGCTAAAACGCAAATGTAGGTGCATTGAGATATGCCAATATAAATTTACATTTTCAAATTAGCATTGATTGGTGGGATATTTAAAATGGTTTAAACAAGGATTAAAAGCTACTGATTCTAGTTTATTTTTGTTTTTCCCTACTTTCTTTTGGCTGGGATGCTAAAAAAAAAAAAAAGCATACTTGATTCTCTTAAACATAAGAAATATATAACCATTCCATATCACATTTGACATAATAGAGTTTTTTTCACTTCAAGTTGTTTACAAGTCATGCAATTTTCTCTACATATTAGTGAACTTATATAATCTGGTTCATTTGATTAAGACGGCTATGCAGGGCAATTGAATGTAGGATATGCCTGCCTTTTCTTTCCATTATGTACTTCTAGAGCTAGGAGTGGAGAGAAAATATAATAATATTGGTGCTACTGTAGAATTTTATGAATTACTCACAGTAGTGCTACCGTAGAAAATACTTTATTTGAAGATGGGATGGCAACTGAAGGAATTGAGTATCCCCCCTAAGAGGGTTTGGATGCTTAAATGCAGGATCCATTCATGACAAGTGACTAAAGTTTTATGCTAGACATCAATTTAGCACAACCCTTCTCTTTTATCTATTCTTCAAACCATTGTAAAAAAAAAAAAATATATCTATACACACACACATATCATTTGACACTATAAACAAAAACACAATTTTCAAATTGGTAGAATCAACAACAATTACCATATGAGTCATCTATATAATTGGGCACCAAGTTTTCTCTCAAATTATGGCCAACTCATCTGAAAATTTATGTAAGACAAAAATTAGCTCATTAACAATAACATAAATTAAGCCAAACATTGAAGCTCACTATAAAAATAAAAATTTGAAATATCAAATACCAAAATTTCAAGGAACTAAGTTTAGAGCTCACTCAACTCAGCATGAGATTTCATTTCATGCACTGTGAATAATGGTCGATGATGATCATGCTGTCTCTAGTATCAATTGCATATGAGCTTCAAATAATTCCACCATTTCCATTGATTGAATAGCACAACCTCCTATTTAATCATAGACCCAAGTAGTAACTGGAGAACCTATCATTCATTCATGATTTATACATTTGCAAGAAGCCAAACATCTGCTTATGGTGTAAGTGGCTCATTGCATCACTAAATTACAAATACCAATGATGTTTGATTGTCCCAATCAGAGGTCATGTAGTTTAGCCCAAAAGGGTTTAAGATTGCTACATGTTCCAATGATTGAGATAAACATTTGATACATCCAATGTAAAGGTCAAAATCATTTAAACTGGTATGTTCCCTCTATTTCTTTCTGTTTGCTGTTTTACTTTGAAGTCTGCTAACTGCCCGTGATTTTTCCTCTCTGCCTTTTGTTTTTTTCTATTTGTATTTAGATATTTACCATATTCTTTGTTAATGATATCCAAAGAGTTTTGTTTCAAACCATTAATTCATATTTTACTGCATAGATTTTGTGTATCTTCAACTTCTGGAGCTCTATTTTATTGTAGTTCTTCCATGATGGTTAAATTTCTATTAGCACATCAAATATTTCTCAGAAAATTCAGAAAGTTTTTTTTTTTTTTTTTTTGGACTTCATTTTAATAATTACTTCCTTTTATGTATTCATATTTTCTAATAATATCAACACTTATATTCTCCTTACAGTTTCACTATCTACATTGAAAATTTTGCAATACTAAAGTTGCTGTGTATGAGAGAGAAGAAGATTTCAGAAATTTTTTTCTGCAAAACCAACTAGTTTCAAGCCAAAATTGGAAGCTCATTTTAGTTCCGATTTTGATGAAGTTTTAGTATGTTGTTCCTAATGAAGAGAGCTTCAAATTGACCGGTGTTGTTGCTCGCTTGAATGCTAGCCACTTGGTGAGATCTTTTCTTCTTGTTACTGTTGGCATCCACCTTATTGCCTACTGTGATGAATAACTTTTTGTAATTCAAGAGTGATTTTTTTTTCCTTGGTAGCCTCTAGCATTTGTTCTCGAGAATATTGTAGCAAACCCATTTTCTATAGTGAAAAATTTTACTGGACTAGGTCTTGTGGTTTTTCCCTTTTCATTGAAGGGTTTTCCACGTAAAAATTTGAGGTCTTGATTGTGGGTTGCTGCTGAAATTTTTATTTATATTGGTTATTGTGCTTAGCTAATTTATTTGAAATATTCATTGAATTAGCACAGAGGGTAAAAGGATATAATTCTGTTGTGTGTTATATTAATTGGCTGTTTTTCTCAACAAAGGATGATCATTGGATTAGGCAATGTTTGGTGCCTAACACGTTTTATTCATCATACCCTAACGCCAAACTTTTTTCTGGTTATACAATTTAGATCTCTACAGAGGTTAAGCCATTCTTGAAACTAAATCAGGTGACATTTCACTCTTTGTGCTAAGCTTGAGTTAATGACATACTCATCTTGAAGTGGAATCATCATCCAATCCATTTCCCTCTAAATAAAGAGGCATTTTTGTTCCTCTGTTCTCTATCTTTCCTTTTTCCTTCCTATCATTTGAAGTAAAGAAATATTTGGGGCAAAACACATGTCACAGTACATTACCATTCTTCCTAGTAAATATAGAACAACAACAGAGGAGAAAAGACTCTCTACCAAGTACCAACAAAATCCCTCTACACAACCGAATTGTTTATTGCCATGTGCTAAATATGCTATGGGGCTATTATTTTAAATGCCACAAAGATTATGGCAATCAAGGTAAAGAGGTTTAAACCCCTTGAGGACGATAATGCTTTTCATTATTACTTATCAAAAGCAAAAGAAAGTTATATTGGCGTTATGTTGACTCTGCAGAAACGTTAATGCTTCATAGTTATTTGGGAAAAACAAAAGTGGTTGCTGCACTCAATATTACCTTTGAAACAAAGGTGTATAAGGCCGTTGTTAATTGATGAAAACACATAATTTAAGAATAGTAACAAATAGACAGATACCAGACTTGATGTTAATCACTATGCATACAAACATTCATACTGTAAGCAATTTCATACTGTAAGCAACTTGGCTCAAATCAAGGCCCAATTCCTTGCCAAAACACTCCAGAAATTACTTTTGCAGTCACGAAAATTTTTGTTTATTTGCCAATAGACTATTATCCTCTCAATGTTTACTTATATGGACAAGCATTCCTTATTAAAACGGCCTATAGTATATTGAATCCTGAGAATTTACTTACCATGGCTCTCAAGCAGCAATGGCTTTGACCATGGTAATGGGGAGAAGCACTACATATGGTGGAAAATAAAGTATAGTATGAATGTATGGACTATAAATTGGTAACTACAAATGAGTGATACTCATATACCTAAGACTCATACAATGGTTCTGCTGCTTAGAAAATTTCTTTAAATATTATTGGATAATCTTTTATGCAGAAAGATAAGGCTCAGCTGTATAATAATGATTTGGGGTAGCATTATTTTAATGAGTAATACTGATTAGTGCAGGGATTATTGCTTTGTATATGTTGGTAAAGATGAAGAGATATTTAACGAATTTTTGTTGGGGATACGTCCATCACAAGCTTTCTTAATAGTTGATTTAGTACCCAACATATCTACTAAAAGTGGATTTGTTTTGATAAGGCTTTGTAACATTTCATTGATTTTAAAGTGGGATAGGAATTAATTTCTCAACCAGTTATACTGAAACATCTTTCATCCCTTCTAATGTCATGCTTTTTTATTATGCTTATGCATGCGTGCAGAAAACCATTCAAGGTTTTAACTTATTTGGTTCAAAAATAATAATAATAAACTAAGAAAAATATAGTTATACCAAAAAAAAAGTTGTAAATTAATTGGCAGTCAAAATAAATTGAAATTTAATCTTATTCAAACGCACACATGATAATACATAACAGGAAATACGATTTTAATGGAAATTGTGATGACTGAAGAAAGCAATATTGGATTCTTTAAAGAGTTTCTGACAGTAACATATCTCTACAAATTAATTAATATGATTTTTACTAAGTTTGCTGGTGTGACATGTTTTGGCGGCACCACCACCACCAAAGTGCTATAAGGAAACTCCAATAATGGTCAATGTTAGATCATCTCCTCATCCACACAGAAGCTTGCAAATAGGGTAATAACTATTTCTAGCTAGTGTTTAAAGAAGTGAAATTTTGTGAAAAATATAATGGTTTCCTTTTTGCATTAATCAAATGATCTTAATTAAGACCATCATGCATGGCATGGGAGAGGTTTTTGTGTTGAAATTTCCCTGTCCACGTGCATAATTCAAATCGATAACCCACTATATATACCTAATCCAATCTGTTTAAATAAGATGCTCCAAATTAATTGTTCACTTCAAAAAAATTGATACCTACTTAGATTAAGTAATAAGGTAAGTGACAAAAAAAAAAAAAAAAAAAAAAAAAAAAAAAAAAAAAAAAAAAAACAAACAAAAAACAAAAAACAAAGGAAGAGAGAAGCACTATATATGGTGGTTTATTAGTATTACACAGGAAAAAAAAAGTCTTCAATACATATGCAAAAGGAGGTAAAATGGTCACTCCGGAGCAACTACAACTACTTGCTTTCTGACATTGTGGCCACTAAAAATTCCTACAAGAGCTGCAGAATCCTTCAGCTATGTCTTCCACATGTGCTATCTTTCCTTCTCTAATCTAAGGTAGCACAAGGTCTAAGAACTTGGGAAAGAGGTGATAGGAATCATACACTGTAAATCCTTCTCTATGAATCCTCTTATATACCACAGATAATAAATTTCTCTATGAATCCTCTCAGTTTTTTTATAAAACTTGCTCTTGCAAGTAACAATTCAATTAGGCCTTGATATTGTTATTGTGAAATTTATCAAACATTAGTTTTTGCTAAATTTTACTCTTTAGTGTTATGAAATTTGCTGTCACCTTGAGTATATTAGTGAATAGTGCAATTACCATTGGAAAAAGGGAAATTTGATATTGTCTCATTGATTTCTTTTAAATAATTTATATGCATTTGTCCACTGACCTTTTTAGAGCTGCATCCAAGTCATGCTCTGTCTTATAATTGAAAGCGTCATCGAATTCGAACTCTTTAGTAAATCGACCTTGTTCAAATAAAAGCAGGACATATATTACAATTTCAAATTTATTTAATTAAAAATTCTACATCCCTGCTTTAAAAACAGAGATTGAAGCATGCGTATCTGCTTAAAATTTGGGTCCAAATAAGTAAAATCATAAAAGAGGGCGAGGACTAGGAAAACTTGAATAATGTTTCGGAATAATATTCAAATTTGTGTTAAAATACTTTAAATGTCTAACCAGAGGCAAAGAAATAACAACTCATTCAGGGAGGAAAACAAAATATATGCTATGTTAAGAATTCATTCAAAATGGATGTTAGTAAAAGGTGATGATATAATCCGAAGATCAAGTTATATTTTCTTTATTGTTGTCACAAATATTAATTGAATTATTGAATAAAAACAATATTGTTGGTAGCACCTTTGTACCTGTCAGAACAAATAATCCGAAGATTCCAATTATGGTTGATGTACCTTTTCTTTGCTTCTGATATTTCGTACAACATAACTGTTAGAGTTTGTGCCCTAAAATCCAATTTATTGTCATATTTTAAATAATTAAATTGTTTAATATATGAGATTATTTGTATATGAACTAATCGGACATTATTATATATTCCTCAAGATGCATTGTATGTGATTTAGTTACAAAAAATATAAATTAGAAGTTCTTTGTAAACTAAAAAACGTAGTTCGTAATAGGTGATAAAATTAGGTGTTTCATTTGCGAAAAGTGTAACATGTCAACTAAGATGGTTTGTCTTGATCATGGAAGTGGAAAATTCTAGTCAAGATGTTGGTGTGTAAGACATATTGAAAACTAGGCCGTTGTAAGATTAATTATTCAATTAACAATTACCACATGAATAATAAATCTCATGACTTCTATTTCCATAAACTCTCAATTATAAGAAGATTGTGAACCCATTCATAAAATGTATATTGTTTTGATATATCAGGAGTGGGATCTAATCTAAACCTTCAAAATCTCAATGTTGAGTAATCACTCGAAGTGTTGAGAGAAGACATATTCTTAAGGTGAAATCCATGATCTCTTTCTATATAAACACGAAATATTCTCTTGAGATAAGTTTATTAGGAACTGTTGGGGGAATTACAATTTGACTCCCTACAACTACTCTAAAACACAAGTCCGCGTGGTATGATGTCAAAGGCCATAAAAAATTTGAGCGTGTCTTCCTCATCACCAATTAGTTTTGAGGTGTAATAGCATAGCTAACAATCCGACAAATGGTATTAGAGCCATGGTCATGGGTTTGAATCACGGGAGTGTCATTGTGAGAAAGGGATTGTTAGGGGACCACAATTTGACTCTTTACAATCACTCTAAAAACAGACAACGTGATGTGATGTCGAAGGCCACAAAAAATTTGAGTATGTCTTCCTCATCGCTAATTGGTTTTGAGATGGAATGACATAGCTCACGGTCCAACAGGAACTAATTATTCAAGGTGCTGGTCTCAACCGCTTTAGTAAAGAGTTACTAAAGTTTATATTTAAGGAAATTATGTTTCATAAAATATATAAATAACTAACAGATTACACTAGAGACTCAAGGAATAAATTAGTTATTTACAAAGTGGTAGTTTATTATGACTTTGTTCGCTATGAATGTTTCATAGAGGTGTCAAATCGTATTATAGTAGAGTTTTGAGATATAATTTATTAATAAGGCTTAGAGAGCAATTATATTTCTATAGTAATATTTGTTATATAATTGATGGTAACCTTGGACTTGTCAAGAATTGATGGAAGTCTGAAGCTCATTGGAGCTAGAGGCTTATTTGTCCATTTTGCCCTCATCTCAAGTCACATACTAAAACCCAACCAAAAAGAAGAGCCCAATTAGATAATTATTTGTTTATTTAATAAGATTAAATAAAATAATTGCCTTTGGTAGTTAAAGGTGTGTAAAATTAAAAGAAGAGAAAACAATTTTCTCTTTTATCTCTCTAGAACAGACATTTCCAAAAAAAAAAAAAAAAAAAAAAGTGTATGTAAAAACTAATTGAGAGATCACACATCTTAGGTACCATGTGAAATTGAGATGAAGATTGAATATCTTCTCAATTCTTGTTTTTGAATTTCATTACATTAAGGTACACATTCTATTCAAGGTTGTATGTTATCTCTCATGAATGAAGTAAATCCTTTCGTTAAAAAACTTGTTTATAAATTTTTTGTTTATAAATGAGCCAAACCTGAGCCATAATTTTTTAGATTTTTTTAATAAACAAGTTGAGCCCAAAAAAAAAAAAAAAAAAAAAAAATATCATGAACAGGCTCATGATTTTTGTAATGAGATTGCTCTGTATTTGTTCTTTCATTTTTCAATAGATCTTGTTTTTTGAAACTTTCAAACAAAAAACACAAGCAAACATGTCTTTGGATGGTAGGGCCCATAAGAATAGAAAATGAAATAAAAAACTAGGCATTTTCACATGATGTTCAGACTCGAACCGTTCATTGAACCGTAAAAGAGAAGTTTAAGATTTTTGAGGTTGAACCGTGTTGGCGTAATAATTATTTTAAAAATTAATAATATAAAAATAAATAAATTAAATGTACAAAATTTAGCAATATTGATTAAAATAATATAATGTTTAAAAAGATTTAATATATAAATAATAAAAAATAAAGACTAAGTAGAATTTCTCTTATTAATTTTTAACAAACTTGTACAAGGTAGATAATATCTCAAAATGTTTAATAAACTAATTTATTTAAAAATCATTCAAGACAAATAGTAAAGAACATTCCACAATATTTTCTAATGGTTCTTTCCTTTCTGATGAATAGTCAACATGGCTTTTTAAGTTTTAAGAATAAAATAACCCCACTACCACTACTACGTTTTGCCTCTCTTCCCCAAAAAAGAACCCCACTTTACCTTTGTCTCTCATTGACCATCTCTCTCCCTCTCCCTCTCCCTCTCTCTTTCGCATCCTCTCAGCTCTCACTTCACGATCAGAACCCAGGTCAACCTCAATATCTCTTACTTCACTTGTATTCACCCTCCAAACAAGCAGATCTAGAAAAGCCTCTAATCTATTTCAAGCCATCTCGTTAGTCTCTCCCCAAACAAACAGATCCGGCAAAAAAGAGGTAACTACGACTTTTGAGTCTTGACAACCATTGCATCCCAAAAAAAAAAAAAAATTTAGGGAAAGAAACCGGCAAACCCTTGCATGGTTTCGACAACCGGACGGTTTGATCGCGGTTGGAATAGTTTCCTACAAAAATAAAATTTCCAGTTTTGTGGGTTTAAAAATCTGAACTAGTGATTGGTATTCGGTTAATCCGGTTTGACCGTACGGTCCGATCTAGATTTTAATACCATGCATTTTCAGGGAACCAAACATAACGTCTTGACTTGATTTTAAAATTTTGGTACGGTTAAAGAAAATATTTTAAAGCTTTTAATATAAATTTTCGTATTAATATAAATATTAAAATATAATTAATATAATTGAAATATTTAAAATAATTTTAATATGAATTTTCATATCTTATATTTAAAAAAAAAATGACTTCACAAGTTTTTGTAAATAATGATTTGTAAACTTTAAAGTTTAAACTATACTTTAAAGTTTTCATATGTATTTGAGAAAAAAAAAATGCATTTTTTTTTTTTTGTTTTTTTGCTACAAAACCGGTTCAACCATACTAGTTTTTCGGTTTCTATGGTTAACCGGACAGTTCGAAGTTTTTACTATTTTCTGATTTTAGTCATAATTGGACTAAATCAGTGATCGGTTCCCAGTTGAACAGCGAGTGGCCGGTATCATCCATTTTTAAAACCAGGATCAAAATGCTATTTTAACACACACAGCTTATTTTTACTACTTTAATGGCATTTGATAATACAGTCTACATGTGATATTCTATTTTCATATACTATTAATTTATTTATTCTTCTCTCTTCCTCCTTGTCTCTCAGCAAGTATTGACAAAGTCCAGCAACCAAACCCACGAAATCAACCTAGCAACCACAAAATTAACTTAGCACAACCCAAAAAATCAAAACAAACCAAAATCAAACCAGCCCTGCAAAAATCAACCCAAAACCACTGAACCCACCACCTTGCCACTGACCGCTGAAAACTACTGAACCCACCACCAAACACACTATGGAAAACCCACGAACCACTGCCATTGTACTTGACTACAAGGAGAGAGAGAGAAGAGAGTTTCTAATGAGAGAGAGAGACTCAATAGCGAGGAGAGAGAATTAATAACAGACTGACTTTTAATTTTAGCATTTGGCACGTTTAATACAGGGATGAGGAGTATTACAAGGAATAAGTTGTCATCATATTTTGCTATTTCCTATGATTCAACGTAGCCACCATGTCTCGCGGTCACCAGAAATTAAAGAAGAAAATTTAAAATGCAACACTTCGACCCTAACCCCAGGCTCAGTAATGGTTGTACATGGAAATAGAGAACCACGACAAAGGGGACAAGTTAAACGCCTGTATCCAAGCCATCTATCTAAGCAAACTCTATGAAAAAGATGATCACATCTCAGCTGTCTAATCTCTTCTCCTTCCCCAATCTCGCACAGACACACTGCACATTCTACTTCTTCCCTAGTCCCCGGCTTGCGCTTGTAGAGGTTTATGCTCAACTCTTCACTGATTTCAGGCATGTCATGCTCATAATGCTGCTTGGAGAATGAATGAAAAAGAAAGGAACTTAATACCACCTGTTTGAAGAGGGTAGCAATCGAGATTACATAATGAATCCAAACCAGGGATGCAAGAATTAGCTTGTGAAATTGCTTATGAAAAGTACTCATGCTGGAAAGTACAAGTGAAAAGAGTGGGAGAGTCTTGGAAATTGGCCGAGTGTTCATTTATGACTATGAGGGAAGACGATGAGGTATATATTTATAGACTTGCCCCGGAGAAAAGTAGCAAGTACTTTTCTATATCTATTATTCTGCTTTTGACTCCATTAGTTTGGGAAAGGATGAAAATTGAAAAATTATTGTATACTATCGGAGTAGTATAAATGTGTACTTCTTTTTCTTGTATAAATAATTTGTCTTACTAATTAAATTCATGATATGACATACTATTTATGTGAGAGAGGGGAGTATAGTACTCCACGAGTACCTAATAATTTTTCAAATTCAGAAATTAAAACTATTACAAATTTATTATGAATAATGTTAGGGACACATAAGGTTTCAAAAAAAAAAAAAATGTTAGGGACATAAAAATACACAATTTTGTGTTATAACTTACCATAGTGAGTTGTAAGTAATGAAAGTATGTGTCGACATATGTTCATTTATGAATTGAGAATAGACGATGAGGTATATATTTCTAGACTTGGCCCCAGAGAAAAGTACTAAGTACTTTTCTATATCTATTATTCTGCTTTGGACTCCTTTACATCGAAGTAATAAAAATTTGTAAGTATTACAAATTTATTAGGATTAATACTAAAGACACATAAAAATGTATGATTTTGTATCACAACTTGTCACGTGGCAAGTTGTGAGTGATGAAAGTATAATGGTCGGTCACGTGGAGACACTTTTACCACTCACAACTCACCACGTGGCCATAAAAGTGCACAAAATTGTGTATTTGTTATAATTGTTTTGGGGGGGGGGGGGGGGATTTTTTCTTACATGGCCAGTGTTAACGATTAGTTCTTACTTATTAGTATATAATACCAAATAATTACTGTTGGATAGGCTCATTTGTAATTAGAAATTGCAACATATTACTTATTTGTTTTCAGCCAACGTCATGGGACCCCAATGTATTTCGCTGAAGACGAAATGATGGAAATGTCGTTAAAAACTGTCCAATGTACCTTCTACAATTCGAGGTGTCAATGTTTGACACAATCCGCAAGTATGACACGAACACGACATAAGTTTTTAAGAGTAAGGGTTGGGACTTAACGGGTTCGGTTTATAAATGGCAATGTTATGAATACCGTTTCGGAACCCGTTTCGGTTTGTTCAATGAAACGGAATATTTCGGTACCGATCTATTTCGAAGTACCGTTTCAGGGTGTTTCGGGGTTCTTTAAAAAAAAAAAAATATATATATATATATATATATATATATATTCTTATACAACATAAAATTATCAATTCAAAAGTGTTACTAAATATCAAATATTACAAATCATTTAATATTAAGCCTTAACATCAATATCACATCGGGAAATTATTGTGTACTTTCGGAGTACCATAAATGCGTGTTCCCTCCTCTCACATGAATGGTGGGTCCCACTAATTAAATTCATGGTGGAACCCACCATTCATGTGAGAGGAGGAAGCATGCATTTATGGTACTCCGGGAATACCTAATAATTTTTCTATTACATCTAAGATTTATAACAAGTCATTACTTACACAACTAGTAATTAATAAAATAATCCCATAAAAAATTAAATAAAATAATACATTTACTGATTGCTATTAATTTAGTGATTTAAAAAGAAAATCTTAATAAAGGGGTTTAGATTGTTTTTTTTTTTTTTTTTTTAAATTCATATTTGAGTTATTATGTAAATAAATGAATTTTTTTAAAGCAAAATTTTGTAAATAAATGAATATTTTGGGAATTTGGGATATTATAATCATGATTCATGAAGCTTCTAGGAAGCCCCACTCCCACCTACTCCCACGTACATTGAGCCATTTTCCCTTAATATACTACTTTTCAAAGCTCTATTTGTCATTTTCAAGTCTCATAAATGAAACTCTCTCACTGTGGAATTTTCAGAGAGTACAGACAACTTAGATAAGCCTTGAAGAAGAGATTTCAAATAGTAAGCAAATTTATAGAAAATACTAGAACCACATAAAATAGCACAATTTTGTACTATAATTCATCATGTGGCGAGTTGTAATTAGTGAAAGTATGTCCCCACATGGTCTATAGACACTCCTTCACCAGTTACAACTCGTCACATGGTGAGTTGTAGCACAAAATTGTGTAATATTTGATGGTCCTAGCTTAACTTCAAATTTACTTCCACTTCGTCCACCATACTACCAAAGCTTGGATTTCTGCTTTCTTCTTCTTCTTTTTCTCTAGATTTTTTGCCCCTAACAAATCATTTGATACTGATCTGAGATTCTGATGTCTACTTCTCTGTTTTTTTTTTTTTTTTCTCCCTAACATATCATTTGGTAATGTCAAGTTCATGTTTGAAATAAGATGAAAAAATTCAAACCAAAAAAAAAAAAAAAATCAAAGTGCATGCTGGCTGAATGAATTGATTTTTTTTTTTTTTTTAAGCCAAAATTTGGTACCGGCCAAAATTTGCCAAAATTGGCTGAAATGGCCGGAACACCCCGAAATAGGCCGAAATTTGACCCGGGGTGGAACGGGAGGTATTATGGTACTAGTTTGCATGCCGGTACGAAATATTATGGTCGTTCCGGCCGGAACGGAACAGAATCAATAACAATGATAAATGGATCAACTTAAAAGTGATATGATAATAAATGTGTTATAAACGAGTCAACTCACGTGACCTGCAATTGACACACCAATTTATTCATGTTAATCTGAAATGACCCATTTAAAAATAATTTGTTTAACTCATATAACAAATAAATATTAATTTATTTTAGATTTGTCAAATATCTTTTACATACAACCTATATTTTAAACTTTAAAAAAAGTGAGAGCACTTGCATTAATAAGTGCAAAATAAAAAAAGTGTTGAGATATGCACATTTTGACCCAAAAAAAAAAAAAAAAACAAACACTCACATCAGTGGATGTAAAATTGTGTATAAATGCACAAGTGCTATAGTAACCGTGCATATATGCATGGTTACTGTAGCTCGTGCATTTAATATTTTAGTTTTTTTTTTTTTGGGTAGTGTTGGGTATGTGAGAGAGAGGAGTAGTGAGTGAGGAAATAATAAAAAATTATAAAAGAATAAATATTTTATTGAATAAATGTGTAGAATAGATAGACTAATGTGAGTATTTTGTAAAAATGAGTGTGTAAAATAGAAAAAGAAGGTTTTTAGTGTAAAATAGAAGGAAACTTTTACACTTACTGATGTGGTTGCTCTAATTACAAAAATATACAAGTGATATAATTATAAGTTGAAACTTTACAAACACTAAAGAACTTATTTCTAGATAAATGATATTACATTATGGACTTAATATTTTATTAAGTACTTTGATGTTGTTTTGAATTTTTGAACGATATATTTTAAGTATTTGATGTTATTATTAACTTTCAAATTGTATGCTAATCCGGATTCACACCACTAGTCTTCATGATTTATACTCTCACAGTTATGGCTTCTAAAAGAAGAGTCTATCAGTATAATGTTTAGGTGAAATAGTCTGCTAACGTTGATTGGGCAAGTTAAAAGGGAAAAATGAAAATAAAGATTTAGCTCAGAATTAGCGGACATGTTTGTGTTACAAGTCCTCTCCTGGCCCATTACTTTTGAGTCAATTCTTTCATTTTCATTTTCTTTTGATATTTTCCTCTCTTCTTCTAAGGTCTAGAATCAACTCTCATGCAATCATGTAGAAGAAAAGAGTTCAATCATAAAAACGTGTTTGACGGCTTTCAGTTACTTATCCCTGCAAAAAAGAAGCAAAGCAAAAAGGAACATGTGAAGAAACAGTCTCCCTTGTGAAAAAGTTTTGGCTTCGCGTGCCTTATAAAGTTGTTAGGAGCTTTGTTACTCGGTCTCATTCAACAATATTCAGTCATAATGAGCTTTGTATTAGGCCCATCAAGATGATGACACGTGTTATCATCCTAATGAGCTAAACGGACACTAAACTAAATTGAGTATTAGAATTTTAAAATTTGTTCATTTAATTTTATTTTGAACATGAGCCGAGTTTGAGCTTATCATAAAGTTAGATTACATATTTAAGTTTGATTCATTTTGCTATCGATCAAATTCAAGCTTTGTTCAAGAGTTTACTAATTCTCTTATTCTTTCCCATGTAGTAAATACAACAACTTAAATTTTTTAATCCCTCCACAAATCTATAGTATTAATTAATAACAAAACTATAGTTAAAATTATATCTTTTTAATGAACTTAAAAATATTAGATTCACTAACCTTATATTGTTTTTATTAAAAATAGTTTGTATTTTTAGTTTGTGGACATAAATATTACAATAAAAATAAATTGAAAATGTAAAATCCAATAAAATCAATGTGTGTGCGTTTTTAGTTTGAGAGTAATCAAAGAATAGAAATGGTTAAAGTACGAAATTAAACCAAATTTGGGACTTTTGATAAACTGAATGTTTGGATGTCAAATCGAAGGTTTTTAGACTAAATTGAGATATTCATAGCAGCTTTGAACATTTAATTGGAGAGTTGATTCAAGGTTTGCGATTAATTATATTTTTTAGGTTTATAAATAAAAGGGCTATTCCTTTAAATTGGGGTTCCTTTTTGTACATCCAAATTTAGAATTTCAAAATACGCTGCAATTGCTGCAATTATATATGGAGTTGTAGGTCCTAATTGTCTGGTGGAATGCGTTTGTTTGTTTAGACCCCTTGAAAAATAGATTAGTTTAACCTAATGAATTAGCTAAGTAGTTACTTAGTTTAATTATTCAGATCTAGGTTAAACTCATGCAATCATATTACTTAAGACATGTTTGGTAGACTGGAATAGGCGTTGTAATGTAATAGTTATTCCTATGGTTTAGTTATTCTTTAGTTTGGCTATGTTTTTATTACAAGGAATAATCATTCCTTATGAATAGCTATTCTTCAAAATGAGAAATAACTATTCCTCTTTAAAATATTGTATTAGCTATTCCTTAGTAAGTGCAATAATTTCAAAACTTAATATATTTCCAAATAAACAAACTTTTCGTATACATCTAACAATTATAAAAATTAAAAATCATAAAAAATAACACATATCTCTCTTAAATTCAAAAATAACAATTTTTAAGGAGATATAATTGTATGAGTAAGATATTTCCTAAAATAAATGTTAAGTTTCATTCTAATTTTATAACTCACAACCAAACTAATGAATATGTTTAGTTATTACATTACAACATAATTTATTACTAGTAATAAAGATTATAATTCATGTCGTAATCTCCATTCAACGTACCAAACGTACCTTTAGTGTTAAAAAAGATAGTAATATGATGACCTAAAAAAACCAATGAAACTAACTGTTTCAAGGTAAAAACCTGAGGGGGATTTAACATTTTTTTTATAGAAATAATTACAACATGCTACTAACCCCGCAGCTCGAACCCTTTCCTCCCTAGACCCCTAAGCACTTTGTGCATAGGGAGGTGCCAATTCAGCTACAACGCCATTGGCAATGAGGATTTAACCTAGCTATCCACAAAGTAAACAAATCCATTATGATAGAATGGAAGATTACAATATATTTAAACCCTAAATCTAAAGCTACCTAATGTAAAAATTATTAACACGGCCATGTGCAGCTCTGACTCCAAGGACTCTTCTATCTTGGTTTTGCAGAACACAAACTTCTCATCTGTGACTTTGAGATCCCACTCAAAGTTTTAGCAACACAAACTCTCTAGTTTGTGACTCCAAGACCACCCTTCAAGGTTTAAATCATCAGTTATGTATAATCTTGTTGTAGCAACTTCAAATCTACTGATTTTAATGGTATGAGAATGATTTCCAGTAGTGACTTTGAAAAGAGAAGGCACAGTACCTTTTAGATCTCAAAAGAGCACCTCCAAAGTCATAACAAAAAGTGTCTTAGGGTTTCCTTTAAATACTATGTGAAATAAATCTGAAATCCTAATAACTTAATGAGCTTAACAAGCTGATAGGCTTTAATTAAATGTTGTAGAACTTGTCTTTTGATCAGTTGAACCTGTTCTCTCGATTGGTCGAACCTGGCATGTTTTGAATTCCTGAACCTGCAGCTTCCTTTTTCTTGTATTCTGACTTACAGCACCTTGAGCATTGTTTAATAAATCCTATAGACTCTAAGATTTATATCTAGACAAGTTTGTGTTCACGGTTTGCCAATTGTTCTAAACTTTTAGAACCTAACAAAATGCTTAATTATTGTTGACTAAAGTACACTTATAACCCTTGAAGTTTGAGGTTGTTTGTTTGTTTTTTTTGTTTTTGTTTTTTTACCCTCTACATTTCATAAGTTTATTTTACAAGACGAATCAACCTCAAGTCCAAGTCTCAACTAAATTATTAAATATGTTAATCTCAAAATTAATAAAACATATGTGAGCAAACTTGTTAATATAAAACATTTAAGTATATATAATGTGTGCACCTAGAATGGTCTCGACCAAAGTAATGGGGTCACAATTTATTTATAAGCGGGTTAACTCTCAATCCTACGACTTAGGCCCAAAACATGCCTTGATTCCTCTTTGTTTCCCCCAGTGTTTCCCAGTGTTTTCCCTCTCTCTCACACTCTTACCCCCCAAATTTTCCCAACCCTCTTGCCTTTACCCACTTCCCCCTTCCCCCTTTTATAGTCTCTTGTTAGTGGGATGATCATCATTGTTACCCCACTTCGCACACATTCCTACGTTTATTAGAATCCCAAGGGATCCTTACGACTTTAGAGGATTCTCTTGGAACTTGTTCCAGACACCGAATGGTGTTCGGGAATGGTTTCCCAATAGCACTAGCAATCCTCAGCTACCGACCTCACTAGATTCATGTCTCACCCCGACTACGGCATTATCGATCACGATTTAGCCGACCATTCAAAACCTCTTTAGTTGTCATCTCCTTGGCCAAGGTCCTGACCTTGGTGTTGGGCCTATCGTAACAAGGCCCAAGCCTGATTATCTATCTGCGTACCAAGTTTAATTTGTTTAATGGGCCTTGGGCTTTATGTTGGGTTTTAATAAAATGGGCAGACATGGTCGCTCGGGCCTAACTCACCCACAATAGCCCCCCCCCCCCCCCCTCATGATCCTGTTTCCGTGAATTGGAAATAGGATCGAGGTTCTATTATCCCACAGTCAGTCATTTGTTTCTACCCCGTCTAAGAGAAGTGACGATTTCATCTCGGGAAGGCCAACAGTCCGCCTTTTAATAAAATGGACAAGACAGCTCACATCCTTTAAATACGTGGTTGGGCTTGAAACATCAAACGGCCTAAGTGAACTGACGCTTCGTTTACCAAGGCACGCGTGAAGCGAAATGATGGTACGGATCAATTGCAGTTGGGCAGTTACCATTAATGACCCTTGTGCCTATAAATACCACCCATAATCTACGTTTTCATCTTCTTTAGTTTCTTTTAAGTTCTAAACACTGCCTTCCTCCTGTTCACAAGCCCTCAATCTCCTTATAAGATCACTCTCCTCTACAAGAAATCACTCTATAAGTCTTCTTCCCCTTGACTATCTTCTCATAACTTAGTTAGATTTAACAATATGCCTTTTGCTTACCTTTTGAAGACTAGGGAAAATGTAGAATCCTTCAAAGTTAAATACAATATCCCTCATGACGTGGAAATTTCATACTATCACAAGGACAATATAGAAGACCAGAAGCTCCCCTATCCCCATGTAGCGTTTTTCCCTTTAATGTCCGTTCTTGAGGGCGGGGTTAGGTTCCTAGTAGACCCCTTGCTACTTAAGATCCTCAGCTTTTAAGGCCTTAGCCCCAACCAATGTTTACCTAATTTTTCCAAGGTTGTTAACTATGTGGGGCGTCTCAACCGCTTGTATAGCCTAAGCCTTACCCACCATGACATTAACTTTTTGTATGCTACTCAGGGGAGTCTAAAGCTCAAGTACTATCTTTAGACTTGAAACACAATGGTCAAGTTGATATCCTGCCTCCCCGATTCCAATGGGAACTCGGCAGGGGAGTACGTGAGAGTAAGCAGTAACTGGCTGAATAGAGAGATGACTTGCCCGACCTCTCGTCGTCAGATAGGTTGGTACTTTCTTTTACCAATCCCTGAACATTCAAAAACTGTGTCCCCCTTACCCTTTGTTGTTTTATTAGTATGCTTACCGTCATTTATTTTCCATTCATTTTACTACTTTCTCGGTATCTCACTACCTTGTACCCTTTCCCCGATTGCAGTTTCTAAGAAGTTCTGGCCAGGCGTAAACGTAGTACGAGTTAAGGAGCTCAATTTCATCCTTTGCTCGGAGATATTCGTGCATTACGACGGGCAATTAAAGGCTTCTCACCTGATCTTAGGTAGTGTGCTCTCCTACACAAGCTACTAGGATTCGTCGAGCACTCTAACAGTCGGAAGTCCACTGTTGTCATATCTGGACATTCAGTTGCCTGGGTTCTTGCCAAAAGGGCTAACTTCAGCAGAAGCCAGGGAATTAGGTCCTTGATTGGTCAGACATGACTCTCTTGAACCTATACAAGATAGTTCGAGGGATACCGTCTTCTAAGGCCGAGTAGTGTACACTCTAGTGGAGGTTCCCATCTTAGGAAGTTTTGACGAAGAAGGTCCAGTCGCTGAGGAGACAAACCCTATAGAGCCCACCGTACCAAATCCAGTAGAAGAAATGGTTCAAAAACGATGTATGGCTTTGGACCGCTGGTTTCCTGCTGCGCAAGCCTCGGGAGGTCAAGCTGCCACTCAGTCTACCCCTTAACAAACCACACCTCATGCTTCCCAATAGTGGAGGAAGTGCTAGAAGTGTGCTAACAGCGCTACGGTCAGGGACAGCACCCCCTCTACTGCCAACCTTCCTCCTCTAGCTTCGGGTCGGATGACCACTCAGCCTACCGGTAAGACCCCCTAGGAGACTCAATCCCTAAGCCAGCTAGTTATAATCGGCTCTCAGGTAGCGAAGTCTTCCTCAAGTTCTGCAACTGGGTAGGAGTGCTCCTTCCACTTGGGGGATAAAGTCCTACCCTCAAACTCCAACCTAAGGACATAGAGGAGTGGTGAGGGAAGCCATGTATCGAATAGCCTCGGGTAGGCCTTACTGCTTCCTGCTGATATGAAGCATTATTCAAGCTGCCGAGATAAGGACTTGGTGCTTAAATTGAAGTGGCACATTATAGCAGTAAGTTTCATATCCACCCGAACTTTAATTGTTTTGCTGCCTCAGTCTCTTTTATCCCCTTCGCATATCTCTCAATTTCTAAGTGTTACCCATCGGGCTTGAATAACCTCGTTTTGCTTTGTTGTTGATTTAGGCTGCCCAATTAACCCATGTGGTGGAGGGTCGGCTGAAAGGGGCGTAGGAGGAGACTGACAAATAAAAAGCCCTGAAACAGGTAGCCAAGTCTAGCCTTCAAGAGAAGACTATGGGGCTGAACATGATGGAGCGGTAGGCATCTACTGCTGAGAAGGCATTGGAGCTTGCCGAGCAGAAGGCCAGTTAGCTTCAAAGTAAGCTCGGGGATACCTAGTTTAAGCTTGCGGAGACTGCCAGTATCCTCTTTGCCTGGGACAAGGAATTTGCCGACCTCAAAGGCAGAGAAAAAGCTCGAAAGTAAACTTACTACAACAGGGGTTTTAGGGACGCCGAAAACTCAACTAGTCCCATGATCTTTCAAGCTCAGAAGTTTGGGTTCGTGGAAGGTTGGATGGTTGCAATTAACGCCCTCAGCCTTCTCGATGACTCCCCCTTTAAGAGTACTAACTGAGTACCTTTGCCTGAAGACCCTGTGATCGAAACCCAGGCTGAAGAGCAGGGAGAGGATAGCAGCAACGAAGAGGAGGGCGCCAAGAGTCTGGAGTCCAGGGAGCTATTTAAGTAGATTGATTCCCACATAGTGGTGTTGGATGATGACAACTTGAGAACCACTACTGTTGTAGCAAACCCGAATGTCGCGCAGCCCACAGTCACCTCAGAGCCTCCACCCACTAATCCTTCAGCCGGCTAGGAAGCACCTACACCAACCCCTCCGGTTACAGATGCCCTGAGTGCCTAGATTTGCTTTAAAAACTTGTATTTTGTTGTATTTTTCTCTCTTTTCCCCTCCTGCTTTTTGTCAAAATACTATGTATTTCCTAAAGGGGGTTGGCATCCGTGTACTAAACTATTGTTCCTATTCTAAGTTTTGTTCAAGACTAATGGTTTTAATTAATAATAATTTTTTTTTATTCTTTTGTGATTGTATGAGAATGGATAATTCTGACAACTTATTTTCACTAAGTCTTCACTCACTTGGGAATGGTATTAATGTTTTGACATTCGTGCCAAAATTACTTAAATGTTAACGTTGGGTAACACGACAGTCTGAACGTTTAGTAACAACATCAATCTTTATACCAATGCTAAGAATTGTGCAAGCGTTATCGTTTGATAAAACAACAAGTAATTTAGGCTTTCGGTACTAACTTCCACGCTTTGACATTAATGTAAAGGATTACTTAAGTGTCATTGCTAGGCGACGTTATGCATAATTTCAACATTCGTGGCGCACCACTCTCGAGTGTCCTTAGGGAGATGCTGTATTAAGGATTCTGTCCACATAGATATGTATTAAGCTTTCCACCTGGTCGGTGACCTAAGTTAGACTGAGGCCAGACTTTCGTCCTTATAGATATGTGTTAAGGTTTCCACCTAGTCGGTGACCGAAGTCAGGCCAAAGCCAAATTTCTGTCCTTATAGATACATATTAAGGTTTCCACTTGGTCGGTGACCTAAGTTAGACTGAGGCCAGACTTCCGTCCTTATAGGTATGTGTTAAGGTTTTCACCTAGTCAGTGATTGGAGTCAGGCCAAGGCCAGATTTTTGTCCTTATAGATATGCATTAAGGTTTCCACCTGGTTGGTGACTTGAGTCAGATTGAGGCCAAACTTCCATCCTTATAGGTATGTGTTAAAGTTTCACCTGGTTGGTGATCGAAGTCAGGCCGAGGCCAGATTTCTTTCCTTATATGCATTAAGGTTTCCACCTAATCGGTGACCGGAGTCAGGCTGAGGCCAGATTTTTGTCCTTGTAGATATGTGCTAAGGTTTCCACATGGTCGGTGACTAGAGTCAGGCCGAGGCCAGATATCTGTCCTTATAGATATATGTTAAGTATGTGCACAAATGCTTTACCATTTGTACATATTTTACATAGGAACACTAAAATTCATCTATTTTCGCAATTCTTGCCAATCCATAAATTGAAACGCGCAACACATACATTATATTACATTCATGGATAGTATTTCTTTAAATTATAAATGTTCCATGCTTGGGGCAAAGGTCTTTCTTCTAAGTCTTCCAGGTAATAGACTCCTACTCTTGTTGTAGCTGTTACTCGGTAGGGTCCTTCCCAATTTGGGGCCAATTTTCCAGCGTTTTGATTTTTTATGCTCTCAACAGCCTTTCGCAAAATAAGGTCCCATGACACAAAGTCCTGAGGCCTCACCTTTCAGTTGTATCTCTGAGCTAACTTTTGTTGATAATCGGCAAGCCGCACGGACACCATATCTCTTCTCTCTTCCAAAGCATTCAAATTCTCGACCATAAACTCATCATTATGGTCCTGTGCAAATGATAATTATATAATTTATTTTATTTTATTATTATTAAATCAATTATGACATCATCGTGGTTTGAACCTTGATTCAAACTCAAAACCTTGAACCTCCCCTTAAAACTCTTTCAAAGATCTATTCTTTTAAACATTGCTTCCATATTAGTATTAGCAACAAATAAAGTTGTCAAGAAACTAACCCAACTTTTCTTTTCCCCCTTCTACTTTAAAGATCAAAATCAACTACCTATAGCAGATCTAGAGAAATTAAAGGATGAGAAAAAAATAAATAAAAGAAAGAAATAAAATGAACTACGTCAAAAGAAGTTTCTCCAGAGATTAAATGGAAATTAAAAAATAAAGTAAAATAGAACAATTTTTTTTAATTATTTTGCTCTATTGAAATAACCCAACAATGTCACTAAGTTTTAAAAAGGAAAAAAGAAAAAAAGATAAAAGATAATATAGTTAATCCTTTAAGAACATAGCTTGATTGTGAAAGCAAACATATAATATCAAAATTTCAGGAATATATATATATATATATATATATATATATATATTGAGAGAAGAGTAATTACAATAAAATCTTACAATAAAAAGCTATAAATATATTAAACTATATATATATATATATATATATATAAAATCATACCAGCTTCCAATATGATTTAGTAAAGTATGGACTAGTCTAGTGGTTGCTTCTCCTCTTAAGGGAGCAAGTTCAAGCCTTGAAAAAACCAAGGATGAATATTGGGCAGCCTACAACAGTGGGTAAGAGAGAGAAAGTTTGAGATCAAAATCGGCAATTCAATTTCCATTTTTCATGCAAATTTGGCACTTGGATACTGAAATCTACATATCTAGTATACATGTCTAGTATTATACGCATGCGATGCACGACTTAATCAAGAATTATGTGTAAACTAAAAAAATAAGAAAATATTTTTTAATTTAAGTAAAATTAAATAATAAAATAGATAAAACAATTTATCATCAAATTTATATCAAAACATGCTTAATAATAAGCTAAAAAGAAGATTGTTCTCTAAATCAAATCCATGTCATAAATGTGTAATTCATATATGATATACAAAATAATAGAAAATCATGTCTAACCATATTATGCACAAAGGTGTAACAACATATCACCATTGGAACCCATGTCTATAATTCATATATGAATATGATATTCAAAATAATTAAAAAAAAAAAAATCATGCCCAAGCATATTTAATGATTAATTCCCAAACCATAACCATATAAATTGGATAAAACTTAAGAAAATTAAGTTAAAAAAAAAAAAACACAAAAACACAAAACCTATTCAATTTTGCTGGAAAAAAATAGAGTAAACAAATACAGACTTACAAGGTTATAGGTAGAAGAATAAAATAATAGAGGAAAAAACAGTATGATAGATATTTATTATGAATTATTTGATATATATATACTCACACACACACACACACACACACTCTCTCTCTCTCTCTCTCTCTCTCTCTCTCTATACTAAAAATTGATAAGAACAAAAAGTCTAATGTTAGTTTAATTTGTGGAAGTGTGAAACTGAAATCTTAATCTTAAAAATAAGTGGCATGTGAAGAGGAAATCCAAAAAAAAAAAAGGCCAAAATGCAAAATTGACATTCTTTGTTTCACTAAAATTCATTTCAGTTATTTAACTTTGTTTTCTGTCAATTTAGTCCTCTAAGTTCCGAAAGTATTCAATTCATTAGACCTTTGTTAACTTTGCCGTTAGCTCCTTGCAAAACTGCGCTGTTTTGGTGTTATTTAATATTTAATAAATAAATTTATTATTCATTTCAAAATTTTAAAAAGTAAAATACCGAGATGAAAGCGTAACAACGTACATAGGAGCCTAACTCGATGAGAGAGAGATTGTGAGATTGAGAGAGAGTGGGATGAGAAAGGGAGCAAGTGCTGGGTCAAAGATGTGGAAATCTAAAATTAGATATTTTTTTGATCATTTTCGTCGGCTCCAGGATATATAGTTCTACGCCGGAAGTTTCTTCCACAAATACAAGGATAAAAACAAGCAAGATTAATAAAAGTTCTGCAGGAAGTTTCTTCACAATACGTGTACTGTCTTTGTTGGACTATACTTTTGTTTGCTAGAGAATATGACTCAATACTTTTGAAAGTTTAGGCTTGGATCTTGATTTATCAAATAGTTTCAAATCTACCGGGGTCTCAATCACTTGCTTGTTCTCTCTCGTTATGCTTCATTTTTAAAAAGATAAATAAAAATTTAGAAATATGGTGCCTTTTGGGATTGGGCTAATAGTAGAGTTAACAGAGGTCCAATGGAGGTCTTAATTGAACATTTTTGAAACTTAAAGAATTGAATTGACAGAAAACAAAGTTAAAAAATTGAAATGAAATCAAGTGAAATTTAAAAGGTCAATTTTGTATTTTAACAAAAAAAAAGAGAGTCACAGTGTAGGAAGAGTAAATCCAAAGAGAAAAACAAAGGGACAATACTGCATTTTTTATTAAAATACTAAAAGTAGTTTTAATAAAGCTGATCTTTCGGCAAGTAGAGCACCTCCTACTCCTACTTAGGGGTGTGCAAAAAACCGAGAAATCGACAAAGCTGACCGAACTGAGTCCAATTTTTAGGTTCAGTATTGGTTTGAATTTCTTGAAACCAAAATATTTTAATTTCGGTTTTGGTGTCCCATAGAAAATAGTGATCCAACTGAAATCGAACTAACATATATTAAATAGTATATATACAGATCTTATTAAAGTAGTTTCCGGTAGTATAGTGGCAAGGACACGCATTTCACATATTTAGCTCACGTTCGACCCGTAGTAAATGTAGTATTATTTATTTTCTCCTTATTTTAGCAAAACTACGTCGTTTTAACGTCATTTTAGGTTTGTATATAACCCCACTGACCCTAAGTTTTATCTCTTGTCTCTCACTTCAAGCTGCAGCCGGTCTACTTTTGCTACGCATGCACAATATACAAATATACAAATAAATCCTAGAGGGAGGAGAGTAGAGGAGAATGATTATCCTCTACCTTATTTGGATGTTTTTAAAATTAGTAAGGGGGAAGGGAGTAATTAGCCATTCCTCTTATTTGGATATTTTAAAAATTAGGAGAGAGAGGAGAGGAAATGATTTAAAGAAACAAATTTACCCCATTTGAAAATGAACTTGCAACATTGGTCTATGATTAATTTGTTAGATTAAATAATTATGACTATAGTATGCAATATTTTTTTTGATAATTTTTTTTTTTCTAATGTGAATTAAATAATCAACATTGGTCTATGATTATATATTTTTTCTTTTTTTTTATTATACTAAAAAAAACCATCCTTAATTGATAATAATTAAAATAAGAAAAAAAAATATTTGGTTTGTTTGTTTACTGAAAAAATCAACAAAATATTGAATTCAAAATATTGAATTTTGAGTGTTTCTTTCATTTATTATTATTATTTTGCTTAGTACGTGAATTTAATTTTTTGAGGATTTAGAGAAAAATTGAGACAAAAAAAAAAAGTTAGGGAGGGTGACTCTATGAATTAACTCAAAAAATAGGATCCCACTATATAATTTAAATTCAAGTGTTTGCCCACTTACTATTCAGAAAAGAAAGCAACCCAAAATTCTCAAGAGAATATCCCTGCTAACTATTAAGCAATAGCACACAAATTTCGACCAAAGCAAATGAAAATAATTTTATAATTTCTCAAAAAAATGCAAAATTTCACACACTGAAACATTTTACCAATGCCACATTTGTAACATTAACAATGTTTAGTAATTAATGCCACATTTGTGTTATACCTCTAATCCTAAACAATTTCTTTTCACCTCTAATGCTCATAATGTGATCAATCATCCGGGGTTTCTCAGCCAAGCCTCCATCGTAACCATAACATCCTCTATCCTGGACAATTCTTCCACTTCTCTGTTCTTCTTAACTCAAATCCTAATCTTTCCTCTTAGCAGCTAAAAATTTGCTGCTAAGCGCCAGTGTTTTCTAATGGCCCTTGTTAAATATATTATTTATGAGAAACCAGGCAGGTCAGATTGTTCCCCAGTTGCTCTATCTTTTCCATAAAGGGTCCGTTTGGATTGAACTTATTGTTGCTGAAACTGAAAACTGAAAACACTGTAGCAAAATAATTTTTAAATGTGTGAATAGTACTGTGAGACCCATTTTTAATATTTTTTATTGCGTGAACAGTGCATAAACAGTGCACGCACTGTTCATGCACAGTGTTTTTTTGTCTCTTAGAGTCAACCTAAGCGGCTGGAAAAAAAAAAAAAAAAAAAAAAGAACCAAAACGCGAAATGAAAACGTGCCGCAAGGATAATCTCAATCCAAACGGCCTCAAAGCTTAACCAATTTGTCATAGTTTGGAATTGGTTTGTTCTTAAGCTCTTTTGCTTTAGGTTTAGCCTGTTAAAAAATGACAAAAAAATAAGAATTTTATTAGTATAATGAAATGACCTTGACAAGTTTTTGATTGGAATCAAACAATTAGCACATAAGAAATTATAGCTTCCAAATGTAATCAAGTACTTAAGATTCAAACAATTAGCACATAAGACTGGAGACTGATGCTCAGTGCCATTGAGCATGTAATCGAGTACTTAAGATTCAAACGTCTTATAAACTTACAAGGCACTGAAAATTTTAGACGTTACTATATCCAAACTAGATGCATCACCATCATTAAG
Source organism: Quercus glauca (assembly GCA_023736055.1). Taxonomy (NCBI): domain Eukaryota; kingdom Viridiplantae; phylum Streptophyta; class Magnoliopsida; order Fagales; family Fagaceae; genus Quercus; species Quercus glauca. Next base: position 47,008,513 of record CM043324.1, read on the forward strand.
CCAATACCATAACTACAAGAAAACTTTGTTACCAAGTGTCACCACATCTTTGCAAAGATCTCCTATTGATTTTGAAATAGCAGAATCCATAAAAATTTGGTCATGAAGGTACATGCCCCACATTACTAAACAGGGAAGCTTAAGATACAATCAGGAGTGCCAAAAAATGACCCCAAAATGGATTACATGTCATTAAATCACAATGGAGTCACTGAAACTCCATAGAACACCATGACTAGAGAATATAAAAAAATATGCAGTTTACTATTTGTTTAGGCATTTTGTTTGTACTCCTAGAGTATAAGAAAAGTGAAAGGAAACTTGAATTTTCTGGTTTTACCATCTACCCTTTTCTTTTTCATGGAAACAATGTGAATATGAACTGCTTTTCACACAAGCAATATGATTGTGAACTAACTAAGAAATTATAGACCTGTTTGACTTTCCATGACTAATGCAAAGAGGATAACATCTACAGCTTATCTTAACTCAACAAGTACCCAAGTCCATGTTAGTAGATCTGTTACTGAAACAAAACCATCAGATTTAGCTTGTTGTCATGTGCAGCCCATTGAATGAAAAACATTAACGAACAAACTTGCAAAATTTAAGACAAGCTTTTTTGGAAATAGAAATAATTTAATCTTATGTTTCAAAAGTAAAGAACCATCAACAAGAAAATGGGAGAAAATGCAAAGCAAGACCTTTTTTGCAAATAGTCCACTCCCACCCAAAGTTTACAAGACAAATCAAATAAAAGAACCAACTTCATAGCAACGAACAATATGCAAACACAGAGACATGTTCAATGCATGTGTGCGTGCACATGCTAGAATATGCACACAATCAAAGAAACTCAAATGTGCAGTATGTACCATATCCAGCATCAACAACTTTACAAGACAAATAAAAGTATCACCATTACTAATTGACAAACCATGTTCTGATAAAAACAGTAATATATGAATAGCTTGTGTTTTATATGTCATTAATTATATAGAGCACGGTTACTACCAAAAAAAGAAGAAGTTCAGATAAGGGTGCAGCTTGGAGTGTAGTAAATATGTTTGATGTGGTCCCATTGCGATCCCAGTAGGATCCATTGGCCAACATGCAATTGCTTTACCGTAAAAGGCACCAACAATGAAGGAGAAGAAAAGAATAACAAAGAGAGAGACAACTACACAGTGAGATGCTACACAAACTCATGTGAGTTTGATTATACACAATCAAACAAGCAATTTATCAAACACATTGTGAGCAACACTTTGAAACTTTAAAATTCTAGTAACAAAAAAAAAAAAAAAAAAAAACCAATTCACAAAAAACAAGAAATTACCCAATAAAAATCACAAACACAAACCAATAATCAAAAACCTGACCATAAAATCAAACTTACACAGAATAAATAATCACAAAGCCTAGGTTTAACCATAGTTCATCCATATATCACGAACTAAAAGGATTGCAAGTGTTTAGATAAAAATAAACAAGAAACACAGATCCATATATAGCTACAATATACAAATTTATGCAAGTTCACAATCGAGATTCACTCAAGCACTTTATCAAACATGTTATGAGCAATACTTTGAAACTTTAAAATTTAAGAAAAAAAGCCCTCAGATCCGAAACCCATCCACAAATAACATGTTATTACCCCCATAAAATCATAATTAATAATAAATTACCCAATAAAATCACAATTTTAAGAACATAGTTATTTGATCCGACTCAAAAGAAATCCATGAAACAGAAATTAAAACAGAGTTTACCTTTGTGAGAGAATGCTAGGCGTGAGAGAGAAGAGTGAAAGACAGTCCAAGAGTGAAGAAGTCGTGAGAGAGAGAGAGCCAGCGTGAACTGAGAGAGCTGAGAGAGCTTGAGAGAAATTTGTGGGTTACAGATATTTTTTTTTATTTTTTATTTTTGACGTTACAATACATTGTAATTTTAATAAGGATAAATTAAGTAATTTACTTAGTCAATAATTTATGTACTTTTCTTTCCTTCCAAATCTTTCTAATTTAAGAGAATTAAAAATAAAGGGTTAGAGGTAGTCCAAAAACCCCTCCAAAACCCTCTCTTTCCTTCTTTAAAACACTTCTAAACAAAGTAATTAAATTACTTCTATTTTTTCTACTCTACTCCCTATTCTTTTTTAAACATCCAAACAGGCCTTGTTCCAATAATTGAAAAAGAAGAAATGGGAGGCAAATGTTAGCAAAGTTATACATTGCAAACACCATTATATCACTTCTATTCTTCCTCTTGTTCTCTTCAGACTATTATTACCTTCTCTCTTTCTCTTGCTTTTCCTGAACTCCGTTCATTGCATCTACTCTAATTATTTTCAAGCTATTCCAGTAAGTGCACTCTCACATGTCTTTCCTCTGTCCATTTTTTTTTCTTGGCTGAATAAATAGTTTAATTAACCACTAATAATTCCAAATCTATATATTATACAGGGGGAAAAAAAATTCAAGTCTACTATATTCAAGTCATTAAAATTAAAACTAAAAGTTTGAACTCCAAATCTTTATTTACTTGGCTAAATTACATATTTCGCCCTCTGTGGTACACCTATAATAAATGGAATTATTATGTGGTTCATTTTTTTAGAGCCTCATCTAAGTCATGCCTTTCTGTATAGTTGAAATTAGAAAATCTCATCGAATCTAAAGTTGTTTAGTTTATAAACCTTGTTCAATTAAGAACATGATTAATGCATGGTGAAGCCATGATTTGATTTTAGGGAGGATAGAATGTATATGAGTATTTGAAACCATTCTAAATAATAAAAAAACCATTAATATGAATAATAAGGGATATGTACCTGTTATAGGTTTTTTATACATGAACAATTCATTTTGTTTTTTTTGTTTTTTCAAAATCCACTCACGATTCTCATGAAATGAATTTTAGTAGCTTGACAAATCTCAAATACAACATATGTGAATTTTAACATTTTGGTTAATATACTCATAAAATATCAAATTGCAATATTTTAAAAACTATTGTGAATATATACTTGAAACTTTGTAGTCAACTTAAAAAATAAAACAAAATTTTTACCGCTTATATATTTTTTATTTATACACAAAAAATTAAAATTTTTAGTCGTTTTTTTTTTTCAACATTTGTTATCCTGCATGTTTCAAACGTTTAACAATCATTGAAAAAAAAAAAAAACCAAAATTAAACTTAGAATCCAAAAAAGAAAGGCACGTAATATAACATGTTAAGTTCAACTTCTATGGCATTTCACTAAGTTCTTATACAGGGACGGAACCAAGACTCCAAGTTAGGGAGGCCGTAGTATAAAAACAAAATTATTATGAAACTCCAAAATTTTTTTTTTATTGAATATTATGAAACTCCAATGAGTCATAATAAATCAAGGTAGTCAATTTGACTAAAGGAACAAAATATTTTTATATCAGTAGATACAGTATATACCAGGGCCGGCTGAAGGTATAGGTGAGCTGGGCCACCGCCTAAGGCCCCCACTTCTTAGAGGGCCCCCAAATAATAATAAAATAGTATATAATATTATTTTTTTATCTGAGAAAAAAAAAATTTACAAACGGCCTGTTCCTCAGAGGCCCGTTTCTCACCCAAAAAAAAAAAAAAAAAAAAAAATTTACAAATGGCCTGATCCTCAAAGGCCCGTTTCTCACCCAAAAAAAAAAAAAAAAATTTTATTAATGTCAAACGGCCATAACAATATCTCATCAGTCATCAGGCCACCCATTTCTCACAGAGGCCCCGTTTCTCTTAGTCACAGAGGCCCGTTTGTCACAGAAAAAAAGTTGAAGTGACAAACTGACAATGTGACTAATCCCATCAGATCAAACCATCACCAAATCTTTAACTTGCATAAGAAAAGATTACAAACGGCAAAAATTATTAGCTTGCCAGGGCCGACTGAAGGTATAGGCGAGCTGGGCCACCGCCTAAGGCCCCCACTTCTTAGAGGGCCCCCAAATAATAATAACATAATATATAATATTATTTTTTTATCTGAGAAAAAAAAATATTTACAAACGGCCTGTTCCTCAGAGGCCCGTTTCTCACCCAAAAAAAAATTTATTAATGTCAAACGGCCATAACAATATCTCATCAGTCATCAGGCCACCCATTTCTCACAGAGGCCCCGTTTCTCTCAGTCACAAAGGCCCGTTTGTCACAGAAAAAAAGTTGAAGTGACAAACTGACAATGTGACTAATCCCATCAGATCAAACCATCATCAAATCTTTAACTTGCATAAGAAAAGATTACAAACGGCAAAAATTATTAGCTTGCAGAAGAAAATATTACAAAAGCAGGAAGAAGAGGCAAATAAGAAAAGAAAGAAAAAACAAAGAAGAAAAAAAAAAAACTCATTCTCTGACTCTCTCTCTATCTGACTATCTTGATTCTAAAAAAAACTTGGCTTACTCATCAACGGTGTTGGCAATAGACTTGTGTGTTCACTGAAGGTTCGTTTTTTGTTTTCTCTTCCTTTGTCTCTTTCAGTCTTTCATCTTCTTCATGTTTACTCTTTACTGCTGTCTGCTGGGTGTCTCGGTTTTTTTTTCATGGGTGCCTACTGCCTGGGTTTTTTTTTTTTTTTTTTTTTTTTTTTTGAAGAGGGTTTCTCGGTTTTTTTTTTCATGGGTGCCTGGGTTTTTTTTTTTTTTTTTTTTTTTTTTTTTTTTTTCCTTTTGAAGAGGAGTTTGCTCACAGCTCACGCAGGGGTCTAGGTTTTTTTTTTTCTTTTGAAGAGGCGTGAGCAGAGCTTTTTTTCTTTTGAAGAGGCGTGAGCAGGTGAGCTGTGAGCAGAGCTTTTTGGCGAAGTGAAGGCTGAAGTTGAACTTAATTTTGTTCCTTTAGATTTCTCTAGAAGAAGCCTTTTGGCTTTTGATTCTTTCAATAAATGAAATTGAATGGTCTGAAATGGTCAATGCTCAATTGCCCATAAAGTGATTAGTGATAAAGAGAAAGACACGTTAGGCTGAATACTATTACACCATTTCCTCTTTTTTTTTTTTTTGATGGAAAGTCTTACACCTTTTGAGCTTTGAATAGTCTGAATAGTGTAGGTCTTACACGTTTTTTTTTTTTTTTTTTTTTTTTTTTTAAGAAATCAGATTTAGAGAGATAGTGGCCATTTTTTAGTCTTAGTAGATCAAGTTGAGTCTTACACATTATGCTAAAAAAAAAGTTTACTGCTACACAAAAAAAAAGAGTATTAATAACAAAATTATAAATTTAGAATAATTTACTTTGTACTAATATTAATTTTAATTTTTTTGTGCAGGTTTAAAGTGTAAAGTGATCATATTAAGTAAAGCTACAATTGTGCATTTGATAAAACAGGTTCTATTGTTTTATACATTAAATTTATATTATTTTAGTTAAATTGTAATTTTTTTTATTATAGATTGTGTTTCATTTATTCCTAAATATTTTTTAATTACAAATGTCTACTAGAAAATATTTATCTGGATATGAAAAAAAAAAAAAAAAAAAAAGACAAATAGAAGAACTAATTGAATCTCAAAAAGGAGCTATGGACAAATTTATTACTAGTAAAAAACAAAATCTTGCAGAAAATTTGAGTGAAGGTTTCATAAATGAACAAGAAATTCATCAAAAAGAGTTAGAAGATAATGAAAATATACAACAAAATGATGATATCGAAGGTAGTCATGATAATGTTCAAACATGTAATGTCACCATTCTTGATAATGAAGCTCAAAATAATTTAGAGGAGAGTGAAAATATTAATGATCAACCTAATTATATTCCTACAAATATTTTTGATCCAAGTCAATGGAAAACTATTGACATAAAATTAAGAGATTTGTTAGTAGAAAATGGTCCAATAAGAGTTGATGATCTAAACTTTCCTATAGATAAGAACTCTAGACATTTTTCTACTACGCATTATATTCGAAAATTACCAAATGGGGAGAAACATGATAGAAAATGGTTAGTGTATTCGAAAGAAGTAGATAGAGTATTTTGTTTTTGTTGCAAGTTGTTTAATTCAAAATCTAATACAAATCAACTAGCTAGTGGAGGAACTAAGGATTGGAAAAATATTAGTTCTATTCTTAAAAATCACGAAACAACCAATGAGCATATTACTAATATGAATACTTGGATTGATTTAGAACTAAGATTATTGAAGAATAAAACAATTGATAAAAATGTCCAAGAACAAATTAAGAAAGAGAAAGATCATTGGAAAAAAGTATTAATAAGAATAATAGCGGTGGTAAAAAATCTTGGTAAAAATAATTTGGCATTCCGAGGAAAAAACGAAAAGATCTATCAAGAAAATAATGGAAATTTTTTAAGTATAATTGAAATGATTGCAGAATTTGATCCAGTAATGCAAGAACATGTTCAACGTATTCAATATGGTGCAATCCATAATCATTATCTTGGTCATAATATACAAAATGAAGTGATACAATTATTAGCAAATGAAATTAAAAGTAAAATTATAAAAAAGATTAAAGAAGCAAAATACTTTTCAATTATACTTGATTGTACCCCCGATGTAAGTCATCAAGAACAAATGACTCTCATACTAAGATGTGTGGATATTTCAATAAGTCCGATAAAAATAGATGAACATTTTGTGGAATTTTTAAACGTAAATGATACTTCTAGAAAAGGTCTTTTCAATGAAATTATAAATGCAATAAAAAATCTTGAACTTGATATTAATGATGTACGTGGACAAGGATATGATAATGGGTCTAATATGAAAGGGAAAAAACAAGGGGTACAAAAAAGAATTCTTGATATAAATCCTAAAGCATTTTACACACCATGTGGTTGTCATAATCTCAACCTTGTCTTATGTGATATGGCTAATTCTTGTCCTAAAGCTATATCTTTTTTTGGAGTACAACGTATATACACACTATTTTCTTCTTCCACAAAGCGATGGAAAATTTTACAAGATAATGTGATAGGTTTAACTCTTAAGCCATTGTCACAAACACGTTGGGAAAGTTGAATTGAAAGTGTGAAAGCAATAAAATTTCAAGTTCTAGAAATAAGAGATGCTTTGTTACAATTGGCAAAAACAAGTGAAGATCCCAAAACAAAAAGTGAAGCTGATTGTTTAGCAACATATGAGATTGAAAGTTTTGAGTTTTTACTAGCTATGACTATTTGGTATGACATATTATTTGCGGTTAACTCTGTTAGTAAAAATTTACAATCGAAAGACATGCATATTGATGTTGCTATAGATCAATTAAAAGGTCTCATGTCTTTTTTAAAAAAATATAGAGAAGATGGATTTACATCTGCTATGAATTCATCTAAAGAAATTGCAACCAAAATGGAAATAGAGCCTATATTTTGTGAAAAACGTATAATTCGTAGGAAGAAACAATTTGATGAGAATGTCAATGATGAGATAACACAATCCGCTAAAGAATATTTTAGAATTAATTATTTTTTATATATAGTAGATCAAGCTATTTCTTCAATTGAAAGTAGGTTTGAACAATTTCAAATATATGAAAATATTTTTGGTTTTTTATTTAATTTTGAAAAACTAAAATCACTAGATGATGATAGTTTGAAAAAAAATTGTCTTAATCTTGAATGTTTTCTCACACATGAAACTCATTCTGATATTGATGGTTTAGATTTATATTCAGAACTAAAAGTTTTAAAAGAAGTTTTGCAAATAAATGATAACTCTCCAATTAATGTACTAAATTATATAAAGAGGCTAGAATCTTTTCCAAATGCATGTATTGCTTTCAGAATATTATTAACTATACCTGTTACAGTTGCTTCCGCAGAAAGAAGTTTTTCTAAATTAAAATTAATAAAATCCTATTTAAGATCAACTATGTCACAAGAAAGATTAAGTGGATTAGCTATATTATCAATTGAAAAAGAAATGTTAGCGGAACTTAAATGCAAAAATTTAATTAGTAATTTTGCCTCTCAAAAAGCAAGAAAAATAAATTTTAATTGAAAAAAAATATATGAATTTATAATTAAATATAATAAAAGGCCCCATTTAAAGCTTTCGCCTAGGGCCCCCGAATTCATTAAGCCGGCCCTGAGTATACCATCTTGGAATTACTGCTATTTTAATATATATATATATATATATATATTTATTGCACATTATATAATATCAATATATTAACCTACTATATAGTAATATAAAAATATATTGTACTTGAACTAGGATTATATTATCCTTACCTAGTTTTCCGTTTCCCACCCACCCACCTACGAGCCAAGTTTTCTGTTTTTTGTTTTTTCAACTGATTTGTTCTCCTCCACCCATTCCTTATCTTCTAGACTTTTTTTTTTTTTTTTTTTTTTTCATATCCACACAATTAATCATTTTTATTTCTCTCATTTCCTTCTTCAGCTTGTTTCTCTTTCTTCGTTTCATCTTCTTCATTTTTCTTTACTTCATCCACAGTAAACCCTCTCTCTCTCTCTCTCTCGCGCTCAAGTGTCCTTCAAAACATCAATTATGCACATATCTGTATGCTCAATCTGCTATTGTGTTGTGTTGTAACGACTCTACCTCTTTGCCCTTTCTTTCAGTTTAGTGTCTCTCACTCTCTCTTAGTATGGGATTTTTATTTTATTTTTTCCTTTGGAAATTTGATGGAAGGATCGAAACTTTAAATTTATAGATTAGTTTTGTTTCAAAAATTTTAAAGGGTTGGGCTTTTTTATTTGGGTAAAATTAGTGGATTGGGCTTAATTTTTTTTTGAAACGGTAGATTGGGCTTAATTATTTTTGTAACTTTGCTATTGGTGATTTTGTTATTGGGCTTATATTTTGGTGGAGCTTGCAATTTTTAAGGGAGCGGTGTAATTTTATTGAAAAAAATGCTAAATTAGTACCTACATATATATATATATACTAATTTTTTTTTTAAATTCTAGTGGGGGGGGGGGGGGGGGGGGGGTTTCAAAAAAAAAAAAAAATTCTATGGGGGGCCATTGCCCCCCAAGCCAAAGCATGACTCTGTCCCTGTTCTTATATATGTACATATATGACAATCTCATCCCATATATATACCCGACACATCGAAGCCAAAAAGCCATCTTCTTTCGGCGAGTGATATAAAACCCGTTATAATATAATGCTATTGTTCTCAGACTTTACCTCTTCTCTTTCTCTCTGCGTCCTTTACTGCATCTACCTGTTTGTGAACTAATAGAGCAAGTGACTAAGTGCACTCTGACATGTCTTTCAGCTATAGATTTTATATTTTCTTGGCTAAATATTATAGTTTATTAACAATTTAACACAGTAAACAAAATAAAAGGAAAAGTTTGATGGATGTGTTTCAAGGATTAGATTTATTGATGGTGCTATATATCTAATCTAGCCATTAGAGGGCGTAGCAAAAAACTTGAGGGTGATTTTGATAGGCATCATAAAATAATTATATAATATTTTTAAACATATTAGTACAAAGCTTATTTTATTGAGCTTATTTTTATTATTCTATAGATCTATTTTATTTAAATTAATTTTATATTTCTACATATTCATTTTTACTATCAATTTTTATTATTCTAATATTAAATTCTTTATGTATTTATTGTAAGGAAAAAGAAATATGGTTTGAAAAAAAGATCGATTTTGGGAGTACGTTGAAGAACTAAAAGGTCATTTTAAATGTAATTTTTGTGAACGTGACTTTGCTAGGGGTGCTACAAGAATTAAATGTCACTTGGCTGGAGTTAAATGTCATGATATTGATATTTGTACAAAAGTGTCTAAAGAGGTCCAAGAGGAAGCTTCTCTAATAATTGGAGAACCTAACAAAAAACTTAAGGGTGCATCAACTTCAAAAAGAGATAAAAAGAGGGAAATCAACTCAACTTCAATATCAAAGGATGCCACATTAAGCAGAGTGTTTGAAAAGGTGAGCAAAGATGTAAATTTTTTATTTTTAGATTATATTTCATCATAATCTTGGCTATGAACTAGTGATAATATTTTCAATTATTGATTTGGATCAAGTAAAACATTATAATAAATTTTCTTATTATTTAATGAGTTTTTTTTTCTTGCAACAAGTGGGGAAGAGGAGTTTGAACTCATGCTCTCTTCCATTGGAGAAGTGTATAGCCATTAAACTACAAAATTCTTAGCATTATTACTTTATTTATTTATTTGTATAATTTGATAGTTATAAGAGTGGAGAAAGAGGATTTGAATCCAATTTCTCATAATAAACAAGAGTAGATTATGCCAAAGAGTTACAAGAGTTTTGGCTTGGTGGTGTTGTTGTTGCATTTTTATTTTTATTTTTTTTATGTGGAAACAAATAGGATAGGGAATGTGTGTGTTTATTTCTGAAATTTAAGGGGAGAGAGGAGGAGAAGAAGGTAGTTGTCCTACATTAGAGCAAAAGATAGAAAATAGGATAAAAGATTTGTATTCAGTAATAACTGTTTATTTCTCACAAAATTGTACTCTACACTACGTTATAGGCTTGTCAAGTTCATCCTTTAAGGGTCTCAGACGTTCACATTAAGTGAGACATTTGTTGACCTCCATTATACTTTTCAGCAAAAAAAAAAAAAAAAAAAAAAAAAGAACATTGGCTTTATCTATTTACCCGCTAATGTCACCTTTTCATTCTTTCATTTTCAACCTCTTCTTTTTTTTTTTTCTTTTTTTTTCTTTTTTTTTAAATTTTAGAAACAGCTTAGCATTTTTTTCCCCAGCTTTGTACATTATTTTAAAGAACTTATTGTCGGCCACTGAAGTCCATGTATTCTTGTCATTAGACTCATTCATCCCAAATTGGTTGTCCTCTTTAGAAAATCTATTTTTTAAAGGAAGCATTATTTAATGTATTTTCTTTTAAATATAAAAAAATTCAAGTTTCCAAACTACTATCATTAAGTTCAACTCTAATGAAAGTGGGATATTATTGATGCTAAGAACTTTGTAACTCAATTGACTTTTTGGTATGTTCATGACATTCTGAGTTCAATTCTCCCTTTACCTATTGCAACTATCGAATTATTAAAAAGAAAAAGGAAAAAAAAAAAAAAAAGGAAAAGGGTTATTGACTTTTAAAAAAAACTTGAATTTGGCATGTATATTAGGAATACAGAGAATCTGTAATCTAATGATGAGATTTTAAAATATTAATCTAATAAAAGTTAGTAAATGGTATAAGACAAGAGCATATATTCATTCATGATATTATGTTCTTTATTTGTTTATTTATATTCAAGGAGAAAGAAATACAAGTAGAAAGAAAGATCAATTTCTGGAGTATGCTAAGGAAGAAGATGGTTAATTCATATGAAAGTTTTGTGAACATAAATTTCCTAGGGGAGCTTCAAGAATTAAATTATACTTGACAAAAGTTAAAGGTCTTGATATCGATATTTGTACAAAAATGACTGAATAATGTTCATGCAAAAGCTTATCTAGAGATTAAGGGGCCTAACAAAAAGCTTAAGACGACATCCACTTCAGACAATGCTAAGGAGAGTGAAAATTCCTCAAATCCTGAAAGCTCGAAAATGTGTTGAAAACACATGAGCGGTTTAGACCCCCAAATTCAAATTACGGCTTGGTTGATTTTACACTAACTTAATGACAAGTGCGGAATAGTGTAAACACAAGCGTATGAACAAAACAACTACTCTAATCCATAATTTAAAGCAACTCAGCAGTAAACATGAAATGAACAAGAGTAGGGAAGAAGGATGAAAACACAAATAACACCGAGACGTGTTATCGAAGAGGAAACCAAAGAACTCGGCGAAAAACCTCTCCGCCGCCCTCCAAGCGGAAATCAATCCACTAGACAATCAGTTGGGATACATGGATTAGCAAAAGACCCTCCAAGCCTAGTCTACCCGATGTACCTAAGCCCTCCAAGCTCCTACTCCAACAAGGCTTCTCGGAACCGTGTCTTGTCTTAGTTATCCGGATCCCGCAACAAGCTCCATGTTGCATCTGCCATTCAAGGCTTCTTCCAATGCTTCCCAGCAGCACCAAAACGTCACTCAGCACTCTCAAAGGTGTGGTAAGTGTTTTGTCTATCAACCTCTCAAAGATATGGATAATGGAGAGGGAATGGTTGAGGAGATACCACAAGCAATTGTATAGAGAAAGGTGGGGAAGACAATCTCTAATTACCAATGTGTTTGGCTAGGGTTTTCTCTCTGAAGCATCTCTCAACAATTGTGGGTAATGATAGTATATATAGGAGAGGTGCAAAAGGTGTGACTCAAAAAATACAGGCTGGCAGAACAGCTAGTCTCGCGGGTGTCTCGCGGGAAGGCCTTACCCGCGAGATACTCGCGAGACACAGTTGTCTCCACCTGGCATGACTCTTCGCATTCCAGCATGTGCCTGGCACATGGTTCACTTCGCGGGAAGCTTGGTCGCGAGATACCCGCGAGAATCCTTCACTTCTTCAAATGCTTGAGTCTTCAACACTCTTTTTACCACACAACCCTTACATCAAGTCCCACAACAAATACAGGGTTTTAAACGATTGAACATAATTACAATCAAATTTGGCACGGAATAAAAGCCAACAAAATATAGTTGTAAATTACAACTTTACAAATCCAATATCAAAAAATTGTCACACAATTGATTATCTATAGCTTTAACTCAAAACATAATTGTTTATTTCTTACAAAACCATACTCTTACACTTTGGCAAACAATTTTTATACTAATTTCTTTTGTGTAGAGTAACGAAGAATATAGCACTGAAATCGTCCTTAGTGTTGCAGTGGAAGGACTATTAGCCAAGGTGAGATCACTTGTTATTGATCATATTGGTTCTGGATTGGATTACAAGGAGCAGCTAATAGAGCTTCTTGTCTCATTATCCAAGATTCAAGTTGTGTTACAAGACACTAAGAAATGGCAAATAACTGATGAACTTATGAGGATCAGGTTAGCAGAGTTTAGAGATGTAGTTTGTGATGCTGACAAATGTGCTAGATGAGTTTGACTATGAGATTCGTAAGCAAGAGGTACAATCTCAAAACCAAATGATGGAAAGCGTTGGCGTTTCACTCTTTAATCCTATCACATCCCCCCTCAATATAGAAAACAAAATGAAGACCATCATCAATCGATTATTGGATACAATTAAGAATGGTCTTAGAGTGGGGTCCATGGATACAATCCCCAAGATTAGCCTGGATAGAGGGGTAGACTCCTACCTCAATGATTTAGAAATTGTAGGGAGAGGATTTGATGTCTCAAAAATAGTGAACATGTTGACTAATGCAAGCAATCAATGTATCTCCATTCTTCCTATAGTGGGTATGGCAGGTCTTGGAAAGACAACTTTAGCAAAAGAAGTTTATAACAATAAATTAATAAGGAAACATTTTGATGTACTAGCATGGGTTTGTGTCACTAAGAATTTAAATTTTAAGAGGATTTTATGTGAGATTCTTCAATCTATTGATGAAAATGATCGATTTTTATACTCGATACATTTCCAAAGTGAAGATGAAATACTTAGTGCACTTCAAAGAAGATTGTGTGGGAATAAATATCTTCTTGTACTTGATGATGTGTGGATTGATGATCATGAGGAATGGAGTAAATTAACGAGTTACTTGGTCAATTTTAATTCAAATATGGGAAATAATATTATTGTAACAACCCGTAGTGATAAAGTTGCAAATCTCATAGGGACGCAACCCCAACATTATCTGGAAAAATTATCAAAAGATGAATGTTGGTCCATATTTGAAAAAAGAGCATTTGCAAATAAAAAAATTACTCGAACTACAGATTTAGAGTCTATTGGAAGAGAGATTGCTAAAAGAAGTGGAGGATTTCCATTGGCTGCAAAAGTTTTGGGAGGAATAATGTGCTTTAAATATGATAAAAGTGAATGGTTATCAATTCAAAATAATAAAATTTGGGATTTATTGGATGATGATACTAATAAGTTCTTCCAGATATTGAGGTTAAGCTTTGATAATCTTCCAACACCATCTTTAAAACAATGTTTTGCATATTGTGCAAATTTTCAAGATTATAACATCAGAAATGACGAAGTTATTCAACATTGGATGGCTGAAGGGTTCCTTGAATCATCTAAAGGAAGTTGTACGATGATGGAGGATATTGGTAACTTGTATTTCAATATCTTGTTGGCAACTTCCTTTTTCCAAGATGCTAGAAAGGATGAGTAAGGTAACATTATCAGCTGCAAGATGCATGATTTGGTGCATGATTTTGCACTCTCAATCATAAAATTTGAAACTCTAATTTTGGAGAAAGCTTCAATGGATGATGTTGGCAACACACAATGTTTATCTATCCGCTTTGTTGGCCAAACAACACAAAGAATTTCATTTATTGGAGATGATTTCACAAAATTGCACAGCTTAGTTTTAGATTATGCTGACTTTGGCAACACATTATCAAATTTTAAAAGCTTACGTGTGTTAAAGTTATATGGGGGCAGTATAATAGAGTTGCCAGATTCAATTGAGCATTTGATACATTTGAGGCTTATTCACATCTCGCATGCTAAAATTAAGACATTACCAAAATCCGTCACCAAACTCTACAAATTGCAAACTTTAACAATCAAGAAATGTTTTGAATTCGTAGAGCTTCCAGAAGAGTTAAGCAATTTGATTAACTTGAGACATATTTATATTGATAAGGATCGTCTCCGTATGCCTAAGAATATGGGGCTATTGACCTGCCTTCAAACATTACCAATTTTTGTTGTGGGTCGAGGTGTAGGTCATAGCATCAAAGAATTGGGAGCTTTAAAGAATCTGAGAGGAGAAATAGACATCTACAATCTAGGTTTTGTGGAAGATGAGGAAGAAGCCAAAAGTGCAAAATTAAAAGAAAAGGAAATATTCAAATTGGAATTAAACTGGAATTTGAGATTTCCACGTTTTATTAATGAAGAAATTTACACGTCGGGATTATACTGGATTAAAGAAGATTATAGAGATAAAGATGAAAAGGTGTTGGAAGGCCTCCAGCCACAACATAATTTGAAAAGCTTAACAATTGATGGGTACGGAGGAAAGATCCCATCATGGGTTGGTTTGTTGCTACATCACAATTTGATTGAGATCAAATTGGGATGGTTCACTTATTGTGAAGAAGTTCCTACTCTGGGGGCATTTACCCTGTCTTAGGGTTCTTGAAATACATAGAATGAAGAAGGTAAGATGTATAGGAAGCAAGTTTTACAGTGATGAAAGTTGCAAAAATACAATATTATTTCCGGCATTGAGAATACTTAAATTGCAGTTCATGAAAGTCTTAGAAGAGTGGAAGGATGCAAAAGAGTGGACAAGTGCAGGTGAGGTGTTGGTGTTTCCTTGCCTAGAGGAGCTCACCTTACTTGGCTGTCCGAATCTGAGATATTTGCCAGACTCACTGAACACCTGCGCTTCCCTTCAAAAAACGATCTAATCAAACATTTTGATGTACTAGCATGGGTTTGTGTCACTAAGAATTTAAATTTTAGGAGGATTTTATGTGAGATTCTTCAATCTATTGATGAAAATGATCGATTTTTATACTCGATACATTTCCAAAGTGAAGATGAAATTCTTAGTAGACTTCAAAAAAGATTGTGTGGGAATAAATATCTCCTTGTGCTTGATGATGTGTGGATTGATGATCATGAGGAATGGAGTAAATTAAGGAGTTACTTGCTTAGTTTTAATTCAATGATGGGAAATAATATTATTGTAACAACCCGTAGTGATAAAGTTTCAAATCTCATAGGGACACAACCCCCACATTATATGGAAAAATTATCAAAAGATGAATGTTGGTCCATATTTGAAAAAAGAGCATTTTCAAATAAAAATATTACTCGAACTACAGATTTGGAGTCTATTGGAAGAAAGATTGCTAAAAGATGTGGAGGGTTTCCATTGGCCGCAAAAGTTTTGGGAGGAATAATGTGCTTTAAATATGATAAAAGTGAATGGTTATCAATTCAAAATAATAAAATTTGGGATTTATTGGATGATGATACTAATAGATTATTCCGGATATTGAGGTTAAGCTTTGATAATCTTCCAACACCAGCTTTAAAACAATGTTTTACATATTGTGCAAATTTTCAAGATTATAACATCAGAAAGGACAAAGTTATTCAACATTGGATGGCTGAAGGGTTCCTTGAATCATCTAATGGAAGTTGTACGATGATGGAGGATGTTGGTAACTTGTATTTCAATATCTTGTTGGCAACTTCCTTTTTCCAAGATGCTAGAAAGGATGAGTATGGTAACATTATCAGCTGCAAGATGCATGATTTGGTGCATGATTTTGCACTCTCAATTATAAAATCTGAAACTCTAATTTTGGAGGAAGCTTCAATGAATGATGTTGGCAATGCACAATATTTAGTTTTCCGCTTTGTTGGCGAGACAACACAAAGAATTTCATTTATTGGAGATGGTTTCACAAAATTGCGCAGCTTAGTTTCAGATTATGCTAACTTTGGCAACACATTATCAAATTTTAAAAGCTTACGTGTATTAAAGTTATGGGGACAGTATAATGGAGTTGCCAGATTCAATTGAGCATTTGATACATTTGAGGCTTCTTCACATCTCACATGCTAAAATTGTGACATTACCAAAATCCATCACCAAACTCTACAAATTGCAAACTTTAACAATCAAAAAATGTTTTCAATTCGTAGGGCTTCCAGAAGAGTTAAGCAATTTGATTAACTTGAGACATATTTATAGAACTCCCTTGCCAAATAACAAAAATATTTCAACAATTTCGTTAGTTGCCCGGTTGCAGAAGTATCTGTAAAATTAGCATCTCGAGTTTTAGAAACTCGAGATTCAATTAGAACTCGAGTTTCTAAAACTCGAGTTCAATGTTTTTCTGCTACCTTACCTGGATGAAATTTCCACGTGGAGCCACGTAGAAATCGAGTTTATAACACTCGAAATCTATAGATTAATACCCCACAATCATAAAATTTCAAA
This sequence comes from Quercus glauca, assembly GCA_023736055.1. Lineage (NCBI taxonomy): Eukaryota > Viridiplantae > Streptophyta > Magnoliopsida > Fagales > Fagaceae > Quercus > Quercus glauca. Next base: position 47,025,521 of record CM043324.1, read on the forward strand.
CAAACACTCACTCACTCACTCACTCCAACGCCATTTCGCTCAACCCTCTCAAACTCCCTCTCAAACTCACTCTCAAACTCCCTTTCAAACTCACTCACTCACTCATTCACTCTCAAGCAATCGTAGGCCAGTGCTGAAGCAAATTCGTAGCCCACGGTGCCGTTCGTAGCCCAGTGCTCAAGCAATCGTTCGCCGTTCGCCGTTCGCCGTTCGTAGCCCACCGTGCTGAAGGTACTCTCTATTTCTTCTCAATACTTTGTCATTTTTGCTTCTTAGATGCCTCTCTCTCTCTCTCTCTAGGGTTTTTCGTTTTTCAATTTCGGATCTTTTTTGGTTTTGTTTGTCGTGTGTTTTTTTCATTGATGTTCTGAGAAGATGGTTATGTTTTGGCAATGACAGTAGTTTTTATCTGCAAGAACCTGTAGAACCATATAGCATACCAGGAATGAAGCAAAAGTTGCATATAGTAGGTAGGCCAATATTATTTTACTAAACCATATGTCAACAAGACAATATGTAATGATGTTTAGCAAACAACTCAATATATGCATCAATAGAAGAAAGATTTCTGCACTACACCCTGACCCTTGAATTGTTGAATCAAAGATACCAATTTTGATTTTATAGTGTCCATTTTCTCCAATTGTGATTTTAAGGAGGTCATTTTCTTTGTATTCTGTTGTAGCATTGTCTCTACTTCAGCCTAAAATATAAGATAAATAAATCCCATTAACAATATAACAAAACACTTATAAAGTATAAACTGCATAAGGTACTACATTTACATTAAAAGGTACATAATATATATATATATATATATATATATATATATATTAATAAAAGCACACTTAAGTAATAACCTGGCCCTTTAATTGTTGAATTAAAAAGACCAATTTTGATTCTGAAGTCTCCATTATCTCAATTTGTGATATCAAAGTGGCCATTTTCTGTGTCTACTGCTGTAGTATTGTCTCCAGTTCATATAGCAATGCCTCCTGTAGCTGGAGTGCTCTCCCATTGTGTAGTATTGCCTCTTGTTGATGTATTATTGTCTATTGTTGATGTATTATGTCCAGTTGTAGCTCGTATACACTCGCATGTTGTAGTATCTCTTGTAGCAGGTGTTTTGCCTCTTGTAGCTGGCATATCTCTTTGTCTGAAGTCAACCTAGAAATTTGGTAGCAGAAGATACGCCAAAAGGCTTAGATGGTTGAGATATAAAAACGAATTGAACCACAAAGTAAAACCAATAATTATCATATTAGAATTATAGAATTCCACATAACCAACCATTTAAACAAGAGAAAAAGGAAGTTATGAAGATGTATATAGTTTTCAAATTTCATGCTGATTAATCTCCAAAAGTACAAACGTATAAGGGATGAGGTGGATGACCTTACCTACTCCAATTGTTTTAGGCCTGAAGAAGAATCAACTTTAAGGGTGAATGACCTCATCTCAAAAAAGTGAATTCTGAGAGAGAATCCTCTCAGTCTTTTAGGCATACAAAAGCATCAAATAGAAGCATTACTAAAGAAACAATGAGATACAAAACCCTACTACAAAAATAACTAGAACCCCCAGACCCAAACATAAACACACATATCTCTATCAACAACTTAACATATCTCAAAAACCCAATGAAACCAAGTCAAAGTAATTGATAAAAGAAGAAAGAAAACCCTGGGGAAAAAAAGTACATGAAAAGCTCTAATTTGCTAGTGAGAATCGAACATGATCATAAAAATGGAAAATCAAAATAATGCATAAATTAATAAACAAAATTTGGAATAAAGCTATGTGAAATCAAAATTTAAGGAAAGAAAAGTGCAGATCACTTAGAATGGTGGTCCTGGTGGATTGGCTTTCATTCCATTGTTTTTGGGGACAAAAATTTGAAGCAAAGCACTAAGAATCAATGCAACACTTTATCTTAAAAAAGAAGAAAAGAAATTACCATTATTATTTTTATCACAAGGAACCTTTTCAAGGCAGGGCCACTTCGTGTACCCCCATCCTGAGTAAACCCAAGATACACGACCTTACCCATAAGAACCGTGCATCGGGTAATCTCAAGACTCGAACTGGACAGCTTTAGCTAACCCGTGCAGGCATGTGCAATGCAATTTTTGAAATTTTATAAACATGTTCATCCAAGTCCCCCTTGCCTTCTTTAACCATTCTATTTGTATACACAACTTATTTACCTCCCTTCAAATTTGAGCACCTTATTCTTGTGTTTCCCCTTCCTTTATCCATTATTTTATATCTAATACTATCATCAAGTGTCACCAACCCATATTGTGTGGTTACACCCTCTGTTGATATTATTTTAAAATTCTACAAACTTACAATATCCCCTATCAATCTTTGGAATAATTATTAAATTTACCTAACTAATGTTAACCTATTTTAAACGTAAGTGTGACTCCCTCTACGCTGTTGTCCAAACAAAGAAAGCGGCCTTTTTGAAGCCTTCACATACCACATACACTTCTAGGGAGCCGTCATGGCCTTTTTTTCTCAAACAAAAAAATAAAGACATCTGTATATTCGGACATATAATGAACCAGCAAATAACTAATTGAGCAAACCAAGGTAAAAGTGAAGTAAAGCAACTTTTGCTTCACTATTCATTATGGATATGCTTAGAAAATAAATGCATTAATACTCTTCATTTATAAAAATCTCGCTCATAACATATCTCAAGATACATTAATAACCTAGAAGTTGCCTTCTATGCTAGTGCCACATTTTTTACTAGTTTTTAAAATGCTATGTTACAGGATTGGCCAAAGTTCCTACCACCAAAAGAACAGAAAATATTCCTGAAACTCACTTTCTTTCCCCTGATTATCCATGAAACAAACGTAACCATAGTGCTTACACTCTCATCATCCAAAAAAAATCAGACTTCTGCACTACACCCAAAAAAAATTTCTCAGACCCAGAATAACCTATCCATGTTGACTCAGATTTCAAAAACCTTTATGGTATTGAACAATTGGTCCTGAATCAACAACCCAGAATTTATTTGAACTCTCATAGTTGTACACATAAGACTGGCATGAAAAGGGCAAATCAGACTTATCGTTATACTCATTTAAATATAAAATGAAAGTTCTCACTGTGACTCCTAGTCCTTGAAACTATTTATATGTGCATCTATCTTTATTGAATGGATAACTGTTATGTACTGCTTACACAAATGTGAATCATCTGCAATAAAATGTTAGGAATTTGGAACATTTTACTATTTGAATTTATGATTATAACTGACTCTAAAGTAGCACAGACTAAAGTTCACATAGAGCCTAGTGGGCATATCTAGAGCACTCAGGATGCTCCTACTGGTCCATGAATCAATTAGTTTTCTCCAACTGAGCTTAAAGAACAGAAATGCCAAGTATAATTTTTTCAATAAAAGAACGCTCAACTAATTGGGTCTTCCATTAAGTATAAACTTATTTTCCTCAGGAATGGCCTTTCTTGAGTTACTTGCTATGACATAGTTAAATGAAATTCCTTGAGAACTTCAAGAGATTATAGATTTGAAAAGACATCAAAACACCCAGCACCCAGCAGTTACCTGGAACTCAATGTGCCTTGGATTTTGAATGTACTTCTCCAAATAAACTCCATCATTTCCAAATGCAGCTGCTGCCACACTCTTGGCTTGCTGCAAATCAAATCAGACTCAATTTAATACAAATTTCAAAGGAACTATAAATTTTTTTTTATTTCTTATTTTTTTATAAGAGAACTATAAAATTCTTTGTAGCAAATATTTGTTAAGATTAAATTGTGCTATTTAGTTTTCAGTACACAATTCAAACCAAATATGATATAATAAATCAAGCATCTAAGAGAAAGCACACAAATCATCATGGAAAATGCGTAAATCATATCTCATGAAATAGATTGATTAAATTTAATCAAAAGAAAATATAATGCATATTTGCTAATACTATATGCAGCTATTGCATTGTTGTAGCCATGTGCAGAGGAAACATATAATGCATGTCCTCTTGCTTTATGTCTTTAAGAAAAAAACTCAAATGTACATTAATCTTTTTGTTGAGATCATTGTTTGAGTGGTCTCATATACTTGGCACTGGCAATATGCATTCTGTTGTAGATTATATAGAGTCCCTTTTAGAAATTTGCAATTTTATTGAATTGTTGTCTTGTTCCACAGAAAATAGGAAGTATTATTTTGAACCTAACCAAATCTACAAAAATCTATGGAAAAACTTCTGACTCACCTGCAAATAATTCTTTCTATTGGGGTGCGAATGAAATGTTGATTGTTTTTGTAACTCTTTCTTTTCACTTCAAATTTTCTGTTAATGATCTCACAGTAGCACTCTTTGCAGTATGGAGCCTCGAATCGATGAGGAGCTAGACATTGTGCGCCCTGGTCCGCTTGATCGTTCATTGTTGACACGACAACCATATCATCAATCAGAGGATATTTGGAATGGCGAGGTGAAATATCTAGTTCTAATAGCTGCTTTAATTTTTACATTGTCTTTGACGTTTAGTTAGCAAGTTTTTTGAAAGTTGTATATCCAGTACTAAAAACCGTTATAATTGTTATCGATTTTGCAGGACTCGGGTCCACTGACATGCCGTGGTCGCACTAAGGAGATGGCAACTATTCAGGTGTGAGATAATCGAGTGATTGACATCATCAAGTTGCTAAGGCTGGAAGGATTATTTACGGCCCCTTCCAGAGAAATAGATAATTGCTTAATATCGGCCCTAGTTGAGCGATGGCGGCCGGAGACTCATACATTCCATCTTCTACATGGTGAGATGTCAATCACCCTACAAGATGTGGAGGTCATTTTCGGACTTCCTATAGAGGGTGAGGTCTTGGTTGGGCCGACTAGTGTGGCGGATGGGGATTGGAGTCCGTTGTGCACGGAGTTACTTGGTTTTACTCCCGCGAATGACGGCAAAACTTTGGTGGGGCAAAGACTTCACATTAGTCGCCTTGTTGAGGCCATTGCAGCGCCACTGCCTCATGACGCAACGGAGATGCAAATACACCAGTATGCCCGGTGTTATATTTTAGCGCTGCTAGGGGATAAGCTTTTCATGGACAAGTCGGGAGATAGGGTGCATCTCATGTTCTTGGCGTTCCTGCGGAACCTTCGTGATCCGCCACAGTATAGTTGGGGTAGTGGTTGCCTGGCCTGGTTGTACAGAGAGTTGTGTCGGGCAAGCCAGAAAGGGGCATCGCAGATTGGTGGGGCGTGCACCTTGGTCCAGTATTGGGCATAGGCAAGGTTGCCATTCTTATGCCTGAGGATAGAGCCCCCACCTGGATGTGATTATGGCCCATGGCCAAATGCTCCACTTGCATTTAAGTAAGTTTTTTCTTGATATCTACTGTTATGCAATGTACTCTTCTTAATAACTAAGTTGTATTATTTTATCTTATGTTATTTGCTCGTAACTGTAGGTGGGTGCGGGTGCCAAGCCCAAAGAGTAGGCCATCCAACACGGCCTTGATCCACTATCGCGAGCAATTAGTTAGAATGCAGCCGGATCAGGTAATAAAAATCTAAAGTTCTGTTTCGTTATGTTAATTTTCATCCTTTAAGTATTGTGCTTCTTTTTTTTTTGGTTTTTCCCTTTGTTTATGTATTCTCCCTTGTTTCACATTTGAACATGTTATGATAGTTGTTTTTTGTTTCTATTGTAGATTATGTGGCAGCCATATGAGGCAGACTTTGGCCACCTTCCTGACTTTTGCACTGCAGGGAGGGATACGTGGACGGCAAGGGTGCCACTTGTCTGTTTTTGCATAGTAGAGCATCACCACCCAGACCGTGTCCTTCGACAGTTTGGGTTGGCACAGGAGCAACCCAACAATGTTGTGTACAATGATAGACTGCATAGAATTGACTTGCGTGGGAATGTGGAAAAGAATTGGAGGGAGGAGCATGAACCGTATATCATTTCTTGGAATATGAGACGACAACAACTTTGCCATGCACCCCCTAATCCTGGTGAGATGCCCCGCAATCATGCCTATTACGAGTGGTACCGTCCGGTCACTCGAAAGTATATCGACCGCAACAGCGCTAAGTTAGATATAATGGTAATGTGTTATAATTAGATTTTATTGCCTGCTTCGTTTTACGAATGTAGAATCAATTGATTTCTTTTTTCCTGCACATTTGGTTTCATCTGACTGACATCCAATTAAACACTTTCTGTTACATATAGTATTCTAATACAACATATGCTTTTTGTTCTTAGTTGAGTATTTGAGTAGATTCATAAGTACTATATTATCCATTTTGTAATTGATACATGTGTCAAATCCGTTTCAGATTGAAAGCCATTTAGCGTTGTTGGAGATGCTTCCTGCAGGCAGCCTAGCTCACAACCATGTCCGGCGCGTCCTAAATAATGTGGTTGGGCTTGGTGGTGGTCCTGCAGCAAATGGGCAGGCAAACAATGGGCATGAGACTGAATTAGCAGCTACTGCAACCCCAAGCACAAGCGCAACACCCGTAAGTACATCGAGCCATGGTCGGCGTGGTACTGCAAGCCAAAGCACAAGCGCAGCTAGGGGTCGTGGTCGGCCTGCCACAGCAAACCCAAGCACAAGTGCAGCGAGGGGCCGTGGTCGGCCTACTACAGTAAGCCCAAGCACAACTGCAGCTATGGGCCGTGGTTGGCCAGTTACAGCAAGCCCAAGCACACGTGCAACTAGGGGCCGTGGATAGTGTGCAACAACCCCTCAGGTTGTAAGTAGTCCTGAGATATCTGCTCCCATCCTGCACGCATCTCCCCAGCCTGAGGTCCTTCCACCCATCCTAGTTGCATCTCCTCAGTCTGAGGTCCCTCCACCCATGGTAGATATATCTCCTCAGGCTGAGGTCCCTTCACTCACCCCACCTTTGCAGCCCAGTCCCTTGACCCCTCCTATGCACCTTGAGACACCCACCAGGTCTAGTGTACTCACTTTGCCCATGGACCCACCCCGTACTGAACCCATGCCAATGATCCCTACTCCTGGCCTGTACATAGAGCATCATTACCCACCTACCTCATCCTCATCCGACCCTCTAGGACCTCCGGCTGGGATTGACACGCTACAGTCAGATATTGATGTCCCGGACGAGCATCTCCCTCATCAGTCGTCACCCCCCACGAGGTAGACCGCAACGTGCTAGAAGAGCACCCACTTGTGGGACAGGTGGACACAAAATAGGACACAAAGGCAGCTCTATGGTACGATAACATTAATTACGATGTTTACGCCTATTTTGTAATATTCTATTTACTCTTATCATTACACCGAATATTGATTGTATGCACCTAATGTTTTTGCAGCATGCTGATGAGCCTAAGGCTGATGCCCCGCAGCCTCCTCCCCTGCCCAAATATTACACGAGGGTTAAAAAACGCAAAATTGGTGAACCTTGAAAAAGAGGTTTGTTAAAGATGCATGCAGCAAATTACTGTGTTATGGACGGTGCACGTGTGATATATGTCATAGTAAATTCTCAAATGTCATAGTTTTTGTATGTTGAATACTTGTTATGTTGGTACAAAGTTCATATTCCTTGCATTTTCGTGAATGTGCCAGATGGTGACGGCTAATATGGACTCTCTCTTAAAGTTGTAGTTGAAAGTCTAGTGGGTTCCAAAAGATCAAGTGAAACGTTTTGGATCTTTTAATTAACTGTGTAGAAGCATGTGGTTTAAGCGTTTTTATTCTATAGATTAAGTGGTAATGCATAGAATCGGGTCTATACATAAATAACATTTCACTTAAAAGATTATCAGTTCTTTGTTGAGTTTATTTTGGTGCTACATTATATATCTTCTAGGTGTATATATACCCCTAGGGCAGCAGAATTGATTGGGGATCATGTCTCATGAAGCGGAGGTCACTAGTTCAAACTTGAAATCTCCCCTTTTGCCTTCGCTTTGGGCCAAAGCTTACTTGCTACAAAAAAATTAAAAGTTCATATTGTTGATTTTATTTTTTTTATTTTTTTTATTTTTTTTAGAAACAAACACACACACACACACACACACACACACAAGGGAGGAAAATGCAATGCAAGTGAATCATGTGAAAAAAGAGTGACTTCATTAAGATAATTTCTAATGTAGGCAATTGAATTATGTATGAACGATGTGATTTTCATAATATTTTTATGAAGATAGCCACTGATGTAGGAGATATTCTGGTTTTCAAGTTGCATTGAAGCTCTTTCGTTATACAGTGTGATATTATGAGCTCTTATAGCTGGTCAAAATTTTATATAAATTTTGAATGGCATGCATTTGGAAAAATAACTAGTGGATATATGTATTTATTTTTATTTTTATTTTATAAGTATGGATATATGTATTTTTTTTATCAAGCACAAACTCAATTTCAAGTCTCGAGCACTAGTAAAATAATGTAATTAATTACCTATGTCCGGTGTTCACATGTTTCTGTTGAGTACTTTCTCTTTGAGTTACTTCTACTCTCTTGATTGCTTTTTTTCCAGATGCATACATAGGCTCTCTTGTGTGTTTGTTTAGGTAACCAACAGGATCTACTACCAAACTTTTTAAATGAGCTTTCTTTGGTGGAACACTTACATATGTATCCTACTTCATTGTTTCAATTTCATTTGGATGCAACTTGTTACTCATCCATCCGCCACCGTAATCTATTTTCAATTATCTCCATGGTCATACTTATTTTCCTTAAAGCTTGATTCTTTTTTTAGTCTCTGGCAAATTGGTTAAGTTCTGATGCCTAACTATATCTGTATGTATCTTATCTATGTTTAGGTATGTAGATATGATTGCAAATCCTGAAGTAGCTGATATATTTCGGAATAGAGCAAAGGTAAGTCATCTTCCTTTCCCCTCTTCCCAAAAAGTAACAAAGGACCTTATGGAGCTCTCAAGTTTTCATTTTCTTTTCTAAATATACGTTTTTTGTATAATTTAACGTAAAATTGCCAGCTGTGTGATATTTCTGTACATAGGTTTCATGCAGCTGTTTTATATCTCTTGATACCAGCAATAGAATATGACTTTTTCCCCCACAATTAATGTTAAACATCTTTATAGCAATGTTAAGTTAGCATTGTGAAAGAGTTTCACAACATGAAATTGCTAATGTTATTGTGATGTCAACTGGCATCTTGAAGTAGTGCTCACTTTTTCTCCAATATATCACCTATATTACTGTTCAGCCAGCAAGTACTTCAGTAGTGCAGGCTTTCTAATATTTTTCAGTGTCTACTTTTTAAGTTCTCTCTACAAAATCAGAGCCTCTAATTGATTGGCATGAAAGCTATAAAATCTATAAATGCTTAACGAATTGGATAAATGGAAGTTAAACTGACATTTATGAAGCTCCCAACTTCCTACACTGTAATCAAGGTTTCTGATTTTGTTATAGCATCTGTTATGGATTTTGGTTGAATTGAAAGTTTCTTTTGAATTATCAACCATATTTAAATGATAAATTTGTGGAAAATTCTTCACTGATTTTGAAATTTCTGTTTATATAATTGGCGGATTGGCTGTAATTTAAAAGGAGAGTTTGAATAATCTTATTGTATGGCCGGGTTTTCCAACCTAGTCCCAATGTGGTATCACAGATTGCTTTTCATTAGATTGTCCTGTTCTTTTTTTAAGGCCTGAGCAATTAAAAGCTAAACTTTCTGAGCAGATTGTGTCAGAGATACGTAAGACAGTGGAATCATTAGTGGTCTTGTCAATGCCTATCTATTGTTCATTAATAAACTGTTTGTTTGCAAGATAAGGCACACTATTCTCAAAGTAATCACTGATCAGGTATCGTTAATTTTAAGGGACATTATGTGGCATCCTTGTCCTTTGGGATTCTGTCACTTGTGCACGATATTTAAAACCTTCCCTTGGAGTGTTGGAACTGATAAAGTTGACGGTGATTCTTTAGCCAGTAGAGCAGCTTCTCTGAAATAGTGTTGGGAGATTTTAGTATCTTCTTTTTAAAGTTTCATACTCTTGCACTCTCTCTCTCTCAAATTTTAATATAAACCTGTTGTCTTGCTTGAGTTGTGTCCTCTAATGAGTATCAGTTTCCTTCTTGTTTCTCTTCCTTTCTTTGTTTAGTGGATTTCATTTTCTTTAATATGAAGAGGATCTTTTTGACCAACTCAATTCATTCTCTTTTTGGCCCTATCATTGCTAGTGTAGAGCCTTCATTCTGAACCAAACTAATCCTTTCTTTTAGTGTAGTCATGCTCTCCTACAAATAGGACCTGATCAACATTATGGTATCTTTTTAGGTGCTTAAATGTCACTACTATCTTCTTGTCCTATACATTTATTTCATGATTGCTGAAACTTTTCGCATGGGTACTTGCTGGTCTTGTAACAATAAAATAGCTATGTTTTCTTCCAATGTAAGTTTTGAATTGGTTTTTACTAATTGGTCTGTTTTAGTTTTTGCGATGTGATGGAGTGGAATGATATTGATTGTATTGGTTGTTGGATTTTTCTGGCTTTTGGTCTGATAGTGGTTTTTGCAAATTGGGTTTGTTTAGAATGGTTGAAAATTTTCTCTATTTTATTGTCACTTTAGTTAGTTCTGGTATTTATTTGGATAAGCTTTTGTTGATTCTGATGCTAATTTGTGTTCCTAGATTTAGTTATTGGTGTTAAGTAATGTGAAAAGAAGAGAAAGAGCTCTGTCAAATGTGTTTCTTGGGGGTTTTTTGTTTTTTTTTTTTTTTTTGAGCAGATAATGTGCTTAATTGACAGATTCTGGTCTGAGTTTATAATTTTAGTCCTCTGTAATTTGAAGAAGTATAGGTTTAAAGTCAGAAACTTGGAATCCTATTTTTGTGGGAATGTGGTTTTAATTTAATATTTATTTATGCCAATGAACTCTAGCTCAACTAGCATCTCCTCCCTACGTGCCAGGTAGAGGGTGAGATGGTGGGTTCTAGACCAATCGGTGCATGTGTAACTTATGAATAATAGGTAATAATAATTATTTCTTGGTTAATTAGTATGAGAAGCAACTTAGTTCTGGAACCTTTCCCGGGTTTCCAAGGGACCTTTGATCTTATGGCCATGCAACCAAGCATGAGCAAAAGGTATTTAGGAATTTAAAATACTAGCTTATTTGGATAATAACATTTTGTCAACCATACTTCTATGAACTGAGTTTTTGTGTTTGAGCAAGCGGTAGTTGAGAAATTTTCATTTCTGTATTTTTGTGGGGTTTAATTAGCACTAGCATGTTTAGAAAGTGATTGTTCAATGATGACATATATATATGTGAAAAATTGAGTTGTCTCATTGGACTAATATTGATGCCTTTGTCTATTTATTACAGATATTGGGGACAGGAATGGATACTCAGGATACGTCACCTTCAGTTTTGCTTTTCTTTGACAAGCAAAGATTTATTTTCAATGCTGGAAAGGTAAGCCTGGGGTAACATTTTCCTTGTCAACTCAATATTTTATGTCTCTCTTTTGGTATTGGGAACTGAATTTTCTGTTTTAATATGAACTATAAATGGTTAATGCCTAATCCAAGATGAACATGTGGATTCTAAAATAGTGGTTTGTCATTGTCGAGTGTTTATTGAAACTGAATTTTTTATTTTTTTATCAAAATTTAGAAATGAAACTGAACTTAATTTGATGCTCATATCTAATTCAAGGCATAGTCCCCCCCCCCCCCCCCCCCCCCCCCCAACCAAAAAAAAAAAAACTTGTGTAAACCTATGGAATTTATTTATTTCTCTTAATTTATTATTCTCATTGCAGGGGTTGCAACGATTTTGCACAGAGCATAAGATTAAGTTATCAAAGGTATGAGATGTCTGGAAACTTCACTCTTTACTGTGTAAATCCATATATAACGTTTTTTTTTCCAACTTCTGTTAATAAAAATGAAAATCAGATATTTCCTGCATGTGGGAAGACATTAATATTTTGTATCTTTCTTCAGATAGATCACATATTTCTCTCTCGTGTCTGCTCAGAGACTGCAGGTGGTCTTCCAGGTTTGTATCTTGATAGATCAGCAATGATGTATCTGTGATCATTAACTGTATTTCAATTTCAGATTATAACCAACGAAAATGTTTTAGTTTGTAGTATATAAACATCTGTAGTGTGTCTTAATGTCTGAATAGTAATTCAAGTGAGAGTTCTTCAGGCCACTGAATTGCTCAATTTAACTCCACAGGTTTACTATTGACTTTGGCTGGCATGGGAGACGAAGGAATGTCTGTGAGTATCAGATCAAAATATATATATACATATATATATATATATATATATATATTTATATATATATATATATTGTCTCTCCAGTTAATTTTGTAAAATGTTGATTTGCAATTCTATCTTATATTATTTCTAATAAGAGTTTCTGTTGTTTTGAAGGTCAATGTTTGGGGTCCATCAGATCTCAAGTATCTAGTTGATGCCATGAAGTCTTTCAGCCCAAATGCTGCCATGGTTCACACTCGGAGCTTTGGGCCCATGTTAAGTTCTGATACTGCTTCTATGCCTGATTCAAGTCAGTTTCAAGAACCCATTGTTCTCATTGATGATGAGGTTGTCAAGATATCAGCCATTCTCCTACGACCAAGTTGCTTGGATGGGTCTCCACACTTGAATGAAGAACCTGTCATGCAGAATCCTTCAGACAGGGGTCTAGATGAGAGAATGGATCCAAATGGAAAAACAGGGTCTATAATGAAGCCTGGTGATATGTCTGTGATATATGTCTGTGAATTGCCTGAGATTAAGGGGAAATTTGACCCAGCCAAAGCTATGTCTCTTGGTCTCAAACCTGGCCCAAAGTATCGTGAACTGCAACTCGGAAATTCAGTGAAGTCAAATCGCCAAAATATCATGGTGGGTTCCAGAAGGCATGCGTTAAAGATATGAGGCTCTTGCCTGTACTTTATTGTAAAAGAAGCCACTGGGATTGATTTCAGTGAGTTGGGAAATGATCTTACAACTGCCAAGGAAGTAACTCTGAAGGCCTTTGGAATTGACCTTGAGAACAAAGACAAATCTTCTATTGAAGCAAGTCCATCTGTTGGCCACCTTCTTAACGAGGTCAGTAAGCATCTATATATCAAGGAATCTAGATTTAGTGTTTTATTTTATAATAATAATAATAAAAACAAATATTATTATTATTATTATTTTTATGTTTTTCTTATGTGCAATTGCAATGTACATAGAGTATTTTCCTTAATTATTGTTACTGTTGGTGGACTTTTTTTTCCACCCTTCTAGTCTTTGTTTTCCTTTATTTCCAATTTCATTAAATCTGCAATTTTCTTTTAATTTGCTTATAAATTTTTTTTCCCATTTAAGCACTGCTGTATGAAAAACAATAATGCTGAAAAAGAAGAATTTCTTTTTATGTGTACTTGCTTTTCTTTTTGTTATCCAGACTTCCTCTTTTATGCAGCCCTTCTCAGGGTTGTGTATCTACTATCTAGCATGTATAGAAAATTTTTAGCGTTGATAGTCTCAAATAAATTCTTGTCTTCATAATCTGCATAGCTAACTTTGGTTTCAACTTATTGCAGAATGCCCCTTATTTGTGTAAAAAAGATGGCATTGTTCTTCACTGCCCGCTTGTAAGTTCTCAAAGGATCTTCTTTTGGTTATTTCGTTCCTCTTTGATCACATATATTCTTGGTATCTTTGCCAAACATTTATCTTATCTTTTATTTTTAGGTCAAGGAAGGTCCCTCACTCTGGGAGAATCCTTACTCAACAACCACATCTTGGAAGCCTTGTGCTGAGCGCCGTGATGGTCGACTATCAGGTAAATTTTGGGTTTGTTGAATAATACACACACAAACACAAATATAATTATAATTTTTCAGTTTATATTTGTTCCTTTTTATTTTCCCATGATTTCTAGTTTGATTTATTCCACATTTCTCTATGTATTTTTCCATGCACACAAAGACAATTTATAATTTTTCAGAATACTGAGTCTAAAAAATGTGGTTGTGGTAGAATGGTTGATGTGGTTTTGGATTTGAAGAAAGTGGAGTAATGGTTTGGATAGCATCCACCAACCAGATTTTTCTTTGGTTGGACTTGGATAATTATTCTTCTAGCTAGAATTTAAAATGGGATTTGGGAGGTTGTATTGGGGTTTATGTCCTGAGCATAATTTAGTATTGACTGGTACTGAAGTTGATGTTAAGTTCATATTTTTTTTATACTTGTTTGTGGTTGTTTTTGTTGTTCTGTTAAAACCTGTAGATAGTGTGGTTTTGACTAGAAAGCAGAGACTGGTTGTCATTAATCTTGTCTTTTGGCAGAGAGGACGCTTGGAGCAAGTGAGGCAGCATAATGAGAAGAGAACAGCAGCTGCTATGGATACAAACTGTGGGGAAGGAAAAAGTAATAAAGATGAGGATGGCTTATATGAAGTGACACTTGATGATGACTTTCTGACGGCTTTGGAATATGGAATGCCTGCAGCTTCAGGAATGGTATGGTTGTCCTTTTGCTGTATATTAATTTTGCTTGGGTTTTTTTTGGAGGAATACTCAATAAATGATTACTTTAGCTACAAATTTGAATGGGTTGAGCTCTTACTATTTCATGCATCTAGAAAGTGCATCAATTTTATTAAAATGGTCATACTCTCTATTTATGGTGTTTGATTTTATTTTGTAGGCAAAAGGCTACTCAACAATTGATCTGTATTTTCCAACCTTTTTTCTTTTGTACAAACCTTAACAATAACTACATTAAGTAAACTTATATACCATGTTAAACAGATAAGCTAGTGCTTATTAAGTTTGTTAATTTTAAAACAAGTATGTAACAAACAGAAGACCAATTTAACTAGTCCTTAAGATATAAGGTTAAGCAAAAGAAATCTGGTGCTGAAATTATGAATTTAAAATAGCTACTAATATCATTTCAAACTGATAATCTTCATTTTGTTGATCCTTTTTTGAGACCCTTTGTGTGTGTGTTTAATGTATATATGATTATATGATAATGAAAAGTTCAAAATACAAAATTGGGTTAATGGTGATCTCTTTTGTAATTTGCATTATAATGCACACATTTTTACTACAAATGGTGCATGGGCTGCCCGTACTGTATTATGTTTGGTAATTTCTTTTTAGTATAATACTAAAGAAAATATATAATTATGTTTAAATGTTAGCATATACTATTATATTTGTACATATATATGTATATATTTATATTTGGAAAGTTAATCAACATTCTGGTAATTCATTTTTATGAAGGAAATTTTTTGAAAGATTATGATTTTTTTTTTGGTCTCAAAAAAAAAAAAAGATAATGAATTAAAAAAAAAAATAGAGAATACACATTATAACCTACAGAATAAAGTTGGTTCCTAAAAAATTATGATATACTTGGAATTGTTAATTATTTATAATATGAAATATAGAGGGGCCTGCTGTGTTCCCATGGCTTTTCCAATGTTTTAATTTTTTCCTGATAACGCAACTCATTTTCTTGCATGTTCTTATAAGTTCTAACTAAAATGCCTACTGTTGCAATATTTCACATAGTAAATAATTTCAAGACCCTGAATCAGTATTTATATACAAGAAGACATTGTAAGAAATGTGTGCATAGGTGGGTGGTTCCATGTGTACATCTACTACATCTATTCATTCTTGCAAAGAAAATGAAGGATTGAGAGCATTAGTGATTTTATTTTTCATTCAACTGCTATTGCTACGCATCTTCCTGAGCATTACTTAATTGGAAGGATTTGTTTTCAGGGACTTGGAATTGACAGGCTAGTGATGCTCTTGACCAACTCTGCCAGTATCCGAGATGTAATTGCGTTCCCAGTCCTCAAGATTCAGCAGTAGTGTTGCAGCAAAAGGAGTAGTGGATGATAATTCTTTTGGATTAGTAATTATGTTGTAGTTTTTAAGAGGATTATAGCTGTCTCCAATGTCGACCTTTTGGTGGTTAGAGCCTATGCTGTTTTGTTCAATACATTGTGATCATTTTAGGAAAATTTTGGCTTGCATGTGGAGTGATGTAGCCTGGATGAAAAAAGCTTCAGTATTTGTTCTTAACGCAAACACATTACAGATTTTATTATTATTATTTAATTTTTTCGGTCCAGGGTGTTCATTATGCGGCTGGCTGTAAATTATGACTAGATTGAGACACTTGAGCTGTAATACAGTTTCAATGAAATGAATGAATATGATAGTTTTGTTGCCTATTCTGGATTCTGGATTCATGCCTTGTCTTCCTTTGCTGGCTTACCATAAATCCTGCCTATACATCTTATTAGCAGAAATTATGTGGTCTTTGCTACTGTGGGAATTGTGGTTTTAAAAGAAAAATATAAATTGGTTTCAAGGGGGAAAAAGTGAGAAAAAAAAGAGGGCTGGGGGGGGGGGGGGGGAGTTGTTGTATCTCTCTTGAACTATAGCCTATATCAAGTATCTTTGAAAACTCAGCATTTTCCAATGTGCAATGGTGGTGGGCTGCTTTAAAAAGCATGATTTAAGGCCCCACAAAATGGTCTCCCAACAATAGCTTTTTATGCAAAAAAATAAAATAAAAATGGCTTTACACATTAACTTTGTTACTTTGATGCAATATATTAATGATGTTACGCGTTTTCTTGGCGTGAACTATGCTATATGTGTTTTTTGGCCAGACAACAATGTGGTATGTTTGATTCATAGCAGTTATCGTGTCTTTTCAATTTTTTTTTGCAGTTTATTATGAATACAGCCAATAGCTTCCATCGTTGCGAGGGGGAGCAAGATTCAGACTTCAATTATTGGGATTTTGTTGTAAACCTATATTGGGTTAATCTTAATTTCTAGCCTTTATATAAACCTTATTAAGGGTTCATTGAAATAGATGATTTGAGCATATAGTAAAGATGTAGCTATTAGGGCATTATGCTATGGCCGTTGGCTGAATAACGTAATCTCATGTGTTCTTTTTTTTTTTTTGCTTCCGCTTCTTGGTATTATTTTATTCTCTTTAACAGTTTTTATTATACCGACAATACAAGTTATTTTGAATCTATCTTTTTTGGGATAATCCCAAGAATACATGGTTTTTTATTAACTTCATCACGTCCATTGGGCTTGGTTGTATCACTAAAAAGTTACATGAGGACTTGGAAGAATATACCATGACTTATTAGTTATTATGCAACAAGCACAAGCAATTGATAGTTCAAATTCGAAACTAGATTGGGGCGACAGTTTTCTTTCTCTTTGTTGAGGAGAGGAGAAAATAGGTTTGATTTCTGGAATAACAACTCCATAGGCATGTAATTGTACATCCTTTGAATTTCTTATCCTAGGAATAATAACTTGGACAAAGTTTGGCTACAACTTCCGCTAACTTTATCAAATCAAACCATTTAGGCAATACAATTATTATTTTGGAAAGGGAGATCCATTCAAATTGTTTAATTGGCCTCATTTCCTAGTTAGTTGTTAACCATTGTATGATATAGCAACTAACATGACAGATATTCAGAAATTGTTAGTGACATATTGCTAGTGACATAATTTGGGGGAGTACTTTTGCTGATACTACCTATTGCTAGTTTTACAATCAGCTGTAGTACTAAGATGAAAGAAATCAAAGGGAAAAGATACTACCTATTGCTAGTGACATAATTTGGGGGAGTACTTTTGGTGATGACTGCTTTTATATTTGTTATGTGCCAAACTCTTACTGAAACCTTTTCCTTGATATATTAGATCCACTCAAGGAAGATGAATGTTCACCCAGATGTAAATTTTGAAGAATTGGCCCGCTCCACTGATGATTTCAATGGGGCACAACTAAAAGCTGTTTGTGTGGAAGCAGGCATGCTAGCCCTTCGCCGTGATGCGTCTGAGGTGTGCATTCTCCAGGATTTCTGCAACTTGTCGCAAATCTGACAAATTTTTTTAATTCGGGCCTTGCATGAGAACAAGTATTGATCACAGTGTTGGTTTTGTCAATTTCAGGTGAACCATGAGGACTTTAATGAAGGTATCATTCAGGTACATGCAAAGAAGAAATCAAGCTTGAATTATTATGCCTAGATTCTGTTCAATTTCACGGTTCAGATCATGCAAAGGCAGGACTTCTGAAATGGTATTATGTGCCCTAAATTTCAATGAAGTCAAGCTGAGTTTACGACTTGATCATAGAAGTAAAACCTCTGTATTGTGTAATCTTGCGTATTAGTTTCTTGCGTATTAGTCAAGCATTACATTATTTATAAAATATGTTGCTTTATATAATAAATTGACTGTAAAGTGCATTATGTTTTCTTGAAAAAAAAAACTTACAAAATTGTTGTTTGTACTTCTCATTTTGACCAATATGTTGTTTGTACTTCTCATTGACTGATGTAACATGAATAATTTCGTTATTCATAAATTTTGCTTTATATTTACTATTTTTCTTGGATGATTGTTGTTTCTAAATAACATGCAAAAAAAAAAAAAAAAAAATTTCCCCAGTGGAACTCGAGTTTATAAAACTCGAGTTCCACTGTTTCTGCCTGAACAGGGGAGTTGCCCAAAAAAAAAAAAATTATACCCAGAGGAACTCGAGTTTATAAAACTCGAGTTTCTCTAGTAGAACTCGAGTTTCATAAACTCGAGTTCCACTGGGGAAAATTTTTTTTTTTCATTTGGGCAACTCCCCTGTTCAGGCAGAAGGGGTTGCCCTGTTTCCCCTGTTTTTCCCAGTGGAACTTGAGTTTTATAAACTCGAGTTCCACTGGGAAAAATTTTTTTTTTTTTGAATTGGGCAACTCCCCTGTTCAGGCAGAAGGGGGTTGCCCTGTTTCCTCTGTTTTTCCAGTGGAACTCGAGTTTTATAAACTCGAGTTCCACTGGGAAATTTTTTTTTTTTTTTTTACTTGGGCAAATCCCCTGTTCAGACAGATTGGTTGCTCTTTTTTTTTCCTGCACATGCAGGCAAATCAGGAACTGAAATGTGTACATGCACCTGCTGAGAAACATAGATAAAGAAGCTGAGAATGTAATCTAACACTCATTGAGAGGCGGAGAAGTTGATAATGTAAATGCACAACCATTACATCAAAACGTGTTCTCGCACAAAGCTATAGAAACACTTACGCTCTATTCATAACTATAGTTTTACAATGCAAATATACATTGGCATCACAACAAAAAGCCATTCTCAATATATCAACATTCTAAACATGCGCAACCATCCTTAATTTGCAATTCTAACCGTACTACTCAAGTCACGATCTTCATAGAGGTACATTGGGTAGAGAATTATAAGTACATTAAACAAAAACCAAAAAGTTAGATGTGCCAATACAACGTAGTCACTTTTCCTAAGATCAGCAATTCGCACAACAAAAACGGCGTCCATGGAAGCATGCCTGCAAAACGTAGACTAATCACGTTAATAGAGAAGTAGTAAAAACAATAGTTAATGGTAGAATGAACAACAATTACATTTAACCAATGCATAATATTTTCCAACCTACCTACCTACTGTGGAACATTACTGCTTGTGGAAGCGCCACGGGACTGCGGACATTTTCTACGGTTATGCCCGGAAGCATGACACAATCCACATGTTTGCTTGGGTTGACTCTCTATCAAATCTGCATCCTCCCTCCGCCATCCCGAGCCTCGATCCTTATTCCTCACTCCATCCATCTCATTCCTTATTCTTGACTTCACTGGTCGACCTTTGGCCCGCAACAATGCTGGATTAGGCAACCACTTTGGCCCCATGGGATCCCTCCACAATGATTGTGACTTGGGAATCACAAATGCATGCTGATAAGTGTTAAGGGCATTGTCCAAACCATAACATGGGTGAATATATGCGGTCGAATCAATATTCAAATAGTCACATACTCTAATTGCATGTGAACACGGGATCCCTATGTTTTGCCATTTCCCACAACTGCATGTTCTTTCCCGTATCCGAACTTCATAACTGTGGTTTCCCCCTCCTGCGCTACTCGTGAATGAAGTAACTATCTGATATATCATCTGTTCACTGTTAAATGGCTTGAGATAGTGTTTCTCAGACTTAAGCTTATTTCCTTCCCACTTGTCAAAGGCATATTGACTCCATTTCTTACCCTCTGATAGGCGATTGAGGTATTCTTTGTGCCGGTCGTGGAAATATTCAACAAGTTTGGACCAAGTAAACTCAACCAATGCGGCAATAGGAAGGCCCCGTGCACCTTTAAGTACACCATTGAAGCACTCTGATATATTGGTTGTCATTGCCCCAAAACGTCTTCCATCATCATGTGATTGGGTCCACATATCCACAGACTCGCTCATTAGGTATGTGTATGGAAGATAATCTTGACTCTTTTCCTTCCCATCCTTCCCCGTCACCTTCTTCTTATTCCGAATGGCCTCCATTTCCACTTGCTTAATGGAATCCATTATGGTATCAAATTTAACTACCTGAGTAGCATATCCTGCTTTCAAGCAAGCTGACTTTAGAGTCGAGTTCTGAAAATGTGTGTTGAAGTTGCTAACAACATGTCGAATGCAATATCTATGATATACCCGTGTTCTTCCATCATCCCCTCTAGGCCAGTTTGCAATGGCATTCTTGATACCGAGATGTCGGTCAGAAATTATGCAAATGCCTTCTTCGGATATCACGTGGCCAATCGTATCTCTGAGGCATTGTAAAAACCACCTCCAACTGGACCCTGACTCATAATCCACAACAGCAAAGGCAAGAGGGAATACCTTGTTGTTAGCGTCGGTTGCCATTGCAACCAACAACTTTCCCTGATATTTACCATACAGATGGGTCTCATCAATACTGATAAATGGCTTGCAATACTTGAATCCATCAATGCTTGGACCGAAAGACCAAAACACATAATTCAATAATACGGTGTCATCTTCATCGGTGGGTATCGTACGATAGAACACTTGGGTAGTTGGATCCATATCAATATATGCCATAAGCAACTTTTGCAACCTCTGGTAAGACTCTTCCCAATTCCCAAACAGCTTCCCAATCGCCTTTTGTTTCGCATCCCATACCTTGTAGTAAGAAGGCTTATGACCCTCATATTTCGACTCTATCATAGATCGAAGATGCTTAATTGGAGTAGTGTGATACTCACTTAACTTCTTAAGGATGTCTGATGCAATAAAGTTAGAATTCATCATTCTACCATCATTTCGCACCCCAGTCCGTATACACGTGTGAGGACCCTTGTACACGGTGACCATCCATAGTCGCTGGAGATTGGGCTTCATGACTGCGCAGACATACCACTTGCATGACTCATCCACGCATTTTGCAGAAAGTTTTGTCGTCGTCGATCTACTGATCACATACTGTTTGTTTTCCTTGAGGGCACATATTGTTAATACACATTGCACCTCCACCTTATTGGCAAAAGTCAAGCCTTTGTACAAATTCATCCCCTCTCTCCAAGTAGACACAAATGGTATCTCCACATGTGAAGGATCAACCATATTTTCCCAAGTATTTGCAGAAAATGACAAAGCAGGAGGTGCGTAGGCAGGGATTGTGTCCGTAATGTTTTGGACACTAAGAACATTGTCTGCATTAAGTTCATTACCGTCAAATGTCTCATCATCATCAATGTCCCTCTCACAGTCCCTAAAGTCCCCTCTCTCAATCCTGTCTTCAATCTGATCTCCATCATCAAAATCTTCATCGTCAATGGCAGTACTCCCATCAACATAGTCGTCATCATCATCATCGTCATCCTCATACTCATCATCATTCTCATCCTCATACTCATCATCATTCTCATCCTCATCATCATCATTATCATCGGCATGAAAATTATCATGCTCTACATGTGTAAAATACTCATATTGAGCATCCGGAACTGTAACCAGTAAACTTGTTTGTGTTTGTTGAATTTCATCGATACTAACTTCTGCACGCGGCTTTAACTGTATGTACAACTCAATGTTAGTTACTTCAGGTATTCTCTCCAACTTGTCAAACATGATCTTCACATGTTTGTCTGTTTCTATCGCCATGTACTTGTAATTAATTCGGTGCCTCAGGATTTCATTTGGCATACGATAAGTAATTTCTATGTTGTGCACAGCAGGATTCTCACACAACTCTTCCATAACCATCATCTTCAATTCGTCAAGGGTCTTGAACCTACGATCAATTTGGGTATAATAGCTCTTTATACCCGGCCCTTCAAATGGCAATCCCTTGTTCGCATTGGCATTCTTCAGGGGACCACCGTGGTATAAGATTATATCAATTTCAGGCATTGTGAACCTGTTAAAGTCAAGTTACCATGTTAGTTAAATCACATGGTCGTAAACTGGGGGAAAAAAAGTAATGTGATCTTAAGGCAGAACATATTCAAGCCAGAATTTTCATAGGTAATTACTAGTTTTATAGACATTATATAACTTGTGGTACCCATGGTTCTAAGTTTGGCTTCAGAACAAAATTTGAAACATATCTAGTGGAGCAACCCCAAAAAATAAAAGGTAAGGAAAATATATATATATTTAAAGAATACATAGAACAAGAGGAGAGACTTTACAAAGATGATGTAGCATTAACAAAACATATTAAATTCACAAAACCAAAGTATTCCATATCCTTAAGGCTTAAATGTCATTACCAGATACCAAATTGTTTCCAAAATGACCAATTCTTATCATTTTATTTTTATTTTTATAATGATCAATTCCTTATACAGCCATGTATTGTATAGGTCAGTGCATTTTAAGAATTACTTTCAGGCATTTGATTATGATACCCATTCATTCACTACCCATTTCATACCCAAAATAATGATGAACAAAGTCAAAAAAACGTGTAAGATCATGCTAAAAATAAAAGCCTAGAAATGATGAATAACAATTTGTTAACAAAATGGGCAAATAAATACTCAACAAAATTAACACTGACAAAACAAAGTTCTAATTCACAATATTGGAAACTTAACTAAGTTATGTCAACTATCTACAAAATAAATAGTCAAACTCTTTAACCCACACCCATAGACAACTAATACCCAACTACAATAACAATCAAATTATGCAAACCCTTACCTGAGATATGAATTTGTTCAGAGGAAAGAGCAGTGAAAGAGGCAGTGTGGTGAGTGAGAGTGAGAGGCAATGTGGTGTGAGAGTTATGGGTGAGTGAGAGTTAGTGAGGCTGAGAGACTTAGTGAGGATGCTCTGTTTTTGGGTGAGAAGGCTGTGTAGTGAGCGTGATATATGGTTAAGTGTTAAATTTTTTTCGGGCTCAGCGTGTAAAATTTTTTGTCCAGTGGAACTCGAGTCTTATAGACTCGAGTTCCTTGTAATTTTTTCTAGGCAGTGGAAATCGAGTCTATAAGACTCGAGTTCCTTGAAATTTCAATGTAAGTGTGATTGTAATATTTTCAGTAAAACTCGAGTCTTTGAGACTCGAGTTCTATATGCCATATCTCGAGTCTTAAAGACTCGAGATCTAAGTGGATTAAATTATCTCCAGCTCACCAACTGGTCCGCGATGCGGTGGAGTGGGATTGAAAACAGCATCTCGAGTTTCTGAAACTCGAGATGCTACTTTCCATTATTCTTACACCACATGTTTAACTTACTATATACAACTATATTGCACTGGTATTTTGCACATTTCCTCCATATTTATATTGATGAGGTTCCTCTCCGTATGCCTAAGAATATGGGGCTGTTGACTTCCCTTCAAACACTGCCAATTTTTGTTGTGGGTGATAGCATCGAAGAAGATGAAGGTCATAGCATCAAAGAATTGGGAGCTTTAAAGAATCTGAGAGGAGAAATAGACATCTACAATCTAGGTTTTGTGGAAGATGAGGAAGAAGCAAAAAGTGCAAAATTAAAAGAAAAGGAAATATTCAAGTTGGGATTATACTGGAATTATGAAGAAGATTATAGAGATAAAGATGAAAAGGTGTTGGAAGGCCTCCAGCCTCACCAAAATTTGAAAAGCTTAACAATTGAAGGGTACGGAGGAAAGAAATTCCCATCATGGGTTGGTTTGTCGCTACATCACAATTTGATTGAGATCAAATTGGGATGGTTCAAGAATTGTGAAGAAGTTCCTACTCTGGGGCATTTACCCTGTCTTAGGGTTCTTGAAATATCTGGAATGATGGAGGTAAGATGTATAGGAAGCGAGTTTTACAGTGATGAGAGTTGCAAAAATACAATATTATTTCCGGCATTGAGAATACTTAAATTGGAGGAAATGGTAGTCTTAGAAGAGTGGAAGGATGCAAAAGAGTTGACAAGTGCAGGTGAGGTGTCGGTGTTTCCTTGCCTAGAGGAGCTCACCTTACTTGCCTGTCCGAAGCTGAGATATTTGCCAGACTCACTGCACACCTGCACTTCCCTTCAGGAGTTGGTAGTGGATTGCTGTGACCTGATGAATTTGCCAGGTGTCCCGTCGTCCATAATAAGGTGTGGTATTGAAGACCTACCCACTGGCAGTGAATATTTGGAGAATTGGGATTGTCTGCCTTCTTCGTCTTCTACTTCCTCCATTCAACTCTCCCTCCAAAGTCTCAAGTTTATGGGGCCGGATACTCTCCTGGACCAAATTCAATTTTTCATTGCCCTTAAAATTTTGTGGATAGAAATAAATTTGGTAGATTTGCCAGAGTGGTTGGGCAATATTTCTTCTCTTCAACAGCTGTATCTTGCGTATTGCGGTAACTTGGTGCATCTGCCCACCAAGGAAGCCATGCAACGCCTCACCCAATTGAAAAAACTAGTGATTTTTCGTTGCCCTGAATTTGAACACAATGAGAGGATCAAGATTAGCCACGTTCCATGGGTTGAAATCAATTCTGAGTAAGTCTATATCCTCTTCTATTCTCTTCTATTCGTAATGGATGAGAGAGTATTCCTGGAATGAATACTTAATTGAACCCCATTCCATTGATGAAAATATATAAATGCTACAATTTGGATTAATGGCTTTTGAAATTTATCTCACCAACTACCATGGCAACACTTGAAAAATTTCTACTCTTCTTCTTCTGCAATCATTTGCGAGAAGTCACTAAAAGCATTATATAATTTAGTTTTTTGTGATTGCTGCAAATTGGCTTGGTTCTATTCAAATTTTTGTCTCTGCAAATTATCGCAAAGAATTAAAAAGTTGCTAAAAACATAATATAATTAAATATATTTTCTGATCGTGATGGCTGCCAATTGGCTTGCTGCTATTCAAATTTTTGTTTCTGTAAATTACCAAAAGAATTAAATTGTTGCTAAAGGCATAGTCTATTTAAATATTTTCTGATTGTTACCTATTGTCTTACTGCTATCAAATTTCTGTTTGTTAGCCTAGCCTATTTGCTTTCTACAAATTTTTCAAAATTGAAAATTTCTGGACATTGGGAAATTTAGAATGTTGGATTCATCAACCATTAGAACCTCCTTTATGTCCAAATACTCATTCTTTGGCTCAGCATTTCTTGTAACCTTCACATATTGGTACTATAAGAGTTCATGGATCAGTTCTTTCGATTAGGACTGTCTATAACTTAACGGTAGATTTTGTTGATTTGGGCTAGGTCATAATTGCGCTGTTTATGAGGGTGAGTTTATTGTGGCAGAATGGAGTTTAGTTGCATAAGAATGAGAAATTGGGTGGGTGATGCTCTTGATTTTTCATTTCAAGTTTGGGTTGGGGGCTCAGTTTTACTAGTGCAAGAAAAATTTAACTTAAAATTTCAGACAGCACTAAAGGTGTTGATGGTTCTAATATATCTATATATGGTTTTTACCTTTAGATGGTATCCATATTGCAAAGATTTCTGAGTCTAACTCAGGAAGCTGGTGAGAAGTTTGCGTTTGGGAAAATAATTAAGTTGATGACAACTACTGCCAAGGCACTTCAGGTTTGCTTTCTCTTACCATTTGAATTACGTGTACATAATTTACTTCATAATTGGTCATTTACAAGACCAAATTCAGTTTATGTATATTTGTTGAGTCATAGTCTGTAGCCAATGTGCATATCTACAATGTATAGATTTGTGTTGAGTCATGAGTGCAGTCATATCACTGGATTGTGGTTTCACACTGTTTGACATGAAAGTCATTCTGTGCTTTTAGTGTTATTATAGCTTAGCCTGAACAGTGTTGGAATGCTCTTTGCTGTGACTCTTTTAGTTTTTGACATGGATATAACGAAGTAATTGCTAGTCATATATTTGCCATTAGTCAGAAAAATTACAAATGCCTTTGTGTCACCATTAATAACAGCAAGTTATGTCAATCATATAGATAATTTGATTTACAATTTACTTTTTATTTTATATCAGAAACTGAGGTTAATGAATTATAATGATCACAAATGGGCTTCGGTTAACAACTCAAAGTGTTCTTTCTATAACATAACTTTTAACATCTTTACCACAATAATCTTAAATCTAAAGTGATAAAGTAATGAATGTAAAATTTTCATGGCAACGAAAGAAAATTGCAAATATACCTTAGCTTTCCTAGTTTTTGTGTACTTATGAAACTTAGATTCAAACTGATTGTCAAACTTAGCTTCAAACGGAATCCTCAAACTGATTGTTTTTCCATAACTAGGGCCAGTACTCTTGATCAGATATTGATTCTCAAAATTTTAACAATTATCTCTACTGTTTTTTGTGTGTGGTGGGTGAAGATGACACACCATTAGCACCAGCTGAAGTGGTTGAAATTACATGTTGACTTTTCCATGATTTTCCTGGCCTTTGCTTTTAGATTTAGGCCCGGGCACTGTAGCTTCACTCATCAAATCACCTACGAGGTTTCTCTGTAGATTTTATTCAGAATCCATAAGCAAATAACTAAAGATAACAACAAACTCAAAAATTAATAATGATAAGTTAAAAAACAAAAAAAAACAAAAAACAAAAAAAAGTTAAAGAAGAGAGAAGCTAGTGAGATGGTGAATACGTATTTGCCACACTTTGACACCTTGAATAAATGACTATGAAACCTCCTTAAGTCCATTAACCCTCATAAAAAATTTATAAGAAATAAAAGAAAAGAAAAAGTTTTGTATTACTGAGTAGAGAAAGGGAGATCAGTCTTTCTAGCATAATTGTTCCAAGATTACATACTTTGCTCTACTTTAATACTTTCTGCAAAATAAACCTCAATTCTTCTCAGGTTTCCATGCTTATTTACGTATCTAAAGTATTGATTCAATACAATAAGTGTATGATTCAGCCAATAGTCTCCTCCTTCCTCCCATTGGTCCAACAACATTTTCTAAACAATTAATGCTTCTTGAATTAATTACTGGAAATTTGTGAATTATCTAAAACAATTATGAAAGTTGTGATTCCATTTGAAATTTTCAAAATTAAAATTTTATGGCAATTTGGAAAATTTCAATATTGAAATGGTTGCTCTTAGATTTTGCTTTGATGTCCATTGATAAAAACATACTCATTATTTGTCTCAACATCTCTTGTAACCTTCACTTATAAGCTGGCCATTAATTTCTTGAGCTGAAACTGCAACAGAACATAAATCAGTTCTTGTTCTTAAAGCTCTCTATCATTTGGCAATAGATTTTGTTGATTTGGGCTGAGTCATAATTGCCATGTTTATGGGTGAATTGTGTGGGTGAAGGTCTTGCTGACTTTAGTTTTCATATCATATGCAGGGTGTAGTGATTTAAGTGATCCCCAGTTCAACTAGTGCAAGCAAATTTGAACTCACATTCTTATAAAGTTTCTGACAACACTGAAGTTGTTGATGGTTCTACTTCTAATATATTAATATATGGTTTCCACATTTTGAAGCTCACAAGAAGATTTCATCTCGTAAAATAGTGAACTTGATGACAAATGATGCCAAGGCACTTCAGGTTTGCTTTCTCTTTACCGTTTGCGATATGTATATATAATTTACTTCGTAATTTGTGCTTTACAAGACCCTATTCAGTTTATGTATTTGCAGAATCACTGTGTTCTATAGCCAAATGTACATATTTACATAAACAAAAGTTTTAGTCTATGTAAAGGCGTATGTGTCAACTCCGCATATGTGTTCATACATCACCAAAACAATGTATAGAGTTATATTGAGTACAACCAAATCACTGAATTGTGGTTTGACTCTCTTGATATGAAAGTCATTCTGTCTGTATGGTGTTATTATACCTTGGACCTTCTCAATGTTTACAATCATATTTTAAAAATATTTATCAAAATAATAATAATAATAATAATAATAATAATGATTCTGGCATGATTAACCTATAGAGACTAACAATCTATGAGTTAGATGGAGGAAGGACTAATTAAATCTTACACTAGTCATGTTCCAGCAATTTAGATCTTATGTAATAAGCAATAAAGTTTTTCTGTTTTAACTCTATAAATTGATGAATTTTTACCTATTGAACATTTGGAACATGGCCAATAAAATTCATAATTTTTAATTTTTAAATCTTTCTTAATGTTAAGAAGAGTTTAGCATTTTGGAAAATCAAATAGTAAATTGTTATTTTGAAATTTTCCCTTTTCATTTTTGATCTGCTGGCATAAACTTGCTAGCTTTTTCTTTCAATTGGTTTTCCAAAATTTCAGATATTAATACATCGTCATATATGTTTGTGTCGGTGTGCTGTATCTTTCACATTTGTTGGTGGTTCATGTTTTTTTGAATTTTTTTTCCATAAATTGGATCATTCAGAGACATCACCATTAGTATAAGGCCATAATACATTAGCTCCTCTTCAAGCACTGTGTACAATAATTATGATTTCAATAATCTGCTTCATCTGCTCTCATGGTATACCTCACCAAATTACAAATTTTACCGATTTCTAAATGCCCTCAATTTAAGCCAAGGGAATCGTTGTCCCGTGTCTTAAAGGGCTATTTTATAGTATTTTCAACTGGGGAATAGCTGAAATTAGTGCAGAAAACAAGTTTAAGTACTTTTCCTTTTTCACCTCTTCTTTTTACTTGGGCTTTTTTCTTTTCAACTAGTTTGAGTTACATGTGCAAGGCACGTGCTTGGCAATATATTGGGTACTTAAACATATGTCCTTAACTTTAAAATTTTGAAATTAACACCTTGATTCAGTGTTAACTTTCAGTTTTTATCTCATTGTCTATATTAATGTAAAAGTTAACAGTTTAGTGGGAAAAATACCACTCCAAAATAGCATTTAAATCCCTTTAAATTAGCAATATATGCAGTAAAAAAAAGTCCCAAAAGTCCCGAAATACCCATAATAATCTATGTTGTAAACCCATAAATCCCATAAAAGAAGAAAAGCCAATACATGAAATTTAAAACACCTTGACAAAGTACTGCTACCAAATATAGTTAGACACATCCATGGTTCAAAGAGCTCTTGAAAGCACTATGCTAGAAGTTGATTGTATGTAATACACATTAGCAGCCTAATGAGTTTGTCTATAGATCTAAACTTCATCTAAACAACACTAAGATTTCCTACCATTATGAACCGCTTGATTTTATTGCACTTCATCTTCCACTCTTGTTCTTATCCACTCTTGTAGAAAACTTTAGCACCAAGCCAAGGAAGGGTGCTTACACATCTTCTGTGGTAGGAACCACTTGATTTTGCTCTACCTCTTTGATATGCTTGTTGCTTCAACCTCTCTGCTACCTATTCCAGCTCCTGGATTGGTTTAACCATAGCAACAACCTCTAAGAAAATGGGAAAGAATCAAAGAGTTGACAAGTTAGGATTACCCACACGTTTCATTAATTCAGAAGTCAAGAAAACACTTGACACCCATTCAAAAATTGATGAAACAAGAAATAACCTATTTTCTTTTAGTAAATAATAAAAATGCTAGATTAATCTCCATTACGTTTGTAAAGAGGTAGAGTGCAATGAACAGTTTTTGAATCAAGACAATATCCAGTTTTGGCTTTTCGCAATACATAAGGATCTCAACAAGAAGGGAAAACTTTTTTTAAAAAATTACAAAATCAGAAATCATGGCAAACCTCATTTGTGAGTTGTGACCATCCCACAATTCTTCACTAGCAAGATAAAAAAACTCAAGGGAGCCATCAATCTTTTCCTCCTGCAATTTCTATAAGATGTCAGTGGCTAATGACGCAAAAATATAAGTGAGAAGCATGGAAAAAGGCATTCTTAACCTGACTAAAAGTATCAATTTGGATTGCTCTCTTAAATAGGGACTTGTAATAATATTAGACTAAACCATGTTCCTTTAGCAGAATGCTAAAACACAAATTTAGGTGCATTGAAAAATGCCAATATAAATTTACATTTTCAAATTAGCATTGATTGGTGGGATATTTAAAATGGTTTAAACAAGGATTAAAAGCTAATGATTCTAGTTTATTTTTGTTTTTCCCTACTTTCTTTTGGCTGGGATGCTAAAAACATAAACAAAAGCATACTTGATTCTTTTAAACATAAGAAATATATAACCATTCAATATCACATTTGACATAATAGGGTTTTTTCACTTCAAGTTGTTTACAAGTCATGCAATTTTCTCTACATATTAGTGAACTTATATAATCTGGTTCATTTGATTAAGACGGTTGTGCAGGGCAATTGGATGTAGGATATGCCTGCCTTTTCTTTCCATTATGTACTTCTGGAGCTAGGAGTGGAGAGGAAATAAAATAATATTGGTGCTACTGTAGAATTTTATGAATTGCTCATGGTAGTGCTACTGTAGAAAATACTTTATTTGAAAATGGTGATGGCAACTGAAGGAATTGATTATCCCCTCTAAGAGGGTTTGGATGCTTAAAGGCAGGATCCATTCATGACAAGTGACTAAATTTTATGCTAGACATCAATTTAGCACTACCCTCCTCTTTTATCTATTCTTCAAACCATTGTAAAAAATCCTCCTCGGCAAAGTCCTAGGAAGGTAATTCTTATATATTTCACATAGACTTAAACACAATTACAGTTCTTGAGTGTACATTGATTTTTCTACAGATTATATGATCCTCCCATTTGTAATGGGGTTCTTTTCTTTATATTCCCCTTCTTCACTTCATCTCAGCCCTCCATGTATAGATCAGATTGCTGGTTTTGATACTTGTTCTATTAGCATCTTCCTGAAATCTTTGTGGGTAACTGTAAGCTTGAATGTTACTGTTCAGGTATCACCTCTACATTAATGCGGCCAGAGAGTTAGCTACAGAGTATTCAATGCGGTGGTAGCAACTTTCTTCTATATATTTCTCAGCTTTCTTTTGTCTTATTCCATTTTGATGCTTATCCTTACCAGTATGATCGTTTAGTGCCTTGTTCTTGATGAAAGGTCGGACCTTTGATTTCTACTCTACTTAGCTGAGGAGGTATTTCTCCTTGGATTATACTCTTAATCCCTCATGATCAGACTTCTTCCACGGACTACTAACTTGTATGCCTTTGTTAGTGTTTACTTGTCCTCAGACACGACTCACGACCCAATACCCATTTCTGGGCCCTTTATTCCTACACACACACACACACACACACATATATATTGAGAGAATAGTAATTACAATAAAAGCTATAAATATATTAAACTAAATATATAGATATAAAAACATATTAGCTTCCAATATGATTTAGTAAAGTATGGACTAGTCTAGTGGTTGCTTCTCCTTGTTAAATATTAGCTCTGATACCATGTTAAATAACATTAGTATTGGCAACGCGATGTGTTATACCATGTTGTGTATGATAGAGTGGATGCGGAAGAGGAAGCATAGAATAGGAACACTGTGAACACGAGGGTTACGTGGCTCAGCCTTGTTAGTCCAGGGTTTAGTCGCCTATATGTACTCATGTTAGGGTTCATTGTAACACAGGTTATTGTACTACACTCTTATACAATAAAAATGTAGCCCTTAAGGGATTCCTCCATGGATGTAAGCCGACAAGGCTGAACCACGTAACCCTCGTGTTCTCAGTGTTCCTATTCTATGCTTTCATCTTCCGCGTTCACTCTAGCATACACAACATGGTATACACATCTCGTTGCTAATAATATTTAACATGGCATCAGAGCCAAACTCCATTCTTGGCATCAAACATTCCTCCGTGGATGTAGGCCGACAAGGCTGAACCACGTAACCCTCGTGTTCACAGTATTCCTATTCTATGCTTTCTCTTCCGCATCCACTCTATCATACACAACATGGTATAACACATCGCGTTGCCAATACTAATGTTATTTAACATGGTATCAGAGCCAAACTTCGTTCTTGGCATCAAACAAACTTCTCTAGCAAGCAAAGAAGATTCTCACGTGCACACCACCATCAAAAGTCACACATGCTTGTCTGCTGGATCTAGACTCCACTAGGGATGGCAATTTATGCCCGACCCGCGGGTACCCGGTCCGATTAGAAATAGGGTCGGGTATGGGTTTAAAAAAAAAACCCGATCCGGGTCCGGGTCAGGTCCGGGTTTTATAAAAAACCCGGCGGGTACCCGACCCGACCCGACCCGGTTAGATAAATTTAAAATTACAAAAAAAACCTAGCTATATATATATCAACTCTAACCCTAAAACTCATTTCCCTCATTTCTCTCTATGTTCAGCCGCCTCACTAACTCAGACTCTCCCTCTCACGCTCACCCTCACTCACATCTCATTTTCCCCTCACTGACTCTCACCCTCACTCACATCTCATCCTCACCCCTCACTCTCATTCACTCACCGACCCACCCTCACCCTCGTGGAGGAGCACAGATCTCATGGTGGTTGCCGTTTGTCACGGAGGAGCACGAAATCCATAGATCGGAGCTTGGGATTGTTAGATCGGAGAGAGATGAGGCCGTGTTGTTAGATCGGAGCACCGCCAATGGAGCTTAGTTAGTTTAGTGGTCTGAGTTCTTCATTTTTTTTTTTTTTTGGTTCATTTTTGTTTTGGGTTCATTTCCTCTCTTAATAGTTTTTGTTTTTGGGTATTTGTTTGAGGATGCAATCTGTATAGATGGAATTGGGATCTGAGCAGATGATGAGAATTATTAGTTTTGAATGCTGAAACTCCGTGAAGCTTTTCAAACCGAGCTTTTTAAAACTGATGCTCACCCAAAATCCACAGTTAACAGTTTCTTTCATTTTTATTCTCTTTAATTATTTGATTTTTTTGGATTAATTTCACCTTCGATCTATTTAGAATTGGAGCTGAGTTAATTAACTGCTAAGACTCTCGTGATGTTCTTTTTTGAATTTCGATTATTGGGTCGTAAAAATTGTAGCAAGATTGACGGCATAAAGAGAATCAGCATATTTACCAAAACCTAATCTAATTTAATGGAATGCAATCAAATTAGATAAGGTCATTTCTGTTTTGGTAGAAATCTGTGGCTGTGTTTGATATTTTCTCATCATAATGAAAGCGTATTAGGCACAGTTCAGTTAGGGCATAATTTTTTTTTTTTTTTTTGGTTGGGCCACGAATTGGGCCCAATCTCTAAACGGGGCCCGTGGGGCCCGCGGGGCCCGGCTGGGGCGGGTTCGGGCCCTGGAAAAAAACCCGATACCCTAAACGGGCCGGGTCCGGGCCACGGGTCTTGCCCCGCGGGTCGGGTCCGGGTATGAAAAAACCCAGCCCGAACCCGACTCGTTGCCATTCCTAGACTCCACGGCATCTTGCAGCCACCATGGCTCAGTGCTGTGTCCAAAATCCACAAACTCAAGCAAAGCTGTGACTTAACTTTTCAGATCTATGCAAATCCATGCCTCGCCTGATGAAACCAATACCACAGACGTGCTCCACGACCTCCCGCGAAAAAAACCCAGAAACACGGCCACCAACGGCAATCTCACGCGCCATTACGCGCTTTCATTGTAGCTCACGCGCCGCCTCGGATTCCTCAGGAGCAGATCCTCCTCCGGCAACACGCGCCACCATGACGACTTCGTAGCTCGCCGATCTGCCAAACCCCGAAGTCCGAGCATCAATCTCAGTCGCACGCGCTCGCACGCGCTCGCATGCGCCTTCCGGAGTTCTCCATGCGCCGGTGGAATACCCTCACGAGCCACACGCGCCTAAAGTCTGCTGCTGACGTCATCTTGACACGTCAGCACCACGCCAGCCTTTGCCACGTCATCCATAATCCAGGTCATCAGCCACGTCGCTAGCCAAGTCAGCAGTGTCGCCTCGTCAGCACCACGTCACCTAGCTGATTATTGACAAGACTGACCCGACCCAGACCACCCGGATCTGACTAGTGAAGCACTGACCGTTGACTTTGACCCTGGACCCATTGACTTTGACTTTTTGTGTTGACTTTTGACCAAAAGTCAAAATTTCCGAAATGGACAATCTTGCTCAGTTTTTCGCGTAGATTCCAATTTTGGACTCCGTTTCTTCATTTGAAGCTCCGAAATTGGTCAATTGGCATATTCTTCATTGTGGTTTCTTCAACGGCATTTTTCAAGGCATCTTCAAGTGATCTTCTCATGCTTATCCAACCTCAAGCCTTCATCGAGCTTCCGCCTTGAGTTTGAGGGAGGGTGTTAGAGATATATATTAGTCATATTAGCCCAATGTAATAGGCTTAAGCCCATTCCTGCTTGTACTAGTAGTCCAGGGTTTAGTCGCCTATATATACTCATGTTAAGGTTCATTGTAACACAAGTTATTGTACTACACTCTTATACAATAAAAATATAGCCCTTAAGGGATTCCTCCGTGGATGTAGGCCGACAAGACTGAACCACGTAACCCTCGTGTTCTCAGTGTTCCTATTCTATGCTTTCATCTTCCGCATTCACTCTAGCATACACAACATGGTATACACATCTCGTTGCTAATAATATTTAACACTCCTCTTAAGGGAGGAGGTTCAAGCCTTGAAAAAACCAAGGATGGATATTGGGCAGCCTACAACAGTGGGTAAGAGAGAGAAAGTTTGAGATCAAATTCAGCAATTCAATTTCCATTTTTCGTGCAAATTTATCACTTGGGTACTGAAATCTACATATCAGTATACATGTCTAGTATTATACACAGGAGATGCACAGCTTAATCAAGAATTATGTGTAAACTAAAAAAAATAAGAAAATATTTTCTAATTTAAGTAAAATTAAATAATAAAATAGATAAAACAATTTATCATCAAATTTATATCAAGACATGCTTAATAATAAGCGAAAAAGAAGATTGTTCTCAAAATCAAATCCATGTCATAAATGTGTAATTCATATATGATATACAAAATAATAGAAAATCATGTCTAACCATATTATGCACAAATGTGTAACAACATATCACCATTGGAACCCATGTCTATAATTCATATACAACATACAAAATAATTGAAAAAAAAATCATGTCTAAGCATATTTAATGATTGATTCTCAAACCATAGCCATATAAATTGGATAAAACTTAAGAAAATTAAGTTAAACAAAAGAAAAAAAATATTTATACAGAACCTATTCAATTTTGATGGAAACAAATAGAGTAAATAAATACATACTTGCAAGGTTGTAGGTAAAAGAATAGAATAATAGAGGAAAAGACTGTATGGTAGATATTTATTATGAATTATTTGATATATATATATATACACACACACACATACACACACTTTACATTGAAGAAATTGATATGAACAAAAAGTCTAATGTCAGTTTAATTTGTGGAAGTGTGAAACTGAAATCTAAATCTTAAAATTAAGTGGCATGTGAAGAGGAAATCCAAAAAAAAAAAAGAAGGCCAAAATGCAAAACTGACCTTCTTTGTTACACTAAAATTCATTTCAGTCATTTAACTCTATTTTATGTCAATTCAGTCCTCTAAGTTTTGAAAGTGTTCAATCAAGGCCTCCGTTAGACCTCTGTTAACTCTACTGTTAGCTCCTCCTATAACTGTGTCGTTTTGTTGTTATTTAATATTTAATTAATATTTATTATTTATTTCAAAATTTTAAAAAGTAAAATACCAAGATGAAAGCGTAACAACGTACCCAGGTGCCTAACCCAATGAGAGAGAGATTGGGAGATCGAGAGAGAGTGGGATGAGAGAGGGAGCAAGTGCTAGGTCAAAGATGTGGAAATTTGAAATCAGATATTTTTTAAAGCATTTTCGTCGGCTCCAAGATAGTTCTACACCGGAAGTTTCATCCACAAATACAAGGATAAAAACAAGCAAGATTAATAAAAGTTTTGCTAGAAGTTTCTTCACAATACGTGTACTGTCTTTACTATACTATACTTTTGTTTGCTAGAGACTATTTGGACTCAATACTTTTGAAAGTTTAGGCTTGCTAGAGAATATTGGACTCAATACTTTTCAAAGTTTAGGCTTGGATTTTGATTTATCAAACAGTTTCAAATCTACAGGGGTCTCGATCACTTGCTTGTTCTCTCTCGTTATGCTTCATTTAAAAAAAAATAAAAAAAATAAAAAATAATTTTAGAAATACACTGCCTTTTGGGATGGGGCTAACAATAGAGTTAACAGAAATCTAATGGAGGTCTTGATTGAACATTTTTGAAACTTAAAAAATTGAATTGACAAAAAATAAAGTTAAAGCACTGAAATAAAATCAATTGAAATTTAAAAGGTTAATTTTGTATTTTAACCAAAAAATAAAAAAAGAGTCACGGTGTATGAAGAGTAAATCCAAAGAGAAAAAGTAAGGGACAGTACTGCATGTTTTATTAAAATACTAAAAGTAGTTTTAATAAACGTAAACCCGATCTTCTTTCTACAAGTGGAGCACCTAATACTCGTACTTTTGCTACGCATGCGCAATATACAAATAAATACAAATAAACCCGATCTTCTTTCTGCAAGTGGAGCGCCTAATACTCCTACTTTAGCTACGCATGCGCAATATACAAATAAACCCGATCTTCTTTCTGCAAGTGGAGCGCCTAATACTCCTACTTTTGCTACGCATGCGCAATATACAAATAAATACAAAGAAACCCGATCTTCTTTCTGCAAGTGGAGCGCCTAATACTCCTACTTTAGCTACGCATGTGCAATATACAAATAAACCCGATCGTCTTTCTGCAAGTGGTGGGCCATAACTGAAGAAGAAGAAATGGGAGGCAAATGTTAGCAAAGTTATACATTGCAAACACCATTATATCACTTCTATTCTCCTCTTCCACTTGTTCTTTTCAGACTATTATTACCTTCTCTCTTTCTCTTGCTCTTCCTGAACTCCGTTATTGCATCTACTTATTTTCAAGGTATACCAGTAAGTGCACTCTCACATGTCTTTCCTCCTGTCCTTTTTTTTTTCCTTTTTTTTTTTTCTTGGCTGAATAAATAGTTTAATTAACCATTAATAATTCCAAATCTATATATTAAACAGGGGGAAAAAAAATTCAAGTCTACTTTATTCAAGTCATTAAAATTAATACTAAAAGTTTGAACTCCAAATCTTTATTTACTTGGCTAAATTACATATTACACCCTTTGTGGTACACCTATAATAAATGGAATTATTATGTGGTTCTTTTTTTTTTTTTTTTGAGCCTCATCTAACTCATGCCTTTCTGTATAGTTGAAATTCGAAAATCTCATCGAATCTAAAGTTTAGTATATTAACCTTGTTCAATTAAGAACATGACTAATGGTGAAGCCATGATTTGATTTTAGGGAGTACAGAATGTATATGAGTATTTGAAACCAATCTAAATAATAATAAAAAACCATTAATATGAATAGTAAGGGATATATGTAAGCAAATAAAAAATTATTTATTATAATTATTACCGGTTAGAGGTTTTTTTATACACGAATAATTCATTTTGTTTTTTTGTTTTTTGTTTTTTCAAATTCCACTCATGATTCTCAAGAAATGAATTTTAGTAGCTTGACAAATCTCAAATACGACATATGTGAATTTTAACATTTTGGTTAATATACTCATAAAATATCAAATTGCAATGTTTTAAAAACTATTGTGAATATATATACTTGAAACTTTGTAGTCATCTTAAAAAATAAAATAAAATTTTTACCAATTATATATTTTTTATTTATACACAAAAAATTAAAATTTTTAGTCGTTTTTTTTCAACATTTGTTATCCTGCATGTTTCAAACCTTTAACAATCATTGATAAAAAAAAAAAAATTTAAAAAAAGACTTTCTTATTCTTTTTCAAATGAAGTTTGACACATAAAATAAATAATAATCTATTAATTATATATAATTAAAAAAAACAATTGCATAAATAATCCATAAAAAATAAGGAAAACTAAAATAATAATAATTACAAAAATTTAAGATGGGTAAAAGGGGAGGGTGGGGGGGGGGGGGGGGGGTGCAAATTTATTCTAAACTTTATATTTGAGATAATATAAACTCATTCCATGTGATGATTGATGAGTTGGTTGGAGAAAAACCAAAGATTCTCATGAACATGAAGCTTTTTGAAACAAAGCTGTATGTAAAAAGGGCCTCCGATTAATGCTTCCAATGGTTTGAGACTTTGATCCATTGAAGTAAACATCTGCATTGTTTGTGCTAAAATACCTTTTTGGGTGGCAGCGGCAGATGATCGATCACACACTGGTAGAGGCTTATGATAACAGAGTCTTTGTAATTAGTTGGAACTCTTCTAAAATTTCCAACATATAGGAAACAAATTAATCTAAGAATCCAAAAAAGAAAGGCATGTAATATAAAATATTAATCTCAACTTCTATGGCATTTCACTAAGTTCTTATATATGTACATATATCACAATCTCATCCCATATATATACCCGACACATCGAAGCCAAAAAACCATCTTCTTTCGGCGAGTGATATAAAACACGTTATAATAGAATGCTATTGTTCTCAGACTTTACCTCTTCTCTTTCTCTCTGCGTCCATTTGCTGCATCTACCTGTTTGTGAACTAATAGAGCAAGTGACTAAGTGCACTCTGACATGTCTTTCATGCTATAGATTTTATATTTTCTTGGCTAAATATTATAGTTTATTAACAATTTAACAGAGTAAACAAAATAAGAGGAAAAGTTTGATGGATGTGTTTCAAGGATTAGATTTATTGATGGTGCTATATATCTAATCTAGCCATTAGAGGGCGTAGCAAAAAACTTGAGGGTGATTTTGATAGACATCATAAAATAATTATATAATATTTTTAAACATATTAGAACAGAGCTTATTTTTATTATTCTATAGATCTATTTTATTTAAATTAATTTTATTATTCGATATATTCATTTTTACTATCAATTTTTTATTATTCTAATATTAAATTCTTTATGTATTTATTGTAAGGGAAAAGAAATATGGTTCGAAAGAAAGATCAATTTTGGGAGCATGCTGAAGATCTAAATGGTCGTTTTAAATGTAAGTTTTGTGAACGTGATTTTGCTGGGGGTGCTACAAGAATTAAACATCACTTGGCTGGAGTTAAAGGTCACGATATTGATATTTGTACAAAAGTGTCTAAAGAGGTCCAAGAGGAAGCTTCTCAAATAATTGAAGAACCTAACAAAAAACTTAAGGGTGCATCAACTTCAAACAAAGATAAAAAGAGGGAAATCAACTCAACTTCAATATCAAAGGATGTCACATTAAGCAGAGTGTTTAAAAAGGTGAGTGAAGATATAAATTTTTTATTTTTAGATTATATTTCATCATAATCTAGGCTATGAACTTGTGATAATATTTTCAATTATTGATTTTAATTGTTTGGATCAAGTAAAACATTATAATAAATTTTCTTATTATTTAATGAAATTTTTTTCTTGCAACAAGTGGGGAAGAGGAGTTTGAACTCATGCTCTCTTCCATTGGAGAAGTGTAT
Source organism: Quercus glauca (assembly GCA_023736055.1). NCBI lineage: Eukaryota > Viridiplantae > Streptophyta > Magnoliopsida > Fagales > Fagaceae > Quercus > Quercus glauca. Next base: position 47,065,331 of record CM043324.1, read on the forward strand.
TGTCATTAAACTACAAAATTCTTAGCATTATTACTTTATTTATTTATTTGAATAATTTGATAGTTATAAGAGTGGAGAAAGAGGATTTGAATCCAATTTCTCATAATAAACAAGAGTAGATTATGCCAATGAGTTACAAGAGTTTTGACTTGGTGTTGTTGTTGTTGCTTTATTTATTTATTTATTTATTTATTAAATGTGGAAACAAACACACATAGGGAAAAGGGAGTGTGTGTGTCTGTTTCTGAAATTTAAGGGGAGGGAGGAGGAGAAGAAGGTAGTTGTCCCATATTACTTAAATTAATATGTTATGTATAATATAACTTAGATAATAAAGCAAAAGATAGAAAATAAGATAAAGGATTTGTATTCAATACTAACTGTTCATTTCTAACAAAATTGTACTCTGCACTACGTTATAGACTTGTCAAGTTCATCCTCTAAGGTTCTTAGACATTCACATTAAGTGTATGTTTGGATTGCACTGAAAACAGGGGGCTTGTGCATCTGTGTTTTTTTTGTGTGGGTCCCTTGTATTGTTCACGAAACCCACAAGTACAGATTTCAGCAAATTTTTCTTTAAAACTAAGTCCCACGATACTATTCACATATTTAAAAATTATTTTGTTACAGTGTTTTCAGTTTTCAGTAGTGAGCGATATCCAAACAGACCCTGAGTGAGACACCCCCCCCCCCCCCCCCAAAAAAAAAAAAGACTTTATCTATTTACCCACTAATGCCACCTTTTCATTCTTTCATTTTCAACCTTTTTTTTTTTTTTTTAAGAAACAGCTTAGCGTTTTTTTCCCCACCTTTGTACATTTTTTAAAGAACTTATTGTCGGCCACTGAAGTCCATGTATTCTCGTCATTAGACTCATTCGTCCCAAATTGGTTGTCCTCTTTAGAAAATCTATTTTTTTAGGAAATATTATTTAATGTATTTTCTTTTAAATAAAAAAAAAAATTCAAGTTTCCAAACTACTATCATTAAGTTCAACTCTAATGAAAGTGGGATATTATAGATGCTAAGAGCTTTGTAACTTGAATTGATTGCCACTTCTTGGTATGTTCATGACATTCTGAGTTCAAATCTCCCCTTACCTATTGTAACTATTGAATTATTAAAAAAATAAATTAAAAAAAAAAAAAGAAAAGGAAAAGGGTTATTGGCATGTATATTAAATCACTTGAATTTAGCATGTATATTAATAATAAAGAGAATTTGTAATCCAATGATGAGATTTTAAAATATTAATCTAATAAAAGTTAGTAAATGGTATAAGACGAGCATATATTCATTCATGATATTATGTTCTTTATTTATTTATTTATATTCAAGGAGAAAGAAATACAAGTAGAAAGAAAGATCAATTTCATATATTCATTCATGATATTATGTTCTTTATTTATTTATTTATATTCAAGGAGAAAGAAATACAAGTAGAAAGAAAGATCAATTTCAGGAGTACGCTAAGGAAGAAGATGGTTATTTTATATGAAAGTTTTGTGAACATAAATTTCCTAGGGGAGCTTCAAGAATTAAATTATACTTGACAAAAGTCAAACGTCTTGATATCGATATTTGTACAAAAATGACTGAATAATGTTCATGCAAAAGCTTATCTAGAGATTAAGGGGCCTAACAAAAAGCTTAAGATGACATCCACTTCAGGCAATGCTAAGGAGAGTAAAAATTCCTCAAATCCAATATCAAAAAATTGTCGCACAATTGATTATCTATAGCTTTAACTCAAAATATAATTGTTTATTTCTTACAAAACCATACTCTTACATTTGGCAAACAATTTTTATACTAATTTCTTTGTGCAGAGTAACGAAGAATATGGCACTGAAATCGTCCTTAGTGTTGCAGTGGAAGGACTATTAGCCAAGGTGAGATCACTTGTTATTGATCATATTGGTTCTGGATTGGGTTACAAGGAGCTGCTAATAGAGCTTCTTGTCTCATTATCCAAGATTCAAGTTGTGTTACAAGACACTGAGAAATGGAAAATAACTGATGAACTAATGAGGATCAGGTTAGCGGAGTTTAGAGATGTTGTTTATGATGCTGACAATGTGCTAGATGAGTTTGACTATGAGATTCTTAAGCAAGGTGTACAATCTCAAAACCAAATAATGGAAAGTGTTGGCATTTCACTCTTTAATATAGAAAACAAAATGAAGACCATCATCAATAAATTATTGGATACAGTTAAGAATGGTCTTAGAGTGGGGTCTATGGATACAATCCCCAAGATTAGCCTGGATAGAGGGGTAGACTCCTACCTCAATGATTTAGAAATTGTAGGGAGAGGATATGATGTCTCAAAAATAGTGAGCATGTTGACTAATGCAAGCAATCAACGTATCTCCATTCTTCCTATAGTGGGTATGGCAGGTCTTGGAAAGACAACTTTAGCAAAAAAAGTTTGTAACGATGAATTAATAAGAAAACATTTCGATGTAGTAGCATGGGTATGTGTCACTAAGAATTTTAATTTTAAGAGGATTTTATGTGAGATTCTTCAATGTACTGATGAAAATCAACTTTTAGACTGGTATCATCTCCAAAGTGAACATGAAATACGTAGTGAACTTCAAAGAAGATTGCGTGGGAACAAATATCTTCTTGTACTTGATGATGTGTGGATTGATGATTATGAGGAATGGAGTAAATTAATGAGTTACTTGTTCAATTCTAGTTCAAATACAAGAAATAATATTATTGTAACAACCCGTAGGGACGAAGTCGCAAATCTCATAGGCACACAACCCCAATATTATCTGGAAAAATTATCAAAAGATGAATGTTGGTCCATATTTGAAAAAAGAGCATTTGCAAATAAAAAAATTACCCGAACTACAGATTTGGAGTCTATTGGAAGAGAGATTGCTAAAAGATGTGGAGGGCTTCCATTGGCTGCAAAAGTTTTGGGAGGAATAATGTGCTTTAAATATGATAAAAGCGAATGGTTATCAATTCAAAATAATAAAATTTGGGATTTATTGGATGATGATACTAATAGATTCTTTCGGATATTGAGGTTAAGTTTTGATAATCTTCCAACACCATCTTTAAAACAATGTTTTGCATATTGTGCAAATTTTCAAGATTATAACATCAGAAAGGATAAAGTTATTCAACATTGGATGGCTGAAGGGTTCCTTGAATCATCTAAAGAAAGTTGTACGATGATGGAGGATATTGGTAACTTGTATTTCAATATCTTGTTGGCAACTTCCTTTTTCCAAGATGCTAGAAAGGATGAGTATGGTAACATTATCAGCTGCAAGATGCATGATTTGGTGCATGATTTTGCACTCTCAATTATAAAATCTGAAACTCTAATTTTGGAGGGAGCTTCAATGGATGATGTTGGCAACGCTCAATGTTTATTTTTCCGCTTTGTTGACCAAACAACACAAAGAATTTCATTTATTGGAGATGATTTCACAAAATTGCGCAGCTTAGTTTCAGATTATGCTGACTTTGGCAACACATTATCAAATTTTAAAAGCTTACGTGTGTTAAAGTTATATGGGGGCAGTATAATAGAGTTGCCAGATTCAATTGAGCATTTGATACATTTGAGGCTTCTTCACATCTCGCATGCTAAAATTAAGACATTACCAAAGTCCGTCACCAAACTCTACAAATTGCAAACTTTAACAATCAAGAAATGTTTTGAATTCGTAGAGCTTCCAGAAGAGTTAAGCAATTTGATTAACTTGAGACATATTTATATTGATGAGGTTCCTCTCCGTATGCCTAAGAATATGGGGCTATTGACCTGCCTTCAAACATTGCCAATTTTTGTTGTGGGTCGAGGTGTAGGTCATAGCATCAAAGAATTGGGAGCTTTAAAGAATCTGAGAGGAGAAATAGACATCTACAATCTACTTTTTGTGGAAGATGAGGAAGAAGCAAAAAGTGCAAAATTAAAAGAAAAGGAAATATTCAAGTTGGGATTATACTGGATTAAAGAAGAAGAAGATTGGGATGAAGAAGAAGATTATAAAGATAAAGATGAAAAGGTGTTGGAAGGCCTCCAGCCTCACCGAAATTTGAAAAGCTTAACAATTGAAATGTATGGAGGAAAGAAATTCCCATCATGGGTTGGTTTGTCGCTACATCACAATTTGATTAAGATCAAACTGGGATGGTTCACTTATTGTGAAGAAGTTCCTACTCTGGGGCATTTACCCTGTCTTAGGGTTCTTGAAATACTTGGAATGAAGAAGGTAAAATGCATAAGAAGCGAGTTTTACAGTCACGAGAGTTGCAAAAATACAACATTATTTCCGGCATTGAGAATACTTAAATTGGAGTGCATGGATGTCTTAGAAGAGTGGAAGGATGCAAAAGAGTTGACAAGTGTAGGTGAGGTGTCGGTGTTTCCTTGCCTAGAGGAGCTCAAATTATGTGACTGTCCGAAGCTGAGATATTTGCCAGACTCACTGCACACCTGCGCTTCCCTTCAGAAGTTGACAGTACTTGATTGTCCTAAGCTGAGGTTGACAGGTGTCCCGTCGTCCATAATAAGGTGTGGTATTGAAGACCTACCCACTGACAGTGAATTTTTGGAGAATTGGGATTGTCTGCCTTCTTCTTCTTCTACTTCCTCCATTCAACTCTCCCTCCAAAGTCTCATGTTTAGGGGGCCGAATACTCTCCAGCTGGACCAAATTCAATATTTCATTGCCCTTAAAATTTTGAGGATAGAAGTAGATTTGGTTGATTTGCCAGAGTGGTTGGGCAATATTTCTTCTCTTCAACAGCTGTATCTTGTGTATTGCGAGAACCTGGTGCATCTGCCCACCAAGGAAGCCATGCAACGCCTCACCCAATTGAAAAAGCTGGTGATTTATTATTGCCCCAATTTTGAACATAATGAGAGGATCAAGATTAGCCACGTTCCATGGGTTGAAATCAATAATTCTCAGTAAGTCTGTATCCTCTTCTATTCTCTTATATTTGTAATGGGTGAGAGAGTATTCCTGGAATGAATACTTAATTGAACCCCATTCCATTGATGAAAATATATATAAATGCTACAATTTGGATTAATGGCTTTTGAAATTAATCTCACCAACCACCATGGCAACACTTGAAAATTTTCTTCTCTTCTTCAATCTTTGAAATTATCTGCAATCGTTTGCGAGAAGTCACTAAAAGCATTATATAATTTAGTTTTTTGTGATTGCTGCAAATTGGCTTGGTTCTATTCAAATTTTTGTCTCTGCAAATTATCGCAAAGAATTAAAAAGTTGCTAAAAACATAATATAATTAAATATATTTTCTGATCGTGATGGCTGCCGATTGGCTTGCTTCTATTCAAATTTTTGTTTCTGTAAATTACCTAAAGAATTAAATTGTTGCTAAAGGCATAGTCTATTTAAATATTTTCTGATTGTTACCTATTGTCTTACTGCTATCAAATTTCTGTTTGTTAGCCTAGCCTATTTGCTTTCTACAAATTTTTCAAAATTGAAAACTTCTGGACATTGGGAAATTTGGAATGTTGGATTCATCACCATTAGAACCTCCTTTATGTCCAAATACTCATTCTTTGGCTCAGCATTTCTTGTAACCTTCACATTTGATACTGTAAGAGTTCATGGATCAACTCTTTTGATTAGGACTGTCTAAAACTTAACGGTAGATTTTGTTGATTTGGGCTGGGTCATAATTATGCTGTTTATGAGGGTGAGTTTATTGTGGGAAAATGGAGTTTAGTTGCATAAGAATGAGAAATTGGGTAGGTGATGCTCTTGATTTTTCATTTCAAGTTTGGGTTGGGGGCTCAGTTTTACTAGTGCAAGAAAAATTTAACTTCAAATTTCAGACAACACTGAAGGTGTTGATGGTTCTAATATATCCATATATGGTTTTTACCTTTAGACCGTGGCAATATGGCCCATATTGCAAAGATATCTGCATCTAACTCAGGAAGCTGGCGAGAAGTTTGCGTTTGGGAAAATAATGAAGTTGATGGCAACTGTTGCCAAGGCACTTCAGGTTTGCTTTCTCTTACCATTTGAATTATGTGTACATAATTTACTTCAAAATTGGTCATTTACAAGACCAAGTTCATTTTATATATATTTGTTCAGTCATAGTGTCTGTAGCCAATGTGCATATCTACAATGTATAGAGTTGTGTCGAGTCATGAGTGCAGTCATATCACTGGATTGTGGTTTCACACTTTTTGACATGAAAGTCATTTTGTGCTTTTGGTGTTATTATAGCTTAGCCTGAACAGTGTGGGAATGTCCTTTGCTGTGACTCTTTTAGTTTCTGACATGGATATAACGAAGTAATTGCTAGTCAGATATTTGCCATTAGTCAGAAAAATTACAAATGCCTTTGTGTCACCATTACTAACAGCAAGTTCTGTCAATCATATAGATAATTTGATTTACACTTTACTTTTTATTTTATAGCAGAAACTGAGGTTAATGAATTATAAATGATCACAAATGGGCTTCGGTTAAGAACTCAAAGTGTTCTTTCTATAACATCTAACATCTTTACCACAATAATCTTAAATCTAAAGTGATAAAGTAACAAATGTAAAATTTTCATGGCAACAAAAGAAAATTGCAAATATACCTTAGCTCTCCTAGTCTTTGTGTACTTATGAAACTTAGATTCAAACTGATTGTCAAACTTAGCTTCAAACGGAATCGTCAAACTGATTGTTTTTTCATAACTAGGGAGAGTACTCTTGATCAGATATTGATGCTCAAAATTTTAATAATTATCTCTACTGTTTTTTGTGTGTGGTGGGTGAAAATGACACACCATTAGCACCAGCTGAAGTGGTTGAAATTACATGCTGACTTTTCTATGATTTTCCTGGCCTTTTGCTTTTAGATTTAGGCCTGGGCACTGTAGCTTCACTCATCATATCACCTACGAGGTTTCTCTGTAAATTTTATTCAGAATCCGTAAGCAAATAACTAAAGATAACAACAAACTCAAAAAGTAATAATAATAAGTTAAAAAGAAAAAAAACAAAAAACAAAGGTTTTGTATTACTGAGTAGAGAAAGGGAGATCAGTCTTTCTAGCATAATTGTTCCAAGATTACATACTTTGCTCTACTTTAATACTTTCTGCAAAATAAACCTCAATTCTTCTCAGGTTCCCATCCTTATTTTCGTATATAAAGTATTGATTCAATACAATAAGTGCATTATTCAGCCAATAGTCTCCTCCTTCCTCCCATTGTTCCAACAACATTTTCTAAACTGTTACTTAGCAAAAGAAAAAAAAAAAAATTGATAATCAGTTATATTCTCTGGAAATTTTTTTTGCCTGATTGGTGTTGGTAGTAGCTTTGCAGTGAACTGAGGAAAACCTTCTATGAAATTATTTTTGCATGATTTATGCTAGTAGTAGCTTTTCAGTCAACTGAAGAAAGCCTTTGTGAAATCTTTTGCTCATTGTCTAACATTTGAGACCATTTCATTATAAAAGCGGAAAAGATCCTTTGAGTGGTTGGCTGCCATGCCAACATTCATGCCAAAAAGAGTAAGGTTCCCTACACCAACCTCAAACCAAATATGCTGACCAAACATCTCCCAACCCATTCTTATACTCCTCCAAAGACCACACCCATGGATAGATTAATGCTTCTTGAATTAATTACTGGAAATTTGTGAATTATCTAAAACAATTATGAAAGTTGTGATTCCATTTGAATTTTTCAAAATTAAAATTTTATGGCAATTTGGAAAATTTCAGTATTGAAATGGTTGCTCTTAGAGTTTGCTTTGATGTCCATTGATAAAAACATACACATTATTTGTCTCAACATCTCTTGTAACCTTCACCTATAAGCTGGCCTTCTTAATTTCTTGAGCTGAAACTGCAACAGAACATGAATCAGTTCTTGTTCTTAAAGCCCTCTAACATTTGGCAATAGATTTTGTTGATCTGGGCTGTGTCATAATTGCCATGTTTATGTGTGAATTGTGTGGGTGAAGGTCTTGTTGACTTTAGTTTTCATATCATATGCAGGGTGTAGTGATTTAAGTGATCCCCGGTTCAAAAGCAAATTTGAACTCACATTCTTATAAAGTTTCTGACTACACTGAAGTTGTTGATGGTTCTACTTCTAATATATTAATTTATGGTTTCCACCTTTTGAAGCTCACAAGATTTCATCTCATAAAATAGTGAACTTGATGACAAATGATGCCAAGGCACTTCAGGTTTGCTTTCTCTTTACCATTTGGGATATGTATATATAATTTACTTTTTGTGCTTTAGAGGACCCTATTCAGTTTATTTATTTGCGGAATCACTGTGTTCTATAGTCAAATGCACATATTTACAAAAACAAAAGTTTTAGTCTATGTAGAGGCATGTTTGTCAACTCCACATGTGTTCATACATCACCAAAACAATGTATAGAGTTATATTGAGTACAGCCAAATCGCTGAATTGTGGTTTGACTCTCTTGATATGAAAGTCATTCTGTCTGTATGGTGTTATTATACCTTGGACCTTCTCAATGTTTACAATCATATTTAAAAAATATTTATCAAAATAATAATAATAATAATAATAATAATAATAATAACAATAATAATAATGATTCTGGCATGATTAACCTATAGAGACTAACAATCTATGAGTTAGATGGAGGAAGGACTCATTAAATCTAACACTAGTCATGTTCCGGCAATTTAGATCTTATGTAATAAGCAACAAAGTTTTTCTGTTTTAACTCTATAAATTGATGAATTTTTAACTATTGAACATTCGGAACATGGCCAATAAAATTCATAATTTTAAATTTTTCAATCTTTCTTAATGTTAAGAAGAGTTTAGCATTTTGGAAAATCAAATAGTAAATTGTTATTTTGAAATTTTCCCTTTTCATTTTTGATCTGCAGGCATAAACTTGCTAGCTTTTTCTTTCAATTGATTTTCCAAAATTTCGGATATTAATACATGGTCATATATGTTTGTTTCGGTGTGCTGTATCTTTCACATTTGTTGGTGGTTCATGTTTTTTTGAATTCTTTTCCATAAATTAGGTCATTCAGAGACATCACTATTAGTATGAGGCCTTAATACATTAGCTTCTCTTCAAGCACTGTGTACAATAATTATGATTTCAATATTCTGCTTCATCTGCTCTCATGGTATACCTCACCAAATTACAAATTTTACCGATTTCTAGTTGCCCTCAATTTAAGCCAAGGGAATCATTGTCCCGTGTCTTAAAGGGCTATTTTATAGCATTTTCAACTGGGAGAATAGCTGAAATTAGTGCAGTAAACAAGTTTAAGTACTTTTCACTTTTCATCTCTTCTTTTTACTTGGGCTTTTTTCTTTTCAACTAGTTTGAGTTGCATGTGCAAGGCACATGCTTGCCAATATATTGGGTATTTAAACATATTTCCTTAACTTTAAAATTTTGAAATTAACACCTTGATTCAGTGTTAACTTTCAGTTTTTATCCCATAGTCTATATTAGTGTAAAAATTAACAGTTTAGTGGGAAAAAAACCATTCCAAAATAGCATTTAAATCCCTTTAAATTAGCAATATATGTAGTAAAAAGAAGTCCCAAAAAACCCATAATAATCTATGTTGTAAACCCATAAATCCCATAAAAGAAGAAAAGCCAATACATGAAATTTAAAACACCTTGTCTAAGTACTGCTACCAAATATAGTTAGACACATCCATGGTTCAAAGAGCTCTTAAAAGGACTATGCTAGAAGTTGATAGTATAGTATGTAATACACATTAGCAGCCTAATGAGTTTGTCTATAGATCTAAACTTCTAAACTTCATCTAAACAACACTAAGATTTCCTACCATTGAACCACTTGATTTTATTGCACTTCATCTTCCACTCTTGTTCTTATAAAAAAATAAAAAAAAATAAAAAAAATCTTCCACTCTTGTAGAAAACTTTAGCACGAAGCCAAGGAAGGGAGCTTACACATCTTCTGTGAGAGGAACCACTTGATTTTGCTCTACCTCTTTGATATGCTTGTTGCATCAACCTCTCTGCAACCTATTCCAACTCCTAGATTGGTTTAACCATAGCAACAACCTCTAAGAAAATGGGAAAGAATCAGAGAGTTGAAAGGTTAGGATTACCCACACGTTTCATTAATTTAGAAGTCAAGAAAACACTTGACACCCATTCAAAAATTGATGAAACAAGAAATAACCTATTTTCTTTCAGTAAATAACAAAAATGCTAGATTAATCTCCATTACGTTAGTAAAGAAGTAGAGTGCAATGAATAGTTTTTGAAATAAGACACAATATCCAGTTTTGGCTTTTCGCAATACACAAGGATCTCAACAAGAAGGGAAAACTTTTTTAAAAAATTACAAAATCAGAAAGCATGGCAAACCTCATTTGTGAATTGTGACCATCTCACAATTTGTCACTAGCAAGATAAGAAACTCAAGGGAGCCTTCAATCTTTTCCTCCTGCAATTTCTATAAGATGTCAGTGGCTAATGATGCAAAAATATTAATGAGAAGCATGGAAAGAGGCACTCTTAACCTGACTAAATGTATCAATTTGGATAGCTCTCTTAAATAGGGACTTGTAATAATTTTAGACTAAACAACATTCCTTTAGCAGAATGCTAAAACGCAAATGTAGGTGCATTGAGATATGCCAATATAAATTTACATTTTCAAATTAGCATTGATTGGTGGGATATTTAAAATGGTTTAAACAAGGATTAAAAGCTACTGATTCTAGTTTATTTTTGTTTTTCCCTACTTTCTTTTGGCTGGGATGCTAAAAAAAAAAAAAGCATACTTGATTCTCTTAAACATAAAAAATATATAACCATTCCATATCACATTTGACATAATAGAGTTTTTTCACTTCAAGTTGTTTACAAGTCATGCAATTTTCTCTACATATTAGTGAACTTATATAATCTGGTTCATTTGATTAAGACGGCTATGCAGGGCAATTGAATGTAGGATATGCCTGCCTTTTCTTTCCATTATGTACTTCTAGAGCTAGGAGTGGAGAGAAAATATAATAATATTGGTGCTACTGTAGAATTTTATGAATTACTCACAGTAGTGCTACCGTAGAAAATACTTTATTTGAAGATGGCGATGGCAACTGAAGGAATTGAGTATCCCCCCTAAGAGGGTTTGGATGCTTAAATGCAGGATCCATTCGTGACAAGTGACTACAGTTTTTTGCTAGACATCAATTTAGCACAACCCTTCTCTTTTATCTATTCTTCAAACCATTGTAAAAAAAATATATCTATACACACACACATATCATTTGACACTATAAGCAAAAACACCATTTTCAAATTGGTAGAATCAACAACAATTACCATATGAGTCATCTATATAATTGGGCACCAAGTTTTCTCTCAAATTATGGCCAGCTCATCTGAAAATTTATGTAAGACAAAAATTAACTCATTAACAATAACATAAGTTAAGCCAAACATTCAAGCTCACTTTAAAAATAAAAATTTGAAATATCAAATACCAAAATTTCAAGGAACTAAGTTTAGAGCTCACTCAACTCAGCATGAGATTTCATTTCATGCACTGTGAATAATGGTCGATGATGATCATGCTGTCTCTAGCATCAATTGCATATTAGTTTCAAATAATTCCACCATTTCCATTGATTGAAGAGCACAACCTCCTATTTAATCATAGACCCAAGCAGTAACTGGAGAACCTATCATTCATTCATGATTTATACATTTGCAAGAAGCCAAATATCTGCTTATGGTGTAAGTGGCTCATTGCATCACTAAATTACAAATACCAATGATGTTTGATTGTCCCAATCAGAGGTCATGTAGTTTAGCCCAAAAGGGTTTAAGATTGCTACATGTTCCAATGATTGAGATAAACATTTGATACATCCAATGTAAAGGTCAAAATCATTTAAACTGGTATGTTCCCTCTATTTCTTTCTGTTTGCTGTTCTACTTTGAAGTCTGCTAACTGCTCGTGATTTTTCCTCTCTGCCTTTTGTTTTTTTCTATCTGTATTTAGATATTTACCATATTCTTTGTTAATGATATCCAAAGAGTTTTGTTTCAAACCATTAATTCATATTTTACTGCATAGATTTTGTGTATCTTCAACTTCTAGAGCTCTATTTTATTGTAGTTCTTCCATGATGGTTAAATTTCTATTAGCACATCAAATATTTCTCAGAAAATTCAGAAAGGTTTTTTTTTTTTTTTTTTGGACTTCATTTTAATAATTACTTCCTCTTATGTATTCATATTTTCTAATAATATCAACACTTATATTCTCCTTACAGTTTCACTATCTACATTGAAAATTTTGCAATACTAAAGTTGCTGTGTATGAGAGAGAAGAAGATTTCAGAAATTTTTTTCTGCAAAACCAACTAGTTTCAAGCCAAAATTGGAAGCTCATTTTAGTTCTGATTTTGATGAAGTTTTAGTATGTTGTTCCTAATGAAGAGAGCTTCAAATTGACCGGTGTTGTTGCTCGCTTGAATGCTAGCCACTTGGTGAGATCTTTTCTTCTTGTTACTGTTGGCATCCACCTTATTGCCTACTGTGATGAATAACTTTTTGTAATTCAAGAGTGATTTTTTTTTCCTTGGTAGCCTCTAGCATTTGTTCTCGAGAATATTGTAGCAAACCCATTTTCTATAGTGAAAAATTTTACTGGACTAGGTCCTGTGGTTTTTCCCTTTTCATTGAAGGGTTTTCCACGTAAAAATTTGAGGTCTTGATTGTGGGTTGCAGCTGAAATTTTTATTTATATTGGTTATTGTGCTTAGCTAATTTATTTGAAATATTCATTGAATTAGCACAGAGGGTAAAAGGATATAATTCTGTTGTGTGTTATATTAATTGGCTGTTTTTCTCAACAAAGGATGATCATTGGATTAGGCAATGTTTGGTGCCTAACACGTTTTATTCATCATACCCTAACGCCAAACTTTTTTCTGGTTATACAATTTAGATCTCTACAGAGGTTAAGCCATTCTTGAAATTAAATCAGGTGACATTTCACTCTTTGTGCTAAGCTTGAGTTAATGACATACTCATCTTGAAGTGGAATCATCATCCAATCCATTTCCCTCTAAATAAAGAGGCATTTTCGTTCCTCTGTTCTCTATCTTTCCTTTTTCCTTCCTATCATTTGAAGTAAAGAAATATTTGGGGCAAAACACATGTCACAGTACATTACCATTCTTCCTAGTAAATATAGAACAACAACAGAGGAGAAAAGACTCTCTACCAAGTACCAACAAAATCCCTCTACACAACCGAATTGTTTATTGCCATGTGCTAAATATGCTATGGGGCTATTATCTTAAATGCCACAAAGATTATGGCAATCAAGGTAAAGAGGTTTAAACCCCTTGAGGACGATAATGCTTTTCATTATTACTTATCAAAAGCAAAAGAAAGTTATATTGGCGTTATGTTGACTCTGCAGAAACGTTAATGCTTCATAGTTATTTGGGAAAAACAAAAGTGGTTGTTGCACTCAATATTACCTTTGAAACAAAGGTATATAAGGCCGTTGTTAATTGATGAAAACACATGATTTAAGAATAGTAACAAATAGACAGATACCAGACTTGATGTTAATCACTATGCATACAAACATTCATACTGTAAGCAATTTCATACTGTAAGCAACTTGGCTCAAATCAAGGCCCAATTCCTTGCCAAAACACTCCAGAAATTACTTTTGCAGTCACGAAAATTTTTGTTTATTTGCCAATAGACTATTATCCTCTCAATGTTTACTTATATGGACAAGCATTCCTTATTAAAACGGCCTATAGTATATTGAATCCTGAGAATTTACTTACCATGGCTCTCAAGCAGCAATGGCTTTGACCATGGTAATGGGGAGAAGCACTACATATGGTGGAAAATAAAGTATAGTATGAATGTATGGACTACAAATTGGTAACTACAAATGAGTGATACTCATATACCTAAGACTCATACAATGGTTCTGCTGCTTAGAAAATTTCTTTAAATATTATTGGATAATCTTTTATGCAGAAAGATAAGGCTCAGCTGTATAATAATGATTTGGGGTAGCATTATTTTAATGAGTAATACTGATTAGTACAGGGATTATTGCTTTGTATATGTTGGTAAAGATGAAGAGATATTTAACGAATTTTTGTTGGGGATACGTCCATCACAAGCTTTCTTAATAGTTGATTTAGTACCCAACATATCTACTAAAAGTAGATTTGTTTTGATAAGGCTTTGTAACATTTCATTCATTTTAAAGTGGGATAGGAATTAATTTCTCAACCAGTTATACTGAAACATCTTTCATCCCTTCTAATGTCATGCTTTTTTATTATGCTTATACATGCGTGCAGAAAACCATTCAAGGTTTTAACTTATTTGGTTCAAAAATAATAATAATAAACTAAGAAAAATATAGTTATACCAAAAAAAAAGTTGTAAATTAATTGGCAGTCAAAATAAATTGAAATTTAATCTTATTCAATCGCACACATGATAATACATAACAGGAAATACGATTTTAATGGAAATTGTGATGACTGAAGAAAGCAATATTGGATTCTTTAAAGAGTTTCTGACAGTAACATATCTCTACAAATTAATTAATATGATTTTTACTAAGTTTGCTGGTGTGACATGTTTTGGCGGCACCACCACCACCAAAGTGCTATAAGGAAACTCCCATAATGGTCAATGTTAGATCATCTCCTCATCCACACAGAAGCTTGCAAATAGGGTAATAACTATTTCTAGCTAGTGTTTAAAGAAGTGAAATTTTGTGAAAAATATAATGGTTTCCTTTTTGCATTAATCAAATGATCTTAATTAAGACCATCATGCATGGCATGGGAGAGGTTTTTGTGTTGAAATTTCCCTGTCCACGTGCATAATTTGAATCGATAACCCACTATATATACCTAATCCAATCTGTTTAAATAAGATGCTCCAAATTAATTGTTCACTTCAAAAAATTGATACCTACTTAGATTAAGTAATAAGGTGACCAAAAAAAAAAAAAAAAAAAAACAAAGGAAGAGAGAAGCACTATATATGGTGGTTTATTAGTATTACACGGGAAAAAAAAAGTCTTCAATACATATGCAAAAGGAGGTAAAATGGTCACTCCGGAGCAACTACAACTACTTGCTTTCTGACATTGTGGCCACTAAAAATTCCTACAAGAGCTGCAGAATCCTTCAGCTATGTCTTCCACATGTGCTATCTTTCCTTCTCTAATCTAAGGTAGCACAAGGTCTAAGAACTTGGGAAAGAGGTGATAGGAATCATACACTGTAAATCCTTCTCTATGAATCCTCTTATATACCACAGATAATAAATTTCTCTATGAATCCTCTCAGTTTTTTTATAAAACTTGCTCTTGCAAGTAACAATTCAATTAGGCCTTGATATTGTTATTGTGAAATTTATCAAACATTAGTTTTTGCTAAATTTTACTCTTTAGTGTTATGAAATTTGCTGTCACCTTGAGTATATTAGTGAATAGTGCAATTACCATTGGAAAAAGGGAAATTTGATATTGTCTCATTGATTTCTTTTAAATAATTTATATGCATTTGTCCACTGACCTTTTTAGAGCTGCATCCAAGTCATGCTCTGTCTTATAATTGAAAGCGTCATCGAATTCGAACTCTTTAGTAAATCGACCTTATTCAAATAAAAGCAGGGCACATATTACAATTTCAAATTTTTTTAATTAAAAATTCTACATCCCTGCTTTAAAAACAGAGATTGAAGCATGCGTATCCGCTTAAAATTTGGGTCCAAATAAGTAAAATCATAAAAGAGGGCGAGGACAAGGAAAACTTGAATAATGTTTCGGAATAATATTCAAATTTGTGTTAAAATACTTTAAATGTCTAACCAGAGGCAAAGAAATAACAACTCATTCAGGGAGGAAAACAAAATATATGCTATGTTAAGAATTCATTCAAAATGGATGTTGGTCAAAGGTGATGATATAATCCGAAGATCAAGTTATATTTTCTTTATTGTTGTCACAAATATTAATTGAATTATTGAATAAAAACAATATTGTTGGTAGCACCTTTGTACCTGTCAGAACAAATAATCCGAAGATTCCAATTATGGTTGATGTACCTTTTCTTTGCTTCTGATATTTCGTACAACATAACTGTTAGAGTTTGTGCCCTAAAATCCAATTTATTGTCATATTTTAAATAATTAAATTGTTTAATATATGAGATTATTTGTATATGAACTAATCGGACATTGTTATATATTCCTCAAGATGCATTGTATGTGATTTAGTTACAAAAAATATAAATCAGAAGTTCTTTGTAAACTAAAAAACGTAGTTCGTAATAGGTGATAAAATTAGGTGTTTCATTTGCGAAAAGTGTAACATGTCAACTAAGATGGTTTGTCTTGATCATGGAAGTGGAAAATTCTAGTCAATATGTTGGTGTGTAAGACATATTGAAAACTAGGCCGTTGTAAGATTAATTATTCAATTAACAATTACCACATGAATAATAAATCTCATTACTTCTATTTTCATAAACTCTCAATTATGAGAAGATTGTGAACCCAATCATAAAATGTATATTGTTTTGATATATCGGGATTGGGATCTAATCTAAACCTTCAAAATCTCAATGTTGAGTAATCACTCGAAGTGTTGAGAGAAGACATATTCTTAAGATGAAATCCATGATCTCTTTCTATATAAACACGAAATATTCTCTTGAGATAAGTTTATTAGGAACTGTTGGGGGAACTGCAATTTGACTCCCTACAACTACTCTAAAACACAGGTCCGTGTGGTATGATGTCAAAGGCCATAAAAAATTTGAGCGTGTCTTCCTCATCACCAATTAGTTTTGAGGTGTAATAGCATAGCTAACAATCCGACAAATGGTATTAGAGCTATGGTCATGGGTTTGAATCATGAGAGTGTCATTGTGAGAAAGGGATTGTTGGGGGACCACAATTTGACTCTTTACAATCACTCTAAAAACAGACAACGTGATGTGATGTCGAAGGCCACAAAAAATTTAAGTATGTCTTCCTCATCGCTAATTGGTTTTGAGATGGAATGACATAGCTCACGGTCCAACAGGAACTAATTATTCAAGCTGCTAGTCTCAACCGCTTTAGTAAAGAGTTACTAAAGTTTGTATTTAAGGAAATTATGTTTCATAAAATATATAAATAACTAACAGATTACACTAGAGACTCAAGGAATAAATTAGTTATTTACAAAGTGGTAGTTTATTATGACTTTGTTCGCTATGAATGTTTTATAGAGGTGTCAAATCGTATTATAGTAGAGTTTTGAGATATAATTTATTAATAAGGCTTAGAGAGCAATTATATTTCTATAGTAGTATTTGTTATATAATTAATGGTAACCTTGGACTTGTCAAGAATTGATGGAAGTCTGAAGCTCATTGGAGCTAGAGGCTTATTTGTCCATTTTGCTCTCATCTCAAGTCACATACTAAAACCCAACAAAAAAGAAGAGCCCAATTAGATAATTATTTGTTTATTTAATAAGATTAAATAAAATAATTGCCTTTGGTAGTTAAAGGTGTGTAAAATTAAAAGAAGAGAAAACAATTTTCTCTTTTATCTCTCTAGAACAGACATTTCCAAAAAAAAAAAAAAAAAAAAAAAGTGTATGTAAAAACTAATTGAGAGATCACACATCTTAGGTACCATGTGGAATTGAGATGAAGATTGAATATCTTCTCAATTCTTGTTTTTGAATTTCATTACATTAAGGTACACATTCTATTCAAGGTTGTATGTTATCTCTCATGAATGAAGTAAATCCTTTCGTTAAAAAACTTGTTTATAAATTTTTTGCTTATAAATGAGCCAAACCTGAGCCATAATTTTTTAGATTTTTTTAATAAACGAGTTGAGCCCAAAAAAAAAAAAAAAAAAAAAAAAAAAAATCATGAACAGGCTCATGATTTTTGTAATGAGATTGCTCTGTATTTGTTCTTTCATTTTTCAATAGATCTTGTTTTTTGAAACTTTCAAACAAAAAACACAAGCAAACATGTCTTTGGATGGTAGGGCCCATAAGAATAGAAAATGAAATAAAAAACTAGGCATTTTCACATGATGTTCAGACTCGAACCGTTCATTGAACCGTAAAAGAGAAGTTTAAGATTTTTGGGGTTGAACTGTGTTAACGTAATAATTATTTTAAAAATTAATAATATAAAAATAAATAAATTAAATGTACAAAATTTAGCAATATTGATTAAAATAATATAATGTTTAAAAAGATTTAATATATAAATAATAAAAAGTAAAGACTAAGTAGAATTTCTCTTATTAATTTTTAACAAACTTGTACAAGGTAGATAATATCTCAAAATGTTTAATAAACTAATTTATTTAAAAATCATTCAAGACAAATAGTAAAGAACATTCCACAATATTTTCTAATGGTTCTTTCCTTTCTGATGAATAGTCAACATGGCTTTTTAAGTTTTAAGAATAAAATAACCCCACTACCACTACTACGTTTTGCCTCTCTTCCCCAAAAAAAAACCCCACTTTACCTTTGTCTCTCATTGACCATCTCTCTCCCTCTCCCTCTCCCTCTCTCTTTCGCATCCTCTCAGCTCTCACTTCACGATCAGAACCCAGGTCAACCTCAATATCTCTTACTTCACTTGTATTCACCCTCCAAACAAGCAGATCTAGAAAAGCCTCTAATCTATTTCAAGCCATCTCGTTAGTCTCTCCCCAAACAAACAGATCCGGCAAAAAAGAGGTAACTTCGACTTTTGAGTCTTGACAACCATTGCATCCCAAAAAAAAAAAAAAAAAAATTTAGGGAAAGAAACCGGCAAACCCTTGCACGGTTTCGACAACCGGACGGTTTGATCGCGGTTGGAACAATTTCCTACAAAAATAAAATTTCCAGTTTTGTGGGTTTAAAAATCTGAACTAGTGATTCGTATTTGGTTAATCTGGTTTGACCGTACGGTCTGATCTAGATTTTAATACCATGCATTTTCAGGGAACCAAACATAACGTCTTGACTTGATTTTAAAATTTTGGTACGGTTAAAGAAAATATTTTAAAGCTTTTAATATAAATTTTCATATTAATATAAATATTAAAATATAATTAATATAATTGAAATATTTAAAATAATTTTAATATGAATTTTCATATCTTATATTTAAAAAAAAAAAAAAATGACTTCACAAGTTTTTATAAATAATGATTTGTAAACTTTAAAGTTTAAACTATACTTTAAAGTTTTCATATGTATTTGAGAAAAAAAAATGCTTTTTTTTTTTTTTTTTTTGTCTTTTTGCTACAAAACCGGTTCAACCATACTAGTTTTTCGGTTTCTATGGTTAACCGGACAGTTCGAAGTTTTTACTATTTTCTGATTTTAGTCATAATTGGACTAAATCAGTGATCCGTTCCCAGTTGAACAGCGAGTGGCCGGTATCATCCATTTTTAAAACCAGGATCAAAATGCTATTTTAACACACACAGCTTATTTTTACTACTTTAATGGCATTTGATAATACAGTCTACATGTGATATTCTATTTTCATATACTATTAATTTATTTATTCTTCTCTCTTCCTCTTTGTCTCTCAGCAAGTATTGACAAAGTCCAGCAACCAAACCCACGAAATCAACCTAGCAACCACAAAATTAACTTAGCACAACCCAAAAAATCAAAACAAACCAAAATCAAACTAGCCCTGCAAAAATCAACCCAAAACCACTGAACCCACCACCTTGCCACTGACCGCTGAAAACTACTGAACCCACCACCAAACACACTATGGAAAACCCACGAACCACTGCCATTGTACTTGACTACAAGGAGAGAGAGAGAAGAGAGTTTCTAATGAGAGAGAGAGACTCAATAGCGAGGAGAGAGAATTAATAACAGACTGACTTTTAATTTTAGCATTTGGCACGTTTAATACAGGGATGAGGAGTATTACAAGGAATAAGTTGTCATCATATTTTGCTATTTCCTATGATTCAACGTAGCCACCATATCTCGCGGTCACCAGAAATTAAAGAAGAAAATTTAAAAAGCAACACTTCCACCCTAACCCCAGACTCAGTAATGGTTGTACATGGAAATAGAGAACCACGACAAAGGGGACAAGTTAAACGCCTGTATCCAAGCCATCTATCTAAGCAAACTCTATGAAAAAGATGATCACATCTCAGCTGTCTAATCTCTTCTCCTTCCCCAATCTCGCACAGACACACTGCACATTCTACTTCTTCCCTAGTCCCCGGCTTGCGCTTGTAGAGGTTTATGCTCAACTCTTCACTGATTTCAGGCATGTCATGCTCATAATGCTGCTTGGAGAATGAATGAAAAAGAAAGGAACTTAATACCACCTGTTTGAAGAGGGTAGCAATCGAGATTACATAATGAATCCAAACCAGGGATGCAAGAATTAGCTTGTGAAATTGCTTATGAAAAGTACTCATGCTGGAAAGTACAAGTGAAAAGAGTGGGAGAGTCTTGGAAATTGGCCGAGTGTTCATTTATGACTATGAGGGAAGACGATGAGGTATATATTTATAGACTTGCCCCGGAGAAAAGTAGCAAGTACTTTTCTATGTGTATTATTCTGCTTTTGACTCCATTAGTTTGGGAAAGGATGAAAATTGAAAAATTATTGTATACTATTGGAGTAGTATAAATGCGTACTTCTTTCTCTTGTATAAATGATTTGTCTTACTAATTAAATTCATGATATGACATACTATTTATGTGAGAGAGGGGAGTATAGTACTCTAGGAGTACCTAATAATTTTCCAAATTGAGAAATTAAAACTATTACAAATTTATTATGAATAATGTTAGGGACACATAAGGTTTCAAAAAAAAAAAAAAAAATGTTAGGGACACATAAAAATACACAATTTTGTGTTATAACTTACCATATAGTGAGTTGTAAGTAATGAAAGTGTGTGTCGACATATGTTCATTTATGAATTGAGAACAGACGATGAGGTATATATTTCTAGACTTGGCCCCAGAGAAAAGTACCAAGTACTTTTCTATATCTATTATTCTGCTTTGGACTCCTTTACATCGAAGTAATAAAAATTTGTAAGTATTACAAATTTATTAGGATTAATACTAAAGACACATAAAAATGTATGATTTTGTATCACAACTTGTCACGTGGCAAGTTGTGAGTGATGAAAGTGTAATGGTGGGTCATGTGGAGACACTTTTACCACTCACAACTCACCACGTGGCCATAAAAGTGCACAAAATTGTGTATTTGTTATAATTGTTTTGGGGGGGGGGGGGGGGATTTTTTCTTACATGGCCAGTGTTAACGATTAGTTCTTACTTATTAGTATATAATACCAAATAATTACTGTTGGATAGGCTCATTTGTAATTAGAAATTGCAACATATTACTTATTTGTTTTCAGCCAACGTCATGGGACCCCAATGTTGATTTCGCTGAAGACGAAATGATGGAAATGTTGTTAAAAATTGTCCAATGTACCTTCTACAATTCGAGGTGTCAATGTTTGACACAATCCGCAAGTATGACACGAACACGACATAAGTTTTTAAGAGTAAGGGTTGGGACTTAACGGGTTCGGTTTATAAATGGCAATGTTATGAATACTGTTTCGGAATCCATTTCGGTTTGTTCAATGGAACGGAATATTTCAGTACCAATCTATTTCGGAGTACCGTTTCAGGGTGTTTCGGGGTTCTTTAAAATATATATATATATATATATATATATATATATATATATATATATATATTCTTATACAACATAAAATTATCAATTCAAAAGTGTTACTAAATATCAAATATTACAAATCATTTAATATTAAGCCTTAACATCAATATCACATCGGGAAATTATTGTGTACTCCCGGAGTACCATAAATGCGTGCTCCCTCCTCTCACATGAATGGTGGGTCCCACTAATTAAATTCATGGTGGAACGCACTATTCATGTGAGAGGAGGGAGCATGCATTTATGGTACTCCGGGAGTACCTAATAATTTTTCTATCACATCTAAGATTTATAACAAGTCATTACTTACACAACTAGTAATTAATAAAATAATCCCATAAAAAATTAAATAAAATAATACATTTACTGATTGCTATTAATTTAGTGATTTAAAAAGAAAATCTTAATAAAGGGGTTTAGATTGTTTTTTTTTTTTTTTTTTTTAAAAAAATTCATATTTGAGTTATTATGTAAATAAATGAATTTTTTTAAAAGCAAAATTTTGTAAATAAATGAATATTTTGGGAATTTGGGGTAATTATAATCATGATTCATGAAGTTTCTAGGAAGCCCCACTCCCACCTATTCCCACGTACATTAAGCCATTTTCCCTTAATATACTACTTTTCAAAGCTCTATTTGTCATTTTCAAGTCTCATAAATGAAACTCTCTCACTGTGGAATTTTCAGAGAGTACAGACAACTTAGACAAGCCTTGAAGAAGAGATTTCAAATGGTAAGCAAATTTATAGAAAATGCTAGAACCACATAAAATAGCACAATTTTGTACTATAATTCATCATGTGGCGAGTTGTAATTAGTGAAAGTATGTCCCCACACGGTCTATAGACACTCCTTCACCAGTTACAACTCGTCACGTGGTGAGTTGTAGCACAAAATTGTGTAATATTTGATGGTCCTAGCTTAACTTCAAATTTACTTCCACTTCGTCCACCATACTACCAAAGCTTGGATTTCTGCTTTCTTCTTCTTCTTTTTCTCTAGATTTTTTGCCCCTAACAAATCATTTGATACTGATCTGAGATTCTGATGTCTACTTCTCTGTTTTTTTTTTTTTTTTTTCTCCCTAACATATCATTTGGTAATGTTAAGTTCATGTTTGAAATAAGATGAAAAAATTCAAACAAAAAAAAAAAAAAAAAAAAAATCAAAGTGCATGCTGGCTGAATGAATTGATTTTTTTTTTTTTTTTTTTAAGCCAAAATTTGGTATCGGCCGAAATTTGCCAAAATTGGCTGAAATGGCCGGAACACCCTGAAATAGGCCGAAATTTGACCCGGGGTGGAACGGAAGGTATTATGGTACTAGTTTGCATGCCAGTACGAAATATTATGGTTGTTCCGACCGGAACGGAACAAAATCAATAACAATGATATATGGATCAACTTAAAAGTGATATGATAATAAATGTGTTATAAACGAGTCAACCCACGTGACCTGCAATTGACACACCAATTTATTCATGTTAATCTGAAATGACCCATTTAAAAATAATTTGTTTAACTCATATAACAAATAAATATTAATTTATTTTAGATTTGTCAAATATCTTTTACATACAACCTATATTTTAAACTTTAAAAAAAGTGAGAGCACTTGCATTAATAAGTGCAAAATAAAAAAAGTGTTGAGATATGCACATTTTAACCCAAAAAAAAAAAAAAACAAACACTCACATCAGTGGGTGTAAAATTGTGCATAAATGCACAAGTGCTATAGTAACCGTACATATATGCATGGTTACTATAGCTCGTGCATTTAATATATTTTTTTTTTTTGTAGTATTGGGTATGTGAGAGAGAGGAGTAGTGAGTGAGGAAATAATAAAAAATTATAAAAGAATAAATATTTTATTGAATAAATGTGTAGAATAGATAGACTAATGTGAGTATTTTGTAAAAATGAGTGTGTAAAATAGAAAAAGAAGGTTTTTAATGTAAAATAGAAGGAAACTTTTACACTTACTGGTGTGGTTGCTCTAATTACAAAAATATACAAGTGATATAATTATAAGTTGAAACTTTGCAAACACTAAAGAACTTATTTCTAGATAAATGATATTACATTATGGACTTAATATTTTATTAAGTACTTTGATGTTGTTTTGAATTTTTGAACGATATATTTTAAGTATTTGATGTTATTATTAACTTTCAAATTGTATGCTAATCCGGATTCACACCACTAGTCTTCATGATTTATACTCTCACAGTTATGGCTTCTAAAAGAAGAGTCTATCAGTATAATGTTTAGGTGAAATAGTCTGCTAACGTTGATTGGGCAAGTTAAAAGGGAAAAATAAAAATAAAGATTTAGCTCAGAATTAGCGGACATGTTTGTGTTACAAGTCCTCTCCTGGCCCATTACTTTTGAGTCAATTCTTTCATTTTCATTTTCTTCTGATATTTTCCTCTCTTCTTCTAAGGTCTAGAATCAACCCTCATGCAATCATGTAGAAGAAAAGAGTTCAATCATAAAAACGTGTTTGACGGCTTTCAGTTACTTATCCCTGCAAAAAAGAAGCAAAGCAAAAAGGAACATGTGACGAAAGATTCTCCCTTGTGAAAAAGTTTTGGCTTCGCGTGCCTTATAAAGTTGTTAGGAACTTTGTTACTCAGTCTCATTCAACAATATTCAGTCATTCACGGATGAAGATTTGTTGAACCTTCCTTCTTGGGTAAGGCTTGGGTCTAATGTTAAGTTGTATTAGGCCCATCAAGATGATGACACGCGTTATCATCCTAATGAGCTAAACGGACACTAAACTAAATTGAGTATTAGAATTTTAAAATTTGTTCATTTAATTTTATTTTGAACATGAGCTGAGTTTGAGCTTATCATAAAGTTAGATTACGTATTTAAGTTTGATTCATTTTGCTATCGATCAAATTCAAGCTTTGTTCAAGAGTTTACTAATTCTCTTATTCTTTCCCATACGTAGTAAATACAACAACTTAAATTTTTTAATCCCTCCACAAATCTATAGTATTAATTAATAACAAAACTATAGTTAAAATTATATCTTTTTAATGAACTTAAAAATATTAGATTCACTAACCTCATATTGTTTTTATTAAAAATAGTTTGTATTTTTAGTTTGTGGACATAAATATTACAATAAAAATAAATTGAAAATGTAAAATCCAATAAAATCAATGTGTGTGCGTTTTTAGTTTGAGAGTAATCAAAGAATAGAAATGGTTAAAGTACGAAATTAAACCAAATTTGGGACTTTTGATAAACTGAATGTTTGGATGTCAAATCGAAGGTTTTTAGACTAAATTGAGATATTCATAGCAGCTTTGAACATTTAATTGGAGAGTTGATTCAAGGTTTGCGATTAATTATATTTTTTAGATTTATAAATAAAAGGGCTATTCCTTTAAATTGGGGTTCCTTTTTGTACATCCAAATTTAGAATTTCAAAATACGCTGCAATTGCTGCAATTATATATGGAGTTGTAGGTCCTAATTGTCTGGTGGAATGCGTTTGTTTGTTTAGAACCCTTGAAAAATAGATTAGTTTAACCTAATGAATTAGCTAAGTAGTTATTTAGGTTAATTATTCCGATCTAGGTTAAACTCATGCAATCATATTACTTAAGACATGTTTGGTAGATTGGAATATGCGTTGTAATGTAATAGTTATTTCTATGGTTTAGTTATTCTTTAGTTTGGCTATGTTTTTATTACAAGGAATAATCATTCCTTATGAATAGCTATTCTTCAAAATGAGAAACAACTATTCCTCTTTAAAATGTTGTATTAGCTATTCCTTAGTAAGTGCAATAATTTCAAAACTTAATATATTTCCAAATAAACAAACTTTTCGTATACATCTAACAATTATAAAAATTAAAAATCATAAAAAATAACACATATCTCTCTTAAATTGAAAAATAACAATTTTTAAGGAGATATAATTGTATGAGTAAGATATTTCCTAAAATAAATGTTAAGTTTCATTCTAATTTTATAACTCACAACCAAACTAATGAATATGTTTAGTTATTACATTACAACATACTTTATTACTAGTAATAAAGATTATAATTCATGTCATAATCTCCATTCAATGTACTAAACGTACCTTTAGTGTTAAAAAAGATAGTAATATGATGACCTAAAAAAACCAATGAAACTAACTGTTTCAAGGTAAAAACCTGAGGAGGATTTAACATTTTTTTTTTTTTTGAGAAATAATTAGAACATGCTACTAACCGCACAGCTCGAACCCTTTCTTCCCTAGACCCCTAAGCACTTTGTGCATAGGGAGGTGCCAATTCAGCTACAACGCCATTGGCAATGAGGATTTAACCTAGCTATCCACAAAGTAAACAAATCCATTATGATAGAATGGAAGATTACAATATATTTAAACCCTAAATCTAAAGCTACCTAATATAAAAATTATTAACACAGCCATGTGCAACTCTGACTCCAAGGACTCTTCTATCTTGGTTTTGCAAAACACAAACTTCTCGTCTGTGACTTTGAGATCCCACCCAAAGTTTTAGCAACACAAACTCTCTAGTTTGTGACTCCAAGACCACCCTTCAAGGTTTAAATCATCAGTTATGTATAATCTTGTTGTAGCAACTTCAAATCTACTGATTTTAATGGTATGAGAATGATTTCCAGTAGTGACTTTGAAAGGAGAAGGCACAGTACTTTTTAGATCTCAAAAGAGCACCTCCAAAGTCATAACAAAACGTGTTTTAGGGTTTCCTTTAAATACTATGTGAAATAAATCTGAAATCCTAATAACTTAATGAGCTTAACAAGCTGATAGGCTTTAATTAAATGTTGTAGAACCTGTCTTTTGATCAGTTGAACCTGTTCTCTCGATTGGTCGAACCTGGCATGTTTTGAATTCCTGAACCTGCAGCTTCCTTTTTCTTGTATTCTGACTTAAAGCACCTTGAGCATTGTTTAATAAATCCTATAGACTCTAAGATTTATATCTAGACAAGTTTGTTTTCACGGTTTGCCAATTGTTCTAAACTTTTAAAACCTAACAAAATGCTTAATTATTGTTGACTAAAGTACACTTATAACCCTTGAAATTTGAGGTTGTTTGTTTGTTTTTTGTTTTTTTTTTTTGTTTTTTTTTGTTTTTTTACCCTCTACATTTCATAAGTTTATTTTACAAGACGAATCAACCTCAAGTCCAAGTCTCAACTAAATTATTAAATATGTTAATCTCAAAATTAATAAAACATATGTGAGCAAACTTGTTAATATAAAACATTTAAGTATATATAATGTGTGCACCTAGAATGGTCTCGACCAAAGTAATGGGGTCACAATTTATTTATAAGTGGGTTAACTCTCAATCCTACGACTTAGGCCCAAAACATGCCTTGATTCCTCTTTGTTTCCCCTAGTGTTTCCCAGTGTTTTCCCTCTCTCTCACACTCTTACCCCCCAGATTTTCCCAACCCTCTTGCCTTTACCCACTTCCCCCTTCCCCCTTTTATAGTCTCTTGTTAGTGGGATGATCATCATTGTTACCCCACTTCGCACACGTTCCTATGTTTATTAGAATCCCAAGGGATCCTCACGACTTTAGAGGATTCTCTTGGAACTTGTTCCAGACACCGAATGGTGTTCGGGAATGGTTTCCCAATAGCACTAGCAATCCTCAGCTACCGACCTTACTAGATTCATGTCTCACCCCGACTACGGCATTATCGATCATGATTTAGCCGACCATTCAAAACCTCTTTAGTTGTCATCTCCTTGGCCAAGGTCCTGACCTCGGTGTTGGGCCTATCGTAACAAGGCCCAGGCCTGATTATCTATCTGCGTACCAAGTTTAATTTGTTTAATGGGTCTTGGGCTTTATGTTGGGTTGGGTTTTAATCAAATGGGCAGACATGGTCGCCCGGGCCTAACTCACCCACAATAGCCCCCCCCCCCCCCCCCCCATGATCCTATTTCCGTGAATTGGAAATAGGATTGAGGTTTTGTTATCCCACAGTCAGTCATTTGTTTCTACCCCATCCAAGAGAAGTGACGGTTTCATCTTGGGAAGGCCAACAGTTCGCCTTTTAATAAAAAGGACAAGACAGCTGACATCCTTTAAATACGTGGTTGGGCTTGAAACATCAAACGGCATAAGTGAACTAACGCTTCGTTTACCAAGGCACGCGTGAAGCGAAATGATGGTACGGATTAATTGCAGTTGGGCAGTTACCATTAATGACCCTTGTGCCTATAAATACCACCCATAATCTACGTTTTCATCTTCTTTAGTTTCTTTTAAGTTCTAAACATTGCCTTCCTCCTGTTCACAAGCCCTCAATCTCCTTATAAGATCACTCTCCTCTACAAGAAATCACTCTGTAAGTCTTCTTCCTCTTGACTATCTTCTCGTAACTTAGTTAGATTTAACAATATGCCTTTTGCTTACCCTTTGAAGACTAGGGAAAATGTAGAATCCTTCAAAGTTAAATACAATATCCCTCATGACGTGGAAATTTCATACTATCACAAGGACAATATAGAAGACCAGAAGCTCCCCCATCCCCATGTAGTGTTTTTCCCTTTAATGTTCATTCTTGAGGGCAGGGTTAGGTTCCTAGTAGACCCCTTGCTACTTAAGATCCTCAGCTTTCACGGCCTTAGCCCCAACCAATGTTTACCTAATTTTTCCAAGGTTGTTAACTATGTGGGGCGTCTCAACTGCTTGTATAGCCTAAGCCTTACCCACCACGACATTAACTTCTTGTATGCTACTCAGGGGAGTCTAAAGCTCAAGTACTATCTTTAGACTTGAAACACAATGGTCAGGTTGATATCCTGCCTCCCCGATTCCAATGGGAACTCGGCAGGGGAGTACGTGAGAGTAAGCAGTAACTGGCTGAATGGAGAGATGACTTGCCCAACCTCTCCTCGTCAGATAGGTTGGTACTTTCTTTTACCAATCCCTGAACATTCAAAAACCATGTCCCCCTTACCCTTTGTTGTTTTATTAGTATGCTTACCGTCATTTATTTTCCATTCATTTTACTACTTTCTCGGTATCTCACTACCTTGTACCCTCTCCCTGATTGCAGTTTCTAAGAAGTTCTGGCCAGACGTAAACGTAGTACGGGTTAAGGAGCTCAATTTCATCCTTTGCTCGGAGATATTCGTGCATTGCGACGGGAAATTAAGGGCTTCTCACCTGATCTTAGGTAGTGTGCTCTCCTACACAAGCTACTAGGATTCGTCGAGCACTCTAACAGTCGGAAGTCCACTGTTGTCATATCTGGACATTCAGCTGCCTGGGTTCTTGCCAAAAGGGCTAACTTCAGGGGAAGCCAGGGAATTAGGTCCTTGATTGGTCAGACATGACTCTCTTGAACCTATACAAGATAGTTCGAGGGATACCGTCTTCTAAGGCCGAGTAGTGCACACTCTAGCGGAGGTTCCCATCTTAGGAAGTTTTGACGAAGAAGGTCCAGTCGCTGAGGAGACAAACCCTATAGAGCCCACCCTACCAAATCCAGCAGAAGAAATGGTTCAAAAATGGTGTATGGCTTTGGATCGCTGGTTTCCTGCTGTGCAAGCCTCGGGAGGTCAAGCTGCCACTCAGTCTACCCCTTAACAAACCACACCTCCTGCTTCCCAATAGTGGAGGAAGTGCTAGAAGGGTGCTAACAGCGCTACGGTTGGGGACAGCACCCCCTCTACTGCCAACCTTCCTCTTCCAGCTTCAGGTCAGATGACCACTCAGCCTACCGGTAGGACCCCCTGGGAGACTCAATCCCTGAGCCAGCTGGTTATAATCGGCTCTCAGGTAGCGAAGTCTTCCTCATGTTTTGCAACTGGGTAGGAGTGCTCCTTCCACTTGGGGGATAAAGTCCTACCCTCAAACTCCTACCTAAGGACATAGAGGAGTGGTGAGGGAAGCCATGTATCGAATAGCCTCGGGTAGGCCTTACTGCTTCCTGTTGATATGAAGCATTATTCAAGCTGCCGAGATGAGGACTTGGTGCTTAAATTGAAGTGGCACACTATAGCAGTAAGTTTCATATCCACCCGAACTTTAATTGTTTTGCTGCCTCAGTCTCTTTTATCCCCTTCGCATATCTCTCAATTTCTAAGTGTTACCCATCGGGCTTGAATAACCTCGTTTTGCTTTGTTGTTGATTTAGGCTGCCCAATTAACCCATGTGGTGGAGGGTCAGCTGAAAGGGGCGTAGGAGGAGACTGACAAAGAAAAGGCCCTGAAACAGGTAGCCGAGGCTAGCCTTCAAGAGAAGACTATGGGGCTGAACATGATGGAGCTGTAGGCATATACTGCTGAGAAGGCATTGGAGCTTGCCGAGTAGAAGGCCAGTTAGCTTCAAGGTAAGCTCGGGGATACCTAGTTTAAGCTTGCGGAGACTGCCAATATCCTCTTTGCCTGGGACAAGGAATTTGCCGACCTTAAGGGCAGAGAAAAAGCTCGAAAGTAAACTTACTACAACAGGGGTTTTAGGGACGCCGAAAACTCAGCTAGTCCCATGATCTTTCAAGCCCAGAAGTTTGGGTTCGTGGAAGGTTGGATGGTTGCAATTAACGCCCTCAGCCTTCCCGATGACTCCCCCTTTAAGAGTACTAACTGAGTACCTTTGCTTGAAGACCCTGTGATCGAAACCCAGGCTGAAGAGCAGGGAGAGGATAGCAGCAACGAAGAGGAGGGCGCCAAGAGTCTGGAGTCCAGGGAGCTATTTAAGTAGATTGATTCCCACATAGTGGTGTTGGATGATGACAACTTGAGAACCACTACTGTTGTACCAAACCCGAATGTCGACCAGCCCACAGTCACCTCAGAGCCTCCACCCACTAATCCTTCAGCCGGCTGGGAAGCACCTACACCAACCCCTCCAGTTACAGATGCCCTGAGTGCCTAGATTTGCTTTAAAAACTTGTATTTTGTTGTATTTTTCTCTCTTTTCCCCTCTTGCTTTTTGTCAAAATACTATGTATTTCCTAAAGGGGGTTGGCATCCGTGTACTAAACTATTGTTCCGATTCTAAGTTTTGTTCAAGACTAATGGTTTTAATTAATAATAATTTTTTTTTTATTCTTTTGTGATTGTATGAGAATGGATAATTCTGACAACTTATTTTCACTAAGTCTTCACTCACTTGGGAATGGTATTAATGTTTTGACATTCGTGCCAAAATTACTTAAATGTTAACGTTGGGTAACACGACAGTCCGAACGTTTAGTAACAACATCAATCTTTATACCAATGCTAAGAATTGTGCAAGTGTTATCGTTTGATAAAACAACAAGTAATTTAGGCTTTCGGTACTAACTTCCACACTTTGACATTAATGTAAAGGATTACTTAAGTGTCATTGCTAGGCGACGTTATGCATAATTTCAACATTCGTGGCGCACCACTCTCGAGTGTCCTTGGGGAGATGCTGTATTAAGGTTTCTGTCCATATAGATATGTATTAAGGTTTCCACCTGGCGGTGACCTGAGTTAGACTGAGGCCAGACTTCCGTCCTTATAGGTATGTGTTAAGGTTTCCACCTAGTTGGTGACCGAAGTCAGGCCAAAGCCAGATTTCTGTCCTTATAGATACATATTAAGGTTTCCACTTGGTCGGTGACCTAAGTTAGACTGAGGCCAGACTTCCGTCCTTATAGGTATGTGTTAAGGTTTTCACCTAGTCAGTGATTGGAGTCAGGCCGAGGCCAAATTTTTGTCCTTATAGATATGTATTAAGGTTTCCACCCGGTTGGTGACTTGAGTCAGATTGAGGCCAAACTTCCGTCCTTATAGGTATGTGTTAAAGTTTCACCTGGTTGGTGATCGAAGTCAGGCCGAGGCCAGATTTCTTTCCTTATATGCATTAAGGTTTCCACCTAATCGGTGACCGGAGTCAGGCTGAGGCCAGATATCTGTCCTTATAGATATATGTTAAGTATGTGCATAGATGCTTTACCATTTGTACATATTTTACATAGGAACACTAAAATTCATCTATTTTCGCAATTCTTGCCAATCCATAAATTGAAACGCGCAACACATACATTATATTACATTCATGGATCGTATTTCTTTAAATTATAAATGTTCCATGCTTGGGGCAAAGGTCTTTCTTCCAAGTCTTCCAGGTAATAGACTCCTACTCTTGTTGTAGCTGTTACTCGGTAGGGTCCTTCCCAATTTGGGGCCAATTTTCCAGCGTTTTGATTTTTTATGCTCTCAACAGCCTTTCGCAAAATAAGGTCCCCTGACACAAAGTCCCAAGGCCTCACCTTTCAGTTGTATCTCTGAGCTAACTTTTGTTGATAATCGGCAAGCCGCACGGACACCATATCTCTTCTCTCTTCCAAAGCATTCAAATTCTCGACCATAAACTCATCATTATGGTCCTATGCAAATGATAATTATATAATTTAATTTATTTTATTATTATTAAATCAATTATGACATCATCGTGGTTGAACCTTGATTCAAACTCAAAACCTTAAACCTCCCCTTAAAACTCTTTCAAAGATCTATTCTTTTAAACATTGCTTCCATATTAGTATTAGCAACAAATAAAGTTGTCAAGAAACTAACCCAACTTTTCTTTTCCCCCTTCTACTTTAAAGATCAAATCAACTACCTATAGCAGATCTAGAGAAATTAAAGGATGAGAAAAAAAAATAAATAAAAGAAAGAAATAAAATGAACTACGTCAAAAGAAGTTTCTCCAGAGATTAAATGGAAATTAAAAAATAAAGTAAAATAGAACAATTTTTTTGAATTATTTTGCTCTATTGAAATAACCCAACAATGTCACTAAGTTTTAAAAAGGAAAAAGATAAAAAGATAAAAGATAATATAGTTAATCCTTTAAGAACATAGCTTGATTGTGAAAGCAAACATATAAGATCAAAATTTCAGGAATATATATATATATATATATATATATATATTGAGAGAAGAGTAATTACAATAAAATCTTACAATAAAAAGCTATAAATATATTAAACTATATATATATATATATATATAAAATCATACCAGCTTCCAATATGATTTAGTAAAGTATGGACTAGTCTGGTGGTTGCTTCTCCTCTTAAGGGAGCAAGTTCAAGCCTTGAAAAAACCAAGGATGAATATTGGGCAGCCTACAACAGTGGGTAAGAGAGAGAAAGTTTGAGATCAAATTCGGCAATTCAATTTCCATTTTTCATGCAAATTTGGCACTTGGATACTGAAATCTACATATCTAGTATACATGTCTAGTATTATACGCATGCGATGCACGACTTAATCAAGAATTATGTGTTAACTAAAAAAATAAGAAAATATTTTTTAATTTAAGTAAAATTAAATAATAAAATAGATAAAACAATTTATCATCAAATTTATATCAAAACATGCTTAATAATAAGCTAAAAAGAAGATTGTTCTCTAAATCAAATCCATGTCATAAATGTGTAATTCATATATGATATACAAAATAATAGAAAATCATGTCTAACCATATTATGCACAAAGGTGTAACAACATATCACCATTGGAACCCATGTCTATAATTCATATATGAATACGATATTCAAAATAATTTAAAAAAAAAAAAATCATGCCCAAGCATATTTAATGATTAATTCCCAAACCATAACCATATAAATTGGATAAAACTTAAGAAAATTAAGTTAAAAAAAAGAAAAAAAAAAACACAAAAACACAAAACCTATTCAATTTTGCTGGAAAAAAATAGAGTAAACAAATACAGACTTGCAAGGTTATAGGTAGAAGAATAAAATAATAGAGGAAAAAACAGTATGATAGATATTTATTTTGAATTATTTGATATATATATACTCACACACACACACACACACACACACTCTCTCTCTCTCTCTCTCTACACTAAAAATTGATAAGAACAAAAAGTCTAATGTTAGTTTAATTTGTTGAAGTGTGAAACTGAAATCTTAATCTTAAAAATAAGTGGCATGTGAAGAGGAAACCCAAAAAAAAAAAGGCCAAAATGCAAAACTGACATTCTTTGTTTCACTAAAATTCATTTCAGTTATTTAACTTTGTTTTCTGTCAATTTAGTCCTCTAAATTCCGAAAGTATTCAATCAAAGCTTTCATTAGACCTTTGTTAACTCTGCCTAGCTCCTTGCAAAACTGCGCTGTTTTGGTGTTATTTAATATTTAATAAATAAATTTATTATTCATTTCAAAATTTTAAAAAGTAAAATACCGAGATGAAAGCGTAACAACGTACATAGGAGCCTAACTCGATGAGAGAGAGATTGTGAGATTGAGAGAGAGTGGGATGAGAAAGGGAGCAAGTGCTGGGTCAAAGATGTGGAAATCTAAAATTAGATATTTTTTTAAGCATTTTCGTCGGCTCCAGGATAGTTCTACGCCGGAAGTTTCTTCCACAAATACAAGGATAAAAACAAGCAAGATTAATAAAAGTTCTGCAGGAAGTTTCTTCACAATACGTGTACTGTCTTTGTTGGACTATACTTTTGTTTGCTAGAGAATATGACTCAATACTTTTGAAAGTTTAGGCTTGGATCTTGATTTATCAAATAGTTTCAAATCTACCGGGGTCTCAATCACTTGCTTGTTCTCTCTCGTTATGCTTCATTTTTAAAAAAATAAATAAAAATTTAGAAATATGGTGCCTTTTGGGATTGGGCTAAGAGTAGAGTTAACAGAGGTCCAATGGAGGTCTTAATTGAACATTTTTGAAACTTAAAGAATTGAATTGACAGAAAACAAAGTTAAAAAATTGAAATGAAATCAAGTGAAATTTAAAAGGTCAATTTTGTATTTTAACAAAAAAAAAGAGAGTCACAGTGTAGGAAGAGTAAATCCAAAGAGAAAAACAAAGGGACAATACTGCATTTTTTATTAAAATACTAAAAGTAGTTTTAATAAAGCCAATCTTTCGGCAAGTAGAGCACCTCCTACTCCTACTTAGGGGTGTGCAAAAAACCGAGAAATCGACAAAGCTGACCGAACTAAGTCCAATTTTTAGGTTCAGTATTGGTTTGAATTTCTTGAAACCAAAATATTTTAATTTCGGTTTTGGTGTCCCATAGAAAATAGTGATCCAACTGAAATCGAACTAACATATATTAAATAGTATATATACAGATCTTATTAAAGTAGTTTCCGGTAGTATAGTGGCAAGGACACGCATTTCACATATTTAGCTCAAGTTCGACCCGTAGTAAATGTAGTATTATTTATTTTCTCCTTATTTTAGCAAAACTATGTCGTTTTAACGTCATTTTAGGTTTGTATATAACCCCACTGACCCTAAGT
Organism: Quercus glauca; assembly: GCA_023736055.1. Classification (NCBI taxonomy): domain Eukaryota; kingdom Viridiplantae; phylum Streptophyta; class Magnoliopsida; order Fagales; family Fagaceae; genus Quercus; species Quercus glauca. The sequence goes on from CM043324.1 coordinate 47,100,436, forward strand.
TTTATCTCTTGTCTCTCACTTCAAGCTGCAGCCGGTCTACTTTTGCTACGCATGCACAATATACAAATAAATCCTAATGACCTATTTGAAAGTTTAGAGAGGGAGGAGAGTAAAGGAGAATGATTATCCTCCATTACCCCATTTGAAAATGAACTTGCAACATTGGTCTATGATTAATTTGTTAGATTAAATAATTATGACTATAGCATGCAATATTTTTTTTTGATAATTTTTTTTTTCTAATGTGAATTAAATAATCAATATTGGTCTATGATTATATATTTTTTCTTCTTTTTTATTATACTAAAAAAAAACCATCCTTAATTGATAATAATTAAAATAAGAAAAAAAATATTTGGTTTGTTTGTTTACTGAAAAAATCAACAAAATATTGAATTTTGAGTGTTTCTTTCATTTATTATTATTATTTTGCTTAGTACGTGAATTTAATTTTTTGAGGATTTAGAGAAAAACTGAGACAAAAAAAAAAAAAAAAAAAAAAAAAAAAAAAAAAAAGTTAGGGAGGGTGACTCTATGAATTAACTCAAAAAATAGGATCCCACTATATAATTTAAATTCAAGTGTTTGCCTACTTACTATTAAAAAAAGAAAGCAACCCAAAATTCTCAAGAGAATATCCCTGCTAACTATTAAGCAATAGCACACAAATTTCGACCAAAGCAAATGAAAATAATTTTATAATTTCTCAAAAAAATGCAAAATTTCACACACTGAAACATTTTACCAATGCCACATTTGTAACATTAACAATGTTTAGTAATTAATGCCACATTTGTGTTATACCTCTAATCCTAAACAATTTCTTTTCACCTCTAATGCTCATAATGTGATCAATCATCCGGGGTTTCTCAGCCAAGCCTCCATCGTAACCATAACATCCTCTATCCTGGACAATTCTTCCACTTCTCTTTTCTTCTTAACTCAAATCCTAATCTTTCCTCTTAGCAGCTAAAAATTTCTGCTAAGCGCCAGTGTTTTCTAATGGCCCTTGTTAAATATATTATGTATGAGAAACCAGGCAGGTCAGATTGTTCCCCAGTTGCTCTATCTTTTCCATAAAGCTTAACCAATTTGTCATAGTTTGGAATTGGTTTGTTCTTAAGCTCTTTTGCTTTAGGTTTAGCTTGTTAAAAAATGACAAAAAAATAAGAATTTTATTAGTATAATGAAATGACCTTGACAAGTTTTTGATTGGAATCAAACAATTAGCACATAAGAAATTATAGCTTCCAAATGTAATCAAGTACTTAAGATTCAAACAATTAGCACATAAGACTCGAGATTGATGCTCAGTGCCATTGAGCATGTAATCGAGTACTTAAGATTCAAACGTCTTATAAACTTACAAGGCACTGAAAATTTTAGACGTTACTATATCCAAACTAGATGCATCACCATCATTAAGCCAATACCATAACTACAAGAAAACTTTGTTACGAAGTGTCACCACATCTTTGCAAAGATCTCCTATTGATTTTGAAATAGCAGAATCCATAAAAATTTGGTCATGAAGGTACATGCCCCACATTACTAAACAGGGAAGCTTAAGATACAATCAGGAGTGTCAAAAAATGACCCCAAAATGGATTACATGTCATTAAATCACAATGGAGTCACTGAAACTCCATAGAACACCATGACTAGAGAATATAAAAAAATATGCAGTTTACTATTTGTTTAGGCATTTTGTTTGTACTCCTAGAGTATAAGAAAAGTGAAAGGAAACTTGAATTTTCTGGTTTTACCATCTACCCTTTTCTTTTTCATGGAAACAATGTGAATATGAACTGCTTTTCACACAAGCAATATGATTGTGAACTAACTAAGAAATTATAGACCTGTTTGACTTTCCATGACTAATGCAAAGAGGATAACATCTACAGCTTATCTTAACTCAACAAGTACCCAAGTCCATGTTAGTAGATCTGTTACTGAAACAAAACCATCAGATTTAGCTTGTTGTCATGTGCAGCCCATTGAATGAAAAACATTAACAAACAAACTTGCAAAATTTAAGACAAGCTGTTTTGGAAATAGAAATAATTTAATCTTATGTTTCAAAAGTAGAGAACCATCAACAAGAAAATGGGAGAAAATGCAAAGCAAGACCTTTTTTGCAAATAGTCCACTCCCACCCAAAGTTTACAAGACAAATCAAATAAAAGAACAAACTTCATAGCAACGAACAATTTGCAAACAAAGAGACATGTTCAATGCATGTGTGTGTGCACATGCTAGAATATGCACACAATCAAAGAAACTCAAATGTGCAGTATGTACCATATCCAGCATCAACAACTTTACAAGACAAAAAAAAGTATCACCATTACTAATTGACAAACCATGTTCTGATAAAAACAGTAATATATGAATAGCTTGTGTTTTATATGTCATTAATTATATAGAGCAGGGTTACTACCAAAAAAAGAAGAAGTTCAGATAAGGGTGCAGCTTGGAGTGTAGTAAATATGTTTGATGTGGTCCCATTGCGATCCCAGTAGGATCCATTGGCCAACATGCAATTGCTTTACCGTAAAAGGCACCAACAACGAAGGAGAAGAAAAGAATAACAAAGAGAGAGACAACTACACAGTGAGATGCTACACAAACTCATGTGAGTTTGATCATACACAATCAAACAAGCAATTTATCAAACACATTGTGAGCAACATTTTGAAACTTTAAAATTCTAGTAACAAAAAAAAAAAAAAAAAGCCAATTCACAAAAAGCAAGAAATTACCCAATAAAAATCACAAACACAAACCAATAATCAAAAACCTGACCATAAAATCAAACTTACACAGAATAAATAATCACAAAGCCTAGGTTTAACCATAGTTCATCCATATATCACGAACTAAAAGGATTGCAAGTGTTTAGATAAAAATAAACAAGAAACACAGATCCATATATAGTTACAATATACAAATTTATGCAAGTTCACAATCGAGACTCACTCAAGCACTTTATCAAACACGTTATGAGCAATACTTTGAAACTTTAAAATTTAAGAAAAAAAGCCCTCAGATCCGAAACCCATCCACAAATAACATGTTATTACCCCCATAACATCATAATTAATAATAAATTACCCAATAAAATCACAATTTTAAGAACATAGTTATTTGATCCAACTCAAAAGAAATCCATGAAACAGAAATTAAACAGAGTTTACCTTTGTGAGAGAATGCTAGGCGTGAGAGAGAAGAGTGAAAGACAGTCCAAGAGTGAAGAAGTCATGAGAGAGAGAGAGCCAGCGTGAACTGAGAGAGCTGAGAGAGCTTGAGAGAAATTTGTGGGTAACAAATATTTTTTTATTTTTTATTTTTGACGTTACAATACATTGTAATTTTATTAATATAATAAGGATAAATTAAGTAATTTACTTAGTCAATAATTTATGTACTTTTCTTTCCTTCCAAATCTTTCTAATTTAGGAGAATTAAAAATAAAGGGTTAGAGGTAATCCAAAAACCCCTCCAAAACCCTCTCTTTCCTTCTTTAAAACACTTCTAAACAAAGTAATTAAATTACTTCTATTTTTTCTACTCTACTCCCTATTCTTTTTTAAACATTCAAACAGGCATTGTTCCAATAATTGAAAAAGAAGAAATGGGAGGCAAATGTTAGCAAAGTTATACATTGCAAACACCGTTATATCACTTCTATTCTTCCTCTTGTTCTCTTCAGACTATTATTACCTTCTCTCTTTCTCTTGCTTTTCCTGAACTCCGTTCATTGCATCTACTCTACTTATTTTCAAGCTATTCCAGTAAGTGCACTCTCACATGTCTTTCCTCTGTCCATTTTTTTTTCTTGGCTGAATAAATAGTTTAATTAACCACTAATAATTCCAAATCTATATATTAAACAGGGGGAAAAAAAATTCAAGTCTACTATATTCAAGTCATTAAAATTAAAACTAAAAGTTTGAACTCCAAATCTTTATTTACTTGGCTAAATTACATATTTCGCCCTCTGTGGTACACCTATAATAAACGGAATTATTATGTGGTTCATTTTTTTAGTGCCTCATCTAAGTCATGCCTTTCTGTATAGTTGAAATTAGAAAATCTCATCGAATCTAAAGTTGTTTAGTATATAAACCTTGTTCAATTAAGAACATGATTAATGCATGGTGAAGCCATGATTTGATTTTAGGGAGGATAGAATGTATATGAGTATTTGAAACCATTCTAAATAATAAAAAAAAACCATTAATATGAATAATAAGGGATATGTACCTGTTATAGGTTTTTTATACATGAACAATTCATTTTGTTTTTTTTGTTTTTTCAAAATCCACTCACGATTCTCATGAAATGAATTTTAGTAGCTTGACAAATCTCAAATACAACATATGTGAATTTTAACATTTTGGTTAATATACTCATAAAATATCAAATTGCAATATTTTAAAAACTATTGTGAATATATACTTGAAACTTTGTAGTCAACTTAAAAAATAAAACAAAATTTTCACCGCTTATATATTTTTTATTTATACACAAAAAATTAAAATTTTTAGTCGCTTTTTTTTTCAACATTTGTTATCCTGCATGTTTCAAACGTTTAACAATCATTGAAAAAGAAAAAAAACCAAAATTAAACTTAGAATCCAAAAAAGAAAGGCACGTAATATAACATGTTGTCAACTTCTATGGCATTTCATTAAGTTCTTATACAGGGACGGAACCAAGACTCCAAGTTAGGGAGGCTGTAGTATAAAAACAAAATTATTATGAAACTCTAAATTTTTTTTTTTATTGAATATTATGAAACTCCATGAGTCATAATAAATCAAGGTAGTCAATTTGACTAAAGGAACAAAATATTTTTATATCAGTTGATACAGTATACCATCTTGAAATTACTGCTATTTTAATATATATATATATATATATATATATATATATATATTTATTGCACATTATATAATATCAATATATTAACCTACTATATAGTAATATAAAAATATATTGTACTTGAACTAGGATTATATTATCCTTACCTAGTTTTCCGTTTCCCACCCACCCACCTACGAGCCAAGTTTTCTGTTTTTTGTTTTTTCAACTGATTTGTTCTCCTCCACCCATTCCTTATCTTCTAGACCTTTTTTTTTTTTTTTTTTTTTTTTTTTTTTTCATATCCACACAATTAATCATTTTTATTTCTCTCATTTCCATCTTCAGCTTGTTTCTCTTTCTTCGTTTCATCTTCTTCATTTTTCTTTACTTCATCCACAGTAAACCCTCTCTCTCTCTCTCGCGCGCTCAAGTGTCCTTCAAAACATCAATTATGCACATATCTGTATGCTCAATCTGCTATTGTGTTGTGTTGTAACGACTCTACCTCTTTGCTCTTTCTTTCAGTTTAGTGTCTTTCACTCTCTCTTAGTATGGGATTTTTATTTTATTTTTTCCTTTGGAAATTTGATGGAAGGATCGAAACTTTAAATCTATAGATTAGTTTTGTTTCAAAAATTTTAAAGGGTTGGGCTTTTTTATTTGGGTAAAATTAGTAGATTGGGCTTAATTTTTTTTTTTTGAAACGGTAGATTGGGCTTAATTATTTTTGTAACTTTGCTATTGGTGATTTTGTTATTGGGCTTATATTTTGGTGGAGCTTGCAATTTTTAAGGGAGCGGTGTAATTTTATTGAAAAAAATGCTAAATTAGTACCTACATATATATATATATACTAATTTTTTTTTAAAATTCTAGGGGGGGGCCATTGCCCCCCAAGCCAAAGCATGACTCTGTCCCTGTTCTTATATATGTACATATATGACAATCTCATCCCATATATATACCCGACACATCGAAGCCAAAAAGCCATCTTCTTTCGGCGAGTGATATAAAACCCGTTATAATATAATGCTATTGTTCGCAGACTTTACCTCTTCTCTTTCTCTCTGCGTCCTTTACTGCATCTACCTGTTTGTGAACTAATAGAGCAAGTGACTAAGTGCACTCTGACATGTCTTTCAGCTATAGATTTTATATTTTCTTGGCTAAATATTATAGTTTATTAACAATTTAACACAGTAAACAAAATAAGAGGAAAAGTTTGATGGATGTGTTTCAAGGATTAGATTTATTGATGGTGCTATATATCTAGCCATTAGAGGGCGTAGCAAAAAACTTGAGGGTGATTTTGATAGGCATCATAAAATAATTATATAATATTTTTAAACATATTAGTACAAAGCTTATTTTATTGAGCTTATTTTTATTATTCTATAGATCTATTTTATTTAAATTAATTTTATTATTCTACATATTCATTTTTACTATCAATTTTTATTATTCTAATATTAAATTCTTTATGTATTTATTGTAAGGAAAAAGAAATATGGTTTGAAAAAAAGATCGATTTTGGGAGTACGTTGAAGAACTAAAAGGTCGTTTTAAATGTAATTTTTGTGAACGTGACTTTGCTGGGGGTGCTACAAGAATTAAATGTCACTTGGCTGGAGTTAAATGTCATGATATTGATATTTGTACAAAAGTGTCTAAAGAGGTCCAAGAGGAAGCTTCTCTAATAATTGGAGAACCTAACAAAAAACTTAAGGGTGCATCAACTTCAAAAAGAGATAAAAAGAGGGAAATCAACTCAACTTCAATATCAAAGGATGCCACATTAAGCAGAGTGTTTGAAAAGGTGAGTAAAGATGTAAATTTTTTATTTTTAGATTATATTTCATCATAATCTTGGCTATGAACTAGTGATAATATTTTCAATTATTGATTTGGATCAAGTAAAACATTATAATAAATTTTCTTATTATTTAATGAGTTTTTTTTCTTGCAACAAGTGGGGAAGAGGAGTTTGAACTCATGCTCTCTTCCATTGGAGAAGTGTATAGCCATTAAACTACAAAATTCTTAGCATTATTACTTTATTTATTTATTTGTATAATTTGATAGTTAAAAGAGTGGAGAAAGAGGATTTGAATCCAATTTCTCATAATAAACAAGAGTAGATTATGCCAAAGAGTTACAAGAGTTTTGGCTTGGTGGTGTTGTTGTTGCATTTTTATTTTTATTTTTTTTTATGTGGAAACAAATAGGATAGGGAATGTGTGTGTTTATTTCTGAAATTTAAGGGGAGAGAGGAGGAGAAGAAGGTAGTTGTCCTACATTAGAGCAAAAGATAGAAATAGGATAAAAGATTTGTATTCAGTAATAACTGTTTATTTCTCACAAAATTGTACTCTACACTACGTTATAGGCTTGTCAAGTTCATCCTTTTAAGGGTCTCAGACGTTCACATTAAGTGAGACATTTGTTGACCTTCATTATACTTTTCAGCAAAAAAAGAAAAAAAAAAAAAGAACATTGGCTTTATCTATTTACCCGCTAATGTCACCTTTTCATTCTTTCATTTTCAACCTCTTTTCTTTTTTTCTTTTTTCTTTTTTCTTTTTTTTTTAATTTTTTTATTTTAGAAACAGCTTAGCATTTTTTTCCCCAGCTTTGTACATTTTTTTAAAGAACTTATTGTCGGCCACTGAAGTCCATGTATTCTTGTCATTAGACTCATTCATCCCAAATTGGTTGTCCTCTTTAGAAAATCTATTTTTTTAAGGAAGCATTATTTAATGTATTTTCTTTTAAATATAAAAAAAATTCAAGTTTCCAAACTACTATCATTAAGTTCAACTCTAATGAAAGTGGGATATTATTGATGCTAAGAACTTTGTAACTCAATTGACTTTTTGGTATGTTCATGACATTCTGAGTTCAATTCTCCCTTTACCTATTGTAACTATCGAATTATTAAAAAGAAAAAGGAAAAAAAAAAAAAGAAAAAGGAAAAGGGTTATTGACTTTTAAAAAAAACTTGAATTTGGCATGTATATTAGGGTTATACCATTAGATTACAGATTACATTAGATCCTACAAGAATTTTTAGTGACGAATTTTTAGTGACGAATTTTTGTTTCGTCACAAAAAGACCCAGAATTTGTTACACTTTTAGTGACGAAATTTATTTTCGTCACTAAAGATATCATATTTTGTTCAGACTTTTAGCGACGAAATTCAACTTTCGTCACTGTAGCATACTTTTAGTGACGAATTATGATTTCGTCACTAAAAACATTTAAGTGCAAAACCATTATTATTTTTAGTGACGAATAGTTTTCGTCACTAATACTATTACAGCAATACCTACTGTGACGAAATATTTCGTCACTACAAATTTCAACTTTTAGTGACGAAATATTTCGTCACTATAGCTTAATTAAACTTGCGCCAAAATTTCCCTCCACTGGCGCCTATTTTTTAGATCACAATAGCGACGAAATGTATGTTTCGTCGCTAAATGATATAATTTTTTTCACTTTTAGTGACGAAATTCATATTTCGTCACTAAAGATGTATTTTTAGTGACGAAAAATATTTCCTCACTAATTTTCGTCACTAAAAATACATTTTGTTGTAGTGAGAGAATCTGTAATCTAATGATGAGATTTTAAAATATTAATCTAATAAAAGTTAGTAAATGGTATAAGACAAGAGCATATATTCATTAGAGATATTATGTTCTTTATTTGTTTATTTATATTCAAGGAGAAAGAAATACAAGTAGAAAGAAAGATCAATTTCTGGAGTACGCTAAGGAAGAAGATGGTTAACTCATATGAAAGTTTTGTGAACATAAATTTCCTAGGGGAGCTTCAAGAATTAAATTATACTTGACAAAAGTTAAAGGTCTTGATATCGATATTTTTACAAAAATGACTGAATAATGTTCAGGCAAAAGCTTATCTAGAGATTAAGGGGCCTAACAAAAAGCTTAAGACGACATCCACTTCAGACAATGCTAAGGAGAGTAAAAATTCCTCAAATCCAATATCAAAGAATTGTCACACAATTGATTATCTATAGCTTTAACTCAAAACATAATTGTTTATTTCTTACAAAACCATACTCTTACACTTTGGCAAACAATTTTTATACTAATTTCTTTTGTGTAGAGTAACGAAGAATATAGCACTGAAATCGTCCTTAGCGTTGCAGTGGAAGGACTATTAGCCAAGGTGAGATCACTTGTTATTGATCATATTGGTTCTGGATTGGATTACAAGGAGCAGCTAATAGAGCTTCTTGTCTCATTATCCAAGATTCAAGTTGTGTTACAAGACACTGAGAAATGGCAAATAACTGATGAACTTATGAGGATCAGGTTAGCAGAGTTTAGAGATGTAGTTTGTGATGCTGACAAATGTGCTAGATGAGTTTGACTATGAGATTCGTAAGCAAGAGGTACAATCTCAAAACTAAATGATGGAAAGTGCTGGCGTTTCACTCTTTAATCCTATCACATCCCCCCTCAATATAGAAAACAAAATGAAGACCATCATCAATCGATTATTGGATACAATTAAGAATGGTCTTAGAGTGGGGTCTATGGATACAATCCCCAAGATTAGCCTGGATAGAGGGGTAGACTCCTACCTCAATGATTTAGAAATTGTAGGGAGAGGATATGATGTCTCAAAAATAGTGAACATGTTGACTAATGCAAGCAATCAATGTATCTCCATTCTTCCTATAGTGGGTATGGCAGGTCTTGGAAAGACAACTTTAGCAAAAGAAGTTTATAACAATAAATTAATAAGGAAACATTTTGATGTACTAGCATGGGTTTGTGTCACTAAGAATTTAAATTTTAAGAGGATTTTATGTGAGATTCTTCAATCTATTGATGAAAATGATCGATTTTTATACTCGATACATTTCCAAAGTGAAGATGAAATACTTAGTGCACTTCAAAGAAGATTGTGTGGGAATAAATATCTTCTTGTACTTGATGATGTGTGGATTGATGATCATGAGGAATGGAGTAAATTAACGAGTTACTTGGTCAATTTTAATTCAAATATGGGAAATAATATTATTGTAACAACCTGTAGTGATAAAGTTGCAAATCTCATAGGGACGCAACCCCAACATTATCTGGAAAAATTATCAAAAGATGAATGTTGGTCCATATTTGAAAAAAGAGCATTTGCAAATAAAAAAATTACTCGAACTACAGATTTAGAGTCTATTGGAAGAGAGATTGCTAAAAGAAGTGGAGGATTTCCATTGGCTGCAAAAGTTTTGGGAGGAATAATGTGCTTTAAATATGATAAAAGTGAATGGTTATCAATTCAAAATAATAAAATTTGGGATTTATTGGATGATGATACTAATAAGTTCTTCCGGATATTGAGGTTAAGCTTTGATAATCTTCCAACACCATCTTTAAAACAATGTTTTGCATATTGTGCAAATTTTCAAGATTATAACATCAGAAATGACGAAGTTATTCAACATTGTATGGCTGAAGGGTTCCTTGAATCATCTAAAGGAAGTTGTATGATGATGGAGGATATTGGTAACTTGTATTTCAATATCTTGTTGGCAACTTCCTTTTTCCAAGATGCTAGAAAGGATGAGTACGGTAACATTATCAGTTGCAAGATGCATGATTTGGTGCATGATTTTGCACTCTCAATCATAAAATTTGAAACTCTAATTTTGGAGAAAGCTTCAATGGATGATGTTGGCAACACACAATGTTTATCTATCCGCTTTGTTGGCCAAACAACACAAAGAATTTCATTTATTGGAGATGATTTCACAAAATTGCGAAGCTTAGTTTCAGATTATGCTGACTTTGGCAACACATTATCAAATTTTAAAAGCTTACATGTGTTAAAGTTATATGGGGGCAGTATAATAGAGTTGCCAGATTCAATTGAGCATTTAATACATTTGAGGTGTCTTCACATCTCACATGCTAAAATTGAGACATTACAAAAATCCGTCACCAAACTCTACAAATTGCAAACTTTAACAATCAAGAAATGTTTTGAATTCGTAGAGCTTCCAGAAGAGTTAAGCAATTTGATTAACTTGAGACATATTTATATTGATAAGGATCGTCTCCGCATGCCTAAGAATATGGGGCTATTGACCTGCCTTCAAACATTGCCAATTTTTGTTGTGGGACGACGTGTAGGTCATAGCATCAAAGAATTGGGAGCTTTAAAGAATCTGAGAGGAGAAATAGACATCTACAATCTAGGTTTTGTGGAAGATGAGGAAGAAGCCAAAAGTGCAAAATTAAAAGAAAAGGAAATATTCAAATTGGAATTAAACTGGAATTTGAGATTTCCACGTTTTATTAATGAAAAAATTTGCACGTCGGGATTATACTGGATTAAAGAAGGTTATAGAGATAAAGATGAAAAGGTGTTGGAAGGCCTCCAGCCTCACCATAATTTGAAAAGCTTCAAAATTGATGGGTACGGAGGAAAGAAATTCCCATCATGGGTTAGTTTGTCGCTACATCACAATTTGATTGAGACCAAATTGGGATGGTTCACTTATTGTGAAGAAGTTCCTACTCTGGGGCATTTACCCTGTCTTAGGGTTCTTGAAATACATAGAATGAAGAAGGTAAGATGTATAGGAAGCAAGTTTTACAGTGATGAAAGTTGCAAAAATACAATATTATTTCCGGCATTGAGAATACTTAAATTGCAGTTCATGAAAGTCTTAGAGGGGTGGAAGGATGCAAAAGAGTGGACAAGTGCAGGTGAGGTGTTGGTGTTTCCTTGCCTAGAGGAGCTCACCTTACTTGGCTGTTCGAATCTGAGATATTTGCCAGACTCACTGAACACCTGCGCTTCCCTTCAGAAGTTGGTAGTGGACTGCAATGACCTGATGTATTTGCCAGGTGTCCCATCATCCATAATAAGACGTGGTATTGAAGACCCACCCACTGGCAGTGAATATTTGGAGAATTGGGATTGTCTGCCTTCTTCTTCTTCTACTTCCTCCATTCAACTCTCCCTCCAAAGTCTCAAGTTTTATTTGGTTAGGCGCTCCACGGCAGCAGCGAGAGTTTAGACTTGTCTCTCTAGAGCTGTTGTGTGTGGTTCCTCTCCTTGAACGTTGTTAATGGTTGCCATAGATTGAGTGAGTACCATGCAACCCTTTTGTCCGGGAAACGATAATATGGCTTACGAATCTCAACTACGTTTCCCACAGACGGTGCCAATTGATGATGCCGAAAAAAAAATCACCAGTGAGCCACACGGTTCCAATTCGCTCGATACTAGACCTGCCCAACACAGAAAAAGAAGAAGACCTTACAGAGAGTATTGGTGTGGTACCGGCCAAAGACCCTCCGAAGGTTGAGTCAGAAGAGAGCTCCAACAATGCTAGAGAGTATAAGCTTTAGAGAAATTGTGCGTACCTTTTTCTTGAGGGTCTTTGGGTTTTTATAGTAGCGTAGGGCCAGACTCCTTTGTTTGCAGAACAAGTCTTTTCCTTATGGGTAAGATACTCATTAATGCGTGTATATTCGAGAATTCTACTCATGTTAGGACTCTACAAACCAGGGCTAATCGTGTGTCGCAAGTATTTTCCATTTAAGGTTCCTCGGAGACCACATAATAATGGGATGGATACCACGTGGCCGTTCGGTCCATACATGCCACGTCTGTTCATGCCACTTCCGTCCAGATTGCTCAGTTATGCATAATTTTTCCTCTTCATAAATAAACCATACAAAACATAATTTTTGAATGATTTTATATTTATGACCCCCCCCCCCTCTTTTCTTGCTTAACTAAAAACAATTCAAGTTTATAAGTTATTTATGTAATATACCATGACTATGTATGGTCCATTACTAACTAATTAATATCTCTCTCTCTCTCTCTCTCTCTCTCTCTCTCTCTCTCTCTCTCTCTCTCTCTCTCTCTCTTTGAAACCAAAGTTTAAAGAAAATTCAATTAGAATCAAAATTGGATTTTGCTTTTGTTAGCTTTCCATACAAATTAAATTGTTTAGATTTTTGTTGTTATTTTTTCTCTTAACTAATGAACATATTTTTTATATAGTTTCTATTTAGATATTTTTATGTGAAGATATTGAAATTAACAAACTATAATTGAGCTGAACGATCTCATGCACTTATCCCCATTCAATTTAAGAGATAGTATTTTACCAATTTATTATTTTATTTTGTTTTATATTTAGTAGAATTTTACAGGCAATAATTGCGAATTGATATTGTATTTGTAGTATCCAATTGTGATTTTCAAAATTATATACGTAATAATAATGTAATGAAAAACTTGGCATAATCAATATCATGAAAATTGTAAAGAAAAACTATTTTAATACTTCCAAATGTCCTAGTTGAACTATGTCTTATATTTTTAATAACTCAAACTAACATTAATAGAACCACTATAATTTATCATTCTCGTGCTTAAGCACGGTTATATACTAGTCTCTCTCTCTCTCTCTCTCTCTCTCTCTCTCTCTCTCTCTCTCTCTCTCTCTCTCTCTCTCTCTCTCTATATATATATATATATATTAATAGGTAAAACTGAGAGAAAATTCAATTAAATTTCAAATTGAGACTCAATTAGAGTCTAATTTTGCGCCACATGTCTCATCTAATCAAAAAATTTAAATTTTTGTGCCAAGTTAGTTAATTTCGTGTAAAAATTGGATTTCAATTAGATTTTGATTTTACGGCATGTGTCCCATCTAATTAAAGTTTTTTTTTTTTTAAATTTTTGTGCCAAATGAATTAATTTAGTGTAGAAAACGAGGAGTCTAATATAAATAAATCATAAAAAACATAATCATGTATCTAACACTATATATAAAATTAAAGGAAGAGAGAGTTTGAATGATTTTATATTTATGAGATTTTGTTTTTTTTTTTTTGTATAACTAAAAACAATTCAAATTTATAAGTCACACACACACACACACACACACACACACACACACACACATTAATAGGTAAAACTTAGGGAAAAATCAATTAAATTCTACAATTGAAATCCAATTTTGTGTCATGTGTCCTAAATTATTTATTTTTTGAGAGAGTTCTATTTCTTAATTTTGGGATCAAATGTGGCACCATATCATAAATATCCATTCAAGTGAGTTATTATGTATAAAAACCAAAGAGTTTAGAATTAATGAAAATAAAATATTTAAAAAAATGAACAATTTACATTTTCTACCTAATAACATTCTTGTAAGATTTTTTAAAGAGTTAAAAAAAAATATAAGAATGACTATCAATAATATTTAAATTATAGATGTAAGATTTATACTATGCATCTTAATGTGTATCTTTTAAATATATCCATGCATATGCATGGGATTACAAGCTAATCTATATATATAATAATAGGTGAAACTGTGAAAAACTCAAATTAGAATTCCAAATTAGAGTTTTAATTTTGTACCATGTGTCTTAAATTATTTATTCTTAAAGAGTTTTATTTTTTAATTTTGGAATCAAATGTGGGACCACATCATAAATATTCATCCAAGTGAGTTATTTAGTACAAAAATTAAAAAGTCTAGAATAAATGAATTGTAAAAAAAAAGTGCTTCACAATAATTTTTTTTTTTTAAATATAGACAATTTACATTTTATATCTAATAATATCCTTACAAATTTTTTTAAAGGGTTAACAAAATATAAAAATGACTATCAATAGTATTTAAATTATATATATAGGAATTATATTATGAATCTTATTGTATATCTTTAAGTGTATCCATGCATAAGCATGGGGTTACAAGCTAGTATATATTAATAGTCAAAACTGAGAGAAAATCCAATTAAATTTCAAATTGGAATTCAATTAGAGCCTAATTTTGTATCATAAGTCTCATTTAATCTAAGCTTTTAATTTTTTGTGCCAAGTGAGTTAATTTAGTGTAGAAAATGAGGAGTCCAGTATAAATAAACTTAGAAAATATATATATTTAAAACCAAAATTTAGAGAAAATTTGATTAGAATAAAAATCAGATTTTACCTTTGTTAGCTTTTCATATAAATTAAATTTTTTAGATATTTGTTGTTATTTTTTTTTCTGAACTAATGAATATATTTTTTTATACTGTTTCTATTTAGATATTTTGTATGTGAAGATCTTGAACGTAACAAATTATAATTGAGTTAAACAATTCAATGTACGTATCCCCATTCAATATAAGAGATACTATTGAACCAATTTATTCTTTTATTTTGTGTTGTATTTAGTAGAATTTCACAGATAGCAATAGTGAATTGATATTGTATATTCATAACACCAGTATGATGAGAAACTTAGTGTAACCAGTATCATTAAAATTACAAGGAAAAATCATTTTAATACCTCCAAATGTCCTAGTCCAACTAATGTCCTATATATTTAATAACTCAAACTAACATTAATAACACCATTACAATTCATCATTCCTATGCGTAAGCGTGGATTATATATCTATCTTTTTTTTAAACTTATGTAATATGTTTAAAAATTATTTAAATTTTAATAGATACTTTTTCAATCAATGTTACTGATTTTTACAAATTTATTTTATTTTATTAATATTAAATCAATTATGACATCATTGTGGTTGAACCTTGATTTAAACTCAAAACCTTGAACTTCCCCATTACAACTCTTTTGAAGATCTATTCTTTTAAACATTGCTTCCATATTAGTATTTGCAACAAATTCAAAGATCAAAATCAGCTACCTATAGGAGATCCAAAGAAATTAAAGGATGAGAAAAATAAAATAAAAGAAAGAAATAAAATGAACTACATCAAAAGAAGTTTCTCCAGAGATTAAATGGAAATTAAAAAATAAAGTAAAATAGAAATTTTTTTTTTGAATTATTTTGCTCTATTGAAATAGCCCAACAATGTCACTAAGTGTTAAAAAAGAAAGAAGGAAAAAAGATAAAAGATATATGGTTAATCCTTTAAGAACATAGCTTGATTGTAAATGCAAACATATAATATCAAAATTTCAGGAACATATATATATATATATTGAGAGAGTGTAATTACAATAAAATCTTACAATAAGAAGCTATAAATATATTAAACTAAATATATAGAATCATATTAGCTTCCAATATGATTTAGTAAAGTATGGACTAGTCTAGTGGTTGCTTCTCCTCTTAAGGGAGGAGGTTCAAGCCTTGAAAAAACCAAGGATGGATATTGGGCAGCCTACAACAGTGGGTAAGAGAGAGAAAGTTTGAGATCAAATTTGGTAATTCAATTTCCATTTTTCATGCAAATTTGGCAATTGGGTACTAAAAGTAAAATCTACATATCTAATAATGTCTAGTATTATACACGTGCAATGCACGGCTTAATTAAGAATTATATGTAAAATAAAAAAAAAAGAAAAGAAAATATTTCTAATTTAAATATAATTAAATAATAAAATAGATAAAACAATTTATCATCAAATTTATATCAAGACATGCTTAATAATAAGCTAAAAAGAAGATTGTTCTCTAAATCAAATCCATGTCATAAATGTGTAATTCATATATGATATACAAAATAATAGAAAATCATGTCTAACTATATTATGCACAAATGTGTAACAACATATCACTAGTGGAACTCATGTCCATAATTCATATACGATATACAAAATAATTTTAAAAAAATCATGTCCAAGAATATTTAATGATTGATTCTCAAACCATAATCATATAAATTGGATAAAACTTAATAAAATTAAGTTAAACAAAAGACAAAAAAAAAAAAAAAAAAAAAACACAAAACCTATTCAATTTTGATGGAAAAAAAATAGAGTAAACAAATACATACTTGTAAGGTTGTACGTAAAAGAATAGAATAATAGAGGAAAAAACATTATGGTAGATATTTATTATGAATTATTTGATACACACACACTCTATATTGAAGAAATTGATATGAACAAAAAGTCAAATGTTAGTTTAATTTGTGAAAGTGTAAAATTGAAATCTAAATCTTAAAAATAAGTGGCATGTGAAGAGGAAATCCCAAAAAAAAAAAAAAAAAAGAGGCCAAAATGCAAAATTGACCTCCTTTGTTTCACTAAAATTCATTTCAGTCATTTAACTTTGTTTTCTATCATTTCAATCCTCTAAGTTTCGAAAGTGTTCAATCAAGGCCTTCGTTACACCTTTGTTAACTCTGCCGTTATCTCCTCCCAAAACTACGCCGTTTTGGTGTTATTTAAAATTTAATTAATAAATTTATTATTTATTTCAAAATTTTAAAAAGTAAAATACCAAGATGAAAGCGTAACAACGTACCCAGGAGCCTAACCCGATGAGAGAGAGAGATTGTGAGATCGAGAGAGAGAGTGGGATGAGAGAGGGAGCAAGTGCTGGGTCAAAGATGTGGAAATTTGAAATCATATATTTTTTTAAGCATTTTCGTCGACTCTAGGATAGTTCTACACCAGAAGTTTCATTTACAAATACAAGGACAAAAACAAGCAAGATTAATAAAAGTTTCGCTGGAAGTTTCTTCAAAATATATGTACTATCTTTGCTAGACTATACTTTTGTTTGCTAGAGAATATTGGACTCAATACTTTTCAAAGTCTAGGCTTGGATTTTGATTTATCAGACAGTTTCAAATCTACCGAGGTCTTGATCACTTGCTTGTTCTCTCTTGTTATGCTTCATTTTTTTTTAAAAATTTAAATTTTAGAAATATGGTGCCTTTTGGAATGGGGCTAACAGCAGAGTTAATAGAGGTCTAACGGAAGTCTTGATTGAACATTTTTGAAACTTGAAGAACTGAATTGACAGAAACAAAATTAGAAGACTTAAAATGAAATCAAGTGAAATTTAAAAGGTTAATTTTGTATTTTAACAAATTTTTTTGTTTTTTAAAAAGGCATGGTATGTGAAGACTAAATCCAAAGCGAAAAACAAAGGGACAGTATTGCGCGTTTTATTAAAATACTAAAAGTAGTTTTAATAAAGCCGATCTTTACGCACCTACTGCGCCTACTTTTTCTACGCATGCACAATATACAAATAAACCCGATCTTCTTTCTGCGCGTGGTGGGCCAAGACCTCAGAGCTTGTTCCAATAACTGAAGAAGAAGAAATGGGACGCAAATGTTAGCAAAGTTATACATTGCAAACACCATTATATTACTTCTATTCTCTTCTTCCCCTTGTTCTTTTCAGACTATTATTACCTTTTCTCTTTCTCTGCCTCAACTCCGTTCATTGCATCTACTTATTTTCAAGCTATTACAGTAAGTGCACTCTCACATGTCTTTCCTCTGTCCATTTTTTTTTTCCCTTTTTTTTTTATTGGCTGAATAAATAGTTTAATTAACCATTAATAAATTAAAACTAAAAGTTTGAACTCCAAATCTTTATTTATACACAAAAAAAAATAAAATTTTTAGTCGTTTTTTTTTTTTTCAACATTTGTTATCCTGCATGTTTCAAACCTTTAATAATCATTGATTAAAAAAAAAAAAGAATTTCTTATTCTTTTTCAAATGAAGTTTGACACATAAAAGAGATAATAATCTATTAATTATGATATAAATAAATAAATAAAATTGCATAAATAATCCATAAAAAAATAAGGAAAACTAAAATAATAATAATAACAAAACTTTAAGATGGGGGGGGGGGGGGGGGGGGATTTATTCTAAACTTAAAATTTGAGATAATACAAACTCATTCCATGTGATGATTGATGAGTTGGTTGGAGAAAAACCAAAGATTCTTGTTAGAAATACTGAATCGTAGTATTGTATTTTATGATTAAGAAATATACATGTGTGCCTTTATATAGGAGGCATATATGTGTGGTACAGGTAAGTATATGTGTGCGGTACAATTAAAGTGTAGTACAAGTACAAGTGTACTAAACAAGTAAACTAGTTGGGCCTAAAGCCCATAACATAATATACATTAACAGCCCCCCTCAAACTCAAGGTGGATGTGAGACCAGCTTGAGGTTGTCAACCAAATCACGAGTACGTCCCTTAGGAAGTGACTTGGTGAAGATATCTGCAAGTTGATCTTTGGAGGAGACGGAGAAAAGCTTGAGAGCACCATGAACAAGATGATAACGGATAAAATGACAATCAATCTCGATGTGTTTAGTCCGTTTATGGAAGACATCATTGTGAGTAATATGAATGGCACTCTGGTTATTACAATAAAGAGGAGTAGCAGAGGCTGTGGACACACCCAAATCCTTAAGAAGCCATCGTAGCCAAAGGAGTTCAGATGTGGTATCAGCAAGAGCACGATATTCTGCTTCAGTACTGGAGCGGGCCACGAAAGTTTGTTTCTTACTTCGCCAAGAAATCAAAGAGGAACCAAGGAGAAAGCAATAACCTGTAGTGGACCTGCGATTAGTGGGATCTTCTGCCCAATCAGCATCAGAGAATGCACGGAGTACAAGAGGAGACTGAGCAGAGTAGAAAAGACCATGAAAGAGAGTGCCCTTCAGGTATCGAAGAATGTGCAGAACAGCAGCATAGTGAGTTGATCTTAGAGCACACAGATACTGGCTCACCTGATGAACAACATAGGAGATGTCTGGACGAGTAACTATGAGATAAACTAGGCTGCTGACCAATCCTCTGTAAAGAGAGGGATTAGACAATGGTTTCCCCCTCGAGGGTGTTAGATGCGCATTAAGCTCAACTGGAGTGTTAGCAGTTTTGCTATCAGTGAGTCCAGCTCGAGACAAAAGATCAGAAGCATATTTGGCTTGAGTAATATAAAGACCATCAGTGGAATGAGTAATTTCAAGACCCAAGAAATAGCTGAGGTGTCCAAGATCTTTCATCTCAAACTGCTGACTAAGAAAATCCTTGAGTTCTTGAATGCTACTGAAGTCATCACCAATTATGATCATATCATCCACATATAGAAGAAGCAAAATGGTGCCTTTCTCAGTACGACGAAGAAATAAGGCAGAATCATACGGACTGGCAGTGTAACCCAAGCGAAAAATAGTGGAGCTGAACTTGGCAAACAAAGCTTGTGGAGCTTGTTTAAGGCCATAAAGTGCACGTTGAAGGTGACAGACCTTGTTTGATTCAATAGAGAGACCAGGCGGAGGTTGCATATAGACTTCTTCACTCAGATCCCCATTAAGGAAGACATTTTTAACATCCATCTGAAAAAGATCCCATTTACTAGCAGCAGCAACAACTAAGAGGACACGAACAGATGAGATACGAGCCACTGGAGCAAATGTCTCCTCATAATCAATCCCAAACTCCTGTGTAAAACCTTTTGCAACAAGAAGAGCCTTGTAGTGCTCAATAGACCCATCAGAGCAAGTCTTGATCTTATAGATCCACTTACAACCAACCACAGACTGACCAGAAGGGAGAGTGACCAGATCCCAAGTATGGTTTTTGGTTAATGCATCAATTTCCTCTTTCATTGCAATCTGCCATAAAGGGTCAGTGGAGGCCTCACGATAGGTCTGAGGCTCGTGAAGAGTAGCAAGGGCAGTGTAACAATGATAGTCAAGTAAATGTACAGGGATAGATCTTACCCGGGTTGAGTGGCGAGGTGGAATGTCTTGAGGAGGATCTTCAGGCGGAGTAGGAGCAGGGGACCCAGGCTCAAAGTGGGGTAGCTCGTCATCAACCTGTTCATCTTCAACCTGTCTAGGAGAAGTATAAGAAATATCTGGGGAAAAGTCCAAAGGAGGATCAAAAGTATTTGTAGAAGGAACATGAGACTCATCTGGAAAGATTTCTGAAACAGAGGAGATAGTCAGAGAAGTACGAAAGTGAGAAAGTTCAACAAACAATCGGTGTTCCCAAAAGACAACATTACGAGAAACATGAAGGCGATGAGAGATAGGATCATAACACCTATACCCTTTTTGAGTTTCACCATAGCCAAGGAAACAACAAAGTCTAGATCGAGGCTCAAGTTTGTTGTGCTCATGGGGTTGAAGAAGAACGAAACAGGCAGATCCAAAGGAGCGAAGATGATGATAGTCAGGGGGTGATCCAAACAGACGCTCATACGGAGTTTGATTGTGGATGACAGTGCTTGGAATGCGATTAATCGCATGAACAGCATGGAGAGCAGCTTCACCCCAAAATGGGGCAGGAATTTTAGCAGAAAGAAGGAGAGCACGAACAGTGTCAAGAATATGACGAAGTTTTCTTTCGGCTCGACCATTTTGCTAAGAGGTACCGGGACAAGTTAAGTGATGTACAGTGCCATAGGAATGTAACAGAACTTGAAATGCATATTGAGTATATTCAAGAGCATTATCAGATCGAAAAGTTTTGATACGTTTGGAGAATTGTGTTTCAACCATTTTTGCAAAGTTGCTGTATATTTGTAATATTTCAGAACGAGATTTCATAGGAAATATCCAACTGTAACGAGAATAATCATCAATAAAAACAACAAAATATCGAGATTCACCAATACTAGCAACAGGAGAAGGTCCCCAAACATCAGAATGAATTAACTCAAAAATACTATTAGAAATGGATTCACTGTTATTGAAAGGTAAAGCTGGCTGTTTTCCTAACTGACATGAAGTACAATCAAAATTGTCTTTGGACACAGAACCCAACAGTCCCTTAGATACTAACTGTTGTACCTGAGAAGATGGTGCATGACCAAGACAAGAATGCCAAAGTGCAAGAGATGGTAAGGAAGAAACTGCAGCAGCTGCAGCAGCAACAGAAACAGGAGCAATAGGTGGAAGATGAAGATTGTCTACGGGAAACATACGCCCAACTCTAGGACCGGTCCCAAGCTCCTGCCCCGTCCTTGGATCCTACACAATACACCCAGAATAGTCAAAAATAAGGCGATAACCTATTTCAGCTAATTGTCCCACAGAACACAAATTATAGGATAGGTCAGGTACATGAAAGACTCCAGGAACAGAAAGGTTAGATGTTGAAACAAAACCTAGACTATTCCCATGCATGGTGGAATCATCAGCTATATGAATATTTAGAGGATGTGGTGCAGGGTCAAGTTTGGAGAATAAGGACGAGTGAGGTGTCATGTGATTGCAACAGGCAGAATCAAAAAGCCAAGTTTGAGATTTACCAGGTAGAACTGAGAGAGCAGTGGAAAGAGATGCATTACCAGCCATACGAACAGCCTGAGCTATGATCTCCTGTAGTTCAGTGGGGGAGAGGTTAATAGTGGATCCAGAAGATTGGGACTCAGCTGAAATGGAAGCCATCGGCGGAGCAGGCTCGATGTTAGCAACAGCAGTAGTAGATTTGTTGTGACGGTAACAAGTCTCAATGGTGTGGCCAGGACACTTGCAATAATTGCAGAACTTTTTGTTAGTCTGCTTGCGGCGATTGCTAGAGCCAGAGGAATCACCTGATTGCTAAGGTTGCTCTATGAGTGGAGCAGAAGGAGTAATAGCCAAAACATTGAACTTGTTCTGAGCTTGAAGAGTTGCAAGACGAGCTTCTTCTCTAACCAACTCGTTCACAGCGGTATCAAGAGAGGGAAGAGGACTGCGATTAAGAAGCTGACCTCGGATGGGCTCAAAGTCCTTGTGAAGTGACATCAAGAACTCATAGAGACAAAATTCATCTCTAACTGTAGCATATTGCTGAGCATCTTTTGAGCATGCCCAAATCGGATCAGAAAGGTCAGTTTGGTCCCAAATGAAGCGAAGCTGATCATAGTAGTCATTGATGGATTGCCCTGATTCTTGTCGAAGTTGATGCAATTCAACTACCAACTGATATTTCATGGATCCGTGAGTAGTGGAGTACCTATTGGCCAACATATCCCATGCTGATTTTGCATCATCAAAGCTGCCCAACAGATTGGAGATGGAGGGAATGGAAGTGTTCCGAATCCATGTGAGGATCATGTGGTTGTGACTATCCCATTCAATCATGCGACCAAGGAAGGCAGCATCTTCTTCACTTGCTCTCTTGACAGGAATGGTAATTGCACCAGTACAATAATGCCAGAGCATGCGACCCTTAAGAAAACTGCGCATAGCTTGAGACCAAGATAAGTAATTCTTGTTCCCCTCCAATACAGTATTGATGGGGCGAGGAAGAAAAACATCCTTTTTATCCATTTAGAAACACAATATGCAAAAACAGACTGCAAAAATGAAATCTACGCGAAAAACTGGGTAAGGAGAACCTGGGCTGGAAAAAGTCAACTCTGAAAAGTCCACGGTCAACGCCCAGTCAAAGTCAACGGTCAACGGTCAACGTAGATGACGTCAGCAGGATGACTGGATGCTGACGTAAGCTAGGGCTGACGTGGCACTGATGACGTCAGCCTGAACTGAGGACGGCGCGTGGGGCGCAGTCGCAGAAGCTTTAGGCGGCGCGTGAGGGCGCGTGGGCACTCTGATGGCTGCGAGGCTTTCACCAGCAGGTAGATCGTTCCAAGACGGTCTCAGTGATACCTCCAGAATTTTGATCGGAGCAATATTCGAGGCTGGGTGACACGTGCAGTGATCTTGTACGGTGTTGGACTTCTCAACGATAGTGGCTATAGGTCCGAAACCCGAAGACAACGTTTGGAAGACGTCGGGGGTTTAACGGCGAGAGGCTGTGGCAACTGTTGTGATGGCGGAAGCGATGTTGAGAGTGAAGGAACACCAATGAAGACAAGACTGCTAAGAAAGGGTCAGAGCAGTGGCTCTGATACCATGTTAGAAATACTGAATCGTAGTATTGTATTTCATGATTAAGAAATATACATGTGTGCCTTTATATAGGAGGCATATATGTGTGGTACAGGTAAGTATATGTGTGCGGTACAATTAAAGTGTAGTACAAATACAAGTGTGCTAAACAAGTAAACTAGTTGGGCCTAAAGCCCATAACATAATATACATTAACAATTCTCATGAAGCTTTTTGAAACAAAGTTGTATGTAAAAAGGGCCTCCGATTAATGCTTCCAATGGTTTGAGACTTTGATCCATAGAAGTAAACATCTGCTATGTTTGTGCTAAAATACCTTTTTGTGTGGCAGCGGCAGATGATCGATCACACACTGGTAGAGGCTTATGATAACAGAGTCTTTGTAGACTGACATAGTAATTAGTGGGAACTCTTCTAAAATTTCCAACATAGGAACCAAATTAAACTTAGAATCCAAAAAAGAAAGGGATGTAATATAACATGTTCAGCTCAACTTCTATGGCATTTCACTAAGTTCTTATATATGAACATATATCACGATCTCATCCCATATATATACCCGACACATCGAAGCCAAAAAACCATCTTCTTTCAGCGAGTGATATAAAACACGTTATAATATAATGCTATTGTTCTCAGACTTTACCTCTTCTCTTTCTCTCTGCGTCCATTTGCTGCATCTACCTGTTTGTGAACTAATAGAGCAAGTGAAGTGTACTCTGACATATCTTTCATGCTATAGATTTTATATTTTCTTGGCTAAATATTATAGCTTATTAACAATTTAACACAGTAAACAAAATAAAAGGAAAAGTTTGATGGATGTGTTACAAGGATTAAATTTATTGATGGTGATATATATCTAGCCATTAGAAGGCGTAGCAAAAAACCTTGAGGGTGATTTTGATAGACATCATAAAATAATTATATAATATTTTTAAACATATTAGAACAGAGCTTATTTTTATTGAGCTTATTTTTATTATTCTATAGATCTATTTTATTTAAATTAATTTTATTATTCTACATATTCATTTTTACTATCAATTTTTTATTATTCTAATATTAAATTCTTTATGTATTTATTGTAAGGGAAAAGAAATATGGTTCGAAAGAAAGATCGATTTTGGGAGTATGTTGAAGATCTAAAAGGTCGTTTTAAATGTAACTTTTGTAAACGTGAATTTGCCGGGGGTGCTACAAGAATTAAATGTCACTTGGCTGGAGTTAAATGTCATGATATTGATATTTGTACAGAAGTGTCTAAAGAGGTCCAAGGGGAAGCTTCTCTAATAATTGGAGAACCTAACAAAAAACTTAAGGGTGCATCAACTTCAAACAGAGATAAAAAGAGGGAAATCAACTCAACTTCAATATCAAAGGATGTCACATTAAGCAAAGTGTTTGAAAAGGTGAGTAAAGATGTAAATTTTTTATTTTTAGATAATATTTCATCATAATCTTGGCTGGGAACTTGTGATAATATTTTCAATTGTTGATTTTAATTGTTTGGATCAAGTAAAACATTATAATAAATTTTCTTATTATTTAATGAATTTTTTTTCTTGCAACAAGTGGGGAAGAGGAGTTTGAACTCATGCTCTCTTCCATTGGAGAAGTATATTGTCATTAAACTACAAAATTCTTAGCATTATTACTTTATTTATTTATTTGTATAATTTGATAGTTATAAGAGTGGAGAAAGAGGATTTGAATCCAATTTCTCATAATAAACAAGAGTAGGTTATGCCAAAGAGTTACAAGAGTTTTGGCTTGGTGTTGTTGTTGTTGCATTTTTATTTTATTTTATGTGGAAACAAACACACATAGGGAAGAGGGAATGTGTGTGTTTGTTTCTGAAATTTAAGGAGAAGGAGGAGGAGGAGAAGGTAGTTGTCCCACGTTACTTAAATAAGTATGTTATGTATAATATAACTTAGATAATAAAGCAAAAGATAGAAAATAAGATAAAAGATTTGTATTCAGTACTAACTATTCATTTCTCACAAAATTGTACTCTACACTACGTCATAGACTTGTCAAGTTCATCCTCTAATAGGGGCGTAGCCAGGAATTTTTATATGGAGGGGCCGATTCGAACCATGAAGGTTGAAATCGACGACGATGAGTATCATCGTTGTATGGATAGTTTATATTTTTAGGTTGATACAGACCTTCTTTGAGATAAGCTTGTCGGATTTCATCTTGTTTGTTGATAGGGAATTCACATATTTGGTTACGTGATCCTGGATCACGATCTATCTCTTCAGATTAAATTCTTGAACATTTGGAGGGGTCAGGGTGTTCATCAGGCATTGAAGTATCAATATTTGTTTCTACAGCCATAGGTGTCCTAATTTCTGAATTGCTAACATCTTTTTTTTCAAAGAATGCATCAATTATTTTTCGTTTGTTCATAATTCTTTTAGTTTTAAGAATATGACTCAAAAATTAACCTGAAAAGAAGTTTAAAAAATAAAATTTTAATTAAAAATTTTTACTTAGTTATATGGATGTTATTCATACTCAAGAAAAAACAAAATTTCCACTATAATTTAAACATACAACCCATTTTTAATACGATTTTAATTAATAATAACCCTTTAAACAAAAACAAAAATTAAACACACAAGTATTGGTACACAACATAAACCAAACAATTTAACAACACTCACAACCACATCCACAGCCACATGATATCTAACTAATCAAAAATAGGTAATAAATCAAAACAATTTTACCTTAGAAATTTTGTCTTCACAAAGTGCAAAGATGGGTCACCAGTGTGGCAATGCCTACTCCCTCTGCCGGACTGCCTCCAACTTTAAATCTTCCCTTCAAGACTTATCACAAACAATCTCCCCATGCCTTTAATCATGTATTTCTCTAAAAATCTATGAAAATATAAAGAGCATGTGAATAGTTGAGAAAATAAAAAAAAGACACTAAAAATAGATGAATGTCTAATGCTTAAGAAAGAGAAGAAAACTCACCAGTTACCAAATAGTCACCAAGTTTCAAAACTAAAGCTGATGAAGAAAGAAAAAATTGTTCAGGTTTTATTTTTATTTTTATTTTTTGTTTTTATTTTTTTTTTCGGACTGTGAGTACAGAGGATTGGAGTTTTGGGCTGGTAGGTAGGCAACGGTACCAGTGCAAATGAAAGTGTATCAAAGAAGACAAAACAAAAGAATAAGAAGTAAAGAAAGGGATTTCGTGGGTCAGTGGGTGGATTTTTTGAGATGAAGAGAAAGTGAAGTTTTGTTTTTAGTGTTTAGACTTGAGCGGGCCAGCTTGTTTTATTTAGAGTATATAAGGTGATAAGGCTTAAAACTAAAGCTGGGCTTGGGAGAATATTTGAGCTGAGCTTAGGAGAATAGTTGAGAATTGGGCAGGGGGGGCCGGCTATCCAATATTGGGGGGGGGGGGGGGGGCCAATTTTTTTTTCTACCTACTCTAATGGATTTTTTTTTTTTTTTTTTGCAAGTGCCGGGGCCCCCCCAAGCCACCATGTGGCTCTGCCTCTGTTCTCTAAAGTTCTCAGACATTCATATTAAGTGTTTATCTATTTACCCACTAATGTCACCTTTTCATTCTTTGATTTTCAACCCTTTTTTTTTGTTTGTTTTTTAAGAAACAGCTTAGCGTTTTTTTTCCCCAGCTTTGTACATTTTTTAAAGAACTTATTGTCGGCCACTGAAGTCCATGTATTCTCGTCATTAGACTCATTTGTCCCAAATTGGTTGTCCTGTTTAGAAAATCTATTTTTTTAAGGAAACATTATTTAATGTATTTTCTTTTAAATAAAAAAAAAAAAATTCAAGTTTCCAAACTACTATCATTAAGTTCAACTCTAATGAAAGTGAGATATTATTAATGCCAAGAGCTTCGTAACTCAATTGATTAGCACTTCTTGGTATGTTCATGACATTTTGAGTTCAAATCTCCCCTTACCTATTGTAACTATTGAATTTTTTTCTTTTTTTTTTATTAAAAAAAAAAAAGAGGAAAAGGGTTATTGACTTTTTAAATAACTTGAATTTGGCATGTATATTAAGAATAAAGAGAATCTGTAATCCAATGATGAGATTTTAAAATATTAATCTAATAAAAGTTAGTAAATGGTATAAGACGAGCATAAATATATGCTTTCATGATATTATGTTCTTTATTTATTTATTATATTCAAGGAGAAAGAAATACAAGTAGAAAGAAAGATCAATTTCAAGAGTACGCTAAGGAAGAAGATGTTTATTTCATATGAAAGTTTTGTGAACATAAATTTCCTAGGGAAGCTTCAAGAATTAAATTATACTTGACAAAAGTTAAAGGTCTTGATATCGATATTTGTACAAAAATGACTGAATAATGTTCATGCAAAAGCTTATCTAGAGATTAAGGGGCCTAACAAAAAGCTTAAGACAACATCCACTTCAGTCAATGCTAAGGAGAGTAAAAATTCCTCAAACCCAATATCAAAAAATTGTCACACAGTTGATTATCTATAGCTTTAACTCAAAACATAATTGTTTATTTCTTACAAAACCATACTCTTACACTTAGGCAAACAATTTTTATACTAATTTCTTTTGTGCAGAGTAACGAAGAATATAGCACTGAAATCGTCCTTAGTGTTGCAGTGGAAGGACTATTAGCCAAGGTGAGATCACTTGTTATTGATGATATTGGTTTTGGATTGGGTTACAAGGAGCAGCTAATAGAGCTTCTTGTCTCATTATCCAAGATGCAAGTTGTGTTACAAGACACTGAGAAATGGCAAATAACTAATGAACTTATGAGGATCAGGTTAGCGGAGTTTAGAGATGTAGTTTGTGATGCTGACAATGTGCTAGATGAGTTTGACTATGAGATTCATAAGCAAGAGGTACAATTTCAAAACATAATAATGGAAAGTGTTGGCGTTTCACTCTTTAATCCTATCACACCCCCCCTCAATATAGTAAACAAAATGAAGACCATCATCAATCGATTATTGGATACAATTAAGAATGGTCTTAGAGTGGGGTCTATGGATACAATCCCTAAGATTAGCCTGGATAGAGGGGCAGACTCCTACCTCAATGATTTAGAAATTGTAGGGAGAGGATATGATGTCTCAAAAATAGTGAACGTGTTGACTAATGCAAGCAATCAACGTATCTCCATTCTTCCTATAGTGGGTATGGCAGGTCTTGGAAAGACAACTTTAGCAAAAGAAGTTTATAAAAATGAATTAATAAGGAAACATTTTGATGTACTAGCATGGGCATGTCTCACTAAGAATTTTAATTTTAAGAGGATTTTATGTGAGATTCTTCAATCTATTGATGAAAATGATAAATATTTATACTCGAAATATGTCCAAAGTGAAGATGAAATACTTAGTGAACTTCGAAGAAGATTGTGTGGGAATAGATATCTGCTTGTACTTGATGATGTGTGGATTGATGATCATGAGGAATGGAGTAAATTAACGAGTTACTTGTTCAGTTTTAATTCAAATATGGGAAATAATATTATTGTAACAACCCGTAGTGATAAAGTCGCAAATCTCATAAGGACACAACCCCAACATTATTTGGAAAAATTATCAAAAGATGAATGTTGGTCCATATTTGAAAAAAGAGCATTTGCAAATAAAAAAATTACTCGAACTACAGATTTGGAGTCTATTGGAAGAGAGATTGCTAGAAGATGTGGAGGATTTCCATTGGCTGCAAAAGTTTTGGGAGGAATAATGTGCTTTAAATATGATAAAAGTGAATGGTTATCAATTCAAAATAATAAAATTTGGGATTTACTGGATGATGATACTAATAGATTCTTCCGAATATTGAGGTTAAGCTTTGATAATCTTCCAACACCAGCTTTAAAACAATGTTTTGCATATTGTGCAAATTTTCAAGATTATAACATTAGAAAGGACGAAGTTATTCAACATTGGATGGCTGAAGGGTTCCTCGAATCATCTAAAGGAAGTTGTACAATGATGGAGGATATTGGTAACTTGTATTTCAATTTCTTGTTGGCAACTTCCCTTTTTCAAGATGCTAGAAAGGATGAGTATGGTAACATTATCAGCTGCAAGATGCATGATTTGGTGCATGATTTTGTACTCTCAATTATAAAATCTGAAACTCTAATTTTGGAGGGAGCTTCAATAGATGATGTTGGCAACGCACAATGTTTACTTATCCGCTTTGTTGGCCAAACAACACAAAGAATTTCATTTATTGGAGATGGTTTCACAAAATTGCGCAGCTTAGTTTCAGATTACGCTGACTTTGGCAACACATTATCAAATTTTAAAAGCTTACGTGTGTTAAAGTTATATGGGGACAGTATAATAGAGTTACCAGATTCAATTGAGCATTTGATACATTTGAGGCTTCTTCACATCTCACATGCTAAAATTAAGACATTACCAAAGTCTGTCACCAAACTCTACAAATTGCAAACTTTAACAATCAAAAAATGTTTTCAATTCGTAGGGCTTCCAGAAGAGTTAAGCAATTTGATTAACTTGAGACATATTTACATTGATGAGGTTCCTCTCCGAACGCCTAAGAATATGGGGCTGTTGACTTGCCTTCAAACACTGCCAGTTTTTGTTGTGGGTCGAGGTGTAGGTCATAGCATCAAAGAATTGGGAGCTTTAAAGAATCTGAGAGGAGAAATAGACATCTGCAATCTAGATTTTGTGGAAGATGAGGAAGAAGCCAAAAATGCAAAATTAAAAGAAAAGGAAATATTCAAGTTGGGATTATACTGGAAGTTTGAAGAAGATTATAGAGCTAAAGATGAAAAGGTGTTGGAAGGCCTCCAGCCTCACCGAAATTTGAAAAGCTTAACAATTGTATGGTACGGAGGAAAGAAATTCCCATCATGGGTTGGTTTGTCGCAACATCACAATTTGATTGAGATCGAATTGGGACACTTTAAGAAATGTGAAGAAGTTCCTACTCTGGGGCATTTACCCTGTCTTAGGGTTCTTGAAATATATGGAATGGAGAAGGTAAGATGTATAGGAAGCGAATTTTACAGTGATGAGAGTTGCAAAAATACAGTATTATTTCCGGCATTGAGAATACTTAAATTGGAGTCCATGGATGTCTTAGAAGAGTGGAAGGATACAAAAGAGTTGACAAGTGCAGGTGAGGTGTCGGTGTTTCCTTGCCTAGAGGAGCTCACCTTATGTGACTGTCCGAAGCTGAGATATTTGCCAGACTCACTGCACACCTGCGCGTCCCTTCAGAAGTTGCTAGTACTTGATTGTCCTAAGCTGAGGTTGCCAGGTGTCCCGTCGTCCATAATAAGGTGTGGTATTGAAGACCTACCCACTGACAGTGAATTTTTGGAGAATTGGGATTGTCTGCCTTCTTCTTCTTCTACTTCCTCCATTCAACCCTCCCTCCAAAGTCTCTTGTTTATGGGGCTGGACCAAATTCAATATTTCATTGCCCTTAAAATTCTGTGGATAGGCGGAAATTTGGTAGATTTGCCAGAGTGGTTGGGTAATATTTCTTCTCTTCGACAGCTGTATCTTGTGGATTGCTGGAAACTGGTGCATCTGCCCACCAAGGAAGCCATGCAACGCCTCACCCAATTGAAAAAGCTGGTGATTCATGATTGCCCCGAATTTGAACACAATGAGAGGATCAAGATTAGCCACGTTCCATGGGTTGAAATCAATTCTGAGTAAGTCTATATCCTCTTCTATTCTCTTATATTCGTAATGGGTGAGAGAGTATTCCTGGAATGAATACTTAATTGAACCCCATTCCATTGATGACAATATATAAATGCTACAATTTGGATTAATGGCTTTTCAAATTAATCTCACCAACCACCATGGCAACACTTGAAAATTTTCTACTCATCTTCTTCTTCTTCAATCTTTGAAATTATCTGCAATCGTTTGCGAGAAGTCACTAAAAGCATTATATAATTTAGTTTTTTTGTGATTGCTGCAAATTGGCTTGGTTCTATTCAAATTTTTGTCTCTGCAAATTATCGCAAAGAATTAAAAAGTTGCTAAAAACATAATATAATTAAATATATTTTCTGATCGTGAGGGCTGCCAATTGGCTTGCTGCTATTCAAATTTTTGTTTCTGTAAATTACCAAAAGAATTAAATTGTTGCTAAAGGCATAGTCTATTTAAATATTTTCTGATTGTTACCTATTGTCTTACTGCTATCAAATTTCTGTTTGTTAGCCTAGCCTATTTGCTTTCTACAAATTTTTCAAAATTGAAAATTTCTGGACGCTGGGAAATTTGGAATGTTGGATTCATCACCATTAGAACCTCCTTTATGTCCAAATACTCATTCTTTGGCTCAGCATTTCTTGTAACCTTCACATTTTGATACTGTAAGAGTTCATGGATCAGTTCTTTTGATTAGGACTGTCTATAACTTAACGGTAGATTTTGTTGATTTGGGCTGGGTCATAATTGCGCTGTTTATGAGGGTGAGTTTATTGTGGGAAAATGGAGTTTAGTTGCATAAGAATGAGAAATTGGGTGGGTGATGCTCTTGATTTTTCATTTCAAGTTTGGGTTGGGGGCTCAGTTTTACTAGTGCAAGAAAAATTTAACTTAAAATTTCAGACAGCACTGAAGGTGTTGATGGTTCTAATATATCTATATATGGTTTTTACCTTTAGATGGTGGCCATATTGCCAAGAGCTCTAGGGCTAACTCAGGAAGCTGGCGAGAAGTTTGCGTTTGGGAAAATAATTAAGTTGATGACAACTGTTGCCAAGGCAATTCAGGTTTGCTTTCTGTTACCATTTGAATTGTGTGTACATAATTTACTTCATAATTGGTCATTTACAAGACCAAATTTAGGTTATATATATTTGTTGAGTCATAGTCTGTAGCCAATGTGCATATCTACAATGTATAGAGTTGTGTTGAGTCATGAGTGCAGTCATATCACTGGATTGTGGTTTCACACTGTTTGACATGAAAGTCATTCTGTGTTTTTAGTGTTATTATAGCTTAGCCTGAACAGTGTGGGAATGCCCTTTGCTGTGACTCTTTTAGTTTCTGACATTGATATAACGAAGTAATTGCTAGTCATATATTTGCCAATAGTCAGAAAAATTACAAATGCCTTTGTGTCACCATTAATAACAGCAAGTTCTCTCAATCATATAGATAATTTGATTTACAATTTACTTTTTATTTTATAGCAGAAACTGAGGTTAATGAATTATAGAAAGTGTTCTTTCTATAACATAACTTTTAACATCTTTACCACAATAATCCTAAATCTAAAGTGATAAAGTAATAAATGTAAAATTTTCATGGCAACAAAAGAAAATTGCAAATATACCTTAGCTTTCCTAGTCTTTGTGTACTCATGAAACTTAGATTCAAACTGATTGTCAAACTTGGCTTCAAACGGAATCGTCAAACTGATTGTTTTTTCATAACTAGGGCCAGTACTCTTGATCAGATATTGGTGCTCAAAATTTTAACAATTATCTCTACTGTCTTTTGTGTGTGGGGGGTGAAGATGACACACCATTAGCACCAGCTGAAGTGGTTGAAATTACATGCTGACTTTTCTATGATTTTCCTGGCCTTTTGCTTTTAGATTTAGGCCCGGGCGCTGTAGCTTCACTCATCATATCACCTACAAGGTTTCTCTGTAAATTTTATTCAGAATCCATAAGCAAATAACTAAAGATAACAACAAACTCAAAAAATAATAATAATAACTTAAAAAACAAAAAAACAAAAAACAAAAAAAAGTTAAAGAAGAGAGAAGTGAGATGGTGAATACATATTTGCCACACTTTGACACCTTGAATAAATGACTATGAAACCTCCTTAAGTCCATTAACCCTCATAAAAAATTTATAAGAAATAAAAGAAAAGAAAAAGTTTTGTATTACTGAGTAGAGAAAGGGAGATCAGTCTTTCTAGCATAATTGTTCCAAGTTTACATACTTTGCTCTACTTTAATACTTTCTGCAAAATAAACCTCAATTCTTCTCAGGTTCCCATGCTTATTTACGTATATAAAGTATTGATTCAATACAATAAGTGTATTATTCAGCCAATAGTCTCCTCCTTCCTCCCATTGTTCCAACAACACTTTCTAAACATTTAATGCTTCTTGAATTAATTACTGGAAATTTGTGAATTATCTAAAACAATTATGAAAGTTGTGATTCCATTTGAATTTTTCAAAATTAAAATTTTATGGCAATTTGGAAAATTTCAATATTGAAATGG
This sequence comes from Quercus glauca, assembly GCA_023736055.1. Lineage (NCBI taxonomy): Eukaryota > Viridiplantae > Streptophyta > Magnoliopsida > Fagales > Fagaceae > Quercus > Quercus glauca. The sequence continues at coordinate 47,134,213 of CM043324.1, forward strand.
TTGCTCTTAGAGTTTGCTTTGATGTCCATTGATAAAAACATACACATTATTTGTCTCAACATCTCTTGTAACCTTCACTTATAAGCTGGCCTTCTTAATTTCTTGAGCTGAAACTGCAACAGAACATGAATCAGTTCTTGTGCTTAAAGCTCTCTATCATTTGGAAATAGATTTTGTTGATGTGGGCTGGGTCATAATTGCCATGTTTATGTGTGAATTGTGTGGGTGAAGGTCTTGTTGACTTTAGTTTTCATATCATATGCAGGGTGTAGTGATTTAAGTGATCCCCAGTTCAACTAGTGCAAGCAAATTTGAACTCACATTCTTATAAAGTTTCTGACAACACTGAAGTTGTTGATGGTTCTACTTCTAATATATTAATATATGGTTTCCACCTTTTGAAGCTCACAAGAAGATTTCATCTTGTAAAATAGTGAACTTGATGACAAATGATGCCAAGTCACTTCAGGTTCAGGTTTGCTTTCTCTTTACCATTTGGGATATGTATATATAATTTACTTCGTAATTTGTGCTTTAAAAGACCCTATTCAGTTTATGTATTTGCAGAATCACTGTGTTCTATAGCCAACGTACATATTTACATAAACAAAAGTTTTAGTCTATGTAAAGGCGTGTGTCAACTCCACATATGTGTTCATGCATCACCAAAACAATGTATAGAGTTATATTGAGTACAGCCAAATCACTGAATTGTGGTTTGACTCTCTTGATATGAAAGTCATTCTGTCTGTATGGTGTTATTATACCTCGGACCTTCTCAATGTTTACAATCACATTTAAAAAATATTTATCAAAATAATAATAATAATATGGATTCTGGAACGATTATCCTATAGAGACTACAATCTATGAGTTAGATGGAGGAAGGACTCATTAAATCTAACACTAGTCATGTTCCGGCAATTTAGATCTTATGTAATAAGCAATAAAGTTTTTCTGTTTTAACTCTATAAATTGATGAATTTTTACCTATTGAACATTTGGAACATGGCCAATAAAATTCATAATTTTAAATTTTTAAATCTTTCTTAATGTATAGAAGAGTTTAGCATTTTGGAAAATCAAATAGTAAATTGTTATTTTGAAATTTTCCCTTTTCATTTTTGATCTGCAGGCATAAACTTGCTAGCTTTTCCTTTCAATTGGTTTTCCAAAATTTCAGATATTAATACATGGTCATATATGTTTGTTTCGGTGTGCTGTATCTTTCACATTTGTTGGTGGTTCATGTTTTTCTGAATTTTTTTCCATAAATTGGGTCATTCAGAGACATCACTATTAGTATAAGGCCTTAATACATTAGCTTCTCTTCAAGCACTGTGTACAATAATTATGATTTCAATAATCTGCTTCATCTGCTCTCATGGTATACCTCACCAAATTGCAAATTTTACCGATTTCTAAATGCCCTCAATTTAAGCCAAGGGAATCATTGTCCCGTGTCTTAAAGGGCTATTTTATAGTATTTTCAACTGGGAGAATAGCTGAAATTAGTGCAAAAAACAAGTTTAAGTACTTTTCCTTTTTCACCTCTTCTTTTTACTTGGGCTTTTTTCTTTTCAACTAGTTTGAGTTGCATGTGCAAGGCACGTGCTTGCCAATATATTGGGTACTTAAACATATGTCCTTAACTTTAAAATTTTGAAATTAACACCTTGATTCAGTGTTAACTTTCAGTTTTTATCTCATTGTCTATATTATCGTAAAAGTTAACAGTTTAGTGGGAAAAATACCACTCCAAAATAGCATTTAAATCCCTTTAAATTAGCAATATATGTAGTAAAAAAAAGTCCCAAAAGTCCCAAAAAACCCATAATAATCTATGTTGTAAACACATAAATCCCATAAAAGAAGAAAAGCCAATACATGAAATTTAAAACACCTTGACAAAGGACTGCTACCAAATATAGTTAGACACATCCATGGTTCAAAGAGCTCTTAAAAGCACTATGCTAGAAGTTGATAGTATGTAATACACATTAGCAGCCTAATGAGTTTGTCTATAGATCTAAACTTCATCTAAACAACACTAAGATTTCCTACCATTATGAACCACTTGATTTTATTGCACTTCATCTTCCACTCTTGTTCTTATCAAAAAAAAAAAAAAAAAAAAATCTTCCACTCTTGTAGAAAACTTTAGCACCAAGCCAAGGAAGGGTGCTTACACATCTTCTGTGGGATGAACCACTTGATTTTGCTCTACCTCTTTGATATGCTTGTTGCATCAACCTCTCTGCTACCTGTTCCAAAGAGTTGAAAGGTTGGGATTACCCACACGTTTCATTAATTCAGAAGTCAAGAAAACACTTGACACCCATTCAAAAATTGATGAAACAAGAAATAACCTATTTTCTTTCAGTAAATAATAAAAATGCTAGATTAATCTCCATTACGTTTGTAAAGAGGTAGAGTGCAATGAACAGTTTTTGAATTAAGACAATATCCAGTTTTGGCTTTTCGCAATACACAAGGATCTCAACAAGAAGGGAAAACTTTTTAAAAAAATTACAAAATCAGAAAGCATGGCAAACCTCATTTGTGAGTTGTGACCATCCCACAATTCGTCACTAGCAAGATAAGAAACTCAAGGGAGCCATCAATCTTTTCCTCCTGCAATTTCTATAAGATGTCAGTGGCTAATGACGCAAAAATATAAGTGAGAAGCATGGAAAGAGGCACTCTTAACCTGACTAAATGTATCAATTTGGATAGCTCTCTTAAATAGGGACTTGTAATAGTATTAGACTAAACGACATTCCTTTAGCATAATGCTAAAACGCAAATTTAGGTGCATTGAGAAATGCCAATATAAATTTACATTTTCAAATTAGCATTGATTGGTGGGATATTTAAAATGGTTTAAACAAGGATTAAAAGCTACTGATTCTAGTTTATTTTTGTTTTTCCCTACTTTCTTTTGGCTGGGATGCTAAAAAAATAAATAAAAGCATACTTGATTCTTTTAAACATAAGAAATATATAACCATTCCATATCACATTTGACATAATAGGGTTTTTTCACTTCAAGTTGTTTACAAGTCATGCAATTTTCTCTACATATTAGTGAACTTATATAATCTGGTTCATTTGATTAAGATGGCTGTGCAGGGCAATTGGATGTAGGATATGCCTGCCTTTTTTTTCCATTATGTACTTCTGGAGCTAGGAGTGGAGAGGAAATATAATAAAATTGGTGCTACTGTAGAATTTTATGAATTACTTACGGTAGCGCTACCGTAGAAAATACTTTATTTGAAGATGGTGATGGCAACTAAAGGAATTGATTATCCCCCTTAAGACGGTTTGGATGCTTAAAGGCAGGATCCACTCATGACAAGTGACTAAATTTTATGCTAGACATCAATTTAGCACTACCCTCCTCTTTTATCTATTCTTCAAACCATTGTAAAAAATATATATCTATATACACACACACACACACATCATATGACACTATAAGCAAGTACACCATTTTCAAATTGGTAGAATCAACAACAATTACCATATGAGTCATCTATATAATTGGGCACCAAGTTTTCTCCCAAATTATGGCCAACTCATCTGAAAATTTATATAAGACAAAAATTAGCTCATTAACAATAAAATAAGTTAAGCCAAACATTCAAGCTCACTATAAAAATAAAAATTTGAAATATCAAATACCAAAATTTCAAGGAACTAAGTTTAGAGCTCACTCAACTCAGCATGAGATTTCATTTCATGCACTGTGAATAATGGTAGATGATGTTCATGCTGTCTCTAGCATCAATTACTTATGAGTTTCAAATAATTCCACCATTTCCATTGATTGAAGAACACAACCTCCTATTTAATCATAGACCCAAACAGTAACTGGAGAACCTATCATTCATTCATGATTTATACATTTGCAAGAAGCCACAATATCTGCTTATGGTGTAAGTGGCTCATTGCGTTTCTAAATTACAAATACCAATGATCTTTGATTGTCCCACTCAGAGGTCATGTAGTTTAGCCCAAAAGGGTTTAAGATTGCTACATGTTCCAATGATTGAGATAAACATTTGATACATCCTATGTAAAGGTCAAAATCATTTAAACTGGTATGTTCCCTCTATTTCCTTCTGTTTGCTGTTTTACTTTGAAGTCTGCTAACTGTTTGTGATTTGTTCTCCTCTCTGCCATTTTTTCTTTCTTTCTGTATTTAGATATTTGCCATATTCTTTGGTTAATGATATCCAAAGATTTTTGTTTCAAACCATTAATTCATATTTTACTGCATAGATTTTGTGTATCTTCAACTTTTAGCTCTATTTTATTGTAGTTCTTCCATGATGGTTAAATTTCTATTAGCACATCAAATATTTCTCAGAAAATTCAGAAAGTAATTTTTTTTTTTTTTTTGGACTTCATTTGAATAATTACTTCCTCTTATGTTTTCATATTTTCTAATAATATCAACACTTATATTCTCCTTACAGTTGCACTATCTACATTGAAAATTTTGCAATACTAAAGTTGCTGTGAATGAGAGAGAAGAAGATTTCAGAAATTTTTTTCTATAAAACCAACTAGTATCAAGCCAAAATTGGTTGCTCACTTTAGTTCCGATTTTGATGAAGTTTTAGTATGTTGTTCCTAATGAAGAGAGCTTCATATTGACTGGTGTTGTTGCTCGCTTGAATGCTAGCCACTTGGTGAGATATTTTCTTCTTGTTGCTGTTGGCATCCACCTTATTCCCTACTGTGATGAATAAATTTTTGTAATACAAGAGTGATTTTTTTTCCTTGGTAGCCTCTAACATTTGTTCTCGAGAAAATTGTAGCAAACCCATTTTCTATAGTGAAAATTTTTACTGGACTAGGTCCTGTGGTTTTTCCCTTTTCATTGAAGGGTTTTCCACGTAAAAATTTGACGTCTTGATTGTGGGTTGCTGCTGAAATTTTTATTTATATTGATTATTGTGCTTAGCTAATTTATTTGAAATATTTATTGAATTAGCACAGAGGGTAAAAGGATATAATTCTGTTGTGTGTTGTATTAATTGGCTGTTTTTCTCAACAAAGGATGATCTTTGGATTAGGCAATGTTTGGTGCCTAACACATTTTATTCATCATACCCTAACGCCAAACTTTTTTCTGGGTTATACAAATTAGATCTCTACATAGAGGTCAAGCCATTCTTGAAACTAAATCAGGTGACATCTCACTCTTTGTGCTAAGCTTGAGTTAATGACATACTCATCTTGAAGTGGAATCATCATCAAATCCATTTCCCTCTAAATAAAGAGGCATTTCCGTTCCTCTGTTCTCTATCTTTCCTTTTTCCTTCCTATCACTTGAAGTAAAGAAATATTTGGGGCAAAACACATGTTACAGTACATTACCATTCTTCCTAGTAAATGTAGAACAACAACAAGGGAGAAAAGACTCTCTACCAAGTACCAATAAAATCCCTCTACACAACCGAATTGTTTATTGCCATGTGCTAAATATGCTATGGGGCTATTTTGTTAAATGCCACCAAGATTATGGCAATCAAGGTAAAGAGGTGTAAACCCCTTGAGGACGATAATGCTTTTCATTATTACTTATCAAAAGCAAAAGAAAGTTATATTGGTGTTATGTTGACTCTGCAGAAACGTTAATGCTTCATAGTTATTTGGGAAAACAAAGTGGTTGTTGCACTCAATATTACCTTTGAAACAAAGGTGTATAAGGCCGTTGTTAATTGATGTAAACACATAATTTAAGAAATAGTAACAAATAGACAGATACCAGACTTGATGTTAATCACTATGCATACAAACATTCATACTGTAGCACTGCATCAAGCTTTTTCCCTCTGACATTATCAAAGTATTATGTCAATGCCTTTAGGAAAGCACCTAACAGCCCCCCCCCCCCCCCCAAAAAAAAAAAGCCTCAGTTTTTAATAAGACTTGCTCTTGCAAGTAACAATTCAATTAGGCCTTGATATTGTTATTGTGAAATTTATCAAACATTAGTTTTTGCTAAATTTTACTCTTTAGTTTTATGAAATTTGCCGTCACCTTGAGTATATTAGTGAATAGTGCTATTACCATTGGAAAAAGGGAAATTTGATATTGTCTCATTGATTTCTTTTAAATAATTTATATGCATATTGTCCACTGACCTTTTTAGAGCTGCATCCAGGTCATGCTCTGTCTTATAATTGAAAGCGTCATCGAATCCGAACTCTTTGGTAAATCGACCTTGTTCAAATAAAAGCAGGACATATATTACAATTTCAAATTTATTTAATTAAAAATTCTACATCCCTGCTTTAAAAACAGAGATTGAAGCATGCATATCAGCTTAAAATTTGGGTCCAAATAAGTAAAATCATAAAACAGGGTGAGGACTAGGAAAATTTGAATAATGTTTCAGAATAATATTCAAATTCGTGTTAAAATACTTTAAATGTCTAACCAGAGGGGAAAATTATTAGGTACTCCCCGGAGTATCATAAATGCGTGCTCCCTCCTCTCACATGAATGGTGGGTCCCACCATGAATTTAATTAGTGGGACCCACCATTCATGTGAGAGAAGGGAGCACGCATTTATGGTACTCCGGGAGTACACAATAATTTCCCAACCAGAGGCAAAGAAATAACAACTCATTCAGGGAGGAAAACAAAATATATGCTATGTTAAGAATTCATTCAAAATGGATGTTAGTAAAAGGTGATGATATAATCCGAAGATCAAGTTATATGTTCTTTATTGCTGTCACTAATATTAATTGAATTATTGAATAAAAACAATATTGTTGGTAGCACCTTTGTACCTGTCAAAACAAATATTCCGAAGATTCCATTTATGGTTAATGTACATTTTCTTTGCTTCTAAATTCTAATACTTTGAACAACATGACTGTTAGAGTTTGTGCCCTAAAATCCAATTTATTATTATATTTTAAATAATTAAATTGTTTAATATATGAAATTATTTGTATATGAACTAATCGGACATTATTATATATTTCTTAAGATGCATTGTATGTGATTTAGTTACAAAAAATATAAATCACAAGTTTTTGTAAACTAAAAAACGTAGTTTGTAATGGGTGATGAAATTGGGTGTTTCATTTGCGAAAAATATAACATGTCAACTAAGATGGTTTGTCTTGATCATGGAAGTGGAAAATTCTAATCGATATGTTGGAGTGTAAGACATATTGAACTAAGCTGTAGTGAGATTAATTATTTAATTAATAATTGCCACATGAATAATAAATTTCACGACTTCTATTTTCATAAACTCTAAATTATGAGAAGATTGTGAACCCAATCAAAAAATGTAGATTGTTTTGATATATCAGGAGTGGTATTATGTCAAAGGTCATAAAAGATTTGAGTGTGTCTTCCTCATCACCAATTAGTTTTGAGGTGAAATAGCATAACTAACTATTCGACAAATGGTTTTAGAGTCATGGTCATGGGTTTGAGTAATGGGAGTATCATTGTGAGGGAAGGATTGTTGGGGGACCACAATTTGACTCTTTACAACCACTCTAAAAACAGGCCCAATGTGGTGTGATGTCGAAGGCTATAAAAGATTTGAATGTGTCTTTCTCATTACTAATTGGTTTTTAGGTGGAATGACATAGCTCACGGTCCGACGAGAACTAATTATTCAAGGTGATGGGCTCAACCACTTTAGTAAAGAGTTACTAAAGTTTATATTTAATGAAATTATGTTTCATAAAATATATAAATAACTAACAGATTACTCCAGAGACTCAAGGAATAAATTAGCGATTTACAAAATGGTAGTTTATTATAACTTTGTTCGCTATGAATGTTTCATGGAGGTGTCAAATCGTATTATATTAGTCTTGAGATATAATTTATTAATAAAGTAGAGTACAATTATATTTCCATAATAGTATTTATTATATAATTAATGGTAACTTTGGGCTTGTCAAGAGTTGATGGAAGCCTGAAGCTCATTGGAGCTAGAGGCTTATTTGTCCATTTTGCTCTCATCTCAAGTCACATACTAAAACCCAACCAAAAAGGCGAGCCCAATTAGGTAATTAGCTATTTATTTAATAAGATTAAATAAAATAACTGCCTTTGGCAGTTAAGGTACGTACAATTAAAAGTAGAGAAAACAATTTTCTCTTTTATCTCTCTAGAACAGACATTTCCAAAAAAAAAAAAAATGTATGTAAGAACTAATTGAGAGATCACACATCTTGGGTACTATGTGGAATTGAGATGAAGATTGAAGGTCTTCTCAATTCTTGTTTTTGAATTTCATTACATTAAGGTACATGTTCTATTCAAGGTTGTATGCTATCTCTCATGAATGAAGTAAATCCTTTCGTTAAAGAACTTGTTTATAATTTTTTGTTTATAAGTGAGCCAAACCTGAGCCTTAATTTTTTAGATTTGTTTAATAAACGAGCTGAGCCCAAGAAAAAAAAACATGAACAGGCTCATGAAAAATAGAGCTTAAGTTGCACTTTGGTTGGTCTATGTGTTTGGTAATAAGCTCGATATGTGCTTGAAAAATAAACTCATATCATACTAAGTATTTAATTAATTGAGAGTTGAGGCCACGTCTAAATCAAATAGACTTAATAATATACTTAATATGTTTTTGATGATATTTTTATATTGGATCTCAAGTTCAAAAGCTTGATCTTGAGCTCAAAAATTTTATATGAAGCTTGAGTTTGAGGTCAAGCTTGACTAATAAATCAAGCCAAGCCAAATCGAACTTAAGCTTTTTAACTATCTAACAAACTTAAACATAATTTAAAGGCTAGGTTCAAGTTCAAGCTGCACTTGAGCATTCAATACTCATAGAACTCGAATTGTTTACAACCCAAGTGTGTGAAAAAACAAGTGTGTACTAATAATGAGTCCAAATCCTCTATATCACAAAATATGCTCTGCTACATGTACCACTAATTAAAAAATGACAGGCATCTATTCTTTTTATTTCTTAAACTAACAAAAGTTAATGCCTCAAGCCACTGACACCTTCCACCTCCAACCTTCCCTCTATCGACTTCCCCTTTGCTCACTTTTTATCCACAGCTCAACTGCTCAAAGAAGCACTATTTTGTTTAATCAATCATCACATCCCAATTTTTTAAGTTGTGGGTAATTTCTTCTTGTTTGAGTTTTTGGGTTTTGCTGTGGGCAATTTCTTAATTTCTTCTCTTTGGGGATTTTTCACAGCAAATCTTGATGTCAATCTGACGAAAAAGGATGAGGCCAGGATTGGAGACTGACTTCAACCTGTGGTTGGACTTCATCTTTGAAGCAAACATTGATTTCGTAAACAAGTAGCTGTCTTATGAAATGGTGACCCTTTGGGAGTTTTGTTGTTTGGTGCTAAGCAATCTGGTGGGATGTGTATAAGTACTAGTAGAAGTAGTGATAGGCTAGTGTTGTGGTATTATCATTGTAGTTACAAGCTTAGAGAGATGGGTCTGTGGGTCTGCATGAAGGTTATTAACCCATAGCTAAATTTGATTGGATACTAGGTTTTTGATTTATTTCATATATGGACTATTTATGGTTTTTTTTTTTTTTAATTATTATTACCAAATTTCTAAATGCATGTACGTATGGAAAATGTTTTTCCTCTTGTGATAGCTTCTTTGGTGATGGTGCATTCTTTCAGAAAAAGAGATAAATTAATGGAGGTGGGAGGTGTCAGTAACTTCATTGGCACATGCCAATTTTTAAGGACATTCTAGCCTTTTGCCCCTAATTTTTTTTTATTTATTTAGCAATTTGCCCCTATTTCGAAACTATATAGGGAAATGCCCCTGTTTCGATACTCGATTACCCTAAAATCGAGTTTCAATGAAATACTCGATTTCTAGAAAATCGAGTTATGCCCGATCAAACTTAAAAAAAAAAAAAAAAAAAAAAAAAAAAAAAAAAAAAATTGCATGGAACTCGAGCTTCAGGAAATCAAGTTCCATGTAAAATTTTTTTACAAGTGTAATTGGCCCATATTCAGGGAGACCTATAGCGGCGTTTTTAAGCCCTATAGTGATGTTTTTAAGCCCTATAGCGACGTTTTCCTGAAAAAAAATTTCGTAAGTCTGATTGCCAGTTTTAGGGGGCCCTATAGTGGCATTTTTAAGCCCTATAGTAGCGTTTTTATACTCGATTTCCATAAAATCGAGTTCCATGCAATTTTTTTTTTTTTTTTTTTTTAAGTTTGATCGGGCATACTCGATTTTCTACAAATCGAGTATTTCATTGAAACTTGATTTTAGGGTAATCGAGTATCGAAACAGAGGCATTTCCTTACATAGTTTCGAAATAGGGGCAAATTGCTAAATAAAAAAAAAATTAAGGGCAAAAGCCCATTTTGTCCCAGTTTTCAATTAGTGATTCATGGAATAGTAGAGCATATTTTGTGGGTCAGAGAATTTGAACTCCTAATAATAACTCACTTGACGCAACGTATATGAAGGGTTTTGCAATTTATTTTTTGTTTTCTCTCCTTACTAATTTTTTTTGTGTATTTAAACCAAGTTATACCTACTTTTTTACATTTTTCATGTATGTTTTACATGTCTTTTGCTATTGGTCAATTGGGTATGGATTGAGATCCCGTGCAATACCTAGGGTATTACATGGGGTGCAATAGCTCTAATTTCAGCCCTTAATATAATCTAACGACTACATTGAATTGACACGTCATTGATACTTGTCAATTTTTTTTTTCTCTTTGTTTTTTCTCCTTTCTCTTCTTCTCTTCAGATATACCAAATTTAAAAAATATATCTCTCTCTCCCTCTCTTTCCCTTCAACCAAGAAATTTTGTGGCTGAATCCCTTTTCTCTTCATTGCTGAATCTCCATGGTTGCAACTAGCAACCACCAAGTCCCATACACCACTACCTTCGGTGCTAATTGGTGTGGCGTTCTCCTCTTTTAAGGCCTCTCTCTCTCAAGCCCAGTCGAGCTTCTGCTTGCACCTACACCGCCATGGCTGGTAGCACTTCTCACTGGCATCACCACCACTCGTGGTTGCTGAGTTCCTTCTAACTTTCCCTCTTATGTCTTTTCTATTTTCTTTTTCTTTTTGTTTGCTTTTTTAAACATGGCGAAAAGTTTGATTTTTCTTGGGTTTGAAAAATAGATATGGAAGAATGTACTGTGATTGAATGGAAAATTTGTAGGGGTGTACAAAAAATCCATCGACCCGCCAAACCCTACCCGACTGAACCCGACCCACTGGATTGGGTCGGTTTTTAAGGTTTGGTGGGTTGGGTTGGGTTACAAAAAATTTTTTATAGCGGCTCAGGTTGGGTTTGGTCATAAAATTACAAACCCACTAAACCCGACCCGATCCACCCATATTTAAATATATATTTAAAATATATTATATATTTAATAAATTTTTTTAAAAATCAACTGTAGGGCACTTATATTTATATATTTAAATATATATTATATATTCAATAATTAAAAAAAAATAGCTGTAGAGCAACACTTCTTCAGTTCCTCCTACTAATACTAATTTAATATGTATATATATATATATATATATATATATAATATATTATATAATTAATAAAATTTTTTAAATAACCAGTTTTTCCTATCCTATATAAAAGTCAATTAGTTCACACAAATCCTAATAAATTACTATTGTTGTTTAGTCATTAATATTGTTTGCCTTTAAGGAGTTACATTGATACTAATCTTTAGGTTTTTTTTAATATATTAATATTTATATTTTTTTCTACTCAATTTAATAATAATAATAATAATAATAATAATAAATTGTTAAATCCATGGGTTCAACCCGACCCAACCCGACCCATGTGGGTTGGGTTAGGTTGGGTTGGGTTGGACTTATGTGATGGGTTGGGTTGGGTTGAATTTTTTTTGACCCACCATGGTGGGTTGGGTCAAAAAATCCCCTCAACCTGACCCAACACGACCCATGCACACCCCTAATTGCATGCTTGTAGTTGTGTGTATGGGTGTCTTGGCTTTGGCATTAAGGAAATTTTTACATCGGATTTATTAATTTTATTTTTCATTCCTTGATTTCTTTACCAAAGATTCATCCCTTTCTTTCATTTTTTTTTTTATAACACTAAAGATTATCACTTAGTATCTTTCATTGAAATACTACTATGCTTCTTAGCTTAATAATATTTCTTAATTTGAATTAGTTTTCTCTCATTCCCTTTAGTTTGTTGCTATTGTGGTTTAGGTTTCACAGTGGTTCATTGTTTTATATTTTGGAAATGCACATAAGACGTTTGTAAAAATTTCTATTCAAAACTTTTGATGTGAGGTTAATTTATTTTATATGCATACTATGCAGTCTTGAGGACGATTCATCAAAATGAGAAATGCACCAAAATACTCTCTGAATGGGCTGATTCCCTTCACTTCCTACTCACAGACGAGAAGGATGTAGCTGAGGTGAGGAATAGAGTGTAGGAAGATGGTCAAGTTTTTGCATTTTCAATTTCAATTTGCCATTCCAATTCCAATTTTGGCTGTGGGGAATGCAAGAATTAGTTGACAGCTTTGTCAACAATAATGAGGACAATTATGTTTTTGTATTTATCGTCATATATCGTGTAAAAGGGAAAAAAACGATGTAATGGATTTGTCCTAGCCATTTGTTATTGCTTTGTAATTGAATCACTGAGCAAGTTGCATCTTCCTGTTGTAGCTAATTTTGTGTTGATAAATAGATGTATACAATTCTGTTTCTATTATTAGCTTTCTTTATGTATGAATATACATAGACCAAGTACTAAAATTTTGGATAACTTAAAAGCACGAATTACATCCAGGTGTTCACACTTCACATGGATTTTATTTTTGTGAAAACAAGGATTATGTGGTGCCCCAACCCTACTAACGTAAATAGTTTGGGAAGTGGATTTGGAGTCCAAATTTACTTGTTGGTGGGTTTCCTCACAATTCTATAGATTTAGCTTCAAACATAGTCTAAACAGTCCAACTATAAGTATCCTTGTGATTTCTAGCCCAAAAACCCTCTCCTTCTCAAACTTAGTCCCTTATCATCTCTTGTATATTTCCCTCAGTTATTTTGTCCTCCCTCTTTTGTGTCTACTCTCCTCCTTTCTTGTTACTTCTTACTCATTTCTTCTTTTTTCTAGCAATTCACTCACCAACCTCCACTTATCTGCCCTCATTCCCCTTATATAATCTCTTTTTAGTGGGGTTCAAACCATTACTATTTTGCCAACTTCCATGCAACCTCACTTTCACTTAGAATCCCAAGGAATCATCATATCTTTTGAGAATTCTCTCGAAACTTGTTTCAGACGCCAAATAGTGTTTGGCAAAGACTTCCTAAAAGCACTTCTAGTGCTCGAGGCTAATCTGAACTTCTATACTTCCTTGTTGATTTCTTACTGTCTTAATGGTTAGTAGTAGGCAGAAGTGTGACCGAACACTTATTGTTGGGCTGGGCCCATCCCCACAAGATTTGGACCAGCTCCAATCCCCCGAGCTAGTTTTGGCTTGAGTACTTGGGCTTAAGTTTGGTGGGCTGGTCCTGATCGCCTGGGCTTAAGTCCCCCACAATAGCCCCCCATGATCTTATTTTCACAAAGAGGAGATAGGATCGAGGATTCCTGCTTTGGTAATCAGTTAGGTTTTTGAAAAAATGACAGTTGTGTCTCGGGAAGATCAAGCGTCAGTCAATCAATATAACAGACATGACAGCTCACTTTTTGGTGCACGCGTGGCATTATCCATTATATCGGATGGCTGAGATGATCTGACGCTTCGATTGCTGAGACGCGTGTGAAAAGAAATAGTGGTTTTTATTAATTAATTGGTTGCAGTTGCATTAAATGACATTCACTCCTATAAACACTAACACAATTTATGTTATACTTTTCTTTAGTTCTTTTCAAGTTCAGAATCTTGTTTCTTCCTTCTTCCCGAGCCGTTAGATTTTTTCCAAGACCATTCTTATCATGAAGAAGTTACTTAGTAAGTCCTCTTCACTCTGTCTATTTCATAGTAAACTTGATAGGAAAAAATGAGTTTTTCGTATCTTTTAAAAACTAATGCAGAAGTAGAATCCTTCGAAGCTAGGTTTGATATCCCTTGTGATGTGAACATATTGTACTGTCACGAGGGACACATAGAAGTCCAAAGGTTACCCCATGTAGTATTTTTTTTCCTTTAATGTCTATATTCGAGGGTGGGGTTAGATTTCCTGTAGATCATTTGTTGCTTAGGACCCTTATTTGTTATGGACTTAGCCCCAACCAATGTTTACCCAACTTTTATAGGGTAGTCAGCTGTGTGGGGCACTTTAATCGACTATACGGTCTCAGCCTCACCCATCACGATATTAACTTCCTATATGCTATTCGGGGGAGCCTGAAGCACAGGTATTACCTTCAAACCCAAAACACTGTGGTTAGATTGATATCCTGTCTTCCTAAGTCAAATAGGAATTTGGCAGGGGAGTTTGTGAGAGTGAGTGGGAATTGGTTGAATGACAAACTTACTTGCCTGACCTCTCCTTATTAGATAGGTCGGTACCTTCTTTTTCGATTCCTTAGCATGACCCTACCGTGCATACTTTTTACTTAAAGTTTCTTTTTCTTTTCTTTTTTGGTATGTTTTTAATGTTGTTATTATATACATTTTTCATTGACTCATTCATTATTTCTCATTGCAATTTCCAAAAAATTTCAACTGGGTCTTAGCGTGGTATAGGCTCAAGAGCTTAACTTCATCTTGCATTTGGAAATATTTGTACATTACGACGGGCAAGTGAGAGAGTCCCACCTAACGAGCAAGTGAGAGAGTCCCACCTAATCCTCGGTTGTGTGCCCTCTTATACCAGCTACCAAGATTCCTCAGGCACTTTGACGATTGGCAGCCACTCTTGTCTTACTTTGACGTTTAGCTGCCCGGATTTCTGCCACACAGACTTACTAGCAATGAGGTGAGACACCAAGGGCCTAGAAGAGTTAGACAAGGTTCGCTTGAACCCATACGTGACAGTTCGGCTAACATTGTTTTCAGGGTTGGGCCATGCATATTCCAGTGGAAACCCCCGTTTTAGATGACCATAGTTCGATGCAAAAGGTATTTGGTCATCCAACTTCCTTATATGAAGTTGTATTTTTTATGAAAAACGTACTAAGTACTTATGATAGCTTTTAGTCGTTAAAAAATTACATTAACAATGGTCTTTGTTCATCGCAAAATGTATTTGGTTGTCTAACTTCTTCGTATGAAGTTGTATTTTTGAAGAAAAACCAAGTATTTACAATGACATTTAGTTATTAAAAAAAAAAAAAAAACCCATTAAAAATGGCCTAAGTTTGTTACAAATGTATTTGGTCGTCCAACTTTCTCATATGAAGTTGTATTTTCAACTAAAAATATCAAGTACTTACAACGGCTTTTGCAATTAATAATGAGTTTTAGCTACGACCTTATCAATAATATAGCTTTTTAGATGAAGTTTTTGCTGATAGCAGTTGGCAGCTTTTTGCTGTCGGTAATATGTTTTTTGGGATGACTTTTTGTGCTTTATTAAAGAATTTTACCATCGCAAATAAACTTATTTTTTTGTAATGAGATTGCTCTGTATTTGTTCTTTCATTTTTCAATAGATCTTGTTTTTGAAACTTTCAAACAAAAAGCACAAGTAAACATGTCTTTGGGTGGTAGGCCCATAAAAAATTAAAAATAGAAAATGAAATAAAGAAACAAGGCATTTTCACATGGTGTTTAAACTCGGACCGTTTATTGAACCGTAAAAGAGAGATTCAAGGTTTTTAGAGTCGAACTGATGTTCAACCAAGGTTGAACTGTGTTGACGTAATAATTATTTTAATAATTAATAATATAAAGATAAATAAATAAATTTAGCAATATTGATTAAAATAATATAATGTTTAAAAAGATTTAATATATGAATAATAAAAAGTAAAGACTAAGTAGAATTTCTCTTATTAATTTTTAACAAATTTGTACAAGATAAATAATATCTCAAAGGCTTTAATAAACTAATTTATTTAAAAATCGCTCAAGACAAATAGAAAAGAACATTACACAGTACTCCACATGGTTCTTTCCTTTTTGCTGAATAGTCAACATGGCTTTTTAAGTTTTAGAATAAAATAACCCCACTACCACTAGTACGTTTTACCTTTGTCTCTCACTGACCCTCTCGCCCTCTCTCTCATTCGCTTCCTCTTAGCTCTCACTTCTCAATCATCTCTCTCTCTTTCTACCTCCATCTCACTTCACGATCAGAACCCAGGCCAGCCTCAGTCTCTCTTACTTTACTTATTCACCCTCCAAACAAGCGGATCTGGAAAAGCCTCTAATCTATTTCAAGCTATTTTGTCAGTCTCTCCCCAAACAAACAGATCCGGCAAAAAGGAGGTAACTTCAGCTTTTGAGTCTTGACAACCATTGCATTTTTAGAAAAAAAAAAAAAAAAAAAAAAAAAAGGGAAAGAAACTGGCAAATCCATACACGGTTCCGACAACCGGACGGTTTGACCGCTGTTTGAACGGTTTCCTGCAAAAATAAAATTTTGGTTTTGTGGGTTTAAAAAATCAGAGTAGTGACCGGTTTTCAGTTTTGACCGTACAATATGATCCGAATTACAAAACCATGCAATTTGAGGGAACCAAACATAACGTCTTGACTTGATTATAAACAACATAATAAAACCACTAGCATTAGATGTTGTATCAAGATCCTGATTTTAAAAATTGGTACGGTCAAAAAATTGGTTTCTTTAAAAAGACACTGGTTTCTAATTCTTTGATCGGACTGGAGTTAACTCGATTTAACTGATGATATCATAATTAATACTATTAAAATATTTAAAATTTTAAAATAATTTGAATATGAATTTCATATCTTATATTAAAAAAAAAATTCTACTTAACTTCACAAATTTTTATAAATACTAATACTTACTTAAAAAAAAAAAATTGAAATTCTTAGTTCATCGAGGCATCCTCTTACCTCATTCCCTTATTCCCACAAATTACCTTCTTTTATTATTTTTTAATTTTTACTATCTCACCAGTACCGCATGTTTCTTTCTGCAGGAGTAGATTTTTTGGCCATTACTTTTACTTGTACTTTTAACATTCTCATAGCCTGACACACGTTCTAATACCTGTAAAAATAAGAGCATTCTCATCAAGATTTGCAAAAAATTTGACATTTACCACCTTAAAACCCAAATTTATAACATATAATATCTCACTTTTTAATACAACCTACATCAAAATTTTTAAATTTTTTACCATTTCATTTAAATAATGTTTTTTTTTTTTCCAATAATTTTTTTTTTTATTTTTCCTCTCTCTCATCTGTCTCTCTCTTTCTCACAGCACCGCCGGCACCACTACCAACCACCCACCAAAAACCCACCACCCATACCACAACCACCACTAACAAAAAAAGAAAAAAAAAATCACAGCAGAAACCTCCACATCCACTCACAACCACCAAATCCACTCACCACCACCAACCACAGCCAAAAAAAAAAAAAAAAAAAAAAAAAAAAGAAAAAAGGAGAGAAACCTCCACCCTCGCCGCCACCTGCAAACCCACTAGCAGTGAAAGCTTCTCCTCTCTCTCAAGATCGGCTTGTGGGCTTCAGATTGCCATGGGCCGGTGGTGGTCGTGGCTCGCCGTGGGTGGAGTTCAGATTGCAGTGGGTGGCCGTGGGTGGGTTCAGATCACCGTGGATTGCCGTGGGTGGCTTCAGATCGCGTGTGTGGCTGTGGGTTGGTTCAGATTGCGAGTGGCTATGGGGCCGTTACTCGCCGTGGGCCGCCACAGTTTGCTCGCCTTGGGCCGCCGCTGTGATGGTCGGTGGCTGATTTGGGGTTTGTGATTTGGGCGGTCATTGACAGTCAACCATGGGTTTGGAGGCAGAGTAGAGGGAGAGAGACAGAGAGAGCAGAGAAATGGTGAGATAGGAGAGAGAGCAGAGAAATGAGAAAAAAAAAAAGTGAGCTGGACTTAATAAAAAAACAATATAAATTTTACAATAGGTGAACAGTGCGGTCTTAAATATGAGACCGCACTGTTTATCAATGCTAAAAATTCTAGCATTTAAAACTCTTGATGGAGCAAGCTTTTGAGATAAAAATGCTAAAAAAGAGCATCTTTTGACATATAAAACGTTCAATGAGAATGCTCCTACACGGCTCTTGGACGTGGAGACAAACACATTGAAAAAGAAAAAAACAACACTCTCATTAATACTCTACGACTACTCTCACTTTTTATAGCCTCACACACGTTCCAATACCTGTAAAAGTAAAAGTTCTACACGACTCTTGGAGGTGGAGACAAAGACATCCAAAAAGAAAAAAAGCAACACTCTCATTAATACTCTACCGACCCTCACTTTTTTCAAACTCTCATTTCTCCTTCGATATCATCTTTTTTTATTTTTTGGTTAATGGTGGCTCTTGAGAGCATTCGCACCAGCTCGGTTATAATCGTCTAAAATAGATGTACAGTACGAAATTTACACATTTGGAGCAAAAAACCACCCACATCAGTGGGTGTAAAAATATGCAAATCTGTGTATATATTTCCACGAGCTACAGTACGCGTGTAAATATACACGCGTACTGTAGCTCGTGTATACATTAAAATAATAGCCAAATCAACTTCCCAGCGCGCCAGAATAACCACCAACCACCAAACCCAGCGCCACCACCAACCCCCGCACAGAGAATTAGACCAAAATCAACAAAAAATTAAACCAAAAATAACAGAAAATTAAACCAGAACTCACCGGTAAACCCAACCCAAAAACAGTACAACCCCACCGGAGCCGGATTTGCTACCAGTGCTGCCGGCCGATCCGCCAGATCTTCCATTGCTGTCGTCGGTTGGGGGTGGGAGGCGAAGGTTGGGGGTGGGAGGCGAAGGATCGGTGGTGGAGGAAGAGAGGGAGGGGCGAAGGAAAGAGGGACGGAGAGCTGGATCGCCAGAGGGAGGCCGAATCGGTGGAGGACTCGGCGGCGAGCTGGATCGACGGAGAGCTAGATCGCCAAAGGGAGACCGAATCGGTGAAGGACTCGGCGGCGAGCTGGATCCCCAGAGGGAGGCCGAATCGGTGGATGACTCGGCGGCGAGCTAGATCGACGGAGAGCTGGATCGCCAGAGGGAGGCCGAATCGGTGGAGAACGTCGGCGGCGAGCTGGATCGACGGAGAGCAGAGAGATGGGTAGAGCTGGATCGATCGGTTTCAGTGAATGGGCTTTGTGATTTGGAAGAGGAAGGCAGAGAGATGGGTAGAGAGACAGAACAAGAAATCAGAAAATGAGAGGAAACAGTGTGAGAGCGCGTATTTAAGTGGGGGTGGTTAGAAAGAAATAATAAAAAAATAGAGTATAATTAATATTTTATTAAAATATTTTGTAAAATAAATGAATTGATGTGGGTGATTTGTAAAAGTGAATGTGTAAAATAGAAAAAGTAGGTTTTTAGTGTAAAAGTGGACGTGTAAAATAGATATGCTGATGTGAATGCTCTGAGTCTCTCAATCTCTCAGTCTCAGAGTCTCATGTTTCTCAAGTCTGCTGCAAATTTCAAAATAAAAAATTTCAATAAGTTGAAGCTGCTCAAGTAATCCATGATCCAGCTAAAAAAAAAATCAAGTATAACTTTTTAATTTTTAATTCTTTACCTCGTTCTATCTCTCTCTCTCTCTCTTCATGAAGTTTTTGCATTCACACGGTCTTAGATTATCATTCTTATAGTTTTTATGGTGTATTTGAGAAAAAAAAAAATGCAATTTTTTTTGTCTTTTCGCTGAAAAATGCATCAGTTTCACCGTATTCTACCAAACAAATTCAGCCATGCCAGTTTTCCGGTTTCTACGGTTAACCGGACGGTTTCCAGTTAATCCGGTTTTTATTATTTTCCAATTTTAGTCATAAGCGGTGATCAGTTTTCAGTTGAACCGGTCAGTCCAATCCAATTTTTAAAATCATAATCAAAATGCGATTTTAATGCACAAAAACCTACTTTTACTATTTTAATGACATTTGATAATACACCCTACACCTGATATTCTATTTTCATATGCTATTACTCTATATGTTCAATTTTTTTCTTTCTTCTCCTCTCTATTTTTCTCTTCCTCTTCGTCTCTCAGCAACTATTGACAAAGTCCAGCAACCAAACCCACGAAATTTAATCAACCTGGCAACGACAAAATCAACCCAAAACCACTGACCAACAAACCCACCACTGAAAACCACTGAACCCACCGCCAAACACACCATTGAAAACCCACGAACCACTGCCATTGTACTTGACTACAAGGAGAGAGAGAGTCAATAGAGAGGAGAGAGAATTAATAAAAAACTGACTTTTTTATTTATTTATTTTAGCATTTGGCACATTTATTACAGGGGTGAGGAGTATTACAAGGAATAAGTTGTCATCATATTTTGCAATTTCATATGATTCAACGTAGCCACCATGTCTCGCGGTCACCTGAAATTAAAGAAGAATATTTAAAATGCAACACTTCGACCCTAACCCCAGGCTCAGTAATGGTTGTACATGGAAGTAGAGAACCACGACAAAGGGGACAAGTTAAACGCCTGTATCCAAGCCATCTATCTAAGCAAACTCTATGAAAAAGATGATCACATCTCAGCTGTCTAATCTCTTCTCCTTCCCCAATCTTGCACAGACACACTGCACATTCTACTTCTTCACTAGTCCCCGGCTTGCGCTTGTAGAGGTTTATGCTTAACTCTTCGCTGATTTCAGGCATGTCATGCTCATAATACTGCTTGGAGAATGAATGAAAAAGAAAGGAACTTAATACCACCTGTTTGAAGAGGGTAGCAATCAAGATTACATAATGAATCCAAATCACGGAAGCAAGAATTAGCTTGTGAAATTGCTTATGAAAAGTACTCATGCTGGAAAGTACAAGTGAAAAGAGTGGGAGAGTCTTGGAAATTGGATGAGTGTTCATTTATGACATGAGGGTAGACGATGAGGTATATATTTATAGACTTGCCCGCCCGACCCCCGGTCCGGAGAAAAGCAGTAAGTAATTTTCTATATTCATTATGAAAAAAACTTAGGTATTAAAACTTAGTTACTGCACTTTAGTACTTATTAAATTTTGCTCTTAAAATTTAACTATGTAGTTATTTAATTAAATTTTTTTTTTATTTTAAAAAAAAATTTATATAGCAGAATCTTAAAAGAGAACTTAAAGAATAATACTTAAATACTGTATCTAAGTTTTACCCATCTATTATTATGCATTTGAATCCTTTAGTTTGGAAAAGTATTAAAAATTTAAAACTATTACAAATTTATTATGACTCATGCTAGGGACACATAAAAGTGTTTTTTTTTAGTGGGTGAGAACAAAATTATTTTTGTTTAGAATTTTTGAAAAGGTACCGTTGTTTATTTTGGATATATAAAATTGGTTAATTGAACTTAATTTTTTTTAGTTTCACTATTGGTAGATTTTGTTGTTGAGCTAATTTTTTTTTTTTTTTTGGCTTGCATATTTTGTTTTAGATTTTAAATCTATAAAAAAATTTTCATGGTCACTAAAATGAAGAAAAAGCTTGAGTTACTTATTTTTTTTATAAATCGCTAAGGTAATAAGTGTTTATTATTAGGTAAAAAAAATAATGTAACTAGTGAACTCATATGCGAACCAATAAAAATTTGCTACTAAAACAGTTTATAAAAAAGTTTGTAAGTCTATATTACTCTTAAAAGAATTAATGATATTGTTTAAGGGGAGTAAAATGCCATTTTATAAAATAAAATTACTAAAATTAATAAACACATATATAATAATATTTTTTTAAAGAAAATTAGGGGGCATTGCCCCTAGTCCAATAATGGCTCCGTCCCTGCTCACATGTGTTCATTTAGAAAAGTATAAAGTACTTTTCTATATCTTTTTTTGGTTAATACTTTTCTATATCTATTATTCTATTTTTGACTCCTTTAGTGTGGAAATGAATTAAAAATTTAAGGATGAGTTTGGTTCAGTTTTTTATAACTTGGCTTTTTAAAAAAGTGATGTTTTTAAAAAGTGTTATTTAGAATTGGACTTTTTTAAAAAGTAAAACGTTTAGTAAAAGTTGTTAAAAAGTGCATTTTTAAAAACTAGAGTGTTTAGTTAGAGCATATCAAATTGCAGTTTGAGGTATAAATTATCAAAAAGGACAATATATATACATATATAAAGATAATTTCCTTCATACTTATTTGTTTCACTTGTTGTTAATAATAATAATTTTTAAAATAATCATAATAATACATCACAAATACTAAAGGTGTGTTTTGTTGGAGGTGAAATAAAGAGGATGAAAAAAAAATGGAGAGAAAATGGCTGGGAGAAGTGTTTGGTTCGGAGGGGGAGGAAATTTTGGTAGGGCCTAAGAGTTTTCTTCCCAAGCTCGCCAAAACACAATCCTACCAAATTTGGAGAGAAAATAAAGGGAAAATTGTGCAAACAATTTTGGACAGAAATGCCCACGTCAAAGCCACTGTGTCCGTGCTACTGCCCACTGTTTCCTATTCTTTGTTTTAAAATTTTTTTCTAACCCATTGTATACGTGACTACGTGCTGCTACCCTTTGTTTCCTACTCATTTTTTAAAAAAACATTTTCTGACTGGACATGGGTGAGCCTTTGTTTCTAACTGTGCTGCTATTTTTTTTTTTTTTTAATCTCCAATTCGTTTTTTTTTCTTCTAACTTGGGTATGATTTTTTTTTTTTTGGGTTATTTGGCTTTTTTTCTTTTTTCTTTTTTCTTTTTTTTTTTAACTGGGCATGATTGGTTGTTTTGGTTATTACTGAGTTTTTTTTTCCTAATTTTTGTTTTAATAAACTTGGTGTGTTTGTTTTTTTTTTTTTTTAAATTAGATAATTTTTTTTTTAATAAGGGCATATGAATTAATTTATATAAATTAAATTTTCTATTTTCTCACTTCTTTTCTCAATCAAATAAAAAAGTTTTCAATCCCTCTAAATTTTCACCCTCCCAACCAAATACAAATGAGGGAAAATAAAATCTTTTTTATCCTCCCGCTTTTCCATCCTCCCAACCAAACAGGCCCTAAAACTTTTTGGCATTTGGGACACCTATTGTAGCCAGTTTTCTTGTCTTTTTTGTGTGCTAAATGCTAAATTTTGGACATTTGGAACATTTATTTTAATTTGTTGTATTGTAAAATAAAAGTTGAGATGTTAGATGTATTGTAAAATGGATGGTATAATAAATAAAATAGTTTTTGATATGGTAAACTAGAATAGCCTAAAGATACCGGATGTGAATGCTCTAACCCAACCCAAAACCTTTTTTTTTTATTTTTTTTATTTTTTTTTATTTTTTTTATTCTTTATTTTATTTTTCCAATACACTTTATTTTCTCAGCCATAATAAGTATAAAAGTTTAACTCCTACAATTTTTTTTTTCTTTTTTCCCAAATTTCTCCTCCACACATGTATGTATCTTCCTGATTCCTCCACTCCTTTACTTTTCACATTCTTCTCCTTTATCTTCCATCTTCATTTTTGTTTGTTCTTTCTTTGTGTTTTCTCATTTGTTTCGTCTAACCCAAACTAGTAAAGTTTTTCTCTAGTTCTCACTCACTCTCAGATCCTCATCAACAACTCGTCACCGCTAGTATTAGTGGGTCTCACAAGCTCACTTGAATTTTCTTTGTGAAGAAAAATGTATTGGACAAAAATGCAGAAGAAAAATGTAACGGCAAGGTGAGTCCAGCAACATGATGATTTTCTAAGAATGGGTTGTCTTTTGTGGTTAGGCAAAAAGGGTAAATCTGGGTTTTTGAAAAAATTGTAAGGGCATTATAGGATATGAGAGAAAGTTTCCAACAGTATTTGAATTGTGTTTTCGTATTATAAACCAAAAAGTCCAATGCGCGTTCCAAAAGTATCCATTGCTAATTCCTTCAATTACCAAATTACCCTTGATAAAAAGCCCTCAGTTCTCACGCCTGTCCGAGCTCATTCCTCTCATCTCATCTCTCTGCTCTCCCTTTGCCCTGAAGCTCACTCTCACGCCTCTCATCTCAAGCATAATCAAAATACAAACTCAAAAACATAATCTTAAAATTAATCAAACCACAACAATGAAAGCAAAAAAATTCTTGCTCTCATAAAACTGATATAATTTAAACAACAAATCTAAAATCAAAACAACAACAACAGCAGATCAAGAACAGAAAAAAAAAAAAATTAGAACAACAATAAATGATCAAGAAAAAAAAATAAAAGCCGATCTGACAAATCTAAAATAAGAAACAACAACTAATCAAGAACAAGGCAAAAAAAAATAGAAGCCGATATGATCCCTGGTTGCATGCACTCCGCAGTGAGGAGGAGGAGCAACGGTGGCGGTCTGGTGGAGCAAAGACGATTTCTCCTTTCTCTCCATGCATGTCTGTGTGTGTTTGAAGATAATGACACCAAAAGGCAAGCAAGATTATGGAATCAAGTATCACAGAGAGAGCTAGAGAATTTATGGA
The DNA here is from genome assembly GCA_023736055.1 of Quercus glauca. NCBI lineage: Eukaryota > Viridiplantae > Streptophyta > Magnoliopsida > Fagales > Fagaceae > Quercus > Quercus glauca. The sequence goes on from CM043324.1 coordinate 47,158,796, forward strand.
ATCAAGTAGAAAAAGAAAAAGAAAAAGAAAAAGAAAAAAAAGAGCAGAGAATGAGAGAGCTGGCCAAATAAGGAGAAAGGAAGGCTCTGGAATCAAATGGAATGTAAAGGAAAAAAAGAGATGATGGAATCCTATGGGTATACATGTGTAGGACAAAATGCAAGAGAAAAAAAAAAAAGAGAAAACGTATGGATGAAAGAAAGGCAAAGAATTAGAAATCACAATTTAAAAATACTACCATAATATTTTCACAATAAATTTTAAGTAATTAGCTAATATTGGTGAGTAGAAATATAATTTCAGTGGTGGGTTCAAATTAGAACTAATAACCACTTTCCATATAAGATTTTATTATGATTCTTGTAAAAGTATTGCAAAAAATATTGTGGATGTAACACTTTTTGTTGAAAAATATAATTGTTGAGAATGAATAGAAAAAGAAAAAATAAATATTAAAAAAGAATAAGTTTGATTAAAAAATAAAGATTACAAAAGTGGGTAGGCAAAAAGTAAATGTCATTGTTGATTGTCCAAACAGTACAAAAATTTACCTAACCTGTTGGAAATGCTCTTATATATACATTGTCCTTTTTGGTAATTTATCCCTCAAACTGCCACTTTTATAAGTGCTAGCCGAACACTCAGCTTTTACCAAATACTCAGCTTTTTGAAAATGCATTTTTTCATTATGCATTTTTTGAAAACTCTACTTTTTCATTATGCACTTTTATAAAAAGTTGAACCAAACTCACCCTAGATCTCTAAGGGTCCAGTGCAAAAACGTGGGTTTCCACGTTTTAGGGCTGAAAACGCAGCATTTAAAATTTTTACCAAATGCAAAATATTAGGATTTGGTTTTCAAATCGTGCGTTTGGCTCCAAAAAGCCGAACCAAACAGGAAAACTATTACAAATTTACTATGACTAATGCTAGGGACACATAAAAGTGTATAATTTTGTGCCACAACTCGCTATGTAGCAAGTTGTGAATAGTGAAAGTGTGATGGTGGGCCATGTGAGGATATACTTCTACCACTCACAACTCGTCATGTAATAAGTTGTGGCACAAAATTGTGTATTTTTATGTATCTATAATAGTACTCATTTATTATAGAGGTGTTTGCAAAAATTAATGCAATAATAATATAATTGAGTAATGTAACAAATACAAACTATTTTACAACATTTTTACAAACTGCTGAGGTGACGAATTCTTACTAGTTCTAATATGGGTCCATCACTAACATCACATTTTTACTTAGAATAACTATTTGGAAAATGCTAAAGCTACATCAGTAGTTTGTAAAAATGTTGCAAGAAAGTTTGTGTCTATAACATTACTCAATATGATTAATAAACTTTGATAACATAATAAATGAATATTATGCCAATTCCTATCACTATAATAAAAGATGCAATCTATAGCGTCGGTTTTATGATAATTATTCTTTATTATATAGCAAGACTCTAATTAGTTTCTTTGATGTAAATAGAATTGGAACTTCATATTTTTATTTTTTATTCAAAAACAAGACACTTTATTTGTTAAATTAATACCAGATTCAATAATTAAAATCATTAATAGAGAGAGAGGGATTATTAAATTTTTCTAATATACATCTAGATGAGACTTAGCATGAAGACGCAATATGTCGTGTAGCAAAGGAGGGTCTTAACTCGGGACCCATACCTAACCCTCCACTTGGAGAAATTACAAGGTCCTCATGGGACCCAAACCCATTTAGTTCTTCAAGGGTTTTTTTTTTAACAGCTAATTCTGTTGTTATTATTATTATTACTACTATTATTATTATTATTATTATAGGTGCCTGAGGACCAAGGAAGAATCTGAAGAGTTGCAGTATAATTGCGGGGATGTTACGGTCCAAGGGTATGGGGGGGAAAGTAGCCCGAGGAAGGTAGGAAGTGAATCAAGGTACTCTAAGGTGTTCTGATGAATGGGAGCTAAAGTCTGAAGAGAGAGAAAGTTAGTGGGTGTTAGGGAAGCTTCTGTTCTGGTGTAGCCTGTTGCATCCGCATTAATTGGTGGGCAACAGCTTTATCAACCGCATTGATTATGAAGTGACTTGAACAGTGTAAGACATAGGTAAGTAGATTCCTTCCACCATCTTCTTTAAATGATAAAAGCAATAAGTGTCAAAAGAGGAGGGTGGTTAGATGAAAATGGATGGTGGGGATATGATGGAGGTGGAGGTATATAAGGGAAAGAAGGTGTATTGAGATAGGGAGACACAAGTATCAAGGAAAAAAAGAAGAAGAAAAAGAAGCTAGAGGAGAGAGATAAGAAGAACACCAAGAGAAGAGAGTGAACAGTTGCATTTCTATATATAATAGTGACCTCTTCGGGCTAACAGTGAGGAGGGGCTTGTATCATCTATTCAGGAATATTAACCCTTTTTCTCCTTTATTTTCATCCTCGGGCAAATACCACTCTTGTTGTTCGTTTCCTCCTCTTACAAATTTATTGATTTAGGCCAGGATTGAACTGCATGACTCAATATTCTAAGTGGGCTTGGGCCGTTGGACTTTTTGGTCCTTACAATAATAATAATAATAATAATTATTATTATTATTATTATTATTATTATTATTTTCAAGGTAGAAAAACAAATTGTACATACGGGTAGCATTTTTTTTTTTTTTTGGAATTTATGAATCAGGCGGCAGTTGTTTTAAAAATACAATTAAATGATTTAATTCATCATAGTATTTAGAAACTCAGTTTTATAATTTTGTCTCTCTAATTATGTACTTGTAGTGTCTCATCCATCCAATAGCTAATTTTATATGAAGACTAAAATGTATTCAATATTAATTCTTATTACATCAATGTCAATGTCTCCATTAATATTCCATAATGATCCATCACATTTCACTATTAGCACACTTAGGGGGTGTTTGGTTTGTGTTTTCAAACAACAATTTTTAGTTTTTAAACAACATTACACGTATTTTCACACATTTTTTAAACAACAATTTTTAGTTTTTAAACATATATACCAAATGAGCCCTTAAATTTTTTTTTTTTTTTGGTTTTGTTTATGTTTCTGTAGTCAAAAGACAAATTTATTAATGACCCCAAACTAGGGTTTAGATAGTATTTCAACCTAAAATAAACTTAATGAGTTTTAGCTAAAACTACGCATCCTTCTCATAAAATGGAAAGTGATTAGGAAAATTTAATATCCGTCTAGTACATTTAATATTTTTAAATATATATATATATATATATATATATATATTATTTTTCTCCTTAAAATCTTCTTCTTCTTTTTTTCTTTTTTTATTATAAAAACTATTTTTTCCTTCATTAGACAAATTTTAACTACATGAGAAAAAAATGTCTAATATGTTTTTATTCTTTTTAAATTTTTGCCTATAATTATAGACTAAATCAAAATTTTAAAACTTCAAAGGCCTAAATTAAAATGATCCCAAATAAATGATATATTTTCACTTTAGTTGTGAAAATAAATAATTCATAATATTTTATAATATTTGTGTAAGGACCAAGTTTGCGTTCCAAGCCCACCAGATGAATGGACTTAGGCCCAAAACAATAAATTTATAGAGAATGAGTTAGAAGACTGGGCTTTAGTTGATCAGACAAATGCTGTGATAGATTCAGGTGAAAAGAGGATGAACAGAGATAGGATTGTACTAAAGAAAAACAGTCCTCGTCAAGGTCCGGAATGTCCTATTCTTATATATTATCCTTAAATGGGGTTACAAGTTTGGTTCTTCAGTGCTCAAGTCTTTTCTTTCTTTTTTTTTCTTGATCCCCCCATTCATGAAGGGTCTCTCCCACTATATAGTTCCGTTTGAAGCATCTTGATCCTACACTTGTCAATCAATTGGGGTTACCACTTGAGTACCTATCTTATCAGACACCCTTACTGACCTTATTTGCATTGGGGCAGCCAATGTTACACTATTCAGGGGTCTTCTCTACATTAATGCAGTCATGAAACTAGCTGCCCAACATTTAATGCGGTGGTGGCAGTCTTCCCTTCAGATATTTTAGGACACTTCCCTACCTGCTATCTTGATAAGAACTATCAACCTTCGCAAGACTTTTTGGAGCTTTACCCTGATCATCGGGCAACCTTTACAGACCTCAGCATTAGTCAATTGAGGATGTATTTATCCTCGGCACGCCTCTTTGAGCTATCGTGGTTAAAGTTGATTTCTATGCACCATACAGTCTTATCTAATAAAGATTCTCCCTCCACAGACAATCTCATGTCCTCGGACCGAGCCATAGGCCCAATGTATACAGTTTTAATAGTACCTTCTAGCTATTTGGCCCCCACAATTTGATACGAGCTTTTTGTATAGAATTGGTTAGCTTTATAGTTTTTATCATTTATATGTCAAGTCTAGCAATTTACAAATTAAGGATTATTGTAACTAATTTTATATGCTTACCTCTTAAATTTGAGCCAATGGAGTAATGTATTTGTTATAATTGTGTGTGTGTGTGTTGGGGGGGGGGGGGGGGGGGGATTTTTTCATACATGACCAGCGTTAACGATTTGTTCTGACTTATTAGTATATAATCTACAGAAAGCAACAAATATATGATCTAAACCTAAAATGAATCAAGCTCCCGAATTCAAATTGTTATGACCAACCAACAACATAATAGTATAATACCACTCAAAAAATAATAATAATAATAATACCAAATAATTACTGTTGGATATGCTCATTTGTAATTAGAAATTGCAACATATTACCCATTTGTTTTCAGGCAACGTCATGGGACCCCAATGTTGATTTTCCTGAAGACGACATGATGGGATCCCAATGTCGTTAAAAGCTGTCCTATGTACCCCTTAAGAGCATCCATAGTAGTAAAGCTAAAAATTTAGCAATTTAGTTCCACCAAAAGTTACTTTGTCTATTTTACCTACACACATGCTGCAGCAGTGGATCTATTTTAGCTTTCAACACAATAAAATAATATAAACATCACAATAATATAATATAACTACTACAATAAAATAATATATCCCACAACCCAAAAAACATCCATAGCACCGACCACAACCATCTCTACCATCAGCCACAGCCACAACCACAGCCACAACTACCACCACCAACAACAACTCCACCACCACCACCACCAGCAAGAAGAAAAAAAAAAACCCAAATCTCCAATTTTTTTCCCCAACCCAGACCAAACAAAATCACCAATCACAAACAAAATAAAAAATCACCAATCACAAATAAGCACAACGTCGGTGAGCTACGCAAAAGGGGTGAGTCGGCGGCGTGGGACTGAGAGAGGATGAGAGCTTGAGAGATTGAGAGAGTTTTGGGAGAGGATGAGAGCTGAGTGACTGAGAGAGAGAGAGAGGCACGGAGTGAGAGAGAGAATGAAATAATATATTTAATCTCCGAGGCAGAATAAAATAATATATATTTTTTTAGCTCTCATGAACAGTGCACATCTATCTATAGATGTGCACCGTAGCAGTGGAGCTAAAAAAAATAGATTTAGCTCCACTGCTGGAGCATCATTTAGTGTTAGTGTAGCTAAAATATAGCATTATAGCATTATACTTACACTGCTGCAAATGCTCTAAAGTCTACAATTGGAGGTGTCAGTGTTTGGCATGACTTACGAGTGCGATAATAACAAGACATGAGTTCTTAAGAGTAAGGGTGGGCCCTTAATGATTTTGAATTATAAATGAATTAACTTGGAAGGTATACGATAAGAAACGTATTATAAATGAGTTAATTCACGTGACTTAAAATTGACAAAAATGATACATTAATTTATTTATGTTAATTTGAAATGATTTATTTAACAATAATTTGTTAATTTGTATAACAAATAAATATTAATTTTTTTTAATTTTTTAAATATCTTTTATATCCAATCTATATTTTAAACTTTAAAAAAAAAGTGAGTAATTACAAAAACATATAAATGATATAATTGTAAGTTGAAACTTTACAAACACTAAAAAACTTATTTCTAGATAAATGATACTACATTATTGACTTAATATTTATTAAGTACTTTGATGTTATTTTGAATTTTGAATGATATATTTTAAGTATTTGATGTTATTATTAACTTTCAAATTGTATACTAATCCGGATTCACACCACTAGTCTACATGATTTATACTCTCACAGTTATGGCTTCTAAAAGAAGAGTCTATTAGTATAATGTTTAGGTGAAATAGTCTGCTAACATTGGTTGGGCAACTTAAGAGGAGCAAAAAAAAGATTTAGCTCAGAATTAGCGGACATGTTTGAGTTATATATAAGTCCTCTCCTGGCCCATTACTTTTGGGTCAATTCTTCATTTTCTTTTTCTTTTGATATTTTCCTCTCTTCTTTGGGTCTAAGGTCTAGAATCAACCCTCATGCAGTCATGTAGAAGAAAATAGTTCAATCATAGAAACGTGTTTGACGGCCTTCAGTTACTTATCCCTGCAAAAAGAAGCAAAGCATAAAGGAATATGTGAAGAAAGAGTCTCCCTTGTGAAAAAGTTTTAGCTTCGCGTGCCTTATAAAGTTGTTAGGAACTTTGTTACTCATTCTCATTCACAACATTCACGGATGAAGATTCGTTGAACCTTCCTTCTTGGATAAGATTTGGGTCTAATGTTAAGTTGTATAAGACCTATCAAGATGATGACACGCGTTATCCTCCTAATGAGTCAAGTGTTGGACAATAAACCCAAGTCAAGTCTTTCCTTCTTATCCAACCATTCAACTCAACTTTCACAATTTATTGGTCTTTGTAATCCATTAAGAAAAAATTTTGTTGTGTCTTTTGCATTACTCTATTAAGAATTCAACACAATAACACAATTATTAAAAAGATAAATAAAAAAATTGTTTTCACTCTTCACTGTTCCACGCCCTACTTTCACTATCTCGTACTTTATTGTCTTTTAGTATTTACACTTTAAACTCACCCTCTAAAAAAAAATTATAAAATTTAAGATTAACAAATTACTAATTTTTGTTGTTGGGCTTGCTATTTTTTTTTTTATTTTTATTTATCATATTTTAGATTGAACTGGTTTGTTATTGGTTTTATTATTATTATTATTATTATTATTATTATTTTATTTTTTTTAAGGCCAAGACAACGTTTGTTGTTGAATTTTTTTTTTTTTTTTTCTCTGAGAAGAAAGACAATGATTTTCATTAATGAAGGCTGGTAAAATCAGCCTATAAAATAGTAGTGATATCTGGTGGTATATCTTACATCCACTTGTAATCACTTGATTCTTGATTAGTGATTATTAGGAGTGGTAACCTAAAAATCATCTGGTGAAGTTTTTGTCTTGTGAGAGGTTTTCCTCATTAGTTAACAAATCACCATGTTAAATTTATTTTTTGCTGCACTTTAGTTTAGTTTGGTGATATGTTTGTGCCTCCATATTATTTGCATGCAACTTGAATAATTAATCAATTTGGGTAATTGAATTAACCAATCATGTTAGTTATTTGATTCATAAAAAAAATTAAAATAAAAATAAAAATTCTATAAAATCTATTAATTAAACCCCCAAATTAAAACCAATAAATAAGGAAAAAAAATCAAAGAAAAAAAAATCGGGAAAGAAGACTCCAATGTAGAGCATTCTTATCAAAGGTGCAAAAAATACTAAATGCTATTTTTTTTTTAGCACCTCAAATGATTAAAACCCACCTACATCAAATATCTTAAATCTTAAAATTTTTAGCATTGAGCTACAGTAGAATCTCATTTTTGAGACTCTACTGTAGCAAGATGCTAGAATTTTTTAATATTTTTTTCTTTTTCTTTCCCTTTCTCCTTATCAGACTCAAGCTCCGACAACAAACGAAATCGGTTTCAGATAGATTTTGGCTTTGCTCAAGGTAAACATGGAAACATGGCTTTATAGGGTTTGGTTTCAGAATCGGGGTTTGGTTTCAGAATCAGGGTTCGGTTTCGGCTTCATGGCTCAAGGTCAACATGGCTTCATGGGGTTCGGTTTTGAAATCGGTTTTGGCTTTGCTCAAGGTAAACAATCATGGTTAAGGGAGAGGATGTGGTGGGTGGATGGTGGTGGGTGGATGGTGGTGTGACTGTTGATCTCATCGGCAAGGTGTGTGAGGGAGAGGTAGTGGGTCTGGGTCTGATTTGTGGGTTTGGGTTGATTCGGCGACTTTGGTTATGGAGGTTTTTTTTTTCCTTATTGTTGTTTGTGGTTGCGGCAGATTTGGCTGGTGGCGGTGATGGTGGGAGGATGTGGTGGTTGTGCTATGGGTGGATGTGGAGGATTTTTTTTTTTTTTTTTTTCTTTACTGTTGTTTGTGGTTGTGGTGGATTTGGCTGGTGGCTGGTGGTGGCGCTGGGGGGTGGATGTGGTGGTTGTGATATGGGTGGGTGGATATGGTGGCCGGCGTAAGAAAGAGAGACACAGAGGAGACAGAGGGAGGAAGAATAAAAAATGATAAAGAAAGAATATTTAAGTGAAGTGTTAAAAAAATAGAAGTTTTAATGTAAGGGATATTGTAAAGTGATGTGTTATATGTTATAAAATTAGTTTTGAGATAATAAATACTAAATTTTTTAGAATATTTGATGAGAATGCTCGTAGGAGGTTATAAATTACACCCAAAATATTAACATTTATTAAAAAAAATATTAATTCTCTCTCTCTAAAAAAAATGAACAAAATATAAAAATCCGCAAAAAAAGAAGAAGCTCAAACCGTGCCAATTTAAATAATATATATATATATATATATATATATATATATATATATATATAAAGTTAACAAAAGAAAAAGAATGACAATGACAATGACAATGGAGGGGGAAAAAAGAAAAAGTCACTGTGTGTACAGTAGATCATTTAAAAGTGTCAGTTCAAATACCATTATCTCTTTAAGAAATGTTATGTTTATAAAATTTTCATAATAAATTTTAAGTGGTAACTTATTACTGATTGTAATTGTAGGGTTTAAATTTTGTGGTCTAAGCCCAAAAGGTCAGGATTATAAACCTAACGAACCTGGAACAATGAATTTGTAGAGAGTGAGTGAAAGAGCTGGGCTAGTTGTGAATTTAGCAACGGTTAACCCTGATATATTAAGATCAACTAACATAAAAACACACTTGAAAGCTAAATAAACTCAAATCCGAAGAGGTTTGTTATTGATTGAAAGGTGAGTACAGTTCTTAGAGTAGCAGTTAGATTTTTTTTTTCTCCACCTCTCTTTAGAGGTCTATTACATTTATATATCCATCTTCCTCCTCATCTTCACCGTACACCTGTTCTTCATCTAGGCATTCACTTAAGTATATGTTACATCAGATATCTTCTTTAGTTTTCCGTGAGTGGTGGTAGCTGAGGTTGCACTATTCAGGGGTCTTCTCCACATAAATGCGGCCAGGAAAGTTGCTGCAGTGCATTAAATACGGTGATAGCAGCTTTTCCTTTTAGATATTTCTCCGTCCTTATCATTTTCAGGCATGCCTAAAGCCTGTCCTTATCGTGGAAGTTGTTGGAAAGATCACTCAAACCTTCCGTATATTTGTTTGATCAAGTCCCATTGGTATCCGAGGAGAATGACCTCTTCGGACCATTAGGGTTATCTTCGGACTATACTCCTCGTTCATTTCTAAGTATATTTCTTCTACCTAGATTCCTTCCTAACCACTTTCTTCTCTTCAGAAACATAGTAATATTCGAATTGGGCTTCAGACCCAACACGTGATGTTGGGCTTTTACCTTCACAGTAATTAATGAAAAAATTTTTTTTAGTAATTAATTTAAATTAAAACTAACAACAATTTATTACATAAAACTTGTTATAAAATTATTTTGTGAAAAAACTGTTTACCTACCACTTTAGTCAAAAGAAAAAGTTGAAGTGCATTACATCGTTTAAAACGCGGCCGTCAATTTAAGCAATATGCCCTTCTTCATAATTGCCTCCTTCCCTGAGTCCAAACACTACGTACCATTATTTTCTTTTTTGCTGAATCAGTACCATTATTTTCTAAAGATTCTCTGTCATCTTTTTAATATTTCTAATTCAAACATCTACCCACAGCCACAAGATGGTAAGAATAGTACCTTATAATGTGGTGGCTATTATAATAACAAGATATTGTGGTACGATAATGCTAATCAGCAACAATAATAAGAATAATATAGAGGTGCCAAAATGTTGTCCATGAAGTGATTTGAACTGAATCTAATAATTGTAAATAGTTTATTTAATGTCATTTTAAAATATGTTTTCAAGCTTTTTTAATATTCTAATTGGACAAATTTGAGTTATAATTTTCTATCTAATTTTTTTTTTAACACTGACTCTCAATTTTTTTTTTTTTTTTTTAACACCATATACTAAACTTTTGTAAGAAAAATGACTAATTTTTTATGTAATTAATTAATTAAATTTTATATACTTAGTTAATTTATTCTTGCCTCATATATATTACAAACCCAATGAATACAAAACATGATCCCTTTACAAATCTATACTAATTGTAAGGACTCAAATTGTAATGGACCCTAAATAATAAAATTTATAGAGATGTGGGTAGATGGGCTAAGCACCAGCAAGGCAAGCGATGGATGACATGAAATTCATAGGGGTAATAGCAAAGGAATTTGACTAAGTGTTTTTGAGGATAATCACCATGACTTTGGTTAAGTGTTTGTAAGGATCTTTATAATGATTTTAACTAAGTGTTTGTGAAGCATGAACATCCTCGACTCAATCCGAGGATCTCTTTTCTTAGAACTGATAAACATAAGGGTTGTTCTCGGACACCCTCCTAGCTCCCTTTTTCTTGGCAGTTCTGTCTGTTATATATTCTCGTTTAGTTAATCCTCTGCCGTCCACTTGTCGGTTATCCGAATTCTGTGTCTAAGGGTTTGTCCTATCATCTGTCTTTGCAGGCTTTCTGTTAGTTCCTAGCCGCCTTTGCAGGCTCTGTGTTAGTTGAAGTGACCAAGGCATCTGGGTTTGCTGGTCACTTCACCATTAAAGCGGCCAGAGTGTTGGTGGCGCACGTTTAATGGGTGAGTGACAGCTTCCCACCATAAATGTATCCTCGGCGAGGGCTTCTGATGATTTGGGCTTCGTACGCTTATCCTCAGGCTCTGCTTTTCCTCGGCGCGGACCTTGGGTCCGATATGGAATGGGCCGGGGTTGTTAAGTATTTGAGGCCCCACACTAATAATTAATAACTAAATTATAATTAAAATTATATTATTTGAGTTAATTAGATAGATCAAAATCAAGTTAAATTTGGTGTAACTTTAAGTAATGTAATTATATCACCTAATAAGTTTATATAAAATTATTTTATTTATGAACTTACAAAAATTAAATTCATCAGCACTATTGTTACAATTTATTTATGATTTTTGCTATAAAATTGATTATTTATATTATAAAGTTACATAATCATATATATTCCCAAATCTCTATAAGTATATCCTTATGCATGTATAAATATAAACATATAATATATATACCATGTCTCTACTTTAGGAAGGATAAATTTATACTGCTTGGTCAAAAAGGTTGGTAATCCTAAACACAAATTATTATCACAATTGAACAGTTTAAGCTGTATAAGAAGTCAATAATATTCTGAATATAAAGTGTAAGGACCGGTCTAGCTGGCGGCCCAAGCCCACTTAGAACGGTGAGTTGTACAGTTCAACCTTGGCCCAAATCAATAAAATTTGTAAGAGATAGAAACAAACAACAAAAGAGGGCTTTGCCCAAGGATGAAAATAAGGAAGAAAGGGTAAATTTTATAGAATAGATGAGTAAATATCTCCCTACAAGCCTGCCCGAGAAGGCCAATATTGTACAGAAAGTTGCACTGTTCACTCTCTTCTCTCAATGTTCTTCTTCTTCTTCTTCCTTTTTTTTTTTTCTTTTTTTTTTCTTTTTTTTTTTGATACTTGTGTCTGGATCCCTTTTCTCTGAAAACCATGTTTTTTTTATATACTCCCCCTCCCTTCGCATCCTGACCTTCCATCTTTACCTTCCCCCTTTTTCTCTTTGTGGCACTTGTCCCTTTAAACATCTGAAGAAAGTAGAAGATGGAGTTTGCTTAGCTGTGAATTACACTGTTCAGGTCAGTTCCTCATCAATGAAGCTGATAAAGCTGTTGCCTACCATTTAATGTGAAGGCAATAGGCTACTCCCAATTGGAAACTTCCCCTACTCTCACTGATTCTCTCTCTTCAAACCACTCTTCCCACCTGGATCGCCTTAGAGTACTTCGTCTCATCCCCTCCTCTCCTCGAGCGAATTTCCTCTTCGGGCACGTGATACCCACATATCAGTACTGCGACTCATCAGTCTTGTCCTCGATTCTCGAGCACCCACATAAAGGATTTTTTACTTTTCAGATTATGAGAATAAATAACGAGATTTCTACACCTTTAAAAGCAAAACATATGAAAATTGAAATTCTATAAATAGATGTAGGGACCAAAATTTTCTGTTTTTTGATGTTTTAGGGACCAACATCGATGATTTAAAATTAATGGATAAAAATTGAATAAACCCCAAATTGGAAATTAGATTTCAACTATTCTTCATGATCATGCATCACCTTAAGGTCCTTACCAAAGATAAATTAAACTAAATTAATATTTAATTTTCATATTTTTTTGTCAAATATTACAATATTTGATTCTCTAAATGGAAATTGGTCTCTAGTTTGGTTAGTATTAATTATTCAAGTTATGCGCTGAATTAATCTATTTTTTTGCAAGTTGAGGTCAATAGGCATTTATATTGTTAATTTAAGTTGCAATAATGATTTTTATAAGATTCAACACAAAGAGTTAGAAGGTAATGAAAAATTACAATAAAATGATTGATCGATGAAAAAATGATAATTATGTTCAAATATGTAATATGATAGCTCTTAATTATACTAAAGCCTATATTAGTTTTCAAATAGATATATTGCATACAGAATTTACAAAAAATTAACAAAAGACTATATTATTTCTCAAATGGATATATGGCATACAAAATTAACTAAATTAGTCATGTTATTGATAAAGAGATATTAGAAACTAAAATTTTAATTAGTAATTTTGTATCTCAAAAATTAAGAAGAATGGATTTTAAATATATAAAAAATACTATAATATTGAAATTTAAATATAAAAAAGCTACTTTTAAATTTACTATCTTAGGCCTCATATTATGTCGCATCACCCACAAACCAATATGTGAGCAGTATTAAAATCAATCGATGCTAACTTGATCGATCGGGATTGGGTTTGGATTTGATTCGATTGGGTACTCCACAAACAAGGTATGGCTTAAAAATTTATTGGACTAAAATAGATTCCTATTCCTGTGAGCAACTGCTGCCACCACTCCATTAACACCCATTTTGTAACCTCTCTATCACCCTTATTACTGTTGTTTGCATTATAGCACCATCTTCTTGTTATAATATTCACCACATATTAACCTATGTACGTACTATTCTTATCATCATGTGTTTGGGGCTAACGATTGATGAAGATATGAAAAGGATGACGGAGAGAATCTTTAGAAAATTGTATGGGTTGGAAAAGAAAGCAATTAAGGTTTATGGAGATGTACCGCATGTTTAAATTGTTGGGCATGTTTTAAACGATGTAATTATACACAGTCACTTTCTACGTACAGACCATGGGTGATTTTGTCGTCCCGTCGAATTAGTCTCTGCATGAGCACTTGTTCTAATGAAATACCTATCTGTACAATATGCAGCCACATAGGGTTTCAAAAACTTTGTTGCCGTTTTGGTCCAAAATTCTATACCATATGATGATAATAATGTAGGGTTAAGTTGTCTCTCTACTTTACTTTGAATCACCTTTTGGAAGAATTTTATTGACCTTTTTTTAGGGTTCTGAGCATTCTAAGCTGAGCTGAGTATTAGAATTTTAATATTTGTTCATTTAATCTATATATATATATATATATAAAAAACAGAAGTCTTTAAAACTCTCACAATTTTCCACATCAGCATTAATTAAATTAAAAAAAAACATTAATTAAGTTTTTTTTTTTTATAAAAAGAATCCAAACCCGACTTTGAATCCTCTTCTCTATTTTCTGTGACTAAATTGCTTTGCCTTGCACAGCAAACTAATCTATTTCTCTTCGTTTTTATCTTAGATTCTTAGCCAAACCCTTCACCTCTCTCTCCTTCATTCATACCAGCCCCAGTTTTCGACTGTATAGGAATTTCTCTTTAAAACGCAAAGATCCAAAAACGTGTAAACCCTACACGAAAGCCTTTGAAATTTGAACACCGCAAAGATTTAGAAAACAGACGCAGCCTCTTCAACAACCAAGTCTTCTTCACTGGCTTTGCTGCACCTTCTCTCTCCTCCGCTTCTTCCTATAAGTTGGGTTCTTTAAATTTTGGCTTTATTGCGTGTTTAGTTCATTAAACGTTGGCTTAAGGAGTTGGGGGAGGAATAGGAATGCTACAATATATAATTTCAACTTCTATTTTGATACTTGTATTATTTTTCTGTGAATCTGATTTATTTTTCTATTATATCTTTTTTTCATTTTTTTTATTTGGTTTAATCTGGCACTCTCATTAAATGCCAGGTAAACAAGTCCATGCACAATATGGATAACATGCAGCCTTTCTTTATTCTACTTTTTATTTTTCCATTTTCTTTTCAAGAGAAAAGCTTGCCAAAGTTTCATTCATAGATCAACCACTATTACATAGAAAGATGGGACTTATGCTACAACCATGTCCGAGTAAGTACATATTCAAGCCACAAAATGAGTGAAAGAGGAAGACCCTGAACTTCGAATGTCAAAAATATTATTTAAACTCTTGGCTTTTCCTACAAAGTATTGAAATTTGAAGTTTTTTTTTTTTTTTTTAAAGAGAGTTTTAACTTATGGCGTTCGCTTTTAATGATAGCTCTTTATCATCAGACCAAGACACCAATCAGTTTTTTGGTGTAGGGGGGATTGATTTGTGTTGTTTTAGTCATAAATTTTGATAAACTTAGTTTTTAAGACATTTAAATTGACATTTATTTGATTTTAGATATCATTCTTATGTGGACTAGGTGGTTTTTTGAAACTAATTGGCAGATTTTAAATTAAAGTTGCAAAACAATCACAATAATTTTAGAAAACAATTTTTGTTTTTCAATTTATTCCAAATTTTTCTTTTAACATTGCAATGTTGGTGGCTAATTAAAAGTTTCTGTTGCAACTTATTTAGTTATTATTGCAACTTATTTAGTTATGTAGCCTTTTTTGGAACTCGACTTTCTCAAAATCAAGTTCAAAATAGAACTTAGTTTCGCCAAAGTCAAGTTCTATGCAATTCAATGGTATATGACAAATGTGAAACTCGAATTTCTCGAACTCGAGTTCCACGTTCCATTAAATTGCATAGACTTTGGCGAAATCAAGTTTTATGTTGGAACTCAACTTTAAAAAAATTGAGTACCAAAAAGAAGCTACATAACTAAATAAGTTGCGATAGAGGTTTTGTAACAAAATAATTTTCAAATACCAAATATTTTGAATAAAAAGGGCCTTACAACATCTATTGGATAGAATAGTATTTTGTGTTTCAATTTATTACTATTGTTAATTTTCATTTTTCTTTTATGTAATTATCATCGTTAAATAGTATCTTGAATAGTTATGAGGTACATTGTTCAAGAAAAGGGAGTTGGACTGCATGGAAGATAATTGGAATCCTAATGTTTATTTAAATTTATGTTTAATTGCATATTTCATATTGAGGTTAGGATTTTTTTTAGATTATAATATTAATGTGCAGTCAAAGAAGAAGAAACGAAGAATTTTTTAAATCTTTTTACAAAAATCTATCAAATTTATGTTTGCAAAATATTCATATATATCATAGAAAAAATAAATGAATTTGCTAAACATTTTGCTCATCTAAGGTTCATTCCCAAAAGAGTTACAATATTGTTGGATAGTAATCTATTTTACTAATTGAGCTAATAGGAAGCCACAACTTTATGTTCTAATTTATTATGTATGTTCAATTTTATTTAGATTTCATCTTGCAAAATCGCTACAATTTGTATTTTATTAATGTTACCTCACATTTCTAAGTATACTATACATTTATACAAACTAAGTTTTCCTAAAAATATAATCATTGTAGTAAATTAAACCAAGATTAAATCATACCTCATACTCAATAGCTTCCATGTGCATTGCATGAGTAATTTTGTTAATTCATGTTGACATTATTTTTTATGTTGCATAAGTTTTTTTTAATGCATTGTAATTAATAATAATAACTGCACAAGAAATTTTTTTTTCTTCATCTTATAGCATATAATTGTTAGTATATGTTTTATTTATATAGTGTTATTTACAAATTTAATTTCTACGATTTTAATAAAATAAAGTAAGATTAAATCATATTTTATACTCAATTCATTTTCTGTGCATCGCACGGGTTAGCGGCTAATTTTATTTTAAACATGAGCCAAGTATAAACTTATCATAAAGTTAGATTACGTATTTAAGTTTGATTCATTTTGCTATTGTGGGGGCAAGCCCAACGCTGGGGATTGGGCCCAGGGCCCAAGTTGTATACTTTAGTTTGTCCGAAGAGGTGAAAGAGACCAGGGCTGGGCCCATTTGGTGGAAATGCGCTCAAAGGAATACTGGGATACGTCCGAAGACTGTCTTGCCGGTCCGCAGAGTTTCCATCGTCGGATCATCAAGGTGCTTAGTCAATCAAATTTGCTGAGGGCAAAAGCGACTTGCCCAACTGATTTCATGGAGGAGAGCAAATCCTGGGCGTGCCTGGGGATTAGGAGAGCATAAAAATATCTTAAAAGAAAAGCTGCTACCACCACATTTAATGCACTGCAGCAACTTCTCTGGCCGCATTTATATGGAGAAGACACCTAAACAGTTCAGCCTCAGCTACCACCACCCACGGCATGCTAAACCAAACGTTTGATGTGACGTGTACTGGAGCAAATGCTTGGATGAAGAACAAGTGTACGGTGAGGATGAGAAATAAGGAGTGTATATAGAGGGAATAGGCCCCTGACCAAAGGGGGAGGAAAAATTGTATTCACTAAGTTGATAAGTACTAAACCTTTTCGGATTAAAGAGAACTTCTACTAAATATAAGTCTGAATGCCTTTTTTACCATTATTCGCTTGCATGAACCGTTGCTAAATCCATAACTAGCCCAGCTGTTTAACCCATTTTCTACAAATTTATTGTTGGGGATTCGTTGGGCTCACGATATGCAAAGTTGGTGCCTAGCCCATCAAATTTCATACCTTACAGCTATCAATCAAATTCAAGTTTGTTCACGAGTTTACTAATTCTCTTATTCTTTCCCAACACATAGTAAATACGACAACTTAAATTTTTTAATCCCTCCACAAATTTTTGGTAATAACTAATAACTACAGTATAGTTAAAATTATATCTTTGAGTTAATTAGATAGAGTGATTTTTTAATGAACTTATAAATATTAGATTCACTAACCTTATATTGTTTTTATTAAAAATAGTTTGTACTTTTAGTATGTGGATGTAAATATTACAATAAAAATAAATTGAAAATGTAAAATCCAAAATAAATGTGTGTGCGCTTTTAGTTTGAGAGTAATCAAAGAATAGAAATGGTTTTAGCATGAAATTAAACCAAATTTGGGACTCTTGATAAACTGAATTTTTGGATGTCAAATCGAAGGTTTTTAGACTAAATTGAGTTATACATGGCCGCTTTGAACATTTAATTGGAGAGTTGATTCAAGGTTTGCGATTAATTATATTTCTTAGGTTTATAAATAAAAGGGTTATTCCTTTAAATTGGGGTGCCTTTTTGTACATCCAAACTCAGAATTTCAAAATACGCTGCAATTGCTGCAATATATATGGATAATATGCATAAAGACCAATGAAGAAATTAAGAAGATGTGTCCGACTCTAGATTGGAAGAATTCAAACAACAGACAGTAACGGAAAACACTCAAGTCCACGCAACTTGAGTTTTGGGAATTTGTATTCCCATGAGACCGAGTCCAAATTATCAAAGCTTCTGAAACTCATCAAACTTCAAACAATGGCATCGGGTCCAATGCCTTATGTTGTAAAATTCTTTTGTCACTTTGTCTCTTGCTAGCTTGTAGCTTGAAGCCATTTGGGAGAGTCAACCCACGAACACCACAATGGTAACAAACATATGCATTCTTAGGACTAATTAGAGCATGTTTGAATCAATTTTTTTGGTCACTCAATTTCTGTCACTTATTACTCATCACTTATCACTCTAAATACCATGTTTGTTTGGCACCATTACTCACTTCTCATCACTCAATATTTTTCACACTATTTGTGGGCCCCATGGCCTGTCACCCGGTGCAGTTTTTTTTTTTTTTTTTTTTTTTTTTTCAGTACCCATACTCATTGGAGCCAGTGAAAAAAAAAAAAACAAAACAAAACAGAAAACAAAAAAGAAAACAAAAGAAACCCAAAACAGACCAACCAGTGAAAAAAAAAAAAAAAAGACCAAACCAGTGAAAGAAGAAGAAGAAAGAAAGAAAGAAAAAAAAAAAAAAAAAAAAGAACAGACCGAACTAGTGAAAGAAGAAGAAGAAAGAAAGAAAGAAAAAAAAAAAGAGGAACCGAACAGCCAACCAGGAGAAGAAAAGGAAAAAAAAAAGTCAAAAGTGGTCAAAAGTTGTGGCTGGGTACTGTTTGTGGGTCCCTATTGTGTGTTTAATTACAATATTGCCATTGAATTATGAGTTATAGAAACTGAAAACAGCCAAAATGTGTTTTCAGTTTCCATAACTCATAACTCAAAAATCAGAGAATTGAGTGATGGAAACAGAGTTATGGAAACAGAGAATTAGTGCAGCCAAACAAGTATTTTGCTATGGGTCCCACCATTTTTTATAATTGAGTTATGGAAACAGAGAATTGAGTTATGAAAACAGGTGAACCAAATACCCTCTTAGTTTCCTATAACTAGGTGAAGATTTAGGTGTAGACTAAGACTCTTGTATGAGAACATAAAAAATTGGTCTAACGTGACCAAGCACACCACAATTGTGATAAGCAGAGACAAATTTTGATTTTTCCCAATGCCTAGGAAGGGCTCTAGACATGGGTTTAGTGATATGAATCTTATATGCAATTTTTAACCTTGTCTATCCTAGTTATGCTAGCCTTATACTCTTTGTTATGATTCCTCCTGAGTACTGGAGGAACATACAGATTTTTGTCTTCCAAGTTAGAATCTTTTTGAAGCTTCCCAGTAGTTATTTTTCCAGCTCAGCTTTACATTCAACTAGTTGCTCTTCCAAGCTTTTAATCTTATGTACATTAGAGGTATATTGATTTTTAAAATTTTTATTCAAATTATGGGTTTGGTCCAATTTTACAATCAATTTCTATTTTTAAAGTTTAACATTTTTTAATTCTTCTATAATTTCTTAGCAAATTTTCTCTGTATAGAAAATTTTCTAAGAAGTTTATCATAAGCAGTTACATGGCCACCATCATCTACACTATTATAGTCTTCAAAAATCAAGGTTTCAAGGTAATGTGAACAAGGACTCAGAAATTTATTCATGACGACAAGGGTTAAAGATCACACTCAAAAACTTAATATTTATAGAATGTACTAACACTCATACAACAATTTTTAGGTTGTTCATACCTCCATTCTGAATTATGCAGTAGATTTTATCAATTGAGTACAATTGTTGGGAAATTTAGACCCCGGTTGATAGAATTAACAAGTTTTAAACCCAAGTTGTTAAATAGATTTATTATGAATAAAACTTGTTAAAACAAACAAACATCAATATCATGTCAAAATAATATGCAGCGGAAAACTAAATAAGACAAGATATAATGACCCAGAAAAACCAATGAAACCAACCAGTTTCACAGTAAAAAACCTGGGGGGAAATCTTCCCGAAAAGCAATCCACTATAGTAAAGAGAAGTTTCAGATCTAGTACAAAACCTTTGTCCCTAGACTCTACAATCCCTGTAGATGAACTCACAGCAGAAACCTTCTACCGCTTCAGAACCTCTGAACTCTTCAATATATGAACGCCACCCTTTGATGCACGAATCCCAAGTACGTGACTAACTAATTGCGCGGATCTCAGTACGCGACTTCAATCACCAACTAGAAGAAGATGTTGGCTGCAAAGTTCTTCACTTCATCAAGAATGAAGATCAAAAAGCACTTGGTTACAAAACCCTAAGGCGCAAAAGACGCAGTAGCTTCTTTCAGAGAGAATAATCTTTTGCATATGTTCTCCTTGTATATCTTATTCTCTTATGTGACGGCCTCTAATATAAGCCTTATATAGGTCTAGGGTTGTGAGAAAAGAAACCCTACACAAATACATAAGCCTGGCCCAAAAATCAAAAAGCTGAATTTCCGTAACCTCGACAGATAGCAGCTATCGAGGAGGTGTCGAGCAGGTGTCGAGGTTTAATGAATCTCAACAGATACAACTATCGAGGAGGTGTCGAGAAGGTGTCGAGGGGACAGAAACTTTCTCGATCGATCGACCAGCTATCGAGAAGCTATTGAGATTGCGATAAGAATCAGCTGAAGATCTCGACAGATAGCCAGGTGTCGAGGAGGTATCGAGAAGCTATCGAGCTATCTATCCGCAGGTGTCGAGCTATCTGTCCAGCTTTATTGAACACCTTTTCTTCACTTGTTCTTTGGTCCAATTTTCATGGCTTTAATACTACACTTGAACAACATGTTCCTTGAAGTATTAAACACATCCTAGATCTACCCAAATACAAGTAAAGTGCGTTTTGTCAAAGGATTAGCCAACTACATAAAATATGTCCTTAACAACAATTGTGCCAATTTTATTGTTCGGGTTCTAAACAATTATAGCAATATAAGCATATACAATCACCAATAGCAATGCAACAAAATCACAATAAATATGAGGCAACGATATGGTGATGAAAGGCAGAGGAAAAAACGACTACGCACAGGGGAAACCTTTCTCAAAAAGCAAACCACTATAACCAAGGGCAATTATTAAAATTTAGCATAAAACCTTTATCTATTAACTACAATCCTAGTAGATCAACTAACAACAAAAACTTTCAACTGACTTAGAACCTCTTAACTCTTCATTTACTTTATCAATGCTCTCACAGGCGCTTCCATTTAAGGCAAAATGCTCCCATATACCAATGCCTTCTTACGTTTAGTGAGCTATTCCACACTCATTCAGGGATGGTTACTTTTAGGAAAACCTCATAGCAATCTCTGCACCTTACCTCATTTACCAATGATGATTATTTAGGGGCCTTAGCTGATGATTCGGACTAATGATTCGGATTGCTGTTTCGCTCTTGATGAAGAAAATATGAATGAGATGATCAAGTTACAATTTGTAAGGGTTAGTTTTCAATTCTAGGGGTCAAATTTCAATTTTTGGGTTATAAAATTTATCCATCATATATACTTTATAATATATTATTAAAAAATTAAAATTCTTGGGTGCATGTCCCCCCCTCTCCCCCTGGTCTAAGATAAGAATAGTCCTATCTTGCTCAATGCAACGCAAAGAAAAAAAATGTTGGTTTATTTAATTATGACTATAAAGATATTTTAGAAGTATTTTATTGATCTTTTCTAAGACAGTAAACAGTGACCTTTTCTAAGACTATAAACAAGTTAAGTTGAGTCAATTGTTACGAGTTCAGGTTTGTTGTATCTAATTTTATTCCAATCACGAGCCAAACTTAAATTCATGGTCAAACTAGATAATATTACCAAATTTTTTTTGTTTAGTTGTCAAATAAACTAAAAATAATAATAATAATAATTTTGAGTTCATCATTCATTATGGGTATTAGGACCTCAAATATCATTAGTTGTCAAATAATTTTTTTTTTTATCGTATATACTTTTGGACCACAGTTTTTTGTACGTAGCTCTTTGTCACTGCTTCAAAATCAACTTCTTCCCTAGCACCATTTTGTAAAGATTCCTGGTCATCTTTTAGTTTTATTGAGTAGTGAATACTCAAGTTCATAACTCAACAACAAAATTAAAATGTAATGATCTAAAGAAAAAAGTTAGCGGCATCTGCGGTTATACCTTAGCAGGACTAGTTCAATCACAAATAAAGCATCTCATAGTTGTTAATAAAGTCAATATTAATCCAGCATATGCCTGATGTGGGATTGATCACACACCTTAATCTATACCCAATTAAATTTGGGGTATCACAACTTCCCCTACTTAAATCCTTAAAGTCCTCATTAGGACCTACTTTGTAGGGATGTGCCTTTGAGCTCGCACGAGGTTACCAGGCCGGCTCTGATATTATTTGTAATGACTAAAGGAAAAGCGCTAACAACATCTATGCTTATACTCCAAAAGGACTAGTCCGGTTACAATTAATGCTTCTTATAGTTGTTAATAAATCCATGATCAACCCAATTTATGCCCAACTAGGGATTGATCACACACCCACACTCAATCAATATCCAATCAATTTTAAAGCATCTCAAATAATGTTCGGACTCAAGCTTGTCAAATAGTCTAAAAGCTTGAGCTCAGCTTAATTCATTATTAAGTCAAACTAAACACTCAATATCAAACTCAAACTTGAGTTTAATATCAAACCTTTGCGCATGAGATCCAACACAACATTTCAAGCTTATTTTGTTTTGGACGAATGGTTCCAACTTCTAATTAATTAAAGTCTTAGTAAGATATACATTAATTTATTAGTCAAGCTCATATTAAACATATTATCAAGTCCATAAACAAGTCTAGACTCAACTTATTGTTTATCAAACCTTAATGTTTATGAGTCTATTTATGAACAATATTTTTTGCTTAGGTTTGACTCATTTATTAAACAAAGCTAAAATTAAGATTCAAACTTAGCTTGTTTATAAACAAATAAATGTGTATGAGTTTTTTTTAGCTAAGCCCGAATTGTTTATAAATAGTTTGATTCATTTACCGCCTAACTTCACATGACGGTAAGAGAAAAAAAAAAAATCACGGATGGGACCTTTGCAGAGAACTGACAAGAGAGGGGAAATAAAAAAATTGATGTGTTTTACATGGTTTAAAAAACGTTTTTGACAAGTGCTTTGTCACTTTTGCATAATTAACTTCCTCCC
Source organism: Quercus glauca (assembly GCA_023736055.1). Lineage (NCBI taxonomy): Eukaryota > Viridiplantae > Streptophyta > Magnoliopsida > Fagales > Fagaceae > Quercus > Quercus glauca. The sequence goes on from CM043324.1 coordinate 47,182,007, forward strand.
TAACACAATTTTGCAAGAATTCCCTGTTGTCCTTTTCAGATTTTTATCATTTGGCCCATTCACAATAAGGAGGTATATCATATGTTAAATACGTGAGTCCTCCCCTTCCACATGATAGTGGACCTTGGATCCACCCTCATATGAGGGGGAGGATTCATGTATTTAAAACATGATGCACTTTTTATCGTAAGAAACAAAAATGAAAATCACGCATGGTCCCTGATTCCGTACATTTGCAGTCAACTTGCAGCAAAACCGGGGAAACAAAAGGTAAATGTGTATTAATATTACATGGTTTAAACAACGGTTCCTGACAAGAGCTCTTTGTCACTTCTGCATAAAACTTCTTCTCTAACACCAATTTTTCTAGAGAATATCTATAATCTTTTTCAAATTTTTATCATTAACTAGCCCCTTTACTTGGATGGTCAGAATAGTAATAGCTAAATATGTGGTGAATATTATAACGACAAGATTGTAAGATAATGCTACTTAATTAGCTACAACAATGAGAGTGATGGAGAAAGCATCTACCACGCCAAGCGGCTGTGAACCAACTGAACTAAATACATGAGATATGGTGCTGTTTGTTGCTGAGGAAGAATATGACCGTTAACTAAAAGCTAGCCGTTAGGCTTGGGCTCTGAATCTTCTGTTCTTCTACCAAGAATGAGAGATGCTACGTGCACAACATTTTTATAATATTTTTACAACAAATCACAGGTGATTAGTTGTTATTAGTTCAAATTTGAACCTAACACTAAGATTATTTTTTTGTCCCAACAATAACAATTAATAACAATTTGCTACTTAGAATTTGTTGTAAAAATGTTGTGGATATATCATTTCTCATCAAAAATATAACATACCCCATATGAAAAACAATTAACAATCACACAAATATTCCATAAAAAAAAAAAAAAAAAAATCACACAAATAACATATCATGTGGCGTGACACATTGAAAACTAATGAAAAAACCATTTTCAAAGGAAAGTATATTGCAAGGCCTTAACCAACTACTCCAGAGGCAAAATAGATCCATTTTCACTAATAGATTGCATGAAGTTTGTTTGTTTCTTTGTTTTGTTTTGTTTTTTGTTTCTAAACTTTAAAAAGTTATTTTTTTTCATTCCTAAACTATTGAAAACATTACACCTTCTTTTAATGAGTTGCTATTGTTGTTGTCGTTGTTGTTATTTATTTATTATTTTTTCAATAGTTTAGGGGAAAAATTAGGAGGAAAAAAAAAAACATTTTCAATAGTTTAGGAGTGAACAAAGATATTTTTAAAATTTAATGATAAAAAGTGTAACGTTTTCAATAAATTAAAATGAAAAATGAACTATTTTAAATTTAGGGATGAAAATCAATTCAAACTTTAAAAATGGGAAAAAATATTTTCACTAATATTATATGTTTGTATGTATACATGTATAAAGATATACTTATATAGATTTGAGGTTGGATTATATAAGCTTATAAATAAGATCATAAAATTTCAAAGTATTATTTGTATTTTATTGATAACATAAATAGTCTATATCATAGTAAATTTATATCATTTTTTTAACAATATAAAGTCAGTACATCTAATTTTTATAAGTTCATTAAAAAAATCATTTTATCTAATTAATTAAAAGAATATAATTTCAATTATACTTTAGTTATTAATTATTGGCATAGTCTCAAAAATATATATTAACATAGATTTGTGAGGATGTTAAAAATGTTGGTAGTTGTTTTCACTATATATGGGTGAAGAATTAACTCATATATCATCCATTGTTCTCCTAGGAGGTTTGGTTTGCAGTCACAGCAAATATCATCTATTGTTCTCTCTCTCTCTCTCTCTCTCTCTCTCTCTCTCTCTCTCTCTCTCTCTCTCTCTCACACACACACACACTTTCTCAATTTTCTTCTTTTCTATTATCATTTCCAACTCTCTCTCACTTTATAACTCTCTTCTCAGTATTCTTAGTTCTTACTTTTCTCTAACCAATCACTTTTTGCCTATTTATTTTGTTAGAAGAAAGAAATGACAAAACTTCATAATTTGCATGTTATTTGTTGTGATGTTGATATATTCAAATTTATTTTTTATTAGAGCCCCAACTACTTGAGATATGATTGTATAACTTTATATACAAATTCATAAGATATCCAATTATAATTGGTAATTTATTGACATTATAAACAGTCTATTTTATAATAGAAAAATATAAACAATTTGTGGTTGATGAATCTAATTGTTAAATGAAAATCATTCTATCTAATTAACTCAAATAATATCATTTCAATTATAATTTAGTTATTAATTACTAACATAGATTTGTGAAAGGGTTCAAAATTACTAATCGTTGTGTTTACAATGTTTGAGCAAAAAAGTTAGTTAATTAAGCACTTAAAATTTAAATAATTAAGTAAACAAATTTAGTCATCGGTTTTAGGCGCGGCATTTTTTTCTAAATTATGTTTTTTTTTTTTTTTTTCTCTAAACATGCTCTTTGAAAGTTATTTAGTGAAATACTCGAATTTTAAGAAAATACACGTTAATGTGGCATTTTTAATATTTTACAAAAAAACATAACATTATTTTGCAATTCTGACCCTGCAGGCTTTTACAATATTTTAGTTCATTACTTAACTCATATAAAAATTTAGCTCCAGTATTTTTCTTTTCCGGATATGAAAATTACTTAACACATATTCTATCTTGACGGTGAATCAGAGTTTGTCTTATGTTTGAAACAAAGTTATATAAATATTTTTAAAGTTTTCATATCCAACTGATCATTATTACCGAGCTTCAGAGCTTCTTCTACTGAGATTAGCAGCTGAGATATTTTTCTTGTAAGTAGATATTTTTCTGTTAAGAGCACATTAATCACATGTGTACACAGTGTATTATTCAGTTAGTGTTGCTAATATTCAACCTCATAGATTTTACTCTCTGTTCTCTCAATTCCGCCATTGTTATACTGCATGTTTTCTTGTTTTTCTTCAATTCTAATAATTAATTTGGCAATCAATCTGAACTCATACCTTGTTAATTTAATAAATTGATTAATTCCTCTTTAAAACAACCGATGGGTCTAAATTTTTTTTAACACTTTTGATTGGTATTTAAGTTCTAGCTCAATAGTGCATCTGTACAATGATAAGATGCAGTTCAAGAATTATGAAGACATTTGATATGTATTTTACGAGTTTTCTACAAATATCACGTCTCCAAAATCAGTACTATATGTAGAATTCACTCCATGCATGCTTTGTTATATCCTGGAGATGATTCACTAGTAACGACCCTTAGCAAACTCCCGTAAAGTGGGGGCAAATATCACCTTAAAAGTTAAAATGTGGACAGTGATTCAACACACCTCATAGCTATAAAATTTATGTTTGATTTTTCTTCATTCTCTCGTATCTGTAGCCGATTTAAGAGAGATGTTTCCAGTGTCTACAAAGAGTTTGAGGGTTAAGTATAAAGAGCATTATGAATTTCTCAAAGACGAGCTAGCCAGCGGGCTATTGTTTTTCTCAAAAAATGTTACCAAGACTTGGGTATTTTACGTTCTGAGAAAGTTTTGAATATGAGATTATTGTAGAAAGTTTTCAGTGGAAGGGAGAAAAGTTGACGAGAATGGTAAGGACGATATTTCCAACAATTTATAGTTGGAAGGAAAGAGATCTGAGGTTCAATCATCGTCTACACTAAAAACTGATTAGTGTCTTAGTCTGATGATAAAGAACTTTTATCAGGAACGGATGCCATAGGTTAAAACTCTCTTAAAAAAAAAAAAACAGGTAATACTTTGCTGCATATAAGTTTTTACACAATTGAAATTATGACTTGAAATCACAATTTTCAAGTTTGAAATTATGACTTCACAATTTCAGATCAAAAATAAGGTGTATGTAATAATTTGTGTGTAATAAATACAACTCAAAAAAGTTTAAGTCGCATGGCTGGAAGGGTACTCTACATTAAAGAGTATCCTAAAATGGTCCGAATAGTTGAGAATCAAATGGGTTATAGAAGAATGTAGGAATCAAATAGTTTTCAGCCCATGTTGCATAGGCCCATGTCCACTCATTCTCTAATTTAGGTCCCCATCAGGTGGGCAATTGATCCATATGTGCAATATTTCATTTTGAAATAACAAAATATAAAACTATAAGCAAAAATAATATTATCATCAAGTTATCTCTTAAAGTGGAACCATACGTCGCGGAGAGTATTTTAGTTCAATTAGTTGACACTTCTTAGTCTTCGAGATTCTAGAGTTTAAATTGTCCTCTCTTTGTTGTAATTATATTAAATTATCAACAAACCAAAAAAAAAGCCAAAAAAAAAAAAAAAAACAAAACAAAAAAAGTGATACCATCAATCTTATGAAATACTTCCTCAAATCTGAGATCGCACAGACCTGCTACATCACGCGCACACACAAAAAAAAAAGAAAAAAAAAAAAAGAAAAAAAGAAAAGGAGAGTGAGATAATGAATAGAAAAGGAATAGGTAGAATCTAATGAAAAACAAGAGGTAGTACAATCCGGTGAAGACCATTCACTTACCTTACAACTAGTTCTCTCAATCATCTCTGTAAGCAAGATGGAGGCAGTGAAGGCGCAGAGGAAGATATAAAGGGTTATCAGATCTGTTAGGTGCTAAAATATTGAGTGAAAAAAAAAAGGAAGCGCGGGAAAAGCTTTTTGTCAGTCATGTGGGTCGAAGTGCGCTAGTTCATTAATTGGCTGTGTTTTAGCGTGTTTTTTGAGGTGAGGGAAAACTGAAAAATAAAAACAGCTCAAGACCAGTTTTTAGTTTCCTTCACAATATGGAAATTGAAAATAGTTTTTGACTTTTTCCTAAATTAAGTTACCAAACAAGTTTTTTGCCTTAGGAAACAAAAAATTATTTTTGAAAACAGAAAACTGAGGAAAAAAACGGTTACCAAACATACTCTTAGGGTTTTGTTTTTGTTTTTGTTTTTGAGTGTCTTGCTGCCGCTTAAATCCTTCTCTTATTTCTATTTTCTTTTTTCCTTTTATATTTTGGGTGTCTTGTGTGTTGTAAATTGTAATGTCAGGTGTGTGTGGTTGTTCTCCTAGGCAAGTTGTTAGAGTTGGCTTAGGCTTTTTTCTTTTCTTTTCTTTTCTTTTTTTTTCTTTTTTATTTATTTATTTATTTTTTTGCGCACCTTGTGTGAGTTTGTTTTGGATGTTGTTTGGGCTTAAGTTTGCTCTTGGGCTAATATTTTTGATCTTGTTAAATTTATTTCAACTTTTAAATCAATAAATTTTTTTATAGCTTTTAAAAAGAGTAATAATATTGTAAAGGGGGTAAAATGCAAATTTATTGAAATAAATTGCTAAATTCAATACATTATATATACTAGTATTTTATTAAAAAAAAAATTGGGGGGCATTGCCCCGGCCCCACGTCCAACTACAGCTCCATCCCTGCATATAATAATATTAATAATATAATGTTAACAAAACATTTTGCTGGAGATCCACCAGCATATTGAGATTAAAAAAGTTACGTTAACTTCTGCGCAAAAACTTGTTTTACACACAAGAATTATGATTTATAACTAAAAACATGATTTAAAGTCACGTTTTCAAGTTAAGTTAAAAAACTAGAGCGGGTGTAAAACAAACACTGCCTATTGATAATGTATCCATTTTGATTGTTGTGATCCATTAACGAACTATAGAGAAGAAACTATGAAAGTAAAGAATAAGGAAAGCCGAATATATACATATACATATATATATATATATATATATATATATATATCGTCACATGCAGTAGAATATATATGAAGATCAAACCACGCCAAAGATCAAGAACACAAAGTACTAGAACATAAAACATTATATAACATTGATTACATTAAACATGCAGAAGAGTACACGAAGTTCATCCACTAAATTTTGATAACACTGAAACCACGCAAGCAGAACCTCGTAGCTAGCAAGGTTCATTTATTTAAGTAGATAGATAAGTCAATCATTACTACTATATATAAATAATAATCATTGATTTATTTTTTGGGCCATAGTTCTATATATGACAACGCACGTACGGATCTATTCCGTGAAGATCTTCGTGACAGGAGCGGGTCCATAAGGTTGCTGGTTGGAGAAATCAAATGTGCCAGTTTTTCTTGTCTCAGTATCATAAGGCACGTCCAATAGGTTGCAGAAGGTCAGGTAGAAGTTCAACAGGGTCCTGTCACGTGGATCGATCTCTCCACTCCCACATTCAACTTCTCCATCGATGATATTGGTAGTGAGACCAAAGCCTGCCACTGGTTTCGCTTCCAAATCGTCTGAGTTTGGCACCCATTGGTTGGTCATGACAGCATGGCATGAGGGTTTTGTAAATGGTAATTCATCCAATAGTGCAATGCGGCCTTGAAAGACATGACTGGGTCCTTTTCAAGCAGATCTGGGTCGGATAGAAGTGGAGAACCCAAGTCTAATCCGGCCGGACCAATAGTAGGTGTTGCTGCAATTACATCATATTCAGTCAAATTAAGCCAATAGCTTCAATGGATCGATGCGAGCTCTACTACATAAATTAAACTCATAGAACTAATTATCGATTTCTTACTATCGGAGTTGAATGGGACCACGGCCGTAATACTGTTTACCTTCTGCACATGGCCAATTTATACTTCCTTCAATACAATAATCTTCCTCGGTAGTGTTTTGCTCTACAACGTGACAATAACCCCAGTAATAGAGATCGTCTTAAGTTTGCCCACCTGGTTGTGGTCATCACCATGCACAACATAAAGCAACATAAATAAACATATATAGTAAAACTGTATTTTATTTTTTATTAAAAATAAAAAAGGTTTTTAATTTCTATTTGGAAAATTAACCTGCAGTTGCATATGCAGTTTGAGCCAAAAAGGCTGAAATTTCTCTCTTCTGGGTGGTGGGGTTGGCAGTTCTTCCAAATCCTCCGAACACAGAGGTAGCCGCCATAAATGCATCATAGGTGTAGAAGGCAGTACAACAAATATGACTTTTTTCAAGGGTCAAAACCCTTGAAAAAGGTATTAAGAAACCTTGAGAAAAATTATTTTAAGAGTCCAATTAACCCTGATAACCTTCGAAACTTATACCGTCGAAAATGAAATTTTGAAGGCCTTCGCGGCCCTCAAAACAAGTGCTCTATCTTATTTTAGGGGTCAAGAGATCCTTAAATAACCTTTTACCAAAGTTTAAAAGATTTATATTTACAACTCTTGATAAATAAGATTATTTAAGAGGTTTATTGACCCTCAAAATAAATTTTAAAAAAAATAATAAATAAATAAAAAACCACAATCATGCACAAAATATATATATATATATATATATACACCCAAAAAAAAAAGAAAATCACAATTGTTGAGATGATATGCTTTGTAGCAAAATATATATTCAAAATCTAACAATCGATCTTCAAGGGCAGCTGCTTAATTAGTAAGCATTAAACAAATGAGTTGTGTTAAGTAGATTCAAAAGACAACAGAATCAAGAGATTTTCCATCATAAATTAACAGTACAAGTTTGATTGCTCATAACTTACTGATAACTTCATGAGATTCTGTTCCAGAAGGACTGGCCATGTAGAAAGCTTTAACACATAGTAGAGCGCTCACTCTAACTTCCACAGATTTATCAGAGAATCTTTTCAAGAACTCTAAGAAAAGATCACGGTAATGTTGTGCAACTTGCTGTTTGGGCAGTGCAAAAAGTTTCCCAACTAAATTAACAGCTTTTATTCGGACATCAACTTGATCAATCTACTTGCACATGGTTAATAAGTATAGAAGCATTGATAAATTCACCAACTGAACAAAACAGAGAAGAGACCCAGCAAGCGCGCACACACACACACAGAATTCATACAATGTTTATACAATGTGCTTGTCTCCAATTCAATGAAAGGAAGCATACACATCAGTTAAAGAATAGTTGCACCAAAACAATCCCGAAATGAAGACTAATCTCTATGATCAAGAACTACAAAGAACTTGGGACCATTCCATATGGGTAAAAGTATTTCATCCTTAAAAATATAGCAGTTTGTATCTATAAATTGGTTTTTCAGTGCAGTGTTTGTTTCCTTGCATGCAGAACTTGTAACACACGTCCATCTCTATCTTAGAGAGTTTCATCAGTTTGCCACATCTGGAAATTTATTATTTCACCAGGACTCCTGCTATACACTGTTGGCTTCATGCAAAAGCTAGTGACAATTAAATGATTAATACTCTCACAAGTCATAATTATGCCGCAATGTTACCAGCACAAGTAAATATACACCTGAAAGAACTTTGAAATATTCTAGTGCATTGTTTGGGTGTAAAATAATAAAGCTAAAAAATAAAAATTAACACATTCACTCAAACTCATATTTTTATTATATTTCTTTACATGTTTCAGCACCCAAAAAACTCAGAGCTATACTTATGGTCAATGTGATGATGCCTGCAACTTTTAGCCCTCACAGCCTGGACAATAGCCTCTAAAGCAGTCTTGTTTACAAAAACTCATAGCAATTTCCAGGCCATTACTCATTAAATTTGAAGGCAATACTTTCTTTATTTTGTCTGAGATTATCAAGCAATGCAAGCCACAGATAAGAATGCTGTTCCCAGGAAATGCAGAACATTTTTTTTTATATATATATATAAGTAAAGAAATGGTTAATATTCAGAACATTATAAGTGGATTGAAGTATTTTGATTTTAACTCCAGTTTACTCTACAGTGACATTCTTATCAAAACATAAAGAAGGAAAAACAACACAAAATCTCACCTTGAACACAATACCAGAGTAGTATGCAAGCCCACGGACAATAGATGCATCAAATTCAATCCATTCAGCATAACCAAACTTTTCAGCGAGGGAGAACAGCTGCTTCAGATCAGCAACAGCTTCCCCAGCACCTCCAAGTATCTCTACATACACATAAATATGCAACACCTATTTAGAATTACTCTATGTTTCATTTCTGTTCAGAGAAACTGATGCATTTACAGAAACCAATGAAAGACTAACTCAATTGCTAGTTTATCCTAAAGGTTTGAACAGATATAAAAGATATTTACATTAAATTATTTATCATTTCTAACCCATTGCAAAGTTATGACTAGGGCTGTTCAAAGACCCAAAAGCCCCTACACCTCAAAATCTTCTCCCCAAATCACCAATGCTCTCCCTCTATCATCTTTGTCCCAGCCCCACTCTGTTATCTTAATAGCCAAAACTGTCCAAATCTTTCCTTGATCATTGCCTTTGTCGCTACTCTTCACCACTTGCTCATCATCGTCACCCCCAGCCAAATCCCTCACCCAAAAATAGGGAACAGTTCCTTCAATTAACTGTTGATTCACCCATTAACACCCCTAGAACTTATGAAAGATTAGCAGCATGGTTGCACACAACATGAAATCTTTCTATCTTTGAGGACACAGGGAAGGCAGAGATGACCTGACAACTACAGAATATATGTCAAAAAAAGGCCGAACAGAATTTATGTAGGCAACCCAAAATAATTGGGACAAAAGAATTATTGAGTTGAGTTTCTAGAATGCACATTTTGAATTAAAGGGGAAAAGAAGAAGGATTATGACAACTAATTTAACCTTATTTGGCCAAAAATAGTACAAAATAACTTCTCAGTGACAATGTCAAAAAACTCAACCTTCCAACTTCGTCAATGACTTTATGGAAAGAACTTGCAACAGCTCTTCAATAGCCTCTTCTGATGTGTATGCTTCCTTTCATTGAATTGGAGACAAGCACATTGTATAAACATTGTATCTGAGGAGCACACTGGAAAATTTGAAAAATAATTTCATGGTTTAATGAGCTCATTCTCTACAGCATCTTTATCCAGAATACAATTTGTTAAAAACCCACAGATAAACAGCTCAAGCTTTTCTGCACAATTTTGGATAATAGAAACAGTAAGCTGATAAGAAGCACACGGCGCACCCTGTAAAACATACAAGGGATATAAAAGTATACAGTTGGAAGTTAAGTGAGACTTTGAATTGCAACAATGGCTCATGAAAAAGCATAAATGTATACATTAAACAAAAGCATTGCATAATAACTTAAAATATGAAGTTCAACACTTTACTGGTGTTAAGAGTCCAAGTTAGCTTTTTATTAGGTATTACACTATTACCTTATCAAGTTGTTTGTTTACTAGTCCAATTAGTAGTTTGGGGCAAAAATAATCGTGAATTTAAAAACATTCATTCATTAACAGCATCAAGTCTTATTTCTAGATATATTGAAACTACTAATGCTACAAAAAATATTAAACATCAATAGTGGCTAATGAAAAGGTATATTCAAAGTCACTAGATCTCATTTACAAGTTAGAGTAATCAATTAAAACGAATCTGCTGCCATTCTTTTTCCAAATGTGCACACACAAATTGGCGTGGCTACACATAAACAGTACAATGTAAGACAACTGGGTTTGATTCCCAATTCCCTATTCCATTTGACATAGTGAGACACTTTTTTCATTCATTTCAAAACATAATGCCCATCACCTTAGTGCTAATTTTAAACAATGTCATTGATACATCAGTAAACAAAGGCAGTTATATAAGCAAACGTCCAGATGTAAGCACAGTCAAGACATAGCCAAATACCTCCCCCCATGAAAGATCACATTGTAGGAGAACTCAACACCAGTAGACTCTACAACACAGTCTTACTGAACTCATTGAAACGCATTAATACAATAAACCAAAAAGTACACATAAAAGCAATGAAACACTTACCAGAACAGCTATTAATTTGCCATCATTCTTTTCCTACAATTTTTAGACAATCAAACAGATTCTCAAATGAATCAGAGAAATTTAATAGAACTCAAATTTCAGCACAAGGTAACGGTTAGGGATTCGAGCTAGAAAATTTACCAATTGAAAACACCAACAATAAAATTTTAAAATAAAAAATAAAAAATAAAAACTTTCAACCAAAAAAAAAAAATCTCAACAAAACCGATACAATACAAACTCATTTATTTTCCTACGATTTCTCAACAACCAAACAGATTCTAAACGAGTCCAAAGAAATTTAATCGAGCTCAAATTCCACCACAAATCTAACGAATTGGGCTAGAATTTCAAAGCAATTGAAATAAATAAAAACTCAAACAAAGCCTATTCATTTCAAACAATTTCTCCAAATACAGAATCCAAGTAAATCTATAGAAATGCAATGAAATGAAAAGCCGTAGAAGATCGTACCTAGTAGAATCGGAAATAAGTGTAATTTCCATAATTTCTCAGGAAACAAACAGAGAGAGACAGCTATCAACGGCTCGCTTGTCGTCGGAGATGAGATAGCTGACCACCGCAAATCAGCCCGTCGGAGATGAGATGAGCTCTAATCTTTAAGTTTTCTGAGATGAGCTCAGATCGATTTTGAAAGAATTTTCTAAGATGAGCTCCGATTTTGAGAGAATTTTCTTAATGTGTGAGCGGTTTTTGAGTGCGGAACGTGAAAAAAAAAAAAAAAAAAGAGTTTTCCTTTTTGTATTTTAATTTTGGACTTTATTTCAAGGGTTGGAAATTTTGAGATATCTTCTATCAAAGGTTTTCATAGAATGCGTTGAAAAATGTTTAAATTTGGAGCTAAAATTAGCGCTGGAGTGTAAAAATTAGTCCGCTTAATTTTAATAGATTATTCCGAGGGTCGTATAGGTTTATTTCGAGGATTTTAATGACCCTCGGAATAAAGCTAATCAAATTTGTGATCGTTCCCGCGCTTTTTAACCAACCCTTAAGAAAAGTGAGTTGAAAGAAGTCAAGTTTGTTGTAGTGAGGACCCCTCACACGAAGACTCGATGCGGTGCTTAAACATATTTTCAAACGTGGTCCGGCGAATGGGATCGCTTATATTACTTGGTAGTCGGTGGCAATTGCACTGGCAGCCATTTCGAACGTTGCAAAAGTCCTCAGTGCTTCCACAAAGCCCATGTGAGCCGAAACATTCATCGTTGGGACATACAGCTCCGTCAGCTTCAGTTCCACATTGAGCAGACTGTGCTAGGACCCCAACTGCAACTGTGGAGAGAAAAACGAAGGGTAAGAGTAGGTAGAACCTCATTGCTGCTTCTTTTTTTTTTTGAAAAAGTTGTGTTACTTCTTAGTTCTTAATTTGTGTACAACTGAGGCTGGTGAGCCTGCTATAAATAGGCGATCGACTTGGAATATTTTTTCCTCGACCAGTATTGCTCTTTCTTTACGAGTGCAATGCATGTACAAAAACATCATTTAAGAATATTAGAAATATACTATATTTCAAAATTAAATTTATATATATATAAAAAAAAAAGGTGACTAACATTTATTTAGTATTGTATTAATAAAATATAAGCAGAAAATACAATAATTGTTTCTTAATATTTTTTAATTCAATCATTTGTATTATATCTAAATGAAAGACCACTCTTTTAAATTTTGAAAGTTATTTATGATTTATTTTCTAATTAATTTTACGTACGGTAGTATGTAAATTAAATATCTCATCCATTATGTAAAATGTTGGATAAGTGGGTTTTGTGGATGAAATAAGATGTATGACATCAAATATTCACATATCTCTAAGTAACTTTATGAAGAGACTTAGGGTGAGTTTGGTTCAGCTTTTTGTAAAAGTGCATAATGAAAAAGTGGAGTTTTTAAAAAGTGTATAATAAAAAAGTGCATTTTCAAAAAACTGAATGTTTGGTAAAAGCTGTTAAAAGTGCTTTTTGAAAAAACTGAGTGTTTGGCTAACACTTATAAAAGTGGCAGTTTGAGGGATAAATAACAAAAAAATGACAATGTATATATAAGGGAGTTTATTTCATACTTTTTTTTTTTTTTGGATGTGAGTTTGGTTCATACTTAAATCAATTTTTCTCTTTCTAAAAAAATTAATTTTTCTCACCAATATTAGCTAATAATAACCTACCACTTAAAATTTATTGTGAAAATATTGTAATAAAATTTCCTTCCTTTTTCCTTTTTTTTCCCCCTCTTTTTTTCTCCTCCCCTCACTTACTGCATTTCCTTTTTTTTTTTCTTTTTTTTCCCTCTTTTTTTCTCCTCCACACACGTACCCTCACTCTTTTCCTTTTTTCCTTCTTTCCTCTCTTTTTCCATACCACTTCTTCCTCCAAGCTCCAGAACGTTCCACTGTGCTCTTCTTCTTCCTCTTTCTCTTTTCTTTTTTCTTTTTCTTTTTTTTTTTTTCCTTCTTTCCCCTTTTTCCCTACCACTTCCTCCAAAACATTCCACTTTTCTTTTTTTGTTCCTTCTTTCCCCTTTTTCCCTTCCACTTCCTCCAGTTGCGGCAGAGCTTTTTGTGTTCCTTCTTTCCCCTTTTTTTTTTTTACAGTTCGATGATGATGATGAAGAAGATGAAGATGATTGAAACATAAGGAAATCCCATTGGGTTTGTATTTGATTTTGATTTTGGGTTTGGGTTATGGGTTTTCAGTTAATGGTTTAATTTTGAGTTGATTTTCTGTGGATTTTGGGTTTGATTTTGAGTTGATTTTGTTTTGGGTTGATTTTGAGTTGGGTTTGAAATGGGTTTTGTTGATTTTGTTGATTGTGGTTGACAGGACTGACAAGTTCGTCTATCATGGACGAACCCATCAATGTGGACGAATACAACCCCTAGCTAAGTGAGCCGATTATATGCATTACTGACGAAGATATCCAAACCATTCAATGCAGGTAATCAAACCCAAAGTGGTTACAGGGACAACTGTACAATCCGTTGGAGGACATTGATGATACATTATACAGCCCCAGACGTTACCAAAAGGAGCATTAAGACCTCCATAACTACTCCAACGGCTAGAGGCCATAAGAACAAATATAAATCCCACACATTGCCGAGAATGAGGTACATACACACATACGAGTAACAAGAGATTTTCTTTCATTCTATTTCATTTTACATTGTTTTACTTTGAAGAAAGTTTCATATACTGACTTTGGCATCGGAGACATTGTGGCAGGCACCACACCGGTGACCATCTTTAAAGGCTGAAGAATCATCTCCGTCTGACGAACTTTACTAACGAGCTTACGCTCCATCAATTTGGCGCCGTCTGTGGGGAACGACATTTTCGTGTTTAAACTCGAAATAGTAGTTTCCGATCAACTATTTTTCTTAGATGGAGTCCAATCAAGATTCTGCAGCCCTAGCTCAGCAAATTCAGGCTCTTGCAGCCACAGTGGAAGAATTGACTAGGCAGAACCAGGAGATGAAGCTACAGCTTCAACAAGAGGAGAATCGGTCCAAGGGGAATCAGGAAGACGAAGGGGATAGTCATAGAAGAAGTAACCCTTGAAGGCCTACCACTCCAACCAAGCAGAACTCAGACATGCTGAGGGAGATGAGGAGGGAAATGGACGAGCTTAGGAACGCCATCAAGGAGAAAATAGAGCGAAGTGTGGATCGAATGGTTCGAGCGACGGATTCGCCGTTCACAACAGCAGTCCTCGATTGTCCAGTACCATCAAAATTCCGGCTACCTCAACTCAAGCCCTTCGATGGGCTAAAGGATCCTCAAGATCACCTAAATACCTTCAAAACAACCCCGGGACTTCAGTAGCCCCCAGATGAAATATTGTGTCGTTCCTTCCCAACTACACTCAGGGGAGCTGCCCGAGAGTGGTTCACAAAGTTGCCAACATCGTCCATCGACACATTTGAGCAGTTGAGCAACGCCTTCCTGCGTCACTTTATTGGAGGACAACGACTAAAGAGGACCGCGGACCACTTGCTCACCATCAGGCAGGGAGAAAAGGAAACTTTGAAGTCGTATGTAAAACGTTTCACAAGGGAGACACTGGAGGTAGACGAAGCCGACGATAAGGTGCAGTTGATGACCTTCAAGGCAGGGTTGAGATCCAGGGAGCTCGTTACCTCACTCGCGAAGAACCCCCCAAAGACTATGGCTGAAATGCTCCTTAAGGCGCAGAAGTACATGAACGCTGAGGACGCGTTGGCTGCTATCAGGAACGGGAACAGACCAGGGGAAAAAGGAAAAGGAGAAGACGACCGTAGAGGACAAAAGCGGGACCGACCGGATCATCGAACCAACGACAGAATCAGAAGGAAAGATGATAAAAATCCACAAACGGTAAAATTCACTCCCCTCGTTATGCCTGTTGACAAAATTTTAACGCAGATTAAAGACGAGCACTACCTTAAGTGGCCACGACCATTGCACTCATCTCCCAACGTCCGCGACAAGAATAAGTACTACCGATTTCATAAAGACCATGGCCATTACACCGAAAATTGTAGGGATCTCAAAGAGCAAATAGAAGAATTGATACGAAGGGGGAAGCTGCAGAAATTCGTGAAGAAGGGAGAGCACAATAAATTTAGAGATGAAAACAAAGGCCACCATGAGTCTTCGTCCAGGAGCGACAGCCGTCAATCCCAACCTCCTCAAAATGTGATCGGGGAGATACAGATGATCGCAGGGGGGCCTATCACCGGGGGCTCATTCAAGTCACTCAAGAAAACACATCAATAACAAGTGAATAGCGTCCATATGACACCCCTGCCAAAGTACAGACGAACTGATCAGGATATGACCTTCAACGAGAGTGACGCTAGAGGAGTGAAACAGCCTCACAATGACCCCTTGGTCATAATGCTTACCATAGAAGGGTTCAACACCAAAAGGATCCTCGTGGACAACGGTAGCTCTGCCGATAGCATTTACTTTCTTGCATTCCAACAATTGAAGCTGGATCCCAGAAGACTTCGTCCATTCGATTCCTCCCTTGTCAGTTTCAGCGGTGACAGGGTATATCCCAGAGGCATAGTGACGCTGACAGTAACGGTGGGAACGTACCCGAAGCAGCTGACTCGTCAGATAGACTTTTTGGTAGTAAACTGTCCCTCGTCCTATAATGTCATCATCGGAAGGCCATTGCTCAACAAGTGGAAGGCGTCCACATCCACCTACTGCTTGAAAGTAAAATTTCCAACAGAAGATGGTGTTGGTGAAGTTAAAGGAGACCAAGTTCTAACTCGAGAATACTACCAGGCTGTTTTAGCAGTTAAGGAGAACCACACGTGGATAACAGAAGAAAAAGAGGAATAAAATGTGGAGGCACTGGAAGCAGTAGAACTGATCGAAGGAGAAGCGACGAAAACAACCAGAATAGGGACGACCCTAAGTCCTAAGATGAGAATGAAGCTCATTAAGTTTCTTAAGGAGAACTTAGACGTCTTTGCCTAGAGTCATGACGACATGCCAGGCATATCTCCAGAAGTCATCCAACACAGGTTAAAAGTGGACCCAGAGAGGAAGCCCGTCAAGCAAAGACGAAGAACCTTTGCGCCCGAGAGAGACCAAGCAATCGCTGACGAAGTGAGTAAACTCTTGACTGCAGGCTTCATCGGGGAGGTGTACTATCCAGACTGGTTTGCAAACGTCGTCCTAGTAAAGAAAGTAAATGGGAAATGGAGAATGTGCCTGGACTTCACGAACCTGAACAAGGCCTGCCCGAAGGACAGCTTTCCTCTTCCAAGAATAGACCAGCTCGTAGACTCCACAGCCGGGCACAAGCTGTTAACATTCATGGATGCATTCTCAGGATACAACCAGATAAAAATGGCTGACGAGGATCAGGAGAAAACCGCCTTCATCACCAGTCAGGGGCTCTACTGTTATAAGGTAATGCCCTTTGGACTGAAGAACGCAGGAGCGACTTATCAGAGGTTGGTGAATAGAATGTTCGTCAAGTAGATAGGCAAGAATATGGAAGTGTACGTCGACGATATGCTCGTCAAGAGTAAGGAAGAGCTTGCACATCTGGACGACCTTAAGGAGACATTCGATACCCTCAAGCAATACCAAATGAAGCTGAATCCTGGTAAGTGTGTTTTTGGTGTTGCCTCCGAAAAATTCCTGGGATTCATGGCGTCTCAGAGAGGAATAGAAGCAAATTCTGAGAAGGTGCAAGCCATAATCAATATGGCATCACCTAAGACCGTCAAGGAGGTCCAGAAGCTCACAGGCCGGATTGCAGCCCTTAACAGTCGTGTCTAGAGCAACGGATAAATGTTTACCATTCTTCAAGACCCTGAAGCAAGCCTTTGAATGGACTGACGAATGTGAAGCGGCATTCCAAGAGCTCAAGCGTTACCTTAGCAATCCACCCCTCCTAAGCCCGTCCAAAGAAGGTGAAAACTTGTACTTATACTTGGTAGTTTCATCTACAGCCGTCAGTGCAGCCTCAATCCGAGAAGAAGATGGGAAAAAGCTCCCAGTTTACTACGTCAGCCAAGCTTTCCAAGGAGCTGAATTCAGGTACCCAAAGATCGAGAAAATCACGTTTGCATTGACAGTAGCCTCGCGCAAGCTTAGGCAATACTTCCAGGCAAATCCAATTTTAGTGATGACGGACCAACCCATCAAGAAGTCTATGAACAAGCCCGAAACAGCCGGGAGGATGGTCCAGTGGGCGATTGAACTCAGCCAATTTGACGTGGAGTACCATCCCAGGACGGCCATCAAAGCACAAACTCTAGCAGACTTCATCACCGAGTTTACCTATCCAGACGAGCCGAGCCTTGCCAGCAAGGACGAGACATGGGTGATACAGATCAATGGCTCGTCAGCCCAAAAAAGAGGGGGAGTAGGGGTCGTCATAAACACTCCTGATGGAGAAATATTGAGATATGGAGTTCAGCTAAAATTCCCAGCCACCAATAACGAGGCTGAGTACGAAGGAATTCTGATAGGTTTAAGGCTCAAAAAAGAGCTTGGGGCCAGGAACCTGCTAGTCCAGAATGACTCAAAGTTAGTAATTAGGCAGATCAGAGAAAAGTACGAAGCAAAAGAAGAAAGAATGCAAAAATACCTCAGGTTGACGAAGCACTTGACTCAAGAGTTCGCAAAAGTGGAGTTCATCCAAATTTCGAGAAGCCAGAATATGGCCGCAGACGAAGTTTCAAAGATAGCCTCGTCGGAAAAAACAAAATCAAAGACAGACCTGATGATGGAGATACAGAGAAACCCCAGCATAGAAGAAATTTCAACATTCGCAGTCCAAGGCACAAGTAGCTGGATGACGCCCATCATGTCTTTCCTCCAGGATGGCCACCTACCTCAGGACGTAGATAAAGCCAAGAAGATCAAGAAGAGATCCACCAGATTCACAATTCTTAATGATACCTTATACAGGAGAGGTTTCTCCATGCCCTACTTGAGGTGCATTGACGAAGGAGAGGCCGAATACGTCCTGAGAGAGGTCCATGAAGGGATTTGCGGAGATCATGCAGGCCCAAGATCCTTTGTGAGAAAAATTATGCGAACAGGGTACTTCTGGCCTACCATGCAAGATGACGCCTCGAGGTTCGTCAAGAAATGTGACAAATGTCAGAGGTTTGGGAATATTCAACGACTCCCATCAGAAAAGCTGATGACAATTACATCTCCATGGCCGTTTGCACAATGGGAAATCGACATTGTTGGTCTACTGCCTCAATGCAAAGGTCAGGTAAAATTCTTACTTGTTGCTATTGATTATTTTACTAAATGGGTTGAAGCAGAGGCATTGACGACCATCACCGAGACCAAAATCCAAGGTTTCATATGGAAGAATATAATTTGCAGGTTCGGGATTCCACGGACGATCATATCAGACAACGGATGACAGTTCGATAGCCAGGGTTTCAAAGACTTCTGCTCGGGCCTGGGCATCAGGAACCAATTCTCATCACCAGGCCACCCACAAGCGAATGGACAGAATAAAGTGACGAACCGCATGTTGCTCAAGGTCATAAAGACCAAACTGGACGACACGAAGGGTGCCTGGCCAGAAGAGCTGCCTAACGTCTTGTGGGCCTACAGAACCACGGCGAGAACCCCAACAGGAGAGACCCCCTTCAGACTTACCTACGGTACAGAAGCAGTGATCCCTGTCGAATTGGGAATAACCAGCACCAGAAGAGAAGCTTTCAATCAAGAAGACAATGACGGCCTACTGCGAGTAGATCTAGATTGCCTTGACGAAGTTCGAGACAAAGCCTTCAGCAAAATGACAGAATACCAGAAGAAAATGACAGACTACTACAACAGAAGGGTGAAGCTCAGGCGACTCAACATAGGAGACCTCGTCCTGCGCAAAGTGACCCAAGCAACCAAGGACCCAACTCAAGGAAAGTTTAGCCCCACATGGGAAGGTCCATACAAAGTCATTCACTACTCCAGACAAGGCAGCTACCACCTGGAGACCTTAGACGGAGAAAGGCTCTCAAGACCATGGAACATTGAACATTTGAAGAAATACCATCAGTAGATGTAATAGAAAAACATATTTGTCATTGTCAATCAATAAATGAATTATTCAGCTAATACTTGTGCACAAACAGGCCTGGTCTAGAAGAAACTCTCAAAAACCAAAAATGGCTAAGTAACAAGATTCCGCTTAGACGGATGTAAGTTACTGACGGAGAAATCCACTTAAAGCCAAAAATGGCTAAGTAACAAGATTCCGCTTAGATGGATGTAAGTTACTGACGGATAAATCCACCTAAAGCCAAAAATGGCTAAGTAACAAGATTCCGCTCAGACGGATGTAAGTTACTGACGAATAAATCCACCTAAAGCCAAAAATGGCTAAGTAACAAAATTCTGCTTAGACGGATGTAAGTTACCGACGACAAAATCTACATAAAGCCAAAAATGGCTAAGTAACAAGATTCCGCTTAGACGGATGTAAGTTACCGACGACGAAATCTACATAAAGCCAAAAATGGCTAAGTAACAAGATTCCGCTCAGACGGATGTAAGTTACCGACGACGAAATCTACATAAATCCAAAAATGGCTAAGTAACAAGATTCCGCATAGACGGATGTAAGTTACTAACAAATGCATGCATGCCAAAGTGGCCAAGTAATGAAATGCCAGAAGAAAAGGCTAAACGGCAGGATTTTACCTTGACGGAAGTACGCTACTGATGACTTAAAAGCAAACATAAGATGCTACCAAGATAACAAATACGGTAAGCATACATCAGATCAAATACGAGTAAGTGCCAAAGAAATGAAATTAAAGCCTGAAATTAGCAGGCAAATTACCACTGTTTTACAACTAAGGGCCAATAAACGCTGGGCTAAAAAAATTTGTTCTCAAAATAAATAAAATTGTTCTGCAAATAGATTTACAAAAAAAAAAAAAAAACAAACGCCCAAAACATGACTGGCATCACAAAAAGAAAGAAATTTTTTTTTTTTTAAAAGTATCAGGTTCATCTAGAAGCGTCATCAGCAGGGGCATCCTCGGTGTGAGCAGCGTCAGCAGGAGCGTCAACTGGAGCATCAGGCTCGGTGGCAGATGATTGTACAGCCTCGTCAGCCGCCATCTCTTGATCCATTTCTTCCAGATCCAGCGCCTCCATGTTCACTCCGGAAGGGTGCTTGACAAGGTATCTCCTTAAAAGCTTAAAACCCTTGAAATACCAACTGAAAAGCACGGCGTTGTACTCGTCAGTGGTTTGGAATGCTTCTACTGATCTGGCTGCAATGGTTTTGAGGCTCTCTTTGGCTGCAATAATCTGCTCGTCCTTATCGACAGTCAGTTGGTGCTCCACCTTAAGATCGTCTGTAAGCTTCTTTACCTGCTCTCTCAAGGCATTCGCCGTACCCATGGATTCGATAAGATCCTTCTTCAGGGCAGAATTCTCCGTCTCCAAGACCTCCACCCTAGAAGTCAAAGACGCCGCCTTTGCCTCCTGGGTAAGATACTCAGAAGAAAGATGAAGGCTCTCCCCCAGCATCTAAAAAGAAAGTTAGAGGCATCAAAAAAAAGGAGAGGGAGCCCGAAGCAAAGGTACCTGAATGATCTTATGAACATGACGAGTGGCCACCTCGCTGGGAGGGACACCAGACAAGGCCTTTAGGTCGGCAACTGTTATTACCTCATGAGCCCTGTCCACTGCCATCTTCTCGTCATTCCAAATGGTAGGTGGACGAGAGTCAGCCTTCTCCTTCCCCTTTTCAGATAAACGTGGCCTTTTAGAGACGGGAGTGCCACCTATCTCTTCCAGTGACGTAGTTGGAGAAGTTGTCCTCATCGTCTCACCCACGGAAACGATCAGGTGGATGGAAGCTGGCGGAGCAAGGAGCGCCTCTCCTAGTAACACGCACTATCTTCTTGCCAAGGTTGGACAGTGGCTCATCTTTCTTCGACCTCATTTTTGCGTAGAGGTCCTTGTTAAACTTCGTCATTTCTGCCAAAAAAGAGCAACATAAAAAAAAATAATAATAATGGAAGAAGGAAAGAAAAACGCTGACGAGTTCAACACTTACTTTTTTTTCCTTCAATTTCAATGTTTCGTAATACAAAAGAAGAAGGGTCCGGGCCGAGGCTATAAAAAGCAAGCGTCCTCGGGTCTACCAGGTCGTCCCAACTCTCAATTGACTGGGCGTACTCGATTGCTCTCTCAACTCGTTCCTTGTACCTGCTCTTGAGCTTAGGTCATCTCTTCACTGTAAAAAGAAGGATAACAAAGATATTATGATGACCACAAACAAATGAATACCATCAAACAAAAATGACAAGGAAGAAAAACTGACGCACCTAAGGTCAGGGTTCCCCACCGACGAAGCAACCTTGGGATGTCACCCAATTCCTGACGGGAGGGAGTCTCAAAATCATCCCCGGACACAAAGAAAAATCTTGACTTCCAATATCTGAAGGACGAAGGTAGCCCCCTAATAATCCTGGTCCTCCTTTCCCAAGGTACCAGCTCATAATACCCATACTCTTTTGATTCTTTCAAACGATAAAGGTAGACGAGTTCACCCACCTTAATCATATCCCCATTAGCAGCCAACCATATCTCCATACAGTTGACCACTATTCTCCATGATTTAGGCATTAGCTGCCCGGGGGCGATCCCAAAATGGTTCAGAAGTTCCATCAAGAAAGGATGGACAGGGAATCTAAGGCCACAGGTAAAGGCAGCCTCATAAAAGCACACCTCACCTGGGAAGAAGTGACAAGCTCTATCCTCGTCACTAGGCCGACGAACGCGAACCCTTTTCGAAAATTGGAACCTATCCTTAAATCTAATCGTCGTCTCAGCATCCAGCCCACAAACCTCCTCAAGGGCATGAAAAGCCCTAACAACACGAGGAGAAGAGACGGTAGTATCCCCCTCCACTGGATTGCCACTAGACGACAACCCAGTCTCGAGATCACCAGATCTGACCTCAAACATTACTTTCTCCTTCCTCACCTGACCCTCGAACCAGTCAATTGATTGCCTAATCAAAGGCAACAATTCGGTCAATGCCACACCAAGGCCACTACCTTCAAAGACAAAATTTTCAAAATATGAGAAAGTACCTAAACCCCCCCCCCCTAAGCGTGCAAAAAGAAAGGAAATCGAAGGACAAACAACTCTAACCTCAGAACTGCCAACCATGAAAACCCAGCAAAGGCACAGAAAAGGAAAACAACACAACTGAATCCCAGGTAAATCAAAAGCAAAAAGAAGAAAGATAGAGGAAATTAGAAACAATACCACAACGAAACCAAGAAAAAGCAAGAGGGAAGAAGAAACACACCTTAATCAATGGCGGATTGAGGAAGCTCTGCTTAACAAGCGCACCAGTTCAAAGAAGTGTAGCAGGAAAAAAGGCTAAAGAAAAGTAATGATTGGAATGCGAAGAGAAAAAATGAGGAAAGAAGGAGGTTAAGAATAAAGGCTCGAAAAACGGAAAGACTGGCGGGAAACCCAATAGTCTCATCAGTTGGAACATTAATTGTACCAATCAGCGCGTGCCACGTAGGCCACGATCTGTAGAGCGCCGCCACTTCGCACTTAATACGGAGCAGAACCCTAAGAGCCATTTACAACTTGTAACCCTTCGTATTCTATGATCTTCACTAAAGAGACGAACACAGAATCGGGGGGCAACTGACAGGACTGACAAGTTCGTCTATCATGGACGAACCCATCAATATGGACGAATACAACCTCTGGCTAAGTGAGCCGATTATATGCATTACTAACGAAGATATCCAAACCATTCAATGCAGGTAATCAAACCCAAAGCGGTTACAGGGACAACTGTACAATCTGTTGGAGGACAATTGATGACACATTATACAGCCCCAGACGTTACCAAAAGGAGCATTAAGACCTCCATAACTACTCCAACGGCTAGAGGCCATAAGAACATATATAAATCCCACACATTGCCGAGAATGAGGTACATACACATATACGAGTAACAAGAGATTTTCTTTCATTCTATTTCATTTTACATTGTTTTACTTTGAAGAGAGTTTCATATACTGACTTTGGCATCGGAGACATTGTGGCAGGCACCACTCCGGTGACCATCTTTAAAGGCTGAAGAATCATCTCCGTCTGACGAACTTTACTGACGAGCTTACGCTCCATCAGTGGTGGTAGACCGGTGATAGTTGGGTGGTGCTGTGTTTGTAGCAGCACAGTGAGGGCAGATCGGCATGAGAACTGAGAAATAATGAAGGGTAATTTGGTAATTGAACTCATCTAACAGATATATATATATCAAACGCCCACGGTAGCTCTTACAAAATGAACCGAAACACGTCCATAATTGAAACGCACGTTTCTTCACAAATATAAAACGAAACTTTTGTCAAAAAGTTGCATTTTATACTCACTAAACGCTGAACTTGGGCTGGCTTTTTTAAAAACCCAAATTTTGGGCTCAAAACGCCCAAACAAACAGGCACTTAGTACCCCTTTGGTTAGGGTGATTTGGGAGATGATGGAAAAGAGGAAGGGGAATATAAAGGAAATTGAGTTTTTAATTAGAAGAGGAAAAGTGGGAGAATTTTGGTGGGGTCTATGTGTTTTCTTGAGGTCATATAATCCACAAAAATACTTGGGAGAGGAAAGAGGGAGATTGGAAATGACTCATGTTTTTCTTGTGCACCTTTATTTTTTTTTTTTTTGGTTGAATCAAACAATAGTTTTAGGACACGAGTAAATTTATATAAAATTACAATCTCTTTCCTCACATTGTTCTTCCCAACCAAACAAAGGAACTATATATATATATATATATATATATATATATATATATATATCATTCTATTTTTCTATACTCACGACCAAACAAATCCTTAGAATTATTCCCTACATTATACGAAATAACACATAATTTTCCATCAACTTTTTCTTCTTCTTCTTTTGATTCTTAAATGACAATGGTTGCATTTTGTCTATTAATCACAAATGGCTTATTAAAGAGACAGTGGTTGAAAAAAACTCATCATATCTTTCTTAGATAAATACTCAAGCCATACGGGAAATAACATGAATCGCGCAAGTTTAAAGTCATATTTTTATCTCATTATATCCAATATTCTACAAACTAAAAACTCAATTAGTGTTGTAAATAAATAAATAAATAAAAGTGCATAGGAAAAAATGAATTGAAAAGAAAAATCTATACAATTCTTTAGGTGGAGCCATAGCATGACAACGCCTAAATCCCAAACATATATCTTTTGAGGCCAAAATGGCCAAAGACCACTTATTTTTGAAATTTTTAGGAAAAAAACACTGTTTCGGAAATAAATAGGAAACTACCACTTTTTCAAGAACTCGAGTTTCAGAAACTCGAGTTCCTCTCAATTTTTCCACCGTGGCGCTGCTGAGTTGGAATTTGCGCGATTAAAAAAAATTATGTGGTACTCGAGCTTGGTAAACTCGAGTTCCATGCAACACTATACTCGAGTATACCAGGCTCGAGTACGTTTTATAAATAAAATGGAAAAAAAAAAAAATTTACACAGTACTCGAGTTTATCAAACTCGAGTATTGTGTAAATTTTTTTTTTTTTTTTTTTTTTGTTTGGGGATAATCGACAAATAAACATAAAGATAAAAGTAAGTGGCTTTTTTTATGTTTTTATTTATTTAAACAGAAGCATTGTAAAATATAGAGATTTTAATTTCAAAATATGAATTTAATTTCTACGTTAATTAAAATTGTTCATTGTTTTCTCATAAAAATTATTCACTATTTTCTGTATAAACTATTTATATGATTTTGCATAAAATTATTTTCTGTTTAGCATTATTTAAGAAATTGTTCACTCTCTTTTCTGCATAAATTATTTTCTGTTTACTGTTTTCTTATAAAACACCTAGTGAAATCGTGTTTTCTAAATTTAAACACCAAATCTGAATGCTTTTTCATGTTTGAATTTCACAATAATCGAATATATTTTTCTGCATTCATAAAATCTGTTTTTTGCATTAATTAAAACTGAATCTCTTGAGCTTGAAAAGAAGAATTTGCTTGTTAAATTGTTTGATGCTAATGATCTTTTGAACAATGTGAAATCTGAGAATATGCTCTTGCTTGATAAAGTTAAAACTTTGGAACATGTTGTTGTTGGTTCGAATGAAAATTTGCCTGTTGAACTTAAGTCATATTTTGGAATGAGGTAGCTTGGAACTTAAGTCATACTATTTGTATTATGTGTTTGGCATTATTTGTGAAGACTTGGACACAACAAAAGAACAAAGACTTGGAATCAACTGTGCTTTCCCAACTTGTGTTTAGAGTTTAGTGCCTTGTTGGAAAGGGTTTCATAGTGAACACTAGTTCATGATATTATGAGTTTTGCATTATTTGTGAAGATCCACTCTCAAGAAGAGGCTAGAAACTTTGGTTTCAATTGTGCTTTCGTGGAAAATGTTTCGTAGTAATGACTAGGTCATAGCATTGTTGTTATGAGCTTTGCATTATTTGAGAATAAATAAACTCAAGAAGGTGCCAAAGACTTTCTTGTTAATGGTTTGGAGTTTTGCATTATTTGAGAAGACGCACCCTTAAGAAGAGACTGAAAACTTTGGTTTCATGAATAGTGCTTTCAAAGAAAATGTTTCATAGTGACAACTAGCCCATAGCATTGGTGTTTTCCTATTTCATATGTAATATGTTCCTATAAAATGTTTCGTAGTGATGACTAGTGATCATTTCTTTTGTATTATTGGAGGAGACCTAGACTCAACAAAAGGCCAAAGACCTATTCAGTACTTTCTTTGAAACTATTTCAAAGTAAATACTAATCTAGCTATATCACTAATATTATAAACTTTGTATTATTTGAGATAACCTAGACCATGACAGTTGCAGACTTCATGTGATCATGTCCACCATATCTTTTTACCCACTACTATGAAAGTTCTTTTTAGGCTAAAATTGAAAACTGGCCCTCTAACTTTCTTTAAATTTCATTTCATTCCTCTAACTTTGCTTTGAGCATTGTGACTTTCACTATTTCAGTACAAATGAACATACGAGAGTTACAAACACCACTAAGAAAAATAAATTATGTGTCATGGTGTGTTCCTCTTACAAGTTGTGAGTCTTATAGGTGGGGACTATCAAATATGAGAGGGAATATCATGGTGCGTTCCATTTTTTTCCCTAAATGAAATTGAATTATTATTATTATTTTTTATTTTAGGAAAAAAATAATAAAAAGAAGGGTAAAATGCAAAATTGACCCTCTAAGTTTCTTCAGATTTCATTTTAGTCCTCTAACTTTGCTTTTGTTCATTTCAATCCTCCAACTTTCAAATTTATTCAATTAAGGTTTTTGCATCAACTTTTGTTATATGTTTTGGTTAATTTTACAATTTTATAAATTTTTCTTCAAATTTTTTAAATTAAAAAAATTCAATTAATGATTGAAAAATATTTTGTAGATTTTTTTTTTCAAAAAAAATTAATAAAAGTTAATGGAAAGGCCTTAATTGAATAAATTTGAAACTTAGAGGATTGAAATAAATGAAAGCATAGTTAGAGGAATGAAATGAAATTTGAAGAAAATTAGAGGGCCAGTTTTCAATTTTAGCCTAAAAAGAACTTTCATAGTAGTGGGTAAAAAGATATGGTGGACATGATTACATGAAGTCTGCAACTGTCATGGTCAGGGGCAGCTCTACAGCCAGCCCAGGGGGTTCAAATGAACCCCCAGGCTTTGCCCCAAAAAAAAATTATATATAAAATTTTTAATTTTTTTTTTTTGTTTTGACCCTTAAAATAAAATTTTGAACACCATAACACTAAATTTTGTTTAAACCCAATTGAAATAAACTTGAAATATGATCATGTTAGTGTTATTTTCACAATATTTTTACAATAAAGGTTAAGTAACAAGTTGTAATTGACTTTTTATCTAAATCCATATTTGACATCATTTTTTTAAGTACTTTTAACAACTTGCCATCTAGATTTTATTATGTAAATGTTTTGTCAATAGCACTACTCTTAAAATTGCTCATTTGTTAAAAAATAAATAAACCTTCTCTCTTGGCTCTGGCTTACTTTACTGTTGAGGGTAGAATAAAACTGTTTTTTTCCTGCACTTTTCTTCTTTATCAACAACAAGATTGCACCACTTGTACAACCAACTAATTTGTATTTACATCTATGATTTTTTTCTCATTCTCTATTTCTCCCTTCTGTATTTTCTTTCTATCTAATCAAGTAGTTTGATAAGTGTTCTACAGTTTTTTGAGTCCAAAAAGTCTTTTAGTGCGTGCTCCAATTCCAAGAGAATGACCACATGTGTGGTTAAAAATCCATACACTTTAAAAGCAAAATCTTATATAAGTTACTATTTATTTTGCTTAGTTTAACGTTTACTCTCAAGCCCACTCTTTGGTGTGTTACTATTCTTCTTTATCATATATTTTTATTTAATTGATATTACATATGATTATAATAAATTATTATTAATTTGACATATATTATGATTATTTATTTATTTATATTTATTTATATGCATTCTATCGTTGTTTTCTTACCGATTTTTAAACTATTAATAAATTTTTAAGACTATTTTACAATATAGTTGTATTGTATACTATTTAGAATACTATGTTAGATTATTGCATGTAATATGACAATTGTATATACAAATAATAATAATAATAATAATAATAATCATTTTATTTTTTACTCCCCACAACAAAATCCTAGCTCAAGACACTATTGACACCCCTAAAAGAAAATTCTGGAGCCGCCCCTGGTCATGGTCTAGGTTATCTCAAATAATACAAAGTTTATAATATTAGTGATATAGCTAGATTAGTATTTACTATGAAATAGTTTCAAAGAAAGTACTGAATAGGTCTTTGGCCTTTTGTTGAGTCTAGGTCTCCTCAAATAATACAAAAGAAACGATCACTAGTCATCACTATGAAACATTTTATAGGAACGTATTACATATGAAATAGGAAAACACCAATGCTATGGGCTAGTCGTCACTATGAAACATTTTCTTTGAAAGCACTATTCATGAAACCAAAGTTTTCAGTTTCTTCTTAAGGGTGCGTCTTCTCAAATAATGCAAAACTCCAAACCATTAACAAGAAAGTCTTTGGCACCTTCTTGAGTTTATTTATTCTCAAATAATGCAAAGCTCATAACAACAATACTATGACCTAGTCATTACTACGAAACATTTTCCACAAAAGCACAATTGAAACCAAAGTTTCTAGCCTCTTCTTGAGAGTGGATCTTCACAAATAATGCAAAACTCATAATATCATGAACTAGTGTTCACTATGAAACCCTTTCCAACAAGGCACTAAACTTTAAACACAAGTTGGGAAAGCACAGTTGATTCCAAGTCTTTATTCTTTTGTTGTGCCCAAGTCTTCACAAATAATGCCAAACACATAATACAAATAGTATGACTTAAGTTCCAAGCTACCTCATTCCAAAATATGACTTAAGTTCAACAGGAAAATTTTCATTCAAACCAACAGCAACATGTTCCAAAGTTTTAACTTTATCAAGCAAGAGCATATTCTCAGATTTCACATTGTTCAAAAGATCATTAGCATCAAACAATTTAACAAGCAAATTCTTCTTTTCAAGCTCAAGAGATTCATTTTTAATTAATGCAAAAAACAGATTTTATGAATACAGAAAAATATATTCGATTATTGTGAAATTCAAACATGAAAAAGCATTCAGATTTGGTGTTTAAATTTAGAAAACACGATTTCACTAGGTGTTTTATGAGAAAATAGTGAACAATTTTTTAAACAGTAAACAGAAAATAATTTATGCAGAAAAGAGAGTGAACAATTTCTTAAATAATGCTAAACAGAAAATAATTTTATGCAAAATCGTATAAATAGTTTATACAGAAAATAGTGAATAATTTTTATGAGAAAACAATGAACAATTTTAATTAATGTAGAAATTAAATTCATATTTTGAAATTAAAATCTCTATATTTTACAATGCTTCTGTTTAAATAAATAAAAACATAAAAAAAGCCACTTACTTTTATCTTTATGTTTATTTGTCGATTATCCCCAAAAAAAAAAAAAAAAAAAATTTACACAGTACTCGAGTTTGATAAACTTGAGTACTATGTAATTTTTTTTTTTTTCATTTTATTTATAAAACGTACTCGAGCCTGGTATACTCGAGTATTGTGTTGCATGGAACTTGAGTTTACCAAGCTCGAGTACCACATAATTTTTTTTAATCGCGCAAATTCCAACTCAGCAGCGTCACAGTGGCAAAATTGAGAGGAACTCGAGTTTCTGAAACTCGAGTTCTTGAAAAAGTGGTAGTTTCCTATTTATTTCCGAAACAGTGTTTTTTTCCTAAAAATTTCAAAAATAAGTGGTATTTGGCCATTTTGGCCTATCTTTTGATATGAAACAGTAAACAATCAAAGTTTCATACCAAATACAAATAAGATTCACGTGGATATTTTACCTTTTGGGTTCTTTGTCTCAATTTACAATTTGGGAAGTTTGGTTTTCAGTTTTAGAGGGCCAAATATAAAATTTTTGGTCTAAACTCTCTCTCTCTCTCTCTCTCTCTCTCTCTCTCTCTCTCTCTCTCTCTCACACACACATATATATATATCAAGGGGTCCATGCCCCCCTGGGTCTAAGAAAAGTTTCGTTTCCACTCACTGTAGAGCTAAAAAAAACGTTGGTTAATTGAAATATGAATCTAAAGATATTTTAGAAGAGTATATTGTCCTTGTCAAAGACTGTAAATTAGCTTAACCGAACCAATTATTAAATGATTAAAATTTTTTTATTTAATTTTATTCCGATCTAGAATCGATATTAAACTCACTATATCCAAACTGAATAATATGTTTTCTTTGGTTTATTTTCCTAACAAATAAGCTCAAATTTATTTTTATAAAAAAAAAATTGAGTTTATCATTGATTATGGGTATTAGTATATAAATAAATAACTAAAAAATAAATTACATTTTTTTAATTGTTACATTTTTTTTTTTTGTGTGTGGATCAACCACAACATCATCAACTACAAACCAATAACTCCCACAATAAAATTCAAGCGTCCCTTTCAAAGGATCTTAAAATCTTAAAAGGCTATGTTCAATCATATCTACAATAGAAAGGTCTTGAAGCCTACAGAGAGACAGAGATTTACACGTACGTAAGAGGAAGATTGTTGGGAATACACATGTGAATGAAATCTCACATTGAATAATAATGAATAATTAATATAACATAATTGAGCACATGTCCATTAGGTTTAAACCTTTTGGGTTAAAGTATGTCTTTATATGTTATATTAATTATTCAATAAAGCTCCCTAAGGTGTTTATCTGCCCAACAAGTTTCACTTAAATACTAAGTGTAGTTGGAATGAAACTCTAATCACTTACTAAGCTTAATGGGCCAACATACTGATTCTGGAATCAACTTTGGATCGATCAAACTTAAGTTTTGATGGTCGAAACTGATGAAATTTTATTCCTTGAAATTGCATGTAATAAATTTAAATTTTATTGGTGTATCTTTTTTTTAATAGATTTTTTGGCTCAACATTCAATTGGGAAAGACTAGTTTTCAATTTTGGGATATGCAAAGTATCCTATCCATTATCTCTAAAACTTTCAATGCCAGTAGTTTAGTTGGGTAAAATAAGAAATATGACATCAAGTTCTACCATGATCTCTTACTAATTTTATGAAGAGAGCTTGAATCATTCCTATAAGGGGGAAAAAAAACAAATTATATCATATAAGTTTGATAAATTGTTATTATATCAATTACTTTTTTCACTGAGTTTGAATTTTATTTTATTTTTATTTTATATTGTTGATTCTGTCATCCATTTCGTTAAAAAATTTCCATGGAAACCCATTTAATACAACATAGTTTTGCCCCCTTTATATTACAAAATTGGGTAAAATACCCTGAAGTTTGGGGTAATGCCAATATATCCACAACTTCTTGAAAATGACTGATTTGGTCTTTTAATTTGTGCACTCTCTCCCAAAGTGCAAAGTTACACTATGATTTCTGAAAGAAGACTACAAAGTCAGCAAGCTTGTGAGACATTAACACCACATCATTCCATGTTTCATCAACACCACACCAACGTTTTTCTTAGATTTTTTCTTAAAATAATATATATATATATATATATATATATATATATATATATATTAAAATTATTAATAATTTTATGTTTGGTAGCCAAGAAAAAGCCCCATAAATATTCTTTATTCCTAATTTAGTAGCAAAAAAAAAATCAAAAGAACACGCTGATCAACTAACAGTCGAAACCTTCAATTTCCTTAGAACCTCTTTACTCTTCGATTACTTTATCACTGCTCTCGCAAACGCTTCCCTTTAAGGCAGACCTTCTTACATTTAGTGAGCTATTACGCAATCATTCAAGGATGGTTACTTTTACGAAAACCTCATGGCTATCTCTGCACCTTACCTCATTTATCAATGAGTGGTCATTTAGGGGCCTTAGCTGGTGATTCAGGCTGTTTTTCTCTCAATGAAGAAAATTTGAATGAGATGATCATTTTGTTTTTTTTTTTTGGGGTTAACAGCTAGCCTGTGGGGTTCAAATGAACCCCTGAACTGGCCAAAAAAAAAAAAAATTATATATATATATATATATATATATTTTTTTTTTTTTTTGTTGACCCCTAAATAAAAAATTTGAACACCCTAAATCTAAATTTTGTTTAAACCTAGATGAAATAAGCTTGAATATAATTATCTTGGGGATACTTTCACAATATTTTTACAATAATTTACAATAAAGATTAAGTTGTATGTTGTAATTAGTTCTAGACCCGCAACTGACATCACTTTTTTATATACTTTTAACATGACTTGCCATCTAGATTTTATTATGAAAGTGTTGTATCAGTAGCATTACTGTTAAAAATGCTTCTTTGTTAAACAAAATAAATAAATAAACATTCTCTTTAGACTATTTCTAGCTTTGACACTATTAACTCCCCTAGAACAAAATTCTGAAGCCGCCACTGCAAATTTATAAGGGTTAATTTTTAATTCTAGGGGTCAAATATCAATTTTTTTGGTTACAAAATGTATCCATCATATATATTTATATTTATATATATATATATATATATATATATTATTAAAAAAATAAAATTCTTGGGAGCATGCCCCCCCCGGTCTAAGCATAGTTCTATCTTGCTCAATGCAACGCAAAGCAAAAAAAAAAAATGTTGGTTTATTTAATTATGAATTTAAAGATATTTTAGAAGTATTTTATTGATCTTTTCTAAGACGGTAAACAATAACCTTTTCTAAGACTATTAACAAGTTAAACCGAGTCAATTGTTACAAGTTCAGGTTTGTGGTATTTCATTTTATTCCAATCACGAGCCAAACTTAAATTCATCACCAAACTAGATAATATTACCAAAATTTGTTTGTTTAATTGTCAAATAAACTCAAAAAAAAATTATAAAAAAAATTGAGTTCATCATTCATTATGGATATTAGGACCATAAATAAATAAATTTATATATATATATATATAACACACACTGCCATGACCTTCTTAGACCATCAAGAGTGTTTGAAATAGCACAAGGTAAGAAGGCACTAGTAAAAATCATTTAGGCAATGGAGTTGGAATTGCATGAAATTTGGCAAGCTGAAGGGAAGCGGTCTTCTAGTCTATAATCATGAATATGCCATGAGGTGCCACTTGATTTTGGTAAATTCTCTCATTTAGGCCTCAAAAACAGTGATTTTTCCAATTTTAGTAATTTTTGTATCCTTAATTACATTTTTCTCAAAAGTCAGAATAAAGTTCCATTTATTTTTGGACGACCCCTTAGGTCAATTTTACTATTTTTGGTAAAATTTGGTATTTTGATACCTAATCTCCTGATTAGTGCGAATTAGGGTTTCAGACAGTTTTCTAATCGTCCTAGGGTTTTACTTTCTTAGTATTTATATGTTTTAATTGTAATCTCTAAAGTCAAATGAGATTATTATTAAAAAAAAAAAAATACAAACTTTTGTCAATTGTTTTCTTTGGTGAATTCTAGACCAATCACCTTGTGGATTCAAGGGATCTCACATGGATTCGAGGTTTACTAAAAAAAAAAAATAATAAAATAATTGTTTTATTTTTGTGCCACCAAAGAGAGTATAATGTATAGGCCTGTTCAGGATCTGACCGGCACTGATGAAACCGACCGACGTCAAACTAATCCGACCGTTTCCAAGCCACTCTGCAGGTTTCCGGTGCGGTGATCGGTGGCGATATGGGCAAACCGAGGACGACCGGTGAGGCGAGCAGTGGCTATTTTGCACTCCGACGAGAAACTGCACCGCACCGGTATATATATATATATATATATACACACACACATACACTATGATTTAAAATATATGTATTAGTGTAAAAAGAAGAAAACTAGAAGCTAGAAAGCTAGACATGAAAACTAAAAGCAAGGTAGAAGAAGAACAAGGAAACGGCGCTGGGTAAGTTAAGAAAAAAATTAGGTTTTTTTTTTTTTAATATATAATATGCCACTAAAATGACGTCGTTTTAGTGCCTGATATTAAATTTTAATACCAGCTCCAAAATGACGTTGTTTTATAATCAGATAAAAAAAAAAAAAAAAAAACTATTATAAGCTACTAACGACGTCATTTTAATTTTAAACCCTAGGATTATTTACCCATCCCCTCTCTTTCTCTCCCTCACTCTCGTCAGTCTCCCTCTCTCAGACAGTCCCAGCAAAATCTTCAGTTCTTCATAGCTCCTCTCTCTCTCTCGCTTTAACTTCCATAAGTTTCTAGTGATGTTCTGACTTCAAAGTTCAGATGCTTCTCCTTACAAATGCAATGTGTTCTACTAGGTTTGTTTATGTAATTTATTTTCAATGGTGTTTGTTTGATCTTTTATGGGTTTGGTTTAGTTTTTTGTTTGGGTTTTTTGTGATTGGAAATGGGTTGTGTTTGAGAAAATATTGTGAATTTGTTTGTAGTTTTTTTTTTTTGTTTTTTGTTTATAGAATATTTGGGTTTTTTTTAACGAGCATGATGTGGTTTGGGGTTGTTAATTGCATTGTGTTTGGTACCTAAAAAAAATGAGAAATTGACCTAACTAACCGTACTGAACTGGTATCTTGCACTGCACCTTGTGTAGACCAGTTCCCAACACTCCACAGATGAGGTGCGGTCAAGGATGAGGAAAACCCGCCCCTATAGGTGCGGTGCAAAAAAGTCTTTCAAAACCGGCCACACCACACCGTGTACAGCCCTAATAGTGTATGCTTTGTTCAAGCTTCTACGACATCATATATATATATATATATATATATATATTTCTTCTTTTTTGATCAACTATAACTTCATCCAATATAGAGAGGAGATAAACATGGTTCAAAAGTAGAGAGACAACTTGTAATTATTATTATATTTTTTATCATATATATTTTTGGACCACAATTTTTTGTATGTAGATCTTTGTCACTACTTGAAAATTAACTTTTTCCCTATCACCATTTTATAAAGATTCCAAGGTATCTTTTAGTTTTGTAGCCACATTTGCGGTTAGACCTCAACAGGACTAGTTTAATCACAATTAAAGCTCCTTATAGTTGTTAATAAAGTCAATATCATCCTAGTATATGCCTAATATGAGACTAATCACACACCTTAATCAATATCCAATCAAATTTGGAGTATCACAACCTCCCCTATTTAAATCCCTAAAGTCCTCATTAGGACCCACTTTGCGGGGATGTGCCTCTAAGCTCACACGGGGTTACCAAGCCGACTTTGATGTCATTTGTAATGGCCAAAGGAAAAAAGTTAACCACATTTGTGTTTATATTCCAAAAGACCTAGTCTAGTCACAATTAAAGCTTCTTGTAGTTGTTGATAAAGCCATGATTAACCAACATATGCAAAATTTGGGACTTATCAGACACCTACACCAATCAATATCCAATCAATTTTGAGGCATCACAAATAATGTGTGAGCTCGAGCTTATCAAAAAGTCTAAAAGCTTGAGCTTAGCTTGATTCATTAATTAAGCTGCATTAGACGCTCAATATCAAACTCAAACTTGAGCTTAATATCAAGTTTTTGTGCTTGATATTCAACACTGGTTCATTATCAAGCCCATATAAAGCCTATTTTGTTTTGGACAAATGGTTCCAACTCCTAATTAATTA
Source organism: Quercus glauca (assembly GCA_023736055.1). Classification (NCBI taxonomy): domain Eukaryota; kingdom Viridiplantae; phylum Streptophyta; class Magnoliopsida; order Fagales; family Fagaceae; genus Quercus; species Quercus glauca. The sequence goes on from CM043324.1 coordinate 47,217,605, forward strand.
AAGTCTTAATAAGATATAAATTTATTTATTTGTTAAGTTCATATCAAACTTATTATCAAGTCCATAAAATAGTCTAGGCTCAACTTATTATTTATAAAACTTTAATGTTCACGAGTTCAGGAACATTGTTTTTTTCTTGGGCTTGACTCATTTATTAAACAAGCTTAAAACTAAGATTCAAGTTTGGCTTATATATAAATAAATAAACATGAACAAGTTTTTTTTTTATTGAGCCAAGCCTGTTATCAAACCAAACTTGAGCTATTTACGAATGGTTTGGTTCATTTATAACCTGGTAAGAAAGAAAAATCACTCGTGGTCTCTTTGTAGAGAACTAACAGGAGAAGGCAAATAAAAAGTTGATGTTACATGGCTTAAAAAACGTTTATCAAACCTTAATGTTCATGAGTTTGTTCATGAACATTTTTTTATCCTTGAGCTTGACTCATTTATTAAACAAACTGTGGTGGAGCTAGAAACTTGACTTTGGGGGAGGGGGGGAACAAAAAAATAAGATGTTTATTTATTTTTTATTATAAAAAAGATTATTAAAATTTTTTTTTCTCTCTATATACAAGAATTAAAATAATAATGTTACCATCTTTCTTTCTTCTTAAGAATGAATCAATAAATTTTAACTTTCCCATAAACTTAGATTTTCAAATAAATTATATCTCGTTGAGCATAATGACTAAGATACAATAAAATTACTAGTCAATTAAAGATTGCTAATTAAAAAGAGTAGAAAACAAACACTTCTTGCATACAAAAATATAATCAAATATGAAATATGAAACAACAGATTATACATTATACTATTATTTTATTTCTATTATATATATTATTGTTTCATAAATCGTATATTATATTTATATATTATTAATATATTTATTAATTTAATGACAAATAACCGGTAGAAGAAAGCAAGGTTGAATGTTCAATATGGGTATAAACTACCCTTGAACGTTTAGACCCCAAATAACAAATTATCAATTCAAGCTTATTATCAAACAATTAATGTGCGGAACATGAACATAAACCAAACACAAAATTGATAAATAATTTAAGCCAAATATAAACACATCCACAACAGTAAATAAATGGCAAAGATAAGGAAAGGAAGATGCAAACACATGGACAACACATGATGTGTTATCCAAGAGGAAACCGAAGCCCTCGGCGTAAAACCTCTCCGCCGCCCTCCAAGCGGTAAATAATCCACTAAAGAATATAGTTGGGATACATGAACAGCAGAAAACCCTCCAAGCCTAATCTACCTAGTGTACCTAAGCCCTCCAAGCTTCTTGCTCCAACGAGGTTGCGCCGAACCTATTTCTTCTTTAACTTACCGGATTCCGCTATCAACCATAGCATCAACCAATAGACATTGGTTCCTTCCTAACTGCTTCCCAAAAGCACCAAATAAACCTTCTCATGGATATGGGTATGGTGAGAAAAGAATTTAGTAAAAAACCTTTCAAGGATGTATCAATGGAGAGGAAGAGAGTAGAGGAATTTGAAGAGTCACAAAGGTAAAGATTGTAGATGAATCGATCTTGTTTTTCTCTAGGGTTTCTCTCACAAAATTCTCTCTAGAAGCTCTCTACATTTAGTGGATATAAGGGTTTATATATAGTGGTGAGTGTTTGGAATACGAAGAGACAGTTTTTCCCAAACAGGGCTAGTTGGCAGCTTGGCCTCGCGACTGGTCTGAGTCGCGAGTTCCAGCCGCGAGTTAACTTCCTGGCCAGCTTGGAACTTTTGTCCTATAGTGCACCAGCTGGCATAATGCTTTAGCTTCCCGCATGCTTGGCACGTGACTCTCATCTGGCGGCTTGCACTTGCGAGTTCCAGTCGCGAGTCTCTGCTTTTTTGCACATTGAGAAAATTTCTTTACTCTCTCTCATACACTACCCTTACAATAATCTTACATAAATACAGGGTTACTAAATACTAAAATATAAGCAAATTTGGCATGGAATAAAGCTAACAAAATGGTTGATTAAATTCAACCTTACAAAGGTCAAACATGTTTTTGTTTTTTAAGACAAGTTGAAGTGTAAACCATACACGTGTAGGTGTTGGAAAAATTATAATCTCAAATATGTAAAAAAAAAAAAAAAAAATTCTTGTCTTGGAACTTGGGATGAAAGAGTAAAGCAAGAACAAAAGGTAAAACAACAAACCAAACCAACTATCTTAAAGAGAGAGAGAGAGAGAGAGAGAGAGAGAGTCAAAACCCAGATGCAAATATGTAGGCGTCTGGTGGTGTGATAGTGTGATTGTAAGCCATGAAATTTATTGAGTACAAAGAAGGAGACCTTTCCGTCAAATTCCAAAGTAAGTCATAGGGGTTTTTCACTGAGGTTGGAGCAAAAAAATTGGTTTTTCTTAATTCTCGTTTTTCTTTTCACTTGTTAAAATAATCCTGTGTTTATCATCAGTGTTAGATTGTCCAATTAATTAGCTTGGTGATAAATGGTACATAATTGTGATCCTATTTAAATGAACCTAAAATGTATTCGTAAATATATATTAAAAAAATAACTGTAAGGGAGCCATAATAATGGATAACTATTATACTTTTTTTTTTAATAGAAGAGATAACTCTTATATTGATATATATCTAGTATCTACTGACTTTTAAAAAAAAAATTGGCGCCCCGCCGCGCCCCAGGGGGGTGAGGGGGGCTTAACTTGTTTAGACGTGAATGAGTGTTTTTTTTTTTTTTTTTTTTTTTTTGAATTAAGCTAGAGTTGTTTGTAAATGATTTGGTTCATTTACCAATTACCACCTAACTTCACGGGATAGTAAGAAATAAAAATCACAGATGGTCCCTTTGCAGAGAACTGACTAGAGAGGGGAAGTAAAATGTTGAGGTGTTTTATATGGTTTAAAAAATGTTTCTAACAAGTGCTCTGACACTTCTGCATAATTAACTTCTTTCCTAACATGATATTGTAAGAATTTCCTGTTGTCTTTTTCAAATTTTTATTATTTGGCCATTCATAGGGAGAAGTTATATGAAATATTAAATACATAAATCATCTCACTCACATAATGGGGTCCAGTATCTTGTGAGAGGAAGACTTATACTATTTTTTTGGAAGACCCCACACTTGGAATCCACCATTACGTGAGAGAAGGAGGAATTATACTATTTTTCCCTTCACAGGATCGTAAGAGCATTCATAGCAGTGAAGGCAAAATTTTAGCTATTTAGCTATACAAAAAGTCACTTTATCTATTTTAGCTATATACATGCTGCAACAGTATATCTATTTTAGCTTTCAATATAATAAAATAATATACACACTACAATAAAATAATATATCCTACTACCAATAAAACAACCACAGCACCAACCACAACCATTTTACCATCAGCCATAACCACCGCCACCATCACCAGTCCACAGCAGAAAAAAAAAAAAAAAAACAAAAAAAAAACAAACAAACAAACTCACAGCACCATAAAACACAACACAACCACTGCCAACACAACACCACAAAACGAACCCACTCTACCATCAGCCACAGCCACAACCACCACCAGTCCACAGCAGGAAAAAAAAAAAAAACTCACAGCACCACAAAACACGGCACAACCACCGCCAACACAGCACCACAAAACAAACCCACTCTACCATCAGCCACAGCCAACGCACACCGGAGCACAACCATGACCCAACGGCAGAGTGGAGGTGAGGGAAGCCACTTCGATCCATGAGGCCGGAGGCGATCGGCGGCGTGGGTTTGAGGCGGATGGCGGTGTGGGTCTGAGGCGATCAGCGCTAGGCAGGCGCTTGGGTTGACGCTTGGGTCTGAGATAGCAGAGAGATAGGGACGGAGAACGAAGAGGCTTGGGTCGGCGTTGTCGGCGCTGGGCAGGGCAATTGGCAATTGGGACGGCGTGGGTCTAAGGCGATCGGCGGCTGGGTCGAGCTTCGGTGGGAGTTGAGAGAGATGGGCGGTGGATTTGAGACCGGAGTTGAGAGAGATGGGCGGTCCGAAAGAGATGAGGTTCAGAGTATGTGAGTGAACGAGAGAGAAGAATGAGAAAGAAATGGGCTGTGGATTATTTTAATCAGGCCAGTGAATAAAATAGTAGTTTTTTTTTTTTTTTGCTATCATGAACAATGCACATCTAAAGATAAATGTGCACTATAGCAGTGGAGCTAAAAAAAAAAAGATTTAGCTCCACTGATGTGTGCTGATTTTGGGGGTTTGTGGAGCTAAATTATTGCTATATAGCAATATAGCTCCTAAGAAACAAATACAAAAATAATGCATGGTTCCTAATTTCGTACGTTTGCAGGAAACTGGCAACAAGACAGGAGAAACAAAAAGCAAATGTGTATTACATGGTTTAAAAAATGTTCCTGTAGGTGTAGTTTGTCAGAATAGTAGTAGCTTAACATGTGGTGAATATTATAACAAGAAGATGGTAAGATAATGCTAAGTGGCTACTCTAGGAATTTTGTTCAGAGTGTTCATATTCTACTTTGAAAAAAATTTGGATCATTTCGGTCTATTTCGGGTGTTTCAGGAAATACCGGCTGAAATTCAAGATTTGGCCGGCATGAAGTTTGTACTTAAAAAAAAAAAAAAAAATGTTCTTAAAACCAAAACAAAGTTGCATTCTGTACATCGAAAAACCTCAAAAGGGAAAAAAATGAAAAGAAAAGAAATGAACAAAGTTACCTATACAACAATCTATAAGATCATTTGAAATATTAATAAAATTATTAATTATTGTTGTTTAGTTGTTTCATTAATTTGTTTGTCTTTTATAAACTATAATTTGTTATATTGTTGTTTCATTAATTATAAAATTATTAATTGTTGTTTAGCCTAACATAATTTAATTTTTTTTATCTTTTATAATGTATTGATTAATTAAATTATTAATTATTGCTTATTAGTTGTTTCATTATTTTTCTTTACTAACTATTAGCACACACCACATGTGCATTATCAACTGCCTGCCTCTCATGCCTTTACTTCCCACCCGGTCCCATGCCCCATTCACCCCTCCCCCCACTCAACAAACAAACCCCAATCACAAGAGCCAATCAGAAATTCACAATCACCAATCACAATAGACAATACACTAAAAGACAAAAAAGAGAATCAACCAATCACAAATATTAATAAAGTTACAATAAAGCTAAGCAAGCCCGTATCAAAAAAATAAAATAAAATAAAGCTAAGCAATTTCACCAAAAAAGAAAAGAAAAAGAAAAAGAGAGAATCAGCCAATCAGATTAAAAGAGAGAAAGAGACACTCTCATTTCACTTTCATACTTTCAGCAGATAAAAGAGAGAAAGAGATAAAGAGAAGTAAGAGAGTAGAGAGAAAACCCATTAGAAAAAAAGAGAGAGTCAGAGAGAAGAAAAGTGTAAAGTAAAGATGAAATACCTTAAGGTTGAGGGAGCAGGGAGGCTGAGGCTGAGGCTGAGGGGCGGCGCCTTCGAGCTGGGTAGCACGTCGAGGCGACTGGCGAGGAAGGAATCTCCGATCCGATCTGTGCTATTCCGATCTTCGATCTGACTGGCGAGGCGGAGGCGATGAGCTCTGTTGCTTGAGTTTGAGGCGGAGGTGATGAGCTCTGTTTCTCCATTTATGATTTCAGTTTTTGCTACCATCCGTGGGTTAGGTTTGCTACCATTTGTCTTTAGGTTGGGTTTTGTTTTTTTTTTTTTTCTTTTGAGAATCCGTGGCTCGTGGATTTGCTACCATCTGTTGGGCTTGCCATATGTTGTTTTTTTTCTTTAGATTGGGTTTGCTTTCCCATCTGTTGTTTAGGATTGATGTTGGGCTTTGGGCAGTGGGCTTGCTTTGTTATTTTTTATTTTTTATTTTTTTTCAGGTTTTAGTTTAAAAAAATTTTTTGGGCTTTTTTTTTTTTTTTTTGCTTGAAAGTAGAACAGATATATATATATATATATATATATATTTTATTTGAGGGTGTTCTTGATTTTGCTTGAGGGTGTTCCTATTTTTTTTTAAAGGGTAAACAAATAAAAAAATTTAAATTATTATATATAAAAAAAAAAATTTATTTTCGAGCCAGGGGTGTTCTTGGGAACACCCTGCCCTCAACATGGCGTCGCCACTGATAATGCTAGTTAATTAGCTACAACAATGAGAGTGATAGAGAAAGCATCTACTATGCCAAGCGGCTGTGAACCAAGTGAACTAAATCCATTTGAATATTAAAATTTTAAAAATATTTATGTAACTTTGTTTCAAACAGTAGACAAACTCTAATTTTAAGTAATTTTCTTATCTGGAAAAGAAAAATACTCAAGTTAAAATCGGGAAAGAAGGCTCCAATGTAGGAGGAGATAATAAATTACACCTAAAATATTAACATGTATTAAAAAAAAAAAAAGATTAATTCTCTCTCTCTTACACACAAAAAACTGAACAAAATAAAAAAAAATCCAAAAAAAAAAAGCTCAAACCAGGCCATTTTAAATTATATATATATATAAAGTTTTAACAAAAGGAAAAGAATAACAATGACAATGAAGGAGAAAAAGAAAAAGTTACTGTTTATGTAGTAGATCATTTAAAAGTGTCAAATTTGAATAACAATATCTCTTTGAAAAATGCTATGTTCAATAAATTTTCATAATAAATCTTATCTATTTGATTGTTATTAGTTGTTATTAATAGGTAAAAAAGTAATTTTAGTGATTAATTTAAATTAGAACTAATAACACTTTACTGCTTATAATTTGTTGAAAAAGTGTTTTGCAAAAAAAAAAAAAAAAAGTTTACTGACCACTTCTCTGTGTATCTTTAGACTTCAGTGAAAAGAAAAAGTTGAAGTGCATTACATCTTCTTTTTGGAAACATCATGGTGTGGGTTTGGATACGGCGTTTCCAAACCCACATTTGCGTTTTCAGACTTTTTTTTTTTTTCCTTTTTCTTTTTCTTTTAGCGCGAGAACAATAACATCACATGAATTTATTGTGCAGGGGACGAAAAATACTATTCACGCACTGTTTATGTACTGTTCACACATTTAAAAATATTAAAAATGGATCCCACGATACTATTTACACATTTAAAAATTATTTTGCTATAGTATTTTCAGTTTTCAGTTTTAGCAAAAATAAGTTATAAGAAAAAGACTAATTTGCTACAGTTTCAGTTTCAGTTTTAATTTTTAGTTTTAAAAATATTAAAAATAAGTTTGCAACAGTATTTAAAAATTATTTTGTTACAGTGTTTTCAGTGTATCCAAATAAGTTGTAAGAAAAAGACTAATTTTTTATGTATTAATTAAATTTTATATACTTAATTAATTTATTCTTGCCTCATATATATTGCAAAAACAATGAATAAATAACATTATCCCTTCACAAATCTATGCTAAGAATTAATAACTAAATTATAATTAAAATTATATTATTTGAGTTAATTAGAGAGATCAAGATCAAGTTACATTTGGTGTAATTTTAAGTAATGTAATTATATCACTTAATAAGTTTAGAATAAATTATTTTATTTATGAAGCCACTGCATTTGTACGCTATAGGGTTTCGTAACCAAGTGCTTTCTGATCTTCATTGTTAATGAAGTAAAGAATTTTGTAGCCAACAACATCTGTTCAAGTTGCTAAAGTCAGTCACATACTTAGGATCCGTGCAAAGTGTTAGTCACAAATTGGAGGTTCATGCATCAAAAGAAAAGAAAGCTATTACAATATCAAGTCCAATTGGGTATTAGAGCAAATATTCAACCGTAGGTTGGTATTTTGGGATAGGCCAGGGTAGTTGGTAAGATTCCTAATATTTGTAACCGCTTGATTGTTGCTTAGTGGATTCTTGGAAATGGTGACCTTAAAATCACCCGGTGGAATTTTTGCCTTGCGAAGTTTTCCCTATTTGTCAACAAATCACTATGTCAAATTTATTTTCCGTTGCACTTAGTTTTTTGGTGATTTGTTTGTGCCTTCACATTTTGCATGCAAATTGAATTTAATTAATCAACTTGGGTAATTGAATAATTAATTGGGGTCAAGAAATCTTAACCCAACAGACAAGATTGTAAGATAATGCTACTTAATTAGCTACAACAATGAGAATGATATAGAAAGCATCTACTACGCCAAGCGGTTGTGAACCAACTAAACTAAATCCAGTTGAATATTAAAACTTTAAAAATATCATCTCTTCCTTGCTCTTCCCTTTAGAATGCATTGCCCAAGAATCTCCATTTTTTTTCCCCTATATCAATTTTACTTGCCCACCCCACCACCCCCCCCCCCCCCCCCCCCCCCCCCAAAAAAAAAAAATCAAATCAAATCAAATTGAAGTTTGTATGATTTCACAAAACATTATTTCACTAATCCAGTCAATTCTTCCACCAAAGGAAAGATGAATCGAATTCATCTAACTTTATGATTCGCAGAATTTGTCTCTTGTGATAGATGGAGGCATAAATGCATTGCTAATTTTTATGAAACAAAATCCTATTATCGTTTCGTCACAACCTCCAATTAAAACTCTAAAACGACCACCACACTCAAAAAAAATTAAAACCTTGCGAACTCTTCAACCACAAAGTCCCCACTGAATCTAGGACTTATACTTGGAATCATAAAAACTTACTCCATGTGGTACAGCTATAAATGAAAATACACAAAATGAAACCAAACGAAAAATAAGAACATGAATCAAATCTGTTGCAAGATAGCACCTAAGAATAAATTATTAGGAATGTTGTGAAATTATTTTGAATTTTTGTTGTGTGATTGTGTCGCTAGCTTTATTGCTATATAATTCCATATACAACAGAATAATAATAAATTTATAATACTAAAATATATAGTTTCATATATAAACACAATCATAATTAATGTCTATTAATAGCTACAATAATTTTCATATTGAGACAATTTTTTTTTAAAAGAAAAAGATAAAATTTTTTAATATGTGAAATTTATTCGTGCATTGTATGGGTTATCAACTAATAAAGAACAATTATCAAAGATATATGTATGTATGTATGCATGTATGTATGTATAATCATATAATTTTTCATAATTGTTAACATGATTTATAGCGAATGATACATAATAAAAGTGATATTATAGTTGTAGATTTAGGTAAAAGTGATATTATTGTCATAATAAGCACAAAATATTGTCTTATGCCCAAAGCCTTGTTTTATTAGAGTAACAATGCATTTGGTTGGGATGAAAATTGGGAGGATAGAAAGTGAGGAAGATATTTGCTGCGCCGAGCTTATGGATATATAAACTCAGCGCATATGAAAATTTCCCATAAAGATAAGAGAACGAGAGAGCCGGCTCTAGATTTAGGCGAGTTAGGCGACTGCCTAAGGCCTCCAAGTAAAAAAAGACCCCGAAATTTTAACCAATTAGGTTAGTTATTTGATTAAAAAAAAGAGTTCTATAAAATGTATTAATTAAACCCCAAATTATAACCAATAAATAAATCAAATAAAAAAAATCAGGAAAGAAGGCCTAATGTAGGAGGTAATAAATTACACCCAAAATATTAACATGTTTTAAAAAAAGAATAATTCTTTTTGCGGACTAGGAGTGCAAAGTCGTCTTGGATAACTCACGGCCATAGTATCTCTTGTAGTACCGTGTTTTAGGAAAAATGAAATTGAGAATTATTTTATGAAATGAATTGAACGAGTTATAAATCTAAACTATTAAAGTTTTAATTTTTTGTTTTTAAATGAGCTTTTTGTTAAATATTTTTTTCATTTATTGTTGTTTGCCCAAATCTTGTTCTTGTTTAGGTTGTTTTTACTGTTATTTGGGCTAATGCTATTGTTGTTATTTGGGCTTCAACTTCTTCTTCTTCTTCTTCTTCTTCTTCTTCTTCTTCTTTTTTCTTTTTTTTTTTAAAGGGGCAAAGGATTATGTTTCATAGGCCTATATTATTTTTATGAGTAATGCTAGGAACATAACAAAATGTCACAACATTCCTAAATTAGCATACCAAAAACTATAAATTAGAGATTGTGGTATGTTAATTTAAAAATGTTGAGACATTTTTTTGTTAGCATTAGCTTTTTTTTGTTTTTTTTTTCTTCGATTGCATTCTTATCACCAGGTGAAGGTGCTAACGATAAAGCCATGAAAAAGATAAGAAGATAAGAGAGCTAGTATCTTTAGAAAATGGTGTTAACATGGGGGATTAGAAAAGAAGGTAATTATATATGAACATGTGCCAAAGTGTGCTATTATTTAAATTGTAGGCCACATTTTTTTAAAATGATGTATTATGGTCACCATAGAATTTTTCCCTTCTCTTTGCTAGTTCTCTTCCCATGCCCAGACCCATGCGTGATTTTTCTTCCCATCGTATTAGACTCTGAATACTTGTTCTAATACAGTAACAATCCCATAGAGAAGCTTGGTTAATGTGGCCGTCGTCCAAAAGTCGACACCATATAATAAAATTAATAATATAATGTTAACAAAACATTTTGCTGGAGATCCCACCAGCGTATTGAGAATAAAAAAGTTACGTTAACTTGTGTGTAAAAACTTGTTTTACACAAGCATTATGATAGTGTGGGTTTGGATACGGAGTTTCTGAACCTACGTTTGCGTTTTCAAACCTTTTTTTTTTTTTTTTAGTGCGGTGAACAGTAATATCATATGAATTTATTGTATAGAAGATAAAAAAAATACTGTTTATATACTATTTATATACTGTTTACACATTTAAAAATATTAAAAATAGATCTCACGATATAGTGGGTGTAAAACAAACACTGCCTATTGATAATATATCCATTTTGATGGTTGTGATCCATTAACGAACTATATATAGAGAAGAAACTATGGAGGTAAAGAACAAGGAAAGCCGAATATATACATATACATATATATCGTCACATGCAGTAGAATATATATGAAGATCAAACCACGCCAAAGATCATGAACACAAAGTACTAGAACATAAAACATTATATAACATTAAACATGCAGAAGAGTACGCGAAGTTCATCCACAAAATTTTGATAACAGCAATATTGAAACCACAAGACTAAAAGGTCATACAAGCAGCAGATGGCTGCACAAGTACAACAAAGTACAGCTCTCTTAAGGAAGCCACCAAATACAATGCAACACAGTGTTCATGATTCAAACTTCACAATAAAGAACCATGTTATTTTAGAGTAAACAAACTTTTACGACAAGAATAGCCATACTTGGCTAGAAACTCTAAAATTATCCAACCAAATCTTTAAGATTCTGACAGAAACCATCAATATAAGATGACTCTAAATCTTCCCTGCTCAAGAGCTCTCGGAGTTTGGCATGATTGGCTCTGATCTCCCTCCCTACCTCACTGTCAACCTCCATCACAATCTTCACTGCCTCACAGACGCTTTCTTTTGTGAACAAACCATCTTCTTCACCTTTCTCAACTTCCACTCCAACCTTCAAAATGTTGCTCATCATCCTTGCATGGAAAAACTGGTCATATGCATGCGGTATCAATACCAGCTGACACTTGTTCATCAAAGCTTCGAGTAAAGAACCGAACCCACAGTGTGTGATGAAACACACTATTGACGGGTGCTCTAAAATCTGTAGTTGTGGAACCCATCCACCATGTACTATCCCTCTTCCTTGAACCCTTTTTTCAAACCCTTCTGGAAATGCTTCTTCAATAGACTCAGCCCCGCGTGGCGGTTTAAGTGCTGCCAGAAATGGCCTGCCCGAAAGTTCCAACCCCAACACCAATTCCTGGAATTGATCTTTGTTTAAGAAGAGCTCACTTCCAAATGCACAGTATATTACTGATCCGGCCTCAAATCTTCCTAGCCACTTAATCCATTTTTCTTCTAAACTAGTAGAAGTAGCTGACTTCTGTATGACTGGTCCTGCAAGAAATACAGGCTTCCCAAAATGGCTTTCAAGATTGTCAATATAAGGTCCTTCAATTTCTCTACATGTCCTGCATCCTAGTGCGTCACATTGACTTACGCTTGTGAACAGGCGATCAGCTAAAAGGACATCGCTACCAAAGGTCTTTGATGCAGCCATGGCTCGTTTTTCATGGACATGGAGTTTGATGGATAATGAAGACAAATCTGGAAAACTAGACCCAGGCTTTTGCATATTGTCAACATGTGCAGGAGTGCAAATATATAGTGAAAGTGGAGTGACAACGGAGTAGAGAATTGACCTGATACCTAGGCTGCGGACCAATTTTGGTATCCAATGGGCAAAATCAAAGAAGACAATGTCCGGTTTAAGTTCACGAAGAAGAAGTTCAATATGACTCTCAGATCGATCCATGGCAGTCATAAGGAGGGGTTGCAAATGGACAGGCACATCGGAATTGGTCTCAGCACCAAGAGGGAGACCATCTACATGGGGAACAATTATGGGGACAAAGGTGATGAGATCCGGGTAGAGGTTGTGAGTCTGTAATTTTGGTTGTGTTTTGGGGGGAATCAGGAAGGAGATTCTATGGCCTTTCTGGGCTAGTTTGTTTGAAAGGTGGAGATACGGGGTAATGTGACCAAGAGCAAACCAGGGGTACATTAACAAGTGCAATGATGTTGTACCCATGTCTTTCTAATTCTCTGAGTCAGCTGCAGGAGCTGAAGCTAAAATAACTAGCAACAACAAAAACAAAACTGTAGAGAAAAACAATTAGCATATGGTAGGAGGAGTAATGAGTGAGAAGTTAAGGGAATACTACGTATCGGTAAGTTAAGATTCAGCAAAAAAAACAACAATAATAATATTAATACGACAATGGTCACAAACTTGCTAGATGCACATTTACAGTATACATACAGCCACGTGAGCTGAAATCATATTTTGAGAAAAAGATTTCAATTAAAATTATAAATAACAAATCGTATTTTGAAATCATGGTTTCAATTGAAATTGTAAAATTGTGCCACTTATTTGTGGTGTGGGAGTTGGAAATGGAAAAGTGGGTTAACAGGAAGGTTTAGAGTTTAGAAAGACCCAAACTTTTTTGTTTATTCACCAAAGAATCATATTATTTTATGACAATTCCCTGGTCATCCCTTTTTCATTTTGGTGGTTAGATCACAGATCTCAAACCAACTGCCTAACTCCCTGTTTATCCCCTTTTCATTTTGGTTGTTAGATCACAGTTCTCAAACCATTGTCTAACTGAAGCTATTAATAAGAAAAACAATAATTATAATATTCTTCTTCTGCAAGAAAATATAGTATGATTTTGTATTTCCAGTAAGTTCCTTTCCAGAAAAAGTTAATCTTTTCCATCCCCCTCTAGAGCAGTATGTTAATACTTGCCTTGGTTTGTCATTCCTAGGCCAGTTTTCGAATCAGCTTGTCCTAAAGGCTCAAAAAAAAAAATTTAGTTAGTTTTTTTTTTTTTAATAGGAAAATTTTAGTTAGTATTTGATTATAAGGTTGTCTCTCGTGTTTTTCATGACATGGTTATTTGATTTATATATATAGAGCACAACATTTTTCTTGAATATTGAGACGAGCAAGTTGACAGTAATAAACAATACCAAAGTGATGTCAATGTCAAAATCAACAACAACTTATGATTATTAAAAAAAAAACCTAATGCCTAATCATGTTGTGAAAAGTATTGGATTGGTATCGTTATTCCAACCCTCTCGCCTAATAGGATATATATAGTTAGAGAGGACATTACAGGAAAAATTGCCAAATACCTTTTTTGGGCAAAAATAATAGCTCTTTGTCTTATTTTCCAAACTAATTAGGGAAATGTTCTCTTTTTGAAACACGATTTATAATAAATCAAGTGAGGCCCTATAGTGGCGTTTTTAAGGAATCTATAGTGGCGTTTTTAAGGAATCTATAGTGACGTTTTCAAAACTTATAGTGGCGATTTGTAACTCGACCTCTATGAAATTGAGTTATAAGAAGGTCAAGTTACAAAATACCACAATAAATCCTTAAAACGTCACTATAGGTCCTTAAAAACGCCGCTATAGGGTTCCAGAAATTTTTTTTTTTTTAACTCGATTTATTTCAAATCGATTTACAAAATAGGGGCATTTCCCTAATTAGTTTGGAAAATTGAGCAAAACACTACTTAGTTTGGGAGAAAAGAGCATTTGTCCATTTTGGCCAGGATATTACTAATGTTAAATTTGGCAATTTAAAACTACTCTCTGGCTTATTAGAATTACAATTATGTACCCTAAGAAAGAAAAGAGTTAAAAAAAAAAAAAAAAAAAAAAAAAAAAAAAAAAAAAACAAGACTAAAAATACTTCTTCTTTAGCTAACAATAGATATAAAAATGCATGGCTGATAATCCCATATGAAAGCAATGAAATAAAAAAACAAAGGAGGAAAGGGCTCTTACTCATAGATATATAGTAGGAGTGTAGGAGTAAGAGATTGAGTTGTGTAAGCTTTGTTAAATTAAAGCTGATATTTAAGGAGGTGTTGGTTGGTTCGTTGACATGTGCCAACTGGATTGATTTTTTTTTTTTTTTTTTGAGAAGCCAGGCCAGTAAGTCTTTCAAGCGAACTGAATTGGTTGGTTCGTTGACATGTGCCAGCTGAAAACACACACACACACACGTAGTCGTCTTTGTCTTCCAGCCTTGCTGGCTAATTAAGGACCCTGGTAGGTAGGTAATGCAAGTTGATAAGCTTGTGATTCATCTTATTTTCTTATTATAATTCCACTTCTGAAAACAAATAAAACAAAAACAAAAACAAAATTTATTGTTTACGAATGCTATATAGAATTCACAATCTTCATACCTTCCCCCGGCCCTTGTCACGCTTCTTATCAACTTTAATTTGATTGTCACCACCTCAAAATATATGTTGATGTTCTGATTTTTAGCACCTCACTTTCCATGCCCAAGCTTGTTTTTTTATTTTATTTTTTTGACTTTTTGTTTTTGAAGAAATATTTAGCTTTAAAAAAAAAAAAAAAATCACATCTTAATTTTTTTTTTTTTTCCAAATATTCTTATCTGAGTAGTGTAATTTTTTTAATGAATATTTGATAAATATTTATAAAACAAAAAAAAAAAACAAAAACAAAAACAAAAACAAAAAGGAGGATCCCATTTCATCTCCAACTTCACGAACAAGCACCCGAGAAAGAAGAGAAAAGCTATAGATGAACTCATCCCAATTACAAAAAGGTAGTCCAACGGGTTACAAAAAAAACTGCTAAACAAAAATGAAGTCCTAAACAAAAAAGATAGTGCAAGGCAGTTTTACATTGACATCACTTTAGTATTGTTTCTAACAAGTGCTTGATGGAAATATGAGTGTGCGCAGCGGAAAATATTAATTAGTTTAATTAAACGGATCTACTTCATTCACAATTGATAATATGTGCCATATAAGTTTCAGAATTAGAGAACAAGAGAATGTACCTTGAAACGGTGAAATTCAAAACCAAAGATCAGAAGTTCTTGAGAAGACTTTCAATCTTCACTCCAATTCCACTAGATGCCCAAGATGTGTGGTCTCTCAATTGGTAACAAAGTGATGACTAGTGAGTGACAAAAACTCACATACACACCATTTCACAATAATGTTTCTTACATATAAAATTCTGAACGTTTTTTCCTTTGTATCTAACCAATTATCTAATTGGGCTGGCCTTTTGGGCCTTACCAATTGGGCTTAAGTGTGTGGCTTGGAGTAGGACCAAAAGGGACCAATAAGACACTAGCTCCAATGGGCCTTGGACTTTTCTGTCAACTCTTGACAAGTCCAAAGTTACCATTAACTATATTTAATACCACTATATAAATATAGTTGCACTCTAAGCCTTATCAATAAATTATATCCCAAGACTTTATTATACATGCAACACATTCATAAAATATTCGTAGTAATACAAAGTCATTAATGTAGACTGCCACTTTGTAAATTACTACATCTTAATCCTTGAGTACCCGGTTTAATCCTTTAAGTTATTCATCATATATTTATGAAATCTAATTTCATAAATATATACTTTAGTAACTACTTACTAAAGTGGTTAGGCCTAACTCTCTGAATAACAAACTCATTAAACTTATCTTAAGGGAATATTTTATATCTCTGTTAAGAGACTATGAATTCCATCTTGAGAATATATGTTCCATCAACACTAAATGTGGCTGCCCAACATACTGAAGTTTTGACCGTTACTTTAGATCTCACTCCTGATATATCAAAGCAACCTACACCTTATGATCAGGTCCATTATTCTCTCAGGATTAAGAGTTCATGCAAATGTAAGTCGTGAGATTTATTATTCATTTGACAGTCTTTAGGAAAATAATAAATCTCACAGCGGTCTAGTTCAATATGTCTTAACTCTTAAAACATATTAACACATCAACTAGAAGGCTCCACTTCCATAATCAAGACAAATCATCGTAGTTGATATATTATAGTCTTCGCAGATGAAATGCCCAATTTCATTACCGACTACGAACTATAATTCTGAGTTTACAAAGAACTTGTAATTTATATCTTCTGTGACTCTTCACATAAATCACATACTATGCATCTCATGGACTATATGACAATGTCCTAATATTCATGTTACCATTATTTCAGATAACAATAAAACAAATTTATTAATCATAATATTAAGTCATACATAATGTCAAATATAATGTCACACTTAATATCATACATAGTATCATATAATAGGATTTAAGGGCACTAATCATAACAATCTCCTACTTGTCCTAAAGACTATTGTGTATTAATCTAACTCCCATTCTTTCCAAATGTGACTCGAAGGTCCTTTGAGGCAAGGTCCTTTGAGGCAAGGCTTTGGTAAATGGATCTGCTATATTGCTTGCACTTTCAATCTTTGCTACCATCACATCTCCACGAGCAATGATGTCTCGAATGATGTGATATTTTCTCTCAATGTGCTTTCCTTTCTTGTGATTCCTTGGATCTTTAGATTGTGCAACTGCTCCACTGTTATCACAAAACAATGTGTTTGGAACTTGCTCCATTCTTATTACACCAAGGTCAAAAATGAATTTCTTGAGCCATACAGCTTCCTTTGCTGCTTCACAAGCAGCAACAACATATTCTGCCTCCATGGTGGAGTCTGCAATACAAGATTGCTTAATACTCCGCCAACTAATGGCTCCACCTCCCAAGGTGAAAACATATCCTAAAGTGGATTTTCTGAAATCTAGATCCGATTGAAAGTCTGAATCTATATAGCCAATGGGAATCAAATCCTCACAACGGTAAACAAGCATATAATCTCTCGTTTTACGTAGATACTTGAGAATATGCTTTACAGCTTGCCAATGTTTTGGTCCTGGATTTGATTGATTCGGCTGACCATGCCAACTGAATAGCAGATATCTGGTCTAGTACAAAGTATGGCATACATGAGACTTCCTACTGTAGAAGTATAAGGAACTTGTCTCATCATATCTTCTTCCTCTTGAGTCTTATGCCTTTGGTCATCAGACAGAGGAACTCCATGTCTGAAAGGAAGTAATCCTTTCTTGGAGTTTTGCATGCTAAACCGTTCTAGAACTTTATCTATATATCCAGCTTGTGATAAGCCTAACATCTTATTCTTACGATCTCGCCAAAGCTTGATCCCTAGAATAAAATTAGCCTCACCTAAGTCCTTCATATCAAATTGGCTTGACAACCAAACCTTTACAGATGACATTACCCCTACATCATTTCCAATGAGTAGAATATCATCAACATAAAGCACTAGGAACATTACCACTTTATCTTGATGTCTTTTGTACACACATGGTTCATCAAGATTTTGTTTAAAACCAAATGACTTGATTGCTTGATCAAATCTGATGTTCCATGATCTAGATGCTTGCTTAAGTCCATAAATGGACCTTTTCAACTTGCATACCATATGCTCTTGGTTCTTTGCTATGAAACCTTCCGGTTGCATCATATAGATTTCCTCTTCAAGATTGCCATTAAGAAATGCAGTCTTGACATCCATTTGCCAAATCTCATAATCAAAATGAGCAGCAATGGATAAGAGAATTCTGATAGATTTAAGCATTGCTACTGGAGAAAAGGTTTCATCATAATAAATACCTTCCTTTTGTGTATACCCTTTTGCCACTAGCCTTGCTTTAAAGGTTTCAACCTTTCCATCTATCCCTCTCTTCCTCTTGTAAACCCATTTGCAACCAACAGGTTTAATGCCGTTAGACGCCTTTACAAGATCCCAAACTTGATTGGAATACATGGATCCATAGATCCCTCTCTTCCTCTCTTCCTCTCAGATTTCATAGTTTGGATCCAATGATGTGCATCTTTATCATTCATTGCTTCATCATATGAGTAGGGATCCGATTTAACCTCTTCTGAGATAGCTTCATAAGTTTCTCCCAAACCTATGAATCTTATAGGAGACCGAACAACTCTCCCACTACGATGAGGCACCTGAGTACTAGACATGTTATGAGTAGTATCTTGTGGCGTATCTAATACATCCACATCATCCCTAGTTTCATCTATTGGTTGTTCATTTACAGGTTCATTCATTTCAGCCAACAGAACTCTACTTCTAGGAGTAAAATTATTCATATAGTCATTTTCCAAGAATTTAGCATTTGTACTAACAAAAACTTTGTTATCTTTACGACTATAGAATAAATAACCCCTAGTTTCTTTTGGATAACCTACAAGCAAACACACTTCTAATTTTGGTTTCAATTTATTAGGCTTCCTTTTTAAAACATGTACTGGACAGTCCAAATATGGAGATATTTCATACTAGGCTTACGCCCACTCCACAATTCCATGGGTGTTTTGGGAACAGATTTTGATGGAACTAAATTCAAAAGATGTATTGCTGTGTTTAAGGCATAACCCCAAAAAGAAATCGGTAAAGTTGAGTAACTCATCATGGACCTAACCATTTCTAAAAGAGTCATATTCCTTCTTTCTGCTACACCATTTTGTTGTGGAGTTCCAGGTGTAGTCAATTGGGATACAATCTCATTTTGTGTTAAGTAATCCTTGAAATCCCCAAGAAGGTATTCACCACCTCAATCAGATCGAATGGCTTTTATGTGTTTACCTAATTGATTCTCAACTTCAGCCCTAAACTCTTTGAACTTTTCAAAGGTTTCGGACTTTCGTTTCATTAGGTACATATAACCATATCTTGAGTAATCATCAGTGAAAGTAATGAAATACTCATACCCTCCTCTTGCCTGGATTGACATAGGACCACAAACATTAGAATGCACTAGCTCTAGCAAATCTTGGGCTCTTCTACCTTTTGCATTAAAAGGTCGTTTGGTCATTTTACCTTTTAAACAAGATTCGCAAACTGAAAATTCATCAAAGTCCATGGGCTCTAAGAGTCCATCTTTGATCAGTTTTTGAATCATATTTGAATTAATATGACCTAAACGCAAATGCCAAAGATATGCATCACTAGTAGAAGGAAATTTTCTCTTTAATGATTTTACATGAGAGTCATTATCTAATTCAGAATTATATAATTCATGCTTATCAGGAGTTAAAATATAAAGACCATCCACAATACTGCCAAAACAGATAAACACTTTATCCTTCTTTATTACAATATTGTCTTTTAGGATAACACAATATCCATGTTTACCTAAGTAAGTAGCAGAAATTAAATTCCTACAAACATTAGGTACATATAAACAGTCTTCTAATATTAGAACTCTAGATATAAAACATAAATTATAAACACCAACAGCTACAACTGGAATCTTGCTCCCATCAGCCAAAGTAAGAAACAACTCCCCTTCTTTAAGCTTTTTGGTCTCCTGGAACCCCTGCAAGGAATTGCATATATAATTAGTACAACCTGAATCCACACACCAGGAATCCGTGGGATTCTGTACCAAACATATTTCAAGAAAGAATGTATTATTCATACCTTTATTCTTGGCAGCCTTGAATACTAGACAATTCCTCTTTCAATGTCCTTTCTCACCACAATGGAAACACTTTTCTTTGATCTTCTTTCCTTTATCAGCAACCCCTAAGGCAACTTGTTTACCCTCTTGCTTGGTGAAGTCCTTCTTCTTCTTCTTCTTACCCTTACCTTTTGACTTAGGTTAAGAAGTAGAAGCTTCACCAACATTGGCTTCAACATTAGAAGTACCAAGAATGCCTTCCGCCGCTACCAACTCATTCATTAATTCAGACAAAGATTAAATCTTTTTGTTCATATTATAATTGAGTCTGAATTCCTTGAATGATTCCGGTAGTGACTGGAGTATCATATCCACTTGGGATTCTCCATCAATATCGGCACCTAAAACTTCCAATGTATTCAGATTGGAAATCATTGTAAGACAATGTTCCCTCACTGAACTGCCTTCAGCCATTTTGGTATTATAAATTTGTCTCATGGTTTCTTGCCTTACTGAACGGCCTTGGTCACCAAACATCTCATTCAGACTTAGCATAATGTCCGAAGCTAGTTCTACATCTTGCATTTGATGCTGTAGAACATTTGAGATAGATGCTAGGATGTAGCACTTGGCCATCTCATTAGATTTCTGCCAACAATCATATCGCTGTTTTTCCTCAAGAGGAGCATCTAATGAAGGAAAGCTAGGACATGGTTTAGTAAGCACATATTTGTGCTCTTCAGTAGTGAGAACTATGTCCAAATTTCTTTTCCAGTCAACATAATTGGATCCAGTCAGTTTGTTTTGATTAAGAATGGTAACAAGTGGGCTAAATGATGCCATGTTCAAATCTGAAAACAATAAACATGAATATGATAAATAAACTGGACATTATCAATTTAGCATATAAACATACAATATGGAACCTTAATAAAACTATAAAATAATATATGCAACGACAACCCAATCCATGTCTATAATTCCTTGGTAGCAAGTTTATTATAAACACATTAATTGATTGAGAACTATTATCATTATTAGTGCTATCATGATAACTCTTATCAAACACTAATAATATGCCATATTATCTTTAGCCTCTAAGTAATAATGACATAGCTCATTTGGGAGGTTAACATTACACTTAGTCTAGTGTACACCATTATCTAGAATCATGTGTAGCCACATTTCATCTCCCTTTATAGTGTTTAAACTTGTAGTACCATGGAACAAAACACCCTTCTTTGGGATCGCGAGGCATATACGCCAAGATGAGGTGCTTGTCCACACTACTTTAAACGATCTTGTAGTACTATGAAGTAAACACCTTCCTTTGGGATCGCGAGGCATATACGCAAGGACGAGATGCTTAGCCCACACTACTATGAACCAATAATGGAGGCCATGAGATGCAACCCTTGTATCTCTCTCCCACTAGATGTTTTATTGAAGGTTTTTAAATTATTAAACATGCATAATCTAATTACACATTGCCTTGCACTTTAAACAATTGAAAACACATAGAAAAACTTCAAAATTCCCTTCAGTGGCATTTTCGCGAGTATCTCGCGACTAAGCTCTTCTCGCAAAAAGGCGTAAGGAAAAAAAACGAAAACACAAAATTCGGACAGAAACTTTCGCTACTGTCTCGCGGGTATCTTGCGACTAAGCGCTTCCCGCGAAATTGAGTTAATGCAAAATAGTAAAAACTCAAAAATCAGACAGAAACTTTCGCTACTGTCTCGCGGGTATCTCGCGACTAAGCGCTTCCTGCGAAAAACCCGTGTTTTCAGTTTTTGAAGGGAAACTCTGAACAGTTTTCAACGGTTTTCTATGAACAAACAAATACCATATGAACATAACTGACAGAATTTGATATCAAAACTGAATTCCACTGATACTATAGCCTTAAAATTCAATTTAACATTCTTAAATTCAAATTTAAACAACATCATAACATCAATATCAGTTTTTATCAAATCATAGTTTCAACAACCATGCAGAAAATTAAATACATATATAATCTTCTAACATATTGAAACTATTATCTCTATTTCCAAAACTTATAAAACATGTTATACAAATTGGAAATTGAAAACCGCTCTGATACCATTTGATGGAATTAAAGATGAACGTAGCAGAAAAATAAGTTAGTTTAATTAAACGGATCTACTTCATTCACAATTGATAACATTTGCCATATAAGTTTCAGAATTAGAGAACAAGAGAATGTACCTTGAAGCGGTGAAATTCAAAACCGAAGATCAGAAGTTCTTAAGAAGACTTTCAATCTTCACTCCAATTCCACTAGATGCCCAAGATGTGTGGTCTCTCAATTGGTAACAAAGGGATGACTAGTGAGTGACAAAAACTCACATACACACCATTTCACAATGATGTTTCTTACATATAAAATTCTGAACGTTTTTTCCTTTGTATCTAACCAATTATCTAATTTGGTTGGCCTTTTGGGCCATACCAATTGGGCTGAAGTGTGTGGCTTGGAGTGGGACCAAAAGGGACCAATAAGACACTAGCTCCAATGGGCCTTGAACTTTTCTATCAACTCTTGACAAGTTCAAAGTTACCATTAACTATATTTAATACCACTATATAAATATAGTTGCACTCTAAGCCTTATCAATAAATTATATCCCAAGACTTTATTATACATGCAACCCATTCATAAAATATTCGTAGTAATACAAAGTCATTGATGTAGACTGCCACTTTGTAAATTACTACATCTTGATCCTTGAGTACCCGGTTTAATCCTTTAATTTATTCATCATATATTTATGAAATCTAATTTCATAAATATATACTTTAGTAACTACTTACTAAAGTGGTTAAGCCTAACTCTCTGAATAACAAACTCATTAAACTTATCTCAAGAGAATATTTTATATCTCCGTTAAGAGATTATGAATTCTATCTTGAGAATATATGTTCCATCAACATTAAATGTGGCTGCCCAACATACTGAGGTTTTGACCGTTACTTTAGATCTCACTCCTGATATATCAAAGCAACCTACACTTTATGATCAGGTCCACTATTGTCTCAGGATTAAGAGTTCATGCAAATGTAAGTCGTGAGATTTATTATTCATTTGACAGTCTTTAAGAAAATAATAAATCTCACAGCGGTCCAGTTCAATATGTCTTAACTCTTAAAACATATTAATACATCAACTAGAAATCTCCACTTCCATGATCAAGACAAATCATCGTAGTTGATATATTATAGTCTTCACAGATGAAATGCCCAATTTCATCACCGACTATGAACTATAATTCTGAGTTTACAAAGAACTTGTGAATTATATCTTCTGTGACTCTTCACATAAATCACATACTATGCATCTCATGGACTATATGATAATGTCCTAATATTCATGTTACCATTATTTCAGATAATAATAAAACAAATTTATTAATCATAATATTAAGTCATACATAATGTCAAACATAATGTCACACTTAATATCATACATAACATCATACAATAGGATTTAAGGGCACTAATCCTAACAGTGCTTTGTCACTTCTGCATAATTAACTTCTTCCTAGCAAGATATTGTAAGAACTCCCTGTTGTCTTTTGCAAATTTTTATTATTTGGTCATCCATAGGGAGAAGTACTATCAGGTATTAAATACATGAATCATCCCCCTCATATGATTGGGTCCACCATCATGTGAGGAGAAGACTTATACTATTTTTTCGGTAGATCCCACACTTATGATCCACCATTACGTGAGAGAGCCCCCACCCCCCAAATTTTTGAAAAAAAATAGTAGATATACAATCTATGAATCATCCAAACCAAATTTGAAAAATTTTAAGCAATAGATATGCAAGAACCAGCCATTCACAAACTTACAATAAACATACAGATATTTCAACAATTATCTCACAAAATAAAATGAGAAAAAAGGGGGTTTCTAGCTTTTCATCCATCACCGCAAGTCCGCTAGAATCTCAGTCCAACGTACCTAAAGCAATAGAGCAACATACACATGATGCAATGGTGGCAACCATAACAGGTGAGTCTTCACACTTTTCTCAGTCTCTGACATCCTAATCTGATCTGCCTTTTTTTTTTCTTCTATTTTTCTTTTCATTACTTCTTTGGTTCTTCTTTTGTTTATGAAGTAGAGTACTAGAGTGTTACATTTTGCCCAACCAAGAAACACTTATCAATTGCCTGTTGCCTCTACCACGTGAATGGTTGAACTTGAAGTCTTCAAAAGTTTCATGCTTATTTGTTGTTAAAGTATTTTATATTATATAACATTATGAATGAATATAATTTACTACAATATATCATATCTAAAATAATACTATAAAATTTAATTAGTTGTATTTAATAAGATTTTTTATACATTTAAATTTATATGAGCATTTTAGACATTGAAATTTCAAAAATAATTTGTCTACTATTGGTATTTGTTGAATCTCAGTCATTATACTTAGTGGGTTATAATTTAATTGATAATATGGGCAAAGATAATAATTATTAATTCATTCTTCAAAAAAAAAAAAAGATAATAATTCAGAAAATAATACATTTCTAGGTTTTAATGTAAAAACTTTGACATCTAATAAGCATTCTTCTAAATTTTTAGTGATTGGAAGAGCATTCTTTTGGATCATTAATGGTGGAACTTAAAGAGATTAATTTTAAAGCTCAAATGATTTAATTATTATTTTATATTCTATTCGCTTCTCCAAAAGATAAATTTCTAGCTCCACCACTACTTCACAGGATCCTAAGAAACAAAAACAAAAATAAAAATAATGCATGGTTCTTAATTCCGTACGTTTGCAGGGAACTGGCAGCAAGACAGGAGAAACAAAAAGCAAATGTGTATTACATGGTTTAAAAAACGTTCCTGATAGGTGCACTTTGTCAGAATAGTAGTAGCTTAACATGTGGTGAATATTATAACAAGAAGATTGTAAGATAATGCTAGTTAATTAGCTACAACAATGAGTGACAGAGAAAGCATCTACCATGCCAAGCGGCTGTGAACCAACTGAACTAAATCCATTTGAATATTAAAATTTAAAAAATATTTATATAACTTTGTTTCAAACACTAGACAAACTCTAATTTTAAGTTATTTTCTTATCCGGAAAAGAAAAATACTCGAGTTAAAATCGGGAAAGAAGGATCCAATGTAGGAGGAGATAACAAATTACACCTAAAATATTAACATGTATTAAAAAAAATATATATTAATTCTCTCTCTCTCTCTCTCTCTCTCTCTCTCAAAGAACTGAACAAAATAAAAAAAATCCAAAAAAAAAAGCTCAAACCATGCCATTTTAAATAGTAATATATATAAAATTTTAACAAAAGAAAAACAATGACAATGACAATGAAGGAGAAAAAGAAAAAGTTACTGTTTATGTAGTAGATCATTTAAAAGTGTCAATTTTGAATAACAATGTATCTTTGAAAAATACTATGGTCACAAAATTTTTATAATAAACTTTATCTGGTAGCTTGTTATTGATTATTATTAATGAAAAAAAATAATTGTAGTAATTAGTTTAAATTATAACCAGTAACAATTTATTGCTTATAATTTGTCGAAAAAGTGTTTTGCAAAAAAAAAAAAAAGTTTACTAACCACTTCTCAATATAAAAAAAAAACGTTTTACAACTACGTTTTTAAAACATGGTTATAAGTCAGAAAAATGTGACTATAGGACGACTTGACATATAGCCACATTTTTTAAAGTCGTGTTTTTAAATATGACTTAAATTCTGTGACTATAAACCTGAGGGGCCTATGGCCACACTTTTTCAATCACGGCCTAAGAAAAAGTTGAAGTGCATTATCTCTTTGTATCTTTGGATTTTATGAAAAGAAAAAGTTGAAGTGCATTATCTGTGTGTATCTTTGGACTTTATGAAAAGAAAAAGTTGAAATGCATTACATCCTTTAAAAAGCGGCTTTAAAAAGCGGCTGTCAATTTAAGCAATATGCCCTTCTTCATAATTGCCTTCTTCCCTGAGTCCAAACAGTACGTACCATTTTTTTCTAAAGATTCTCTGTCATCTTTCTGATATTTTTAACATCAACCGACAGCCACAAGCAAGCCGGCTCAACAATTTGGGGGCATTAAGCAAAAATTTTAAGTGGGTTTTTTTATATTAAAATATTAATTAAATAATATATATATTGAACCTTTTTAAGAAAATATATATAATGAGAAAATAATATATATAATGAGAAAATATTTATAAATAAATAAAACACAATTTATAATTAAAAATGATAATTTAACTAAAAATAAAATTTAAAGTATAGAACAATAAAACTTAATTATTGTAATTTTTTTAAAGTTGTGATTATTTTAAAGTTTAAATTTGCACAAATAAAAATTAATTTAATATATGATTCAATAAATTAGTATCATTATAATACAAATGAATTAATGTGATACATACAAATTATTAATTGGTATAATAATTGATAAAGTAAGAAACCGTATTAAAAAATTAAAAAAAAAAAAAAAAGTGAAAAACCGTGTTGTATAACTATGGGTTGCACTGCACAGTTACGCACTGTGCAGCCCGTGCTGCTGTAAGCCTGTGCAGCAGTGCAGATCAGCAGTCAGCAGATGTGAGATGTCCAGCGTCCAGCCTGTACTCTATCATCCTATGGTCAAGTTTTAAAGCCAAAAACGTGTCCTATCATAGCAGAAAGAGGGGCAAAAAAGGGTCCTATCGCAAAAAACATGCCCCATGATGGGACTCTCATCAAACAATTGTACAGTAAAATAAACTAAAAAATATATATACAACTTAAGTTAAATAAATAGAAGAGTCATCGTCTTCATTTTCGGAAAGGCAGAGAAGGGAAGAAGATTATCTGTGGCAGCTGTGAATTGAAGGGAGTCAAAAAAAAAAACAAAAAAAAAATTCAGGCTAGTCTGACTGACTGAGTTTATGGAAAAATATCAAGAATCAAGATGAAGATGAAGAAAAGAAAGGTAAGAAGATAGATGAAGAGGCAGGGTGATAGAGAAATGAGAGATTTTTCTTTTGTTTTTGAAATTTATAATCTTTATTTTAGCATATTTCAAGATAATTACGTTGTATTATTAATGAATTTGTCTGGTATTAATTTTGATTTTAGCATATTTCAAGAATGAGATAATAAATTTGTCTCTTAAAATTTTATTTTGTTAACTAAAGTTTGACTATTTTTGTTTTTTCCTTTTTTAATCTTCTACATTTTAAGATACAATAAGTTCTTTTTAATGCATTTTATTGACTAATAAAAGTGCTTAAATTTTTTTAATTAAAATATATAGATAAATATATTATATATATAATTTTTTTTACAATAAGGGCTAAAC
Organism: Quercus glauca; assembly: GCA_023736055.1. Lineage (NCBI taxonomy): Eukaryota > Viridiplantae > Streptophyta > Magnoliopsida > Fagales > Fagaceae > Quercus > Quercus glauca. The sequence goes on from CM043324.1 coordinate 47,244,864, forward strand.
AGTACCATTATTTTCTAAAGATTCTCGGTCATCTTTTTAAATATTTTTAACATCAACCCACCGCCACAAGATGGTGAGAATAGCACCTTATAATGTGGTGGCTATTATAATAACAAGATACTGAGGTACGATGAGGCCCGGCTCAATTAATTGGGATGATAAATTTAATAATTGATAAAGTAAGAAAATGTGTTGTTTGTGGAGCACTGGGCTGTGCAGCCTGTAGTCTATGCTGCTAGTGCGCAACTGTGCAAAAAATTAGCAAAAAACATGCTATTCAGCTTAAATTTAATTTTATATGCTGAAGTATGACTTTTTTTTTTCTTTTTAATTTTTTGCATTTTAGAATACAATTGAATTTTTTTAATACATTTTATTGATCAATAAAAATATTTAAATTTTTTTAATTAAAATATATAAATAAATATATTTTATATATATATATATTTTTTACAAGTTGGACCCTTCTTTTATTTGGAAGCCTTAGACGATTGTATTAATTGCATCACTTATTGAGCGGCCTTAGCTACATAATGCTAATCAGCAACAATAATAAGAATAATTTAGAGGTGCCAAAATGTTGTCCATGAAGTGATTTGAACTGAATCTAATAATTTTAAATAGTTTATTTAATGTCATTTTGAATATGGGCTAAACTGGAAATCACCACGTTAAAATTGGACAAACTTAAGTTATAATTTTCTATCTAATTTTTTTAACTTCACATACTAAAATTTTGTAAGAAAAATGACTAATTTTTTATGTAATTAATTAAATTTTATATACTTAATTAATTTATTCTTGCCTCATATATATTACAAAAACAATGAATAAATAACATTATCCCTTCACAAATCTATGCTAAGAATTAATAACTAAATTATAATTAAAATTATATTATTTGAGTTAATTAGAGAAATCAAGATCAAGTTACATTTGGTGTAATTTTAAGTAATGTAATTATATCACTTAATAAGTTTATGTAAGAACTCAAATTGGATTGGACCTAAACAATAAAATTTGTAGAGAGTGGGTAGAAGGGCTAAGCACCAGCAGGACTTGCAATGGTCGACGTGAGATTCATAGGAATAATAGTCAAGGAATTTGACTAAGTGTTTGAGAGGATAATAACAATGATTTTTGCTGAGTGTTTGTGAAGAAAGTTCGTCCTCAGCTTAGTCCGAGGATCTATTTCTTTAGAACTGACATACACAAGGGTTGTCCTCGGACACCCTGGAGATCCCTTTTTCATTTCTCTTCCTGGGTCCCCCTCCCCTCCCCTTTGCTACGTTGGGGGTTCTATTTATTATATAGTCTTGTTAAGTTAATCTCTGCCGTCCACTTGTCAGTCATTTGAACTTATATCTGAGGGCTTGTCCCATTAGTCACCTCTGCAGGCTTTTTATTAGTTGGAGTAATCAAGGCTGCACTGTTAACTGGTCAATTCACCATTAATGCGGCCAGAGTGTTGGTGGCATGCATTTAATGAGCGAGTGACAGCTTCCATCAATCAATGTCGGCTTGCCGAGGACGTGGGCATCCTTGGCGACTTGGGCCTCGTCCACTTATCCTCAGGTTCTGCCTCTCCTCGACGGGGACCTTGGACCTGATGTGGAGTGGGCCGGGGTAGCTAAATATTTGGGTCCCCACAATAGCCCCTCAAAATTCTTCTGTCCGACCTCTCGGGCGGGGAGGAGGATTTTAACGTTCTCGGGCCTATAATCTTGGCCTGTCGAACCTTACCTGTCTGCCAGTGTCACCATCCTTTCACCTGCCCCTGCGACTTTCTTTAGCACAAAGGGCCCACTTGAGGAGTTTTTCCTTATTTCTGTAAGTCTTCTTTTCTTTCTAGTCTATACTTCTCTGCCTGAGTTCTTTGTTAGTTCTTCTAGGATTGGTAGGTTTAAGTTGTTGTGCTTTAACGCTTAGTTTTACTTGGTTTTCGTTCATAGCAGGGCTCATTACTTAGCGCTAAAGGGGTTGGTTTTGCTGTAGGTCTGGGCCTGCGGTCAGTACAAAACCCAATTTCTATCCAGTGTTTAGATCGTCCTATAGTGACTAGTTTCCTCATAGGTTTGAGTCTGAAGACCATGCAAGACCTTGGCTTTTCCTAGCACTTGGTATTTCATGAGGAAACGGTCTTTCCGTTGGCCTGAGTCCTTGGACCATGCAATGCCTAAGTTTTGTCTAACGCTTGTCTTCGTCTGAAGTAACTGGTTTCCCCAGAGGCTTGAGTCCGAGGACTATGCCAGGCCTTGGTTCTGTCTAGTACCTAGTTTTCTGATTTTAAGTAGTTAGTTTCCCCAGAGGCTTGAGTCCGAGGACCATACAATGCCTAGGTTCTGTCTAACACTTAGTTTTTGCCTGAAGTAGCTGGTTTTCCCAGAGGCTTGAGTCCGAGGACCATGCCGGGTCTTGGTTCTGTCCAGTACCTAGTTTTCTGATTTTAAGTAGTTAGTTTTCCCCAGAGGCTTGAGTCCAAGGACCATGCAATGCCTAGGTTCTGTCTAACACTTAGTTTTTTTGTCTAAAGTAGCTGGTTTCCCCAGAGGCTTGAGTCCGAGGACCATGCAAGGCCTTGGTTCTGTCCAGTACCTAGTTTTCTGATTTTAAGTAGTTAGTTTCCCCAGAGGCTTGAGTCCGAGGACCATACAATGCCTAGGTTCTGTCTAACACTTAGTTTTTTTTTTGTCTGAAGTAGATGGTTTCCCCAGAGGCTTGAGTCCGAGGACCATGCAAGGCCTTGGTTCTGTCCAGTACCTAGTTTTCTTACTTACTCTGCCGAGGAAAGGACCCTGCTCTGTTCTAGCCTCTTCGTTTGGCGTGCCTCTTCTGATGACGAGGCGTCCCTTGGGCTGTTCGAGTAACGCGCTTTGACGCTTCGGTGCCTCCTCATTAATGAGGCGCCTCCTCATTAATGTCCTTGCGGATTTACGAGGATCTAGCGGCGGATAAGCCCCTTGGAAATTGGGCAGAGTTATTGCCTTCAGTAATCTCTCCCTAGGATTTTGTGCGGATTGGCTCTCACCAATTTTCGCCTTCTATAAAAGGCATTTCTAGGACCACCCTTTTCTTCAAACTTCACAAACATCTGAATTCAAATTTCATAAACACACTGTTCAGTGGCTCTGCAAAAATAGTAGTTTGTGCCCCATAAAATGAATTGGCCCTTGGAAAGGGCGATTACGAGGAAGCCTAGCCCCTTCCAGGAGCCAAGGATGGCACCCCAACCCTGGACGTCATGTTGGGATTGGGGTAGGAGGAAGCCGAAGATTCTTCTTCTTTTCAACCTAACCAAAGGTGGAACTCTCCTTACTACTTGGAGGGGGATCCAGAAAGAACGTAACATCCCTCCCTTGGATTTGGATCCCTCAGCCCTTCAAGCTGGCAGTGATGGGGCTGGGAGGGAAACCAGGCGGAACTGAGAGGTGGAACCGTCTGGCGCCGCGGCCTCTTCTTCCTTCAACGTTGCCTCCCCTCCTTCAACGTTGCCTTCCTTCCTTCCTTCCTCTTCTCTTGCTTCTCAACCAGCCTTGTTAGGCGTCTTTCTTCGTAGCTAGCTTTAGAACAAGCCTGCATGGGCATCAATTGTAAGATGTAACTTTTTCTTCATATATTAATAAAGAAGTAGACCCATTTCATCTCTTTTATTTTTCGCATCTTTTTGTTTCTTGTGATTGTTGCCTTCTGAGTGAATGTTGTTGTCGTATGCTGTATTGTTTTTTGTTTGTTTTGTTTTTTTTTTTTAGAAGTGTTGCTCTTAATCTTTTCACACCAACCTCCGCACTTGCCAATGCACAAATCCTTCCCACAGACGGCGCCAATTGTAAGGACTCAAATTGGATTGGACCTAAACAATAAAATTTGTAGAGGGTGGGTAGAAGGGCTAAGCACCAGGAGGGCTTGCAATGGTCGACGTGAGATTCATAGGAATAATAGTCAAGAAATTTGACTAAGTGTTTGAGAGGATAATAACAATGATTTTTGCTAAGTGTTTGTGAAGAAAGTTCGTCCTCGGCTCAGTCCGAGGATCTATTTCCTTAGAACTGACATACACAAGGGTTGTCCTCGGACACCCTAGAGATCCCTTTTTCATTTCTCTTCCTGGGTCCCCCTCCCCTCCCCTTTACTACGTTGGGGGTTCTATTTATTATATAGTCTTGTTAAGTTGATCTCTGCCGTCCACTTGTCGGTCATCTGAACTTATATCTGAGGGCTTGTCCCATTAGTCACCTTTGCAGGCTTTCTATTAGTTGGAATAACCAAGGCTGCACTGTTAACTGGTCAATTCACCATTAATGCGGCTAGAGTGTTGGTGGCATGCATTTAATGAGCGAGTGACAGCTTCCATCAATCAATGTCGGCTTGCCGAAGACGTGGGCATTCTTGGCGATTTGGGCCTCGTCCGCTTATCCTCGAGTTTTGCCTCTCCTCGGCGGGGACCTTGGGCCCGATGTGGAGTGGGCCGGGGTAGCTAAATATTTGGGGCCCTACAGTTTAGATAAAATTATTTTATTTATGAACTTACAAAAATTAAATTCATCAGCACTATTGTTAAAAATTGTTTATGATTTTTGCTATAAAATTGATTATTTATATTATTGTTGATGGTCATTTTGGAAATCAAAAAAGAAAGAAAGCCCAACAACACGGGTAGGAAGGAGTTGGTAAACAGATAGAAAAAAAACCATTAAGCCCAAGCAGCAGGAATAATGGGTCATAGGTCCATTAAATAAGCAAATGGGCCTTAAGGAAGCAAACGGGCTTAAAGGAGCCTGGAAAGAGAGAAATAGCAAACTCATGGGCAGTATATGAGGTAGAAAAGTAAGAATGGGCCACGGCAGGTCCGAAGTAATGAAAGCAAAGAAAGTAAGGGGTTAATGGTAAGCCCATGAGAACACAGAGTTAGGAAAAGAGACAAGGAAGCAAATGTGTCAAGGATGCCCAAGAGGAAACAAAAGGGACACAAGAGCCCATAAGTAAAAAGACCAATGGCCATGCTGAGCCACTGGGGAAAGAATAAACGGTAGGCTCAAATAGGTCTAGCAGGATTAAGTCATTACAGTAGGAATGACAGAGTGATATGGCAGGAAATGATGGCAATCAACGAATAGGTTGAAAGAAAAGTAAAGCCCAATACCAAATAAAGCCCAGCCCCTAAGGGGAGCAGGAAATCAGAAAGCTGCTTACATAAAAGGTCAATAACAAACAATAGACTGTGCAGGCAAGCCTCCAGACCACGGCGGACGCATGAGCAGCAGTCAGATTTTGGACATACATGAAAGGAAGGCACGTGCAAGGTCCAGACATCACCAGCTTGTACCTAGCCAATATGGGACATAGTGAGGTCATGGGTCAGAGGTAAGAGAGCATGGTTTGGCGGTGGTCAAAGGTAAGAGGGCATGCTCTTGGCAAACAAGGCATTGTTTGCGAACAAGTCAGGCCAAGTTGAGTTGCAGTTAGACTGGTCTCAATTTCCTTACTCAGAACACTTGGGCCCAGTACTGTAGAAGGCAGCCCAGCCCAGCATATAACACAAAAGGCCCGCTACATTAAATTGGCGACTTCGCTGGGGAGTTGAGAAGCAGATAGGGATAGAAGCCCTCGCAAACAAATGCCTCCAAAGCCCAAGACAATGCAAAATATGAGTGTCGTATCCTCACAAGCAGAGTCTAGGCCAATAACGCCTCACCAACAGCAGCCTAACTAGGCGGAAGGAGCCAACGGAATGGGGGTTGAAACCCAACCGCCGCCAAGAATCCTTACTGATAATGCCAACATCTTCATTAAAGTCTTGCAGTCCTTGTAACACTCACAACAACAAATGAAGGAAGAAATCCGTCAACTGAAAACAGACAAAATAAAAGAAAAAGGAAGCCAGCATGACCCGGAACATGCGGCAAACAAAAAGGAGACACCAGCAGGAGGTGTCCCATAGAATGCGGAACAACGTTTCATCACTATGGCTGAAGTAGTGGCTCTCCTAGAACAAGAGAGAGCCAGACCACCTAAGGAGAGATTCTATGCATGAAGGCCTCCTTACCCACTAAGGGTACTCAGTAAACCATACCCCGAAAGGTATGAGCCGCGGGCCTTCGCATAGTATGATGGCAGGAAGGGAAGTGCCATTGAGCACGTGAGTAAGTTCATTGATACTCTTGGCCCTTACGCTGCAGACGAAAACTTGTGTCTTCGAGAGTTTTCCAAATCGCTATGTGACTGAGCATACACCTGATACATCAACCTGAAGCCAGGATCCATCCCAATTTGGGATGACATGGTGGACGTATTTTGCACTAAGTACTTCCACGGAGAGGAAATAGTAACACTTGCAACTTTGCAAGCAACCAAGCAAAGAAGTGGTGAAGACTTGATGTAATACATCAAAAGGTTCAGGGATATAGCATTCAATTACTATGATCATTGTGAAGAAAGAACCTTGGTGTAAATGTGTATGACAAACATGATCAGGGAGTACGAGGCAATCCTGGAAAACTTAGAAATCTCCTAGTTTGCACAGTTGTTACAAAAGGCCAGGAAGACTGCCCAGTCCGTAAAACCAAGCACGGACAAAAGGAGCACTCTACAGGCTATGGCAGCATTCATTGGTGAGTGAAGAAGGAAGACTGATGGGAGGGAATACGATACTCCCCCACCAATACCATGCACTCCAAAAGAGTTAGATGTACTACTAGACAAATGGATAGCAGACGAAGTTTTCAAACCTAACCAAGTTTCTAGAGAGCCCACAGAAGAGGAGTGGAGGGACCCACACTTCTGTTGTTTGCACAATTACGTGCAACATCCTACTGCAGAATGTTGGGCGCTCCGCAGATTAATGCACTGCAGGATTAAAGAAGGGACTCTAGAACTATCCCAGCAAGAGGTTTAGCAACGGTAGTAATTTGTGTGGATCCAGGGGAGGGTTTAGCAACGGTAGTAATTTGTGTGGATCTAGGGGAGGACAAAGAAGAGAATCCATCCATGTCTATCGCAGTGATTACCACTTTACAGAAAAGCTCCGAATTCAAAAATTCGTTTAACCAGCTAGGGCTCACAGCAAAGGAAAGGAAGATAGCCACGGAGGCTCTGGTAAGCATCGCCTCCGGAGCAGGAGTAGAATGCTTATCAGCAGAAATCCCAGATGACAGAGCCCTCTTGTAGGAATCAACTGAAATCACTTTTAGTAATGAGGATATAGAGGTGGGATACCTAGACCACAAGAGGCCCCTCTACCTGGCAGCGTCCATAAATCAAATCTCTATCAAGAGAGCCTTGGTAGATATAGGCGCTTCCGTAAGCCTCATTACATTGAACACTTTACAATCAGCAGGAATTTCAGAAAGAAAGATTTGAGGATGTCCAATGGAAGTAACAGGGTTTAGCAGAAAGGGCGAATATACCACAGGCCATATCTAGCTGTGGTTAAAAGTAGGCCCTATAGCGTCCTTAGCACAATTCCACGTAGTAAAGACAGGAGTTTCATATCACGTGCTACTAGGAAGGCCGTGGTTGCACAAACATCGGCTAGTCCCATCCACCTACCATCAGTGTGTAAAGGGAGGCTTGAATGACAAATTGATACGCATAGCAGCAAACCCCTCGCTATTCGAGCAGGCAGAAGCTCATTTGGTGGAAACTATGTTCTACGACCAGTGGGCTCCATCTAGGGAAAGCTCAGTATCAAAATCATGAGGTACTTTTGTACCTAAGTGGGGAGACATCCAAAATGATCTGGAACTTCATCTGAGGGAGTTGCTAGCACGAAAAAAGAAAAGAAAGGAAGCGTCCGCCGTAGAATTAGATAATACACCACACTGTGTCAGGGTCCGGGGCCCTGATGGTAGGATTGTGTACAAATTATAAAGGCACGCGAGGCCCATAAGTGAGATACAAGCGGGCCCCACCCAAGAATGGCAGCACGAGAGTTTGGCGTATTGCATACCTCAAGAAAGTTTGAAAAAAGAAAAAGAGAAAGATGATGTTAAGAACAAAGTATGGTGTTTGAGTTTCTAGCTGGATTCGAGGTCAGCTGGTCTTCCAAGAAGAGAGAGACGAGAACAGAGAGAGAGAAAAAAGAAAAGAACTGAAGTATGTTTATGCTTAGTCAATGCTTAAGATCAGTACAACCATGCTCTGTTGGTTTTATACCTTTCTCGCCTCTAACTAACTTTAGAATAGCTAACTAACTAATGCGAGCTGTCTAGTAACTACCTTCACTTCCACTAACAATTACAATCAGTACCCCCCTTCCCAATTACAACAATTATCACTTAATACAATCCTAACAATACCCTCCCCATTAAAACACCTTGCCCACAAGGTGTGGAAATTGTTGTTGCAGCAAGTACAGACTCTCCCAAGTAGCATCTTCCACTCGTTCACCTTGCCATTGAACTAAGACCTGAGTGATAGACCTATTCCTCAAATGATGAGTTCTCTCTTGTAACACAGCCACAAGTTCAGGCTTGGGAATTCCCTCAGAGTCCACAGGTGGTAAGGATGGCAAGGGCACCACATGTTGACCCAATCTCTGCTTCAAACAAGAAACATGGAAGGTGGGATGAAGCTTTGATTTAGGTGGTAAGTCCAGCTTATAGGAGACAATACCAACCCTCTGCAGTATTTGAAAAGGACCATAAAATCTAGGTGATAGCTTTCCCAAATGTTTCTGCCTCAAGGACATCTGTTTGTAAGGGTGCAGCTTAAGGTATACCCAATCACCAACTTCAAATTCTCTCATAGTTCTATGCTTATCAGCAGTAACCTTCATTCTCTCCTGAGTAGCCACCAAGTTTTGCTTCAGTAATGCAATGAGCTGCTGTCTATCTCTCAAATGTACCTCCATACATTCCACCTTAGTAGTGCTAGGAATGTAATCCAAGAGTCTTGGGGGAGCAAAACCATACAATGCCTCAAAGGGAGTCATCTTAAGAGAGACATGAAAATTGGTATTGAACCAAAATTCTGCTAAGGGTAACCACTCCACCCAAGACTATGGTTTGTCTATAGCAAAAGCCCTTAGATAATGCTCTAAACTCTTGTTCACTACCTCTATTTGGCCATCTGTTTGGGGGTGATAAGCGGTAGACATGGCAAGCTGAACCCCTTGGAGCCTCATCAATTCTTGCCAAAAATGTGATGTAAAAATGGGGTCTCTGTCACTCACAATGGTGGCAGGCATACCATGCAATTTAAAGACATTTTGCATATAAAGTTGAGCTACTTTAACTGCAGAATAAGGATGTGACAAGGGTACAAAGTGAACAAATTTAGTAAACCTATCCACCACTACTAACACCACATCCTTGAACTGAGATTTAGGGAGTCCTTCAACAAAATCCATACTTACATCCATCCAAGGCTTTTCTGGTATTGGGAGAGGTTGCAGGAGACTAGCTGGGTTACAAGTCTCATATTTCAATCTTTGACAAATGTCACACTCTCTCACCAACTTCCTCACATCAGTCCTCAAGCCAGGCCAATAGAAATCCCTTTTCACCCTATGCAATGTCTTCAGAAAACCTAAGTGACCTCCCAATGGACTGTCATGAACCTGATGTAAGACAACAGTCTTCAAAGCATCACAAGTGCCTAGGTAGGCCTTCCCTTTGTACAGCAACAAACCATTCTACAAAGAGTAGCCTTTAGGAGCAGCTTGTCCTGAACCCAAAGCTTGTAAAATATCCTGCACATGTTGATCCGAGGCATAGCTTGTCTTGAGGTCACTCAACCAAGCTGGTGAAGGAAATGAAATCATGCACAAGACTCCCTCTTGAAGGTCAAAATCATCCCCCCAAGTAATATGAACAGAACTAGCCTTATTAAAATGCCTAGCAGTACCCAATTCATCTTCAGTTTCAGCTTTTCTGGACAATGCATCAGCCACAAGATTATCTTTACCCTTTTTATATTGAACCACAAATGCATAACCCAATAATTTGGCAAACCACTTCTGTTGAGTAGGAGTACCAATTTTCTGCTCTAATAGGTATTTCAAACTTTGTTGATCAGTTCTAACAATAAAGGGTTGCCTAACCAAGTAAGATCTCCACCTTCTCACAACAGTAACCAGAGCTAATAACTCCCTTTCATAGGTAGACAAAGCCAAATTCCTACCTTTGAGGGCTTGGCTATGGAAGGCAATAGGCCTGCCTTGCTGCATCAGAATAGCTCCCAACCCCTTGCCTGAAGCATCACATTCTATGACAAATGGCATGTCAAAGTTAGGAAGGGCTAACACAGGTGGTTGAACCATGGCAGCCTTCAATTTCCGGAAAGCTTGCTCAGCCTCCTCAGACCAAGAAAATGCATCCTTCTTCAATAATGCAGTTAAGGGAGCAGCAATCTGTCCATATCCCTTCACAAACTTTCTATAGTAACCTGTGAGCCCCAAAAAACCTCTCAAAGACTTAAGATCAGTGGGGGTAGACCACTCCTGCATGGCTGCAGTTTTCTTAGGATCAATGTGAACCCCAGCACCAGTGATGACATGCCCTAGGTACTCTACTTCATTACAAGCAAATTTACATTTGGACTTCTTAGCATAAAGGTTATTGAAAGCTAACACCTCTAAAACAGATCTCAAATGGATCACATGCTCAGATAAGGAAGTGCTATAAACCAAAATATCATTAAAAAAAGACTAAAAGAAATTTTCTGAGATAGGGCTTAAAAGCCTGGTTCATCAAGGATTGAAAGGTTGAGGGGGCATTGGTTAGACCAAATGGCATTACCAAAAATTCATAATGCCCCTCATGTGTTCTGAATGCTGTTTTAGGCACATCCTCCTCTTTCATCCTGATTTGATGATATCCGGATCTGAGATCAAGCTTGGAAAAGATTGTTGCTCCATTCAACTCATCTAACAGCTCATCAATGACTGGAATTGGAAACTTATCTTTCACAGTTATGTTGTTCAATGCCCTATAATCAATACACATCCTCCAAGACCCATCTGCCTTCCTTACTAACAAAACAGGTGAAGCAAAGGGACTTATGCTGTTTCTGATTGACCAAGCAGATAACAACTCCCTCACAATTTGTTCAATTTCATTCTTTTGATAGAAGGGGTATCTATAGGGTCTCTGGCATACTGGTTGAGAACCTTCAATCAGAGTGATTTGGTGTTCATGTCCCCTAACAGGTGGTTACAATCTATGAAGGAAGTGCCTGAAGAAGGACTTAACCCTTGCAGCAAAACCTGTTGCTCCTTATAATAGAACTTCATAGTTAACAATTGGAAATCCCAGTTTATTACCCCAAAAGTACTCAGCCATTGAGTGCCCAACACAGCATCACAACCACCTAATGCCAAAACATGAAATTGAACACAGAATTCCACTCCTTGCACACACATTGGTACACTACTACAAAAACCTTGAGTTCTCACCACAGTGCCATTAGCCACCTTAACCTCCAGAATTCTTGAAACATCCACCTTTAATTGCAAACTAGAGACCATTAATGCATCCACAAAATTATGGGTGCTACCTGTGTCCACCAGTAATACTAACCCATTGCCATTAATCTTGCCTCTAACTTTCATGGTGCCTAGTGTAGGAGTTCCAGTTAAAGCATACAATGTAATTCCTACCTCTTCTTCTTATTCAAATGTTTTATTAACCTCACTGCACAACTCCTCCTCCAACTCTGTAATTTGCACTCCAGATTGCACCCTAGGTGTTATATCAATTCCTTCTAAAAGGAATAGTTTAACATTCTTGCATTTATGCCCAGTCCCCCATTTTTCATCACAATTATAACACAAGCCCTTCTTCCTCCTTTCATCCATTTGAGCACGAGTAAGTCTCTTAACTGGTATTTTTGGTTTATTATCTGACACTACATTACTTTTAGGCAAACCAAGAATTGAAGTGTTACCTGATTCTTGATGACTCCTCATGCTCTTCCTGCTACTCCACACATATTCTTCTTGAATCTTAGCTAATCCAAAAGCTTCATTCAATGACTGAGGATTGAGCATTCTCACTGGTAATCGTATTTCATCCCTTAACCCACTCAGAAAACAGCTGAGCTTATGTAAAGGAGAAAGGCCTCTGACTCGGTTAGACACAGCTTCAAATTCTGCCTTATACACAGCCACAATTGAAGTTTGCCTCATTCTGGTTAGCACCTCCATAGGATCATCGTAGGCACTAATTCCAAATCTCACATGCAAGGCTGGTACAAAAGATTCCCAATCCGAGAACACCCTTGCTTTTTCTGCTTCTTGAAACCAAATCAATGCCTCCATACCATGTGGAAAGACGCTACCAACAATTTTTCTGCAATTGGAGTCTGATAATACCCAAAATACTGGTTAGCCTTGTAAACCCAATTAGCAGGATCAACACTTGAGAAACGTGGAAAATCCAACTTCACAGACTTGGTCAGTGACAAGGTTGAAGAACTTGGAATTGAATTTGATTGCACATCTCTCTGAGGAGAATTTTGATTCACATCTATAGAATTCAACTTCTGTAAAATCGCATTGATGTTTTGATTCATCACATTGATATTTTGATTCATCTCATTCATTGTTCTGGTATGAATGCTTTGAATCTTTTGTATTTCTTGGATGTCCCTGTTATGGTGATCAAAAGTTGTGCGAAGAGAAGCAATAGCTTCATTCACTGTATTTATGGCCGCAGCTCTTGTTTCAACCATGATAGCACAGGAACGATGCTCTGATACCAATTGTTAAGAACAGAGTATGGTGTTTGAGTTTCTAGCTGGATTTGAGGTCAGCTGGTCCTCCAAGAAGAGAGAGACGAGAACAGAGAGAGAGAGAGAGAAAAGAGAAAAGAACTGAATTATGTTTATGCTTAGTCAATGCTTAAGATCAGTACAACCATGCTCTGTTGGTTTTATACCCTTCCCGCCTCTAACTAACTTCTAACTAACTTTAGAATAGCTAACTAACTAATGCCAGCTGTCTAGTAACTGCCTTCACTTCCATTAACAATTACAATCAGTACCCCCCTTCCCAATTACAACAATTATCACTTAATACAATTCTAACAGATGAGGAAGTTGTGGCAGAAAAAGATGCACAGGTTGTGGCAGAAGAAGAGATGGAGGAAGTTGACCTGGGGTTTGGTTCACAAGAACCAAGGCCTATCTCAATTAGTGCAAGTCTGACAGAAAAGGAAAAATCAGAGCTGATACTACTGTTGAAAGAGTTCAAAGACGTCTTCGCATAGGACTACAGTGAGATGCTAGGGTTAGACCCTGGGCTAGTTGCATATACGTTGAATGTGAACCCAGAGGCCAAGCTAGTGGCCCAGCCTGCCAGGATATTTCACACGGAAATAGAAGGGCAAATAGTCAAAGAAGTACAGAAATTGCTAGCCGCAAGATTTATCAAGCCTATTCAACACCCGCGCTGGCTATCCAACATAGTACTAGTAAAGAAGAAGAATGGCCAGATAAGATGCTATGTAGATTTCAGAAATCTCAACAGAGCCTGTCCGAAGGACGAGTTCCCATTGCCAAATATGGATTTACTAATAGATTCTGCGGCAAGAAGCGTCATGTTTTCATTCATGGATGGTTTCAGTGGGTACAATCAGATTAGGATGGCACCAAGGGATGCAGAGAAAACTGCTTTTAGAACACCCATGGGCAATTTCTACTACACTGTGATGCCCTTTAGGTTGAAAAATGCAAGTGCAACTTATCAATGAGCAATAACGGCCATATTTCACGACATGATGCATCGGGAGTTAGAGGACTATGTGGATGGCATAATGGTTAAATCAAGGAGGAGAGAAGAGCACTTCTATGTGTTGAAAAAGGTATTCAAAAGGTGTAGAGCCTTTAAGCTAAGAATGAACTCTCTCAAGTGCGCATTTGAAATGTCCTCTGGGAAATTCCTGGGTTTCCTGGTTCACAGTAGGGGAATAGATGTGGACCCGGCTAAAGCCACGGCTGTAGCAACTATGAGACCTCCAGTCACGGTGAAGGAGTTAAAAAGCTTCTTAGGGAAAGTCTCATATATTCGGAGATTCATCCTTGGGTTGGCATCAATCAAATCTGTTTTCACCAAATTGCTCAGGAAAGGGTAAAGTTTTGAATGGGGGGAAGTGCAGCAAATAGCCTTTAAGAGGCTACAGCAGATCATGATGAACCTCCCTACAATGCAGGCCCCAATCCACAAAAAAACCATTGCTACTCTACTTGGCCACCAATTCATATGCCATTGGTGCATTAATCACCCAAGAGGATGGAGGTGGCGTTGAGCAACCAGTATACTACATCAGCCGTGCCTTAAAAGATGCAGAGACTCGTTACCCAAAGGCAGAAAGGGCGTGTCTGGCTATTGTGTATGCTTTGCAAAGGTTATGCCATTATTTCTTGGCCTATGAAGTATGGCTAATGACCAAGTCCCATGCTATCAACTTTTTGTTGCAGCAACCAATCCTCTCTCGCAGATTATCCCAGTGGTTGCTATAATTGTTACAATACGACTTAAGAATGGGGACACCTAGGGCGGTAAAAAGCCAGGCTATAGCAGATCTATTGGCACAGTTTCCGAGAGAGGAAGAATTCCCGATAGATGATGAAGTTCCGAGGGAAGTAGCCATGGCAGAAGTAGCCAGAGAACAATGGGTAATGAAATTTAATGGGTCTTCTACCACCCAATCAGGGGGAGTGGGAGTAGTTCTGTACCAACTAGGGATTGATCACACGCCCATACTCAATCAATATCCAATCAATTTTGAAGCATCTCAAATAATGTTCGAGCTCAAGCTTGTCAAAAAGTCTAAAAGTTTAAAAGCTTGAGCTCAGCTTAAGTTTAATATCAAACTTTTGCACATGAGATCCACCACAGCATTTCAAGCCTATTTTGTTTTGGATGAATGGTTCCAACTTCTAATTAATTAAAGTCTTAGTAAGATATACATTAATTTATTTGTCAAGCTCATATTATACATTTTATCAAGTCCATAAACAAGTCTAGACTCAACTTATTGTTTATCAAACCTTAATATTTATGAATCTATTTATGAACAATATTTTTTGCTTAGGCTTGAATAATTTATTAAAAAAAGTTAAAATTAAGGTTCAAACTTGACTTGTTTATAAACAAATAAACGTGAGTTTTTTTTAGTTAAGCCCGAATTGTTTATAAATGGTTTGGTTCGTTTACTGCCTGACAGGACGGTAAGAGAAAAAAAATCACAGATGGGACCTTTGCAGAGAACTGACAAGAGAGGGGAAATAAAAAAAATTGACGTGTTTTACATGGTTTAAAAAACGTTTTTGACAAGTGCTTTGTCACTTCTGCATAATTAACTTCCTCCACAACACAATTTTGTAAAAATTCCTTGTTGTCCTTTTCATATTTTTATCATTTGGCTTATTCATATCATATGTTAAATACGTGAGTCCTCCCCTCCACATGATAGTGGCCCCCATAAATGTTGGGCCCACCCTCATATGAAGGGAAGGATCCACGCATCCAAAACGTGATGTACTTTTTATCCGAAGAAACAAAAACGAAAATCACGCATGGTTCCTGATTCTGTACATTTGCAGTCAACTGGCAGCAAAACAGGGGAAACAAAAGGTAAATGTGTATTACATGGTTTAAACAACGGTTCCTGGCAAGAGCTCTCTGTCACTTCTGCATAATCAACTTCTTCCCTAACACCAATTTTTCTGAAGAATATCTGTTATCTTTTTCATATTTTTATCATTAACTAGCCCCTTTACTTGGATGGTCAGGGACTCAGAATAGTAATAGCTAAATATGTGGTGAATATTATAACGACAAGATTGTAAGATAATGCTAGTTAAATAGCTACAACAATGAGAGTGATAGAGAAAGCATCTACTACGCCAAGCGGCTGTGAACCAACTGAACTAAATCCAGTTTGATATTAAAACTTTAAAAATATTTATATAACTTTGTTTCAAAAGATAGAATATGTGTTAAGTAATTTTCATATCCGGAAAAGAAAAATACTGGAGCTAAATTTTTATATGAGTTAAGTAATTAACTAAAATATTGTAAAAGCCTACAGGGTCAAAATTGCAAAATAATGTTATTTATTTATTTTTTGTAAAATATTAAAAATGCCACATTAGCGTGTGTTTTCTTAAAAGTCAAGTATTTCACTAAATAACTTTCAAAGAGCATGTTTAGAAAAAAAAAATTAAATAAGAAAAAAAATACATAATTTAGAAAAAATGCTGTGCCTAAAACTGATGACTAAATTTGTTTACTTAATTATTTAAATTTTATGTACTTAATTAACTTACTTTTTTTGCTCAAACATTGTAAACACAAAGATTTATAATTTTGAACCCTTTCACAAATCTATGTTAGTAATTAATAACTAAATTATAATTGAAATGATATTATTTGAGTTAATTAGATAGAATGATTTTCATTTAACAATTAGATTCATCAACCACAAATTGTTTATATTTTTTTATTATTATAAAATAGACTGTTTATAATGTTAGTAAATTACCAATTATAATTCGAGATCTTATGAATTTGTATATAAAGTTATACAATCATATCTCAAGTAGTTAGGGCTCTAATAAAAAATAAATTTGAATATATTGACTTCACAAAAAATAACACCCAAATATATGAAGTTTTGTCATTTCTTTCTTCTAATAAAATGAACAGGCAAAAAGTGATTGATGAGAGAAAAGTAAAAACTAAGAATATCAAGATGAGAGTTATAAAGTGAGAGAGAGTCGGAAATGATAATAAGAAAAAGGAAAATGGAGAAAGTGTGTGTGCATGCGCGCGCGCATGAGAGAGAGAGAGAGAACAATGGATGATATTTGCTGTAACTGCAAAACAAACCTCCTAGGAGAACAATTACCAACATTTTTAACATCTTCACAAATCTATGCTAATAAATATTTTTAAGACTATGCTAATAATTAATAACTAAAGTATAATTGAAATTATATTCTTTGAATTAATTAGATAAAATGATTTTTTTAATGAACTTATAAAAAATTAGATTTACTGACCTTATATTGTAAAAAAGATTATATAAATTAACTATGGTATAGACTATTTATGTTATCAATAAATTACAAATAATAATTTGAAATTTTATGATCTTATTTATAAATTTATATAATCCAACCTCGAATCTATATAAGTATATCTTTATACATGTATACATACAAACATATAATATTGGCTGAAATATTTTTTCCCATTTTTAAAGTTTGAATTGATTTTCATCCCTAAATTTAAAATAGTTCAGTTTCATTTTAATTTATTGAAAGCGTTACACTTTTTGTCATTAAATTAAAAAATAAAAAATCTTTTTTCACTCCTAAACTATTGAAAAGGTTTTTTTCCCTCCTAGTTTTTCCCCTAAACTATTGAAAAAATAATAAATAAATAACAACGAAGACAACAACAATAGCAACTCCTTAAAAGAATGTGTAATGTTTTCAATATTAAGTATGAAAAAATATCTTTTTAAAGTTTAGAAACAAAAAAACAAAACAAAACAAAGAAATAAACAAACTTCATGCAATCTATTAGTGGAAATGGATCTATTTTGCCTCTGGGGTTGTTGGTTAAGGCCTTGCAATATATTTTCTTTTGAAAATGGTTTTTTCATTAGTTTTCAATGTGTCACACCATATGATATGTTATTTGTGTGATTTTTTATTGTTTTTCATATGGGGTATGTTATTCTTGATAGAAGAATAGAAGATTAAGAGCCTAAGCCTAACGGCTAGCTTTTAGTTGACGGTCATATTCTTCCTCAGCAACAAAACGACACCATATCTCATTAAAGCTACACAATGTCGTTTAGTCATCTTGGCTTGTCTTCCTCTCCGAGCTTCAGAGCTTCTTCTACTGAGATTAGCTGCTGAGATTTTTTTCCTGTAACTAAATATTTTTCTGTTAATTAAGAGCACATTAATCACATGTGTACACAGTGTATTATCCAGTTAGTATAGCTAATATTCAACCTCATAGATTTTACTCTCTGTTCTCTCAATTCCGCCATTGTTATACTTCATGTTTTCTTGTTTGTCTTCAATTCTGATAATTAATCTGGCAATCAATCTGAACCCATAACTAGTTAATTTAATAAATTGATTAATTCCTCTTTAAAACAACCGATGGGTCTAAATTTTTTTTTAACACTTTTGATTGGTATTTCAGTTCTAGCTCAATAGTGCATCTGTACAATGATAAGATGCAGTTCAAGAATTCACTATATGTAGAATTCACTCCATGCTTTGTTATATATCCTGGAGATGATTCAGTAGGAACCCTTAGCAAACTCCCGTAAAGTGGGGGCAAATATCACCTTAAAATACGGACATTGATTCAACACACCTCAAAGCTATAAAACTTAGGGGTGTTTGGATCAATTTTTTTGGTCACTCAATTTCTGTCACTCATCACTCATCACTCATCACCCATTACTCAAAAATACCATGTTTGTTTGGCACAATCACTCACTTCCCATCACTCAATGTTTTTCACACTATTTGTGGGCCCCATACCTGTCACCATGTGCAGCTTTTTTTTTTTTTTTTTTTTTTTTTTTTTTTTTTTTTTTTTTTCAGTACCCAAATTCACCGAACCTAGTGAAAAAAAAAAGAAAAAAAAGAAACCCAGTACAGACCAAACCAGTAAATAAAAAAATTAAAAAAAAAGAACCGAACAACCAACCCAAGAGAGAAAGGAAAAAAAAAAGTCAAAAGTGGTCAAAAGTTGCAGGTTGGGTACTGTTTGTGGGTCTCCAATGTGTGTTTAATTACAATATTGCCATTGAGTTATGAGTTATGGAATGAAAACAGCCAAAATGTGTTTTCAGTTTTCATAACTCATAACTCAAAAATCAGATAATTGAGTAATGGAAACAGAGTTATGGAAACAGAGTTATTGTGCAACCAAACAACCTTTTTGCTATGGGTCCTACCATTTTTGAATTATGAATTATGGAAACTGAGAATTGAGTTATGGAAATTGATGAACCAAACACCCCCTTATGTTCGATTTTTCTTCATTCTCTCATATCTGTAGCCGATTTAAGAGAGATGTTTCCAGTGTTTACAAAGAGTTTGAGGGACAAGTATAAAGAGCATTATGAATTTCTCAAAGACAAGCTAGCCAGCGGACTATTGTTTTTCTCAAAAAATGTTGCCAAGATTTGGGTATTCTACGTTTTGAGACAGTTTTGAATATGAGATTCTTGTAGAAAGTTTTCGGTGGAAGGGAGAAAAGTTGATGAAAATGGTAAGTATGATATTTCCATCAATTTATAACTGGAAGGAAAGAGATTTGGGGTTCAATTTCTGCTTACACCAAAAACTGATTAGTATCTTGATCTGATGATAAAAAGCTATAATCAGGAGTGGACGTCATAGATTAAAACTATCTCAAAAAAAATTAAAAAAAAAAAAAACAATTAGAGTAATACTTTACTGCATATAAGTTTTTACACCTTTGAAATTGTGATTTGAAATCACAATTTTCAAGTTTGAAATTGCAACTTCACAATTTTAGATCAAAAATAGGATGTATGTAATACTTTGTGTGTAATAAACACAACCCAAAAGAGTTTAAGTCTGCATGGCTGGAAGGGTACTCTACATTAAAGAGAATCCTAGAATGGTCCAAATAGTTGAGAATCAAATGGGTTATAGAAGAATGTAGGAATCAAATAGTTTCCAGCCCATGATGCATAGGCCCATGTCCACTCATTCTCTAATTTAGGCCCCAATCAGGTGGGCAATTGGTCCATATGTGCAATATTTCATTTTGAAATAACAAAATATAAAATTATAAGCAAAAAGTATATTATCATCAAGTTATCTCTTAAGGTAGAACCATAAGTCGCGGAGGGCATTTTAGTTAAACTAGTTGAAACTTCTTGATCTTTCTAAAAACATCCAGATTCCAAAATTCAAATCCTCCTACCTTGTTCACTGTCCAAACAGTACAAAAATTTGGAGTGATTGCTAAAGATACTCCTAGCAAAGAATTTTGATCATTGCAAATAAGCTTTTCTTTTTGTAGTGAGATTGCTCTATATTTTTTCTTTCATTTTTCAATAGATCTTGTTTTTGACACTTTCAAACAAAAAACACAAGCAAACATGTCTTTGGGTGATAGGGCCCATAAAAATAGAAAACGAAAAAAAAAAAAAAAAAAAAAAAAAAGAGGTATTTTCACATTGTTTTCAGACACGGACCATTCATTAAACTGTAAAAGAGAGTGATTCAAAGTTTTTGGAGTCGAACTAAGGTTCAACCAAAGTTGAACCGTGATGACGTAATAATTATTTTAATAATTAATAATATAAAAATAAATAAATAAAATGTACAAAATTTAGCAATATTGATTAAAATAATATTATGTTTAAAAAGATTATATATATATATATATATATCTTGATTAAATAATAAAAAGTAAAGACTAACTAGAATTCCTCTAATTAATTTTTAACAAATTTGTATAAGATAGATAAGAGCATCCACAGTAGATGTTCTATAAAAAAATGTCATTTTACCACATCAAAAGCTTACTTTATTATTTTACGATGTCATTTAACAACATCTCGTTTATCAGATGTTTTATCATTCAATTCTATACATTAAAATAATATTTACTACGAATTAAAATAATATATTAACTCTCACCATCATCATCATCAAACACACCAACAACAGCGGCAACAACGCACAACTACCACTGCCGCAACAACGGCCACCAACAACCACTGCCGCAACAACACTGACAGCCACCACTGGCACAAACCCACATCCACCGACGCCAACTAAAAAAAAAAAAAAAAACACAACTGAAAAAATAAAAAATCCACAACAACCCACCACATTCACAAACCTCAAAACTCATCCCAAATCAAACAAACCCACAACCACCACTGCCGCAACAACACCGACAGCCACCACCGGCACAAACCCACATCCACCGACACCACCTTAAAAAAGAAAAAAAAAAGAAAAAAGAGGAGCAGTAGTGATGAGGCCAAATCAGGGCTGTTTAATAAAATTTGAAGCCTACAGAGACAAAGAGACGCAGAGAAAGCGATGGAAGAAAGAAAAAAGGGGGAAAAAAAAAGAGATAAAAAAAGAAAAAGAAAAAAATAGAAGTGAAGCTTCTGGAGAAAGAAGAAGAAAAGAGGAAACGAGAGTGACAGAGATGGAGTGGCGGAGAAAGAAAGAAGAAAAAGAAAAAGAAAGAGAGAGAAGAGAGAAAGTCATAAAGTATGAAAGAGAAAATGAATAAAAAATTATATATTTTTTTGCGACACCAATCCGTACCGTTCAATATTTGGGATAGTACTGTTCATATGTGGTATAAATTATTTCATTTGAAACATCTGATAAAGAGGGTTTTTTGTGTTTGATGTGCCAAATGTGCCAAATATTTAGCATTTGGCACATATGGCACATTTGCTGTGGGTGCTCTAATATCTCAAAAGGTTTAATAAACTAATTTATTTAAAAATTGTTCAAAACAAATAGAAAAGAATATTCCACAGTATTCCACATGGCTCTTTCCTTTTTGCTAAATAGTCAACATGGCTTTTTAAGTTTTAGAATAAAATAAAACCACTAGTACGTTTTGCCTCTCTTCCCCAAAAAAGAACCTCACTTTACCTTTGTCTCTCACTCTCCCTTTCTCTCTCTCTTTCGCTTCCTCTCAGCTCTCACTTCTCAATCATCTCTCTCTCTTTCTACCTTTGCCTCACTTCACGATCAAAACCTAGGCCAGTCTCAATCTCTCTTACTTCACTTCTATTCACCTTACAAACAAGCAAATCTGGAAAAGCCTCTAATCTATTTCAATTCATCTAGTTAGTCTCTTCCTAAACAAACAGATCTTGCAAAAAAGAGGTAACTTTGGCTTTTGAGTCTTGACAACCATTGCATTTTTAGAAAAAAAAAAAAAAAAATTGGCGAAAGAAACCGGCAAAGCTTGTGCACGGTTCCAACAACCGAACGGTTTGACCGCGGTTGGAACGGTTTCCTGCACAAATAAAATTTCCGGTTTTGTGGGTTAAAAAAATCAAACTAGTGACCGAATTTCAAAACCATGCATTTTCATGGGACCAAACATAACGTCTTAACTTGATTATAAACAACATAATAAAAGAACTAGCATTAGATGTTGTATCAAAATCTTGGTTTTAAAAACTGGTATGGGTAAAGAATAAAAAAAAGACATTAATTTCCAACTCTTTGGTTGGACTGAGATTGAAGATAACTGGTGATGTCATTATTAATATAATTAAAATATTTAAAAATTTAAAATAATTTTCATATGAATTTTCATATCATATATTAAAAAAAATGATCTTCTTAGCTTCGTAAGTTTTTATAAATAATGATTTGTAAATTTTAAAATTTAAAGTGCTGTTTGATTGTATTATTTAATTTTATTATTTAAACAATATAATATGCATTTTTATAATTTTTTTATTTTTATATATTTTTATAATATTTAAATAATGTTACTAAAATAATATTATCATACGACACACTAATACTTATTAAAAAAAAAAAAAAAAAAAAAAAGAAATGCTAAGCCAGGCATGCACTTACCCCATTCCCTTATTCCCACGAGTTACCTTCTTTCATTTGTTATCTTTTAACTTTTACTATCTTACCAGTACCACACGTTTCTTTCTAGATTTTTTTAACCATTACTTTTACTTATACTTTTAACATTCTCATAGCCATGCACACATCTAATAGCTGTAAAAGTAAGCTCTACGTGGCCCTTGGAGGTGGAAACAAGGCATTGAAAAAGAAAAATGAATCATTCCTTAATATTCTACTGTTCTACCTACCTCACTTTTTTCAAACTCTCATTTCTCATTAAACGGTAGATCTTTAAGCCTCAGAGTCTCTCATGATTTTCAAGTCTGCTGCAAATTTCAAAATAAAAATTTTCAATAAGTTGAAGCTGCTGAGGTAATCCATGATCCAGCTAAAAAAAAAAAATCAAGTATCACATTTATTTTTTAGTTCTTTACCTCTCTCTCTCTCTCTTTGTGAAGTTTTTGCATTCCCACGGTCTTGGATCATCATACTTATAGTTTTAAATTTGAGAAAAAAAATGCAATTTTTTTTTTTGTCTTTTTGCAACAAAATGCATCAGTTTCAACGCAGTCTACACAACCGGTTCAACCATACCAGTTTCTTGGTTTCTGAAAAGCAAAGTAATGCAAGAAGGAAGAAGAAAAGAAAAACAGAGAAGAATTGAAGAAAGGATTTGATGGAAAAGAAATTCTGTTATATTTCATTACTGTGATTCTGATACAAGCCACAAATATATAACCATAACCACCTCCGTAGAATGTGGAACAACCTAACCAACTCTAATTCAATCATACCAGACCTTGACACGTGTACATAAACAGTAACTGACTCCACCCTTCTTATCTAATCTAAGCTACCTGTAGTTTTATCTATTTTATCTCTACTACAGGTCGTTTACCAGCAGCCTTGTCACCAGCCCTGTCAGCAGCCTTATCAGCATCAGCACATGCCTTCACAGTTTCTACGGTTAACCGGATGGCGCAGCTAGTCTTCTCCGCTATTTAAAACCATGATCAAAATGCTATTTTAACGCACAAAAACCTATTTTTACTACTCTAATAACATTTGATAATACACTCTACGTCTGATATTCTATTTTCATATGCTATTGAATTTATTTATTCATTTTTCTTTCTCTTCCCCTCTCTCTTTTTCTCTCTTCCTCTTCGTCTCTCAGCAACTATTGACGAAGTCCAGCAACCAAACTCACAAAATCAACCTAGCAACCACAAAATCAACTTAGCACAACCCAAAAAATCAACCACAAAATCAAACCAGCCCTGCAAAAATCAACCCAAAACCACTGAACCCACCACCTTGCCACTGACCACCAAACCCACCGCTGAAAACTACTGAACCCACCACCAAACACACCATCGAAAACCCACGAACCACTGCCATTGTACTTGACTACAAGGAGAGAGAGAGAGAGTCAATAGAGAGGAGAGAGAATTAATACCAGACTGACTTTTAATTTTAGCATTTGGCGCGTTTAATACAGGGATGAGGAGTATTACAAGGAATAAGTTGTCATCATATTTTGCTATTTCCTATGATTCAACGTAGCCACCATGTCTCGCGGTCACCTGAAATTAAAGAAGAATATTTAAAAAGCAACACTTCCACCCTAACCCCAGACTCAGTAATGGTTGTACATGGAAATAGAGAACCACGACAAAGGGGACAAGTTAAACGCCTGTATCCAAGCCATCTATCTAAGCAAACTCTATGAAAAAGATGATCACATCTCAGCTGTCTAATCTCTTCTCCTTCCCCAATCTCGCACAGACACGCTGCACATTCTACTTCTTCCCTAGTCCCCGGCTTGCGCTTGTAGAGGTTTATGCTCAACTCTTCACTGATTTCAGGCATGTCATGCTCATAATGCTGCTTGGAGAATGAATGAAAAAGAAAGGAACTTAATACCACCTGTTTGAAGAGGGTAGCAATCGAGATTACATAATGAATCCAAACCAGGGATGCAAGAATTAGCTTGTGAAATTGCTTATGAAAAGTACTCATGCTGGAAAGTACAAGTGAAAAGAGTGGGAGAGTCTTGGAAATTGGCCGAGTGTTCATTTATGACTATGAGGGAAGACGATGAAGTATACATTTATAGACTTGCCCCCGCAGAAAAGTAGCAAGTACTTTTCTATATCTATTATTCTGCTTTGGACTCCATTAGTTTGGGAAAGGTTGAATATTGGAAAATTATTGAGTTTTTTTCGAAGTATTGTAAATGTGTATTTCTTTTTTTCATATAAATGATGAGTCATATTAATTAAATTCACGGTAGGACTTATCATTTATATGAGAGAAGAGTACACATTTATGATATTCTAGAAGTATTTAATAATTTTTTAAATTGAGAAATTAAAACTATTACAAATTTATTACGACTAATGTCAGGGACACATAAGGTTTCAATATATATATATATATATATTAAGGACACAAAAATACACAATTTTATGTTACAACTTGCTATATAGTAAATTGCAAGTGATAGAGGGATGTGGCGACATATGTTCATTTATGACAATGAGAATAGGCGATGAGGTATATATTTCTATACTTGGGCCCCGGAGAAAAGTACTAAGTACTTTTCTATAGCTATTGTTCTGCTTTTGACTCCTTTAGATCGGAAAAGTAATAAAAATTTGTAAGTATTACATTTTACCTATTTGTTTTCAGGCAACGTCATGGGACCCTAATGTTGATTTCGCTGAAGACGACGTGATGGAAATGTCGTTAAAAACTGTCTAATGTACCTTCTACAATTCGAGGTGTCAATGTTTCACGGTGTTTTGGGGCTCTTTAAAATATATATATATATATATATATATATATATATATATATATATATGTATATATATATATACTCTTATACAGCATAAAATTATCAATTCAAAAGTGTTACTAAATATCAAATATTACAAATCATTTAACATTAAGCCTTAACATCAATATCACATTCAAGATTTATAACAAGTCATTACGTACACAATAGTAATTAATATATAAAATAATCCCATAAAAAATTAAATAAAATAATGCATTTACTGATTGCTATTCATATAGCGATTTAAAAAGAAAACCTTAATAAAGGGGTTTAGATTTTTTTTTCTTTTGAAATTCATTTTTGAGTTATTATGTAAATAAATGAATTTTTTTTAAGCAAAATTTTGTAAATAAATGAATATTTTGGGAATTTGGGATAATTATAATCATGATTCATGAAGCTCCTAGGAAGCCGCACTCCCACCTACTCCCACGTACATTGAGCCATTTTCCCTTAATATATTACTTTTCAAAGCTTTATTTGTCATTTTCAAGTCTCATAAATGAAACTCTCTCGCTGTGGAATTTTCAGAGAGTAAAGACAACTTAGACAAGCATTGAAGAAGAGATTTCAAATGGTAAGCAAATTTACGGAAAATGCTGGAACCACATAAAATAGCATAATTTTGCATTATAATTCGTCATGTGGTGAGTTATGATTGGTGAAAGTATGTCCCCACATGGCCCATATACACTCTTTCACCAGTTGCAATTCGTCACGTGGTGAGTTATAGTACAAAATTGTGTAATATTTGGTGGTCCTAGCATAACTTCACATTTACTTCCACTTTGTCCACCATACTGCCAAAACTTGGATTTTTGCTTTCTTCTTCTTCTTTTTCTTTGGTTTTTTTTCTCCTAACAAATCATTTGATACTGATGAGATTCTGATGTTTGCTTCTCTGTTTTTTTTTTTTTTTTCTCCCTAACATATCATTTGGTAATGTCAAGTTCATGTTTGAAATAAGATGAAAAAATTCAAAAATTCAAAAAAAAATCAAAGTGCATGCTAGCTGAATGAATTGATTTTTTCTTTTTCTTTTTTTATTTATTTAAAAAAGCCAAAATCTGGTACCGGACGAAATTTGCCAAAATTGCCCGAAATGGTCGGAACACCCTAAAATAGGCCCAAATTTGACCCGGGGTAGAATGGGAGGTATTATGATACTGGTTTGCATGCCGGTACGAAATATTCTGGCCGTTTCGGCCGGAACGAAACAAAATCAATAACAATGATAAATGGATCAACTTAAAAATGATAGGATAATAAACGTGTTATATATGGGTCAACTCACGTGACCTACAATTGACACACCAATTTATTCATGTTAATCCAAAATAACCCATTTAACAACAATTTGTTTAACTCGTATAATAAATAAATATTAATTTATTTTAGATTTGTCAAATATCTTTTATATACAACCTATATTTTAAACTTTAAAAAAAGTGAGTAAGAGCACTTGCATTAGTAAGTGCAAAATAGTGCGAAATAGAAAAAGTGTTGAGATATGCTCATTTTGACCCAAAAAAAAAAAAAAAAACACCTACATCAGTAGATGTAAAATTGTGCATAATTGCACAAATGCTACAGTAACCGTGAATATATGCCTAGTTACTATATTTCGTACATTTAATATTTTAGTATTTTTTTTTTGGTAGTGTTGGGTATGTGAGAGAGAGGAGTAGTGAGTGAGGAAATAATAAAAAAATGTAAAAGAATGAATATTTTATTGAATAAATGTGTAGAATAAATAGACTAATGTGAGTATTTTGTAAAAATGAGTGTGTAAAATAGAAAAAAAAGGTTTTTAGTGTAAAATAGAAGAAAACTTTTACATTTACTGATGTGGTTGCTCTAATTACAAAAATATACAAGTGATATAATTGTAAGTTGAAACTTTACAAACACCAAAGAACTTATTTCTAGATAAATGATATTACATTATGGACTTAATATTTATTAAGTACTTTGATGTTATTTTGAATTTTTGAACGATATGTTTTAGGTATTTGATGTTATTATTAACTTTCAAATTGTATGCTAATCCGGATTCACACCACTAGTCTACATGATTTATACTCTCACAGTTATGGCTTCTAAAAGAAGATTCTATCAGTATAATGTTTAGGTGAAATAGTCTGCTAACATAGATTGAGCAAGTTAAGAGGGAAAAATAAAAATAAAGATTTAGCTCAGAATTAGCGGACGTGTTTGTCTCACAAGTCCTCTCCAGTCCTGGCCCATTACTTTTGAGTCAATTCTTTCATTTTCATTTTCTTTTGATATTTTCCTTTCTTATTCTAAGGTCTAGAATCAACCCTCATGCAGTCAGAGTCCAATCATAAAAACGTGTTTGGCGGCTTTCAGTTACTTATCCCTGCCAAAAAGAAGCAAAGCAAAAAGGAACATGTGAAGAAAGAGTCTCCCTTGTGAAAAAGTTTTGGCTTCGCGTGCCTTATAAAGTTGTTAGGAACTTTGTTACTCAGTCTCATTCAACATCAGTCATTCACGGATGCATGAAGATTTGTTGAACCTTCCTTCTAAGATAAGGCTTGGGTCTAATGTTAAGTTGTATTAGACCCATCAAGATGATGACACGTATTATTATCTTAATGAGTTAAACGGACACTAAGCTGAATTGAGTATTAGAATTTTAAAATTTGTTCATTTAATTTTATTTTGAAAATGAGCCGAGTTTGAGCTTATCATAAAGTTAGATTATGTATTTAAGTTTGATTCATTTTACTATTGATCAAATTCAAGCTTGTTCAAGAGTTTTCTAATTCTCTTATTCTTTCCCATACGTAGTAAATACAACAACTTAAATTTTTTAATCCCTCCACAAATCTATAGTAATAATTAATAACAATAGTTAAAATTATATCGTTTTAATGAACTTATAAATATTAGATTCACTATCCTAATATTGTTTTTATTAAAAATAGTTTGTACTTTTAGTTTGTGGACGTAAATATTACAATAAAAATAAATTGAAAATGTAAAATCCAATAAAATCAATGTGTGTGTGTTTTTAGTTTGAGAGTAATCAAAGAATAGAAATGGTTAAAGTACGAAATCAAACCAAATTTGGGACTTTTGATAAACTGAATGTTTGGATGTCAAATCGAAGGTTTTTAGACTAAATTGAGATATTCATAGCAGCTTTGAACATTTAATTGGAGAGTTGATTCAAGGTTTGCCATTAATTATATTTTTTAGGTTTATAAATAAAAGGGCTTTTCCTTTAAATTGGGGTGCCTTTTTGTACATCCAAATTCAGAATTTCAAAACACGCTGCAATTGCTGCAATTATATATGGAGTTGTAGGTCCTAATTGTCTGGTGGAATGCGTTTATTTGTTTAGACCCCTTGAAAAATAGATTAGTTTAACCTAATGAATTAGCTAAGTAGTTATTTAGGTTAATTATTCAGATCTAGGAATCATATTACCTAGTGTTAAAAAAGACAGTAATATGATGACCTAGAAAAATTAATGAAACTGACTGTTTCAAGGTAAAAACCTTAAAAGGATTTAACCTAACTATCCTTAAGGTAAACAAATCTACTATGATAGAATGGAAGATTACAATATATTTAAACCCTAAATCCAAAGCTACCTCATGTAAAACTTATTAACACGACCATGTGCAGCTCCGACTCCACAGACTCTTCTATCTTGGATTTGTTGAACACAAACTCCTCGTCTGTGACTTTGAGATCCCACTCAAAGGTTTAGCAACACAAACTCTCCAGTTTGTGACTCCAAGACCACCCTTCAAGGTTTAAATCATCAATTATGTATAATCTTGTTGTAGCAACTTCAGATCTACCAGTTTTAATGGTATGAGAATGATTTCTAGTAGTGACTTTGAAAGGAGAAGGCACAGTACCTTTTAGATCTCAAAAGAGCACCTCCAAAGTCATAACAAAATGTGTCTTAGGGTTTCGTTTAAATACTATGTGAAATAGATCTGAAATCCTAACAAGCTGATAGGCTTTAATTAAATTTTGCACAACCTGTCTTTCGATCGGTTGAACATGTTCTCTTGATCAGTCGAACCTAGCATGTTTCGAATTCTTGATCCTGCAGCTTCCTTTTTCTTGTATTATGACTTACAACACCTTGAGCATTGTCTAATAAATCTTATAAACTCTAAGATCTATATCTAAGCAAGTTTGTGTTCACAGTTTACCAATTATTCTAAACTTTTTGAACCTAACAAAATGCTTAATTATTGTTGACTAAAGTACACTTATAGCCCTTGAAGTTTGAGGTTTTTTTTTTTTTTTTTTTTTGACCTTCTACATTTCATAAGTTTATTTTACAAGACAAATCAATCTCAAGTCCAAGTCTCAACTAAATTATTAAATATGTTAATCTCAGAATGAATAAAACATATGTGAGCAAACTCGTTAATATAAAACATTTAAGTATATATAATGTGTGCACCTAGAACAGTCTCGACCAAAGCAATGGGGTCACAATTTATTTATAAGTGGGTTAACTCTCAATCCTACGACTTAGGCCCAAAACATGCCTTGATTCTTCTATGTTTCCCCCAATCTCTCCCAGTGTTTTCCCTCTCTCTCACACTCTTACTCCTCCAGATTTTTCCCAACTCCCTTGCCTTTACCCACTTCCCCCTTTTATAGTCTCTTGTTAATGGGATGATCATCATTGTTACCCCACTTCGCACACGTTCCTACGTTCATTAGAATCCTAAGGGATCCTCACGACTTTAGAGGATTCCCTTGGAACTTGGTCCAGACACCGAATGGTGTTTGGGAGTGGTTTCCCAATAGCACTACCAATCCTCGGCTACAGACCTCACTAGATTCATGTCTCTCCTCGACTATGGCATTATCGGTCACGATTTAGCCGACCATTCAAAACCTCTCTAGTTGTCATCTCTTGGCCAAGGTCTTGACCTTGGGGTTGGGCCCATTGTAACAAGGCTGAGGCCTGATTATCTATCTGCATACCAAGTTTAATTCGATTAATGGACCTTAGGCTTTACGTTAGGTTTTGATCAAGTGAGCAGACATGGTCGCTCGGGCCTAACTCACCCACAATAGCCCCCCCCCCCCCCCCCAATCTTGTTTCCGTGAAGCGAAGATAGGATCGGGGTTTTGTTATCCCACGGTCGGTCATCTATTTCTACCTCGTCCAAGAGAAGTGACAATTTCGTCTCAGGAAGGCCAATAGTCCGCCTTTTAATAAAATGGACAAGACAGCTCACTTCCTTTAAATACGTGGCAGGGCTTGAAACATCAGACGGCCCAAGCGAACTGATGCTTCGTTTACTAAGGCACGCGTGAAGCAAAAAGATGGTACGCATTAATTGCAGTTGGGTAGTTACCATTAATGACCCTTGTGCCTGTAAATACCACCCATAATCTACATTTTCATCTACTTTAGTTTCTGTTAAGTTCTGAGCACTGCCTTTCTCCTATTCTCGAGCCTTCAATCTCCTTACAAGATCACTCTCCTTTACAAGAAATCACTTTGTAAGTCTTCTTCCCCTTAACTATCTCCTCATAACTTAGTTAGATTCAGCAATATGCCTTTTGCTTACCTTTTAAAGACTAGGGAAAACGTAGAATCCTTCAGGGTTAAATACAATATCCCTTGTGACGTGGAAATTTTATACTGTCACGAGGATAATATAGAAGACCAGAAGCTGTCCCATGTAGTGTTTTTCCCTTTAATGTCCATTCTTGAGGGTGGGGTTAGGTTCCCAATAGACCCCTTGCTACTTAGGACCCTCAGCTTTTACGGCCTTAGCCCCAACTAGTGTTTACCTAATTTTTATAAGGCTGTTAACTATGTGGGGCGTCTCAACCACTTGTATAGCCTGAGCCTTACCCACCACAACATTAACTTCTTATATGCTATTTAAGGAGTCTAAAGCTCAGGTACTACCTTCAGACCTGAAACACAATGGCCAGGTTGATATCTTGCCTCCCCGATTCCAATAGGAACTCGGTAGGGGAGTACATGAGAGTGAGTAGTAACTGGCTGAACGGAGAGATGACTTGCCCAACCTCTCCTCGTCAGATAGGTCGGTACTTTCTTTTACCGATCCCTGAACATTCACAAACCGTGTCCCCCTTGCCCTTTCTTGTTTTATTAGTATACTTACCGTCATTTATTTCTATTCATTTTACTACTTTCTCGGTATCTCACTACCTCGTACCCCCTCCTTGATTGCAGTTTCAAAGAAGTTCTGGTCGGACATAAACGTAGTACGCATTAAGGAGATCAATTTTGTCCTTCGCTCGGAGATATTCGTGCATTACGATGGGCAATTAAGGGCTTCTCACTTGATCTTAGGTTGTGTGCTCTCCTACACAAGCTACCAGGATTTGTCGAGCGCTCTGATGGTCGGAAGTCCATTGTTGTCATATCTAGACATTCAGCTGCCTGGGTTCTAGCCAAAAGGGCTAACTTCCAGGGAAGCCAGGGAATTAGGTCCCCGATTGGTTAGACATGACTCTCTTGAACCTATACAAGATAATTTGGGGGATACCATCTTCCAAGGCCGAGCAGTGCACACTCCGGTGGAGGTTCCCATCTTAGGAAGTTCTGACAAAGGGGGTCTAGTCGCCGAGGAGGCAAACCTTGTAGAGCCCACCCTACCAAATCCGATAAAAGAAATGGTTCAAAAACAGTTTATGGCTTTGGACCACTGGTTTCTTGCCACGCAAGCCTTGAGAGATCAGGCTGCCAGTCAGTCTACCCCTCAACAAACCACACCTTCTACTTCCTAATGGCAGAGGAAACGTCAGAAGGGTGCTAACAGCACTACAATCGGGGATAGCACCCCTTCTGCTGCTGACCTTCCTCCTCCAGCTTTGGGTTAGACAACCACTCAGTCGACCGGTAAGACCCCTCGGGAGACTCAACCCCCAAGCCAGCTAGTCATAATTGACTCTCAAGTAGCGGAGTCTTCCTCAAGTTCTGCAACCAGGTGGGAGTGTTTTTTCCACTTGGGGGATAAAGTCCTACCCTCAAACTCCTACCTTAGGACATGGAGGAGTGGTGAGGGAGGCCACGTATCGGATAGCCTCGGGCAAGCTTTACTACTTCCTGCTGATATGGAGCATTATTCAGATTGCCGAGATGAGGGCTTAGTGCTTAAATTGAAGTGGCACACTATACCAGTAAGTTTCACATCCACTCGAACTTTAATTGTTTTGCTGCCTCGTTCTCTTTTGTCTCCTTCGCATATCTCTCAATTTCTAAGTGTTACCCATCGGGCTTGAATAACCATGTTTTGCTTTGTTGTTGATTTCGACTACCCAATTGACCCACGTGGTGGAGGGTTGGCTGAAAGGGGCGTAGAAGGAGACTGACAAAGAAAAAGCTCTAAAACAGGTAGCCGAGGCTAGTCTGCAAGAAAAGACTCTGGGGCTGAACATGATGGTGCGGCGAGCGTCTATTGCTGAGAAGGCATTGGAGTTTGCCGAGCAGAAGGCTAGTTAGCTTCAAGGTAAGCTCAGGGATTCCAAGTTTAAGCTTGCGGAGACTGCCAGTATCCTCTCTACCCGGGACAAGGAATTCGCCGACCTTAAAGGTGGAGAAAAAGCTCAGAAGTAAACTTACTACAATAGGGGTTTCAGGGACACCGAAAACTCAGTTGGTCTCGTGATCTTTCAGGCCCAAAAGTTCGGGTTCATGGAAGGTTGGATGGCTACAGTTAACGCCCTCGGCCTCCCCGATGACTCCCCCTTTAGGAGCATCGATCGAGTACCTTTGCCTGAAGACCCTGTGATCGAAACCCAAGCTGAAGAGCAGGGAGAGGACAGCAGTAACGAAGAGGAGGGCGCTGAGAGTTTGGAGTCTAAGGAGCTATCTAAGTAGATTGATTCCCACGTAGTGGTGCTGGATGATGACAACTTGAGAACCGCTACTGCTGTACCAAACCCGGATGTCGCGCAGCCCACAATCACCTCAGAGCCTCCACCCACTAATCCTTCAGCCGACTAGGAAGCACCTGCACCAACCCCTCCGGTTACGGAGGCCTTAAGCACCTAGATTTTCTTTAAAAACTTGTATTTTGTTGTATTTTTCTCTCTTTTCCCCCCTTGCTTTTTGTCAAAATTCTATGTATTTCCTAAAGGGGTCAGCATCCGTGTAATAAACTATTGTTTTTATTCTAAATTTTGTTCAAGACTGATGGTTTTAATTAATAATAATTTTTTTAATTCTTTTGTGATTGTATGAGAATGGATAATGCTGACAACTTATTTTCACTAAGTCTTCACTCACTTGGGAATGGTATTAATGTTTTGACATTCGTGCCAAAATTGCTTAAGTGTTAACATTGGGTAACACGACAATCCGAACGTTTAGTAACAACATCAATCTTTATACCAATGCTAAGAATTGTACAAGTGTTATAGTTTGGTAAAACAAGAAGTAATTTAGGCTTTTGGTAGTAACTTCCACACTTTGACATTAATGTACAAGATTACTTAAGTGTCATTGCTGGGCGACCTTATGCATAATTTCAACATTCGTGGCACACCGCTTTCGGGTGGCACACCGCTTTCGGGTGTCCTTGGGGAGATGTTGTATTAAGGTTTCTATCCATATAAATATGTATTAAGGTTTCCACCTGGTTAATGACCTGAGTTAGATCGAGGCCATACTTCTGTCCTTATAGGTATGTGTTAAGGTTTCCACCTAATCGGTGACCGAGATCAGGCCGAGGCTAGATTTCTGTCCTTATAGATATGTATTAAGGTTTCCACTTGGTCGGTGACCTAAGTCAGATTGAGGCCAAACTTCCATCCTTATAGGTATGTGTTAAGGTTTCCACTTGGTCGGTGATTAGAGTCAGGCCGAGGCCAGATTTCTGTCCTTGTAGATATGTATTAAGGTTTCCACCTGGTCGGTGACCTAAGCCAGACCGAGGCCAAACTTCCGTCCTTATAGGTACTAGTGTTTAACCCGTGCAATGCGCAGGATCATTTTATGAATTAGAAAATGTAAAGTTGTTATTTACAACTATTTTTTTGTTGGCTTTTATTCCGTGCCAAATTTGATTGTAATTGATTTCAATCTTGTATACCCTGTATTTATTGTGGGATTTATTGTAAGGGTTATGTGAGAGAGAGAGAGTGTGAAGACTCAAGAAATTGAAGATTGAAGGGTTTTCGCGGGTATCTCGCTACTACGTATCCCGCGAAATGGTGCATGTGCCCTGCATGTGCTGGAAGCTGAAGAGTCATGCCAGGCTGTCATTTTCGCGAGTGTCTCGCTGGTAAGGCCTTCCCGCGAGACAGTCGCGAAACATTCTGCTTGGAGGATTTTTATGAGTGACATTCTTACCCTTCACCCTCTCTATATATATACCCTCATTACCCACAAATGTTGGTGTGGCTATTCAGAAAGAAAAACCCTAGATAGGTTTTCTACAACTCACCCACCCATCTTTTGAGAGAGAGCTACTCCTCCTTAGTGAGAAATCATTGTAGCCTCTTCTCCATCCCTCTCCCATTATCATACCTTGAGAGGAGATTTGTACCCAAACACAACCCACACACATTTAGAGTGTAGAGAGTGTTTTGGAGCTATTGGGAAGCATTGGAAGAAGCCAAGGATGGCAAATGCAACATGG
Source organism: Quercus glauca (assembly GCA_023736055.1). Taxonomy (NCBI): domain Eukaryota; kingdom Viridiplantae; phylum Streptophyta; class Magnoliopsida; order Fagales; family Fagaceae; genus Quercus; species Quercus glauca. The sequence goes on from CM043324.1 coordinate 47,279,919, forward strand.
AGCTTGTTGCGGGATCCGGAGAGCTAGACAAGACACGGTTCCGAGAAGCCTTGTTGGAGTAGGAGCTTGGAGGGCTTAGGTGCATCGGGTAGATTAGGCTTGGAGGGGCTCTTGCTAACCCATGTATCCCAATTGATTGTCTAGTGGATCGATTTCCGCTTGGAGGGCGGCGGAGAGGTTTTTCGCCGAGTTCTTCGGTTTCCTCTTCGATAACACGTCTCGGTGTTATTTGTGTTTGCATCCTTCTTCCCTACTCTTGTTCATTTCATTTATACTGCTGAGTTGCTTTAAATATGGATTAGAGTAGTTGTTTTGCTTATACGCTTGTGTTTACACTATTCCGCACTTGTCATTAAGTTAGTGTAAAATCAACCAAGCCGTAATTTGAATTTGGGGGTCTAAACCGCTCGTGTGTTTTCAACACATTTTCGAGCTTTCATTTGGTATCAGAGCGGGTACACTTGTTTTGGTTTAAATACCTAAGTGTGATCCTTGACCCCTTGTGTTTATTTGTCATGGATTGTGCTATGTATGCCTCTTTGTATGATTTGGTTGGTGATAAATGTAACATGCCATGTGTTTGTGAAAATGCCTCTATGAGTGATAATCCTCATAATTGTGATGCTATGTTACATGAATCTTTGGGTGTTATTGATATTCCTAACACCAAACTCTTAAAAAAAAATGCTAAGAAATTTCAAAAGAATTTAAGCAAGTTATTTTGTGAAAAGGATGATTTGATTGCTAAGCTCAATGAATCCATCAAATTGGTTGAAAAATATAAGAAACTTGCTGAAAATTCTTCTGAAAAGCTGAAAGAGTTTGAATGTTTAAATATGGACTTGGATGCTAAACTTGTTTTGTCTAATAAACTTGTTGATGATCTTAAATCTGAAAATGAATCTCTTAAGATGCATGCCAAGTGTTTGATTGCTGAACCTATTGTTAAAAAGGATGAAAATATATGTTGCAATCATGTTGTGGTACCCGATTTTGTGCCTATTGTTTGTTCTATCTTAAAGGACAAATCGGTGTACATTCCTCCACACAAAAGAAATCAAAAAATGGAGAGAAAGGCTCTTAAGCCACAGCCTCTGTTTAGGTCTCAACCTAAGGTTTTGGATGGATCTAAGTTTGTTCCAACTTGCCACCATTGCGGTGTGATTGGTCATATAAGGCCTCAATGTTCTAAGTTGAAGAGAGAACAAAACCAAGTTGTTAGATCCATTCCCAAAAAGCCTAATGGACCTAAACACATTGTTTGTCACCATTGTGGTGCCCTTGGTCATCTTAGACCTCATTGCTCTAACTTTCAAGCTTTTAAAAGAATCAAAAGAAAAGAGAAACTTGAGCTTCTTGGAAGTTGTGCTAAAAATGATAAACCGGATTTGAGTGAAAATAGCATGTTGTTAAAGAAAGTGTTTAATGCTCTTAACTCCTTGACTATGTGCATCTCCGGTTCTCATTCTTCCAACCCTCGTCTCACTTCTCTTGAGACACTCATTCCAAACAATCATTCCGTTTGGATGAGGAAGGGTTCCTATGGTTGAGCTTATGCTCTTTTGGTCCTTGATCTAATTCTTTCGATCTTTGTAGGACCCTTCATGCATTAGATGCCATATCTTCATGCATTTGTGCATCTTGCATTTATTTGTATGCATTGCTTTTGTTTTGATCTTACTTTTATGTCTTTGTTTTGTGTGTGTAAAAATCCAAAACCACATAAAAAGTGAAAAATTCAAAAAGTTTGATTGTATATGTTTGAGCACATATCTCATGTGAGTTTGGCCTAGTACCTTCGTACTAATGGCGTAGTGCATTTACGAGCTTAACTTGTTATGTATGCACCTATTTCTATGTGGAAGAAATCTTCAAAACTATGTGTGACTGTTGTAAATAGATCTTCAAGCTTGTCATGAATGATTGGTCAATAGTCTTGTTGGTCTTGATACTTGCATAGACTTGTGTCTATATCTCTTCCTACTTTATTTTTATGTTTTTGCAAAAAGAGCTCACTAAATGTAAATCTCAAAATGAAAAGAGATATTGAGCTGCAAAAGCCTGTCGCACATACTAGTATTTGACTAGGAAAAAGGGAAAGCGACTCTTTTAATGTAAATTTAATGGTGCTCAAAAAGCCAAAGGCTAATCATCAATGTTGAAATATCATAAATTTCAAGCACCTATCTCAAAATGAGATGTTTTGTCCATACAAAATAAAATGGACCAATTGTTATGCTTTATATAGAAGCCAAATGAAAAGCTTCTAAGTTATGTATTCAATGTGTGGGAGGTCATATACGCTCATTTCTATAATGGAGATAGTCCACTTGATTTCGTATCAGTTGTGTATGACTCGTTTGAATTGATCATTGAAGCTTCACTCTAGTCTAAGGACTATTCCACACTTGATCCTCACACACAACACACAAGTTTAATGTTCAATGAATGCCTATTTCATTTGTGTGTTTGTACATGCTCAAATGTGATGTGTGTGTGCTCTACCATATGTGGTTCAAACCAAAAAGATTTTTGTTCTTTTTGTTTGCTTTTGGAAGCGTTTTGTATCACCCATGTTCTTCAAAGTTTTTAAAGTGTTTTTGTGTGAAAAACATGTTTTTGGGTGTTTTTGTGTCCTATTTCATGTATAGGCTTAACTGGGAGTTAAATGGTCCAATTTTAAAGCTTTTTTAGCTTTGGACAGAGAGTTTCGCGAGTGTCTCGCGAGTAGCTCGCAAGTAAGGCTTACCCGCGAAAATTTCGCGAGTACTTTCGCGAGTCAGCATCCTGCGAAAATTTTCGCGAGTACTTTCGTGAGTCAGCTTCCCGCGAAAATTTCCAGATCAGCTTTTTAAAGGGCTTTTTGTGGGTCTTTTGTTTTAAACTTCTCCCATCTTCTCCCGAACCCCTGTTTTAAGGTTTCAACATCTAAACCCAACTAATTTCAAGTGTTTTACATTCCATAAACATATCTAAGGTAATCTTTAACTCTTTTCATTGATTTTGTGACTTAGATTATGTTTTTGGGGGTTTTATGTTCATAGTTGGGATTTTTCTCAAATGGGAGTTGAAAAACTTATTTTCTGTCAATCTTTCTGATTGGGCTTTGTTTTAAATGATGATTTGGTTTGGGTGTTGGCCCCTTGTGGCAAAAATAACATGTATTTAGGCAAAATTTTCATATGTTCTTGCATTGTTCATCATACATGTGTAGTGTGTGCACTCTAAGTGTTTGATAAAATGCCCAAATGGCATTTTCTCGTTGTTTTGGACTCCGATGAGTTCCAAACTTTGGGGATCACCATAATTATTCATGTTTATCATGTTTTGATCATTGGTGGTGTGTTTTGTACACTTTGCCCTTTGAATGCCTTGCTCATGCATTAGTCATGCATCACACATGCACACTAGATGCATTTTGCTGCACACACTCTAACACTTGACATGTTTTTTGCATTCACTCATGCTAGTTAAGTCTTTTTAGACCTTTTAGCACATATAACATGTTCTTGTGTCCATGTCATGCCTAGGTCCATATCATGTTCCATCATCCTTAGCATGTCATGTTCTTTATGCTTTGTAGCTTTTTTTAATGTTTGTATTATGTTTGAGCTTCATTTTCTCATTCATCTTGCACTCCTCATGCATCATCTTCATATCTTCTTTTCTTTCCCTCCTTCCTCTTGATTGATTTGTCTATTCGTGACAAAAAGGGGGAGAGTATTGTCATTTTTATATGACTCATGTGCACACTCTTAAGGGGAGAAATTCTACCTTGTGCACATTCGTAGGGGGAGAAAGCCATAGGGGAGATGCATATACCAAGGGGGAGAAGACATTGTTTTGAGAAAACCGTGATTTACTTTATGCTTGTTTTCTCGTTACTTTATGATGCTTTGATATGCTTTGTTGCTCTCATTGCATCGTGTTTATGTGTTGGACATGCTCTTATCCTTATGCTATTGTGCTTTAGTGGTTGCATGTTCGGATGATCTCTTTCTTTGCTATATGATCATTGTAGTCATTTCCATATGACTGTTTGGTGTATGATCAAGTTGCTCACATGTTTCACATCATGTTTACTTGATCGCAATTTACTTGTTACATTATACTTGTCTGTTCATTACTTGTTTTACCTTGAGGGTCTAATTTGTTTTGTGCAAGTGTTTCAGGTTACAAGTATATATGTTCCAAGTTCATCACAGCTCCCATGATTCATGATAGGGGGAGTGATATGATAGGGAAGTACTTTATAATTTGTACCCATGTTGCTTATGTAAGCTTTAAGGGTTTGTTTCATGCATTCTTTGTAGGCCTTTGTGGTTTGTGCCATGCATTTGCAATACCGTGCCTATGCAGCCTTTATGCATGTTTGCTTGTTGTTTAATGTCATGCATTTTACTTCAAGTACATCACTCTTGTGCCCTAGTAGGATTGTTCCTAGATGCATATACATTCTATGCATTGGTTGAGTGATAAACACTCTTGTGCCCTAGTAGGATTGTTCCTAGATGTAAATACTTCGTGTATTTCGCATTGGTTGAGTGTTGGATGTGTAAGTGATACTCTTCAAATGAGCTTATCGCCTTGCATGTTCGGATGTTCATTCCATGTGTGAATGAGCATAGTGATCACTTTTGTATAGTGATTGCTTGTTTGATCTTGCCATGGTTTATTGTTTTATTCCATCTTGCATGATCACATTATATTTGCTCCATATGCACTTCAAGTTTTTCTGCATACAATAATGTTATTGTGTTATTGTGTTTCAGGAGATACTTGTTCATATGTTTCAAGAGCTTATCAGAATCTAGAATTAGGTGTGAGTGAGTTTTGCCTTTGTTCCCAAACTCACGTTTAAGTCTAGAGTCTGTTTTAGGGTTTTGTCACGGAATAGCCAAAGGGGGAGATTGTAAAGTTGTTATTTACAACTATTTTTTTGTTGGCTTTTATTCCGTGCCAAATTTGATTGTAATTGATTTCAATCTTGTATACCTTGTATTTATTGTGGGATTTATTGTAAGGGTTATGTGAGAGAGAGAGTGTGTGAAGACTCAAGAAATTGAAGATTGAAGGGTTTTCGCGGGTATCTCGCTACTACGTATCCCGCGAAATGGTGCATGTGCCCTGCATATGTTGGAAGCTGAAGAGTCATGCCAGGCTGTCATTTTCGCGAGTGTCTCGCTGGTAAGGCCTTCCTGCGAGACAGTCGCGAAACATTCTGCCTGAAGGATTTTTATGAGTGACATTCTTACCCTTCACCCTCTCTATATATATACCCTCATTACCCACAAATGTTGGTGTGGCTATTCAGAAAGAAAAACCCTAGATAGGTTTTCTACAACTCACCCACCCATCTTTTGAGAGAGAGCTACTCCTCCTTAGTGAGAAATCATTGTAGCCTCTTCTCCATCCCTCTCCCATTATCATACCTTGAGAGGAGATTTGTACCCAAACACAACCCACACACATTTAGAGTGTAGAGAGTGTTTTGGAGCTATTGGGAAGCATTGGAAGAAGCCAAGGATGGCAAATGCAACATGGAGCTTGTTGCGGGATCCGGAGAGCTAGACAAGACACGGTTCCGAGAAGCCTTGTTGGAGTAGGAGCTTGGAGGGCTTAGGTGCATCGGGTAGATTAGGCTTGGAGGGTCTCTTGCTAACCCATGTATCCCAACTGATTGTCTAGTGGATCGATTTCTGCTTGAAGGGCGGCGGAGAGGTTTTTCGCCGAGTTCTTCGGTTTCCTCTTCGATAACACGTCTCGGTGTTATTTGTGTTCGCATCCTTCTTCCCTACTCTTGTTCATTTCATTTATACTGCTGAGTTGCTTTAAATATGGATTAGAGTAGTTGTTTTGCTTATACGCTTGTGTTTACACTATTCCGCACTTGTCATTAAATTAGTGTAAAATCAACCAAGCCGTAATTTGAATTTGGGGGTCTAAACCGCTCGTGTGTTTTCAACACATTTTCGAGCTTTCATCCCCAAACCGCTCGTGTGTTTTCAACACATTTTCGAGCTTTCAGAAAACAATCAACTTAATATATTATACTTAGTGTGATGGTAAAATAGGGAAGGGGGTGGATGGTTAGTTGTTCAGATAATGATGTCAATGTGCAAGTGTTCTTCTAAAGATAGACATAACCGACCATTAACACATGATCTAGAGAAAATGTTAATGAAAATCTCATAAGTTCTAACTAATTGGTTCAAAGTTCTTTTAAATGTTATGGGTTCGAGAGAATATAGTTATTGAAGTATGAAATAAGTAGAAGAGAAGAAACAAATTAATAGGAAACAAACACTTACAAACGAACCAAGGATCTTATTCTGTTAATGCCATCCCTACTAAAACTCTCATTGCCTACAATTGCTCAATGGTGATCTTGCCTACTATATTTGCCATTTATTTTTTAAAACGGCACAAATTCTCAACAATCTTTACCCTTCCAGCAAAATTTGAAAAAAAAAAAAAATTGTTATCCTCAAACCCAACCTATTAAGCACATCTTTCTATTTGCTTCAAAATAAAAGCATAAAATTAATCTACCATATGCTTCTACTAGTTTTATAGTAATATTCCCCCATGTATAATCATTTCTACTATGCTTCGAAATATTGATGATGTCTCACCTATGATTTCCCATGCAAAATATTAGCACACAAAACAAAACTCCCCAATCAAAGCATCGAAACATAAGAACATATGGAAAATGCTAAAGGTATTACCAAATTTACAACAAAAATCTTACACAACTTACAAAAAAAAAAAATAAATAAATAAAACTTACATGAAAAAAATTAAAGTGGGCATATTTCATGAATTTGCCCATCCATTACAGTGATGACTCCAATTTTTCTAAAGCCTCATCCGATATGTTGGATTTATGAATGCAATATTCTACGAACTATGAACATTTCCAATTAATATGCAACCAAATAGGTTTAAGAGATGCACCTAAAAAGGGAAACATGAAAAGAAAAAATTGTTGTCAGCTCAAATTTTATTGCTTTAGTCAAATGAGTTCCATAGCAGCAAATTGCTAGCATCATAACTCAACTAAATGGTATAATCATATAATACATCAATTGATAAGTTAAAAAAAAAAAAAATAATGAGGCAAGAAAATCCATTGAGAAAAAAAACTAAAGAAACTAAATAAGAAATGAATAAGTAGGTTCAAGATATCTCCCAATGCACTTGTCTTCTCTCTCTCTCCTTGTACTTGACTAAAAGGAGAGAGAGAGAAGAGAGTTTCTAATGAGAGCGAGAGAGTCAATAGAGAGGAAAGAGAATTAATAACAGACCGACTTTTAATTTTAGCATTTGGCACGTTTAATACAGGGATGAGGAGTATTACAAGGAATAAGTTGTCATCATATTTTGCTATTTCCTATGATTCAACGTAGCCACCATGTCTCGCGGTCACCAGAAATTAAAGAAGAAAATTTAAAAAGCAACACTTCCACCCTAACCCCAGACTCAGTAATGGTTGTGCATGGAAATAGAGAACCACGACAAAGGGGACAAGTTAAACGCTTGTATCCAAGCCATCTATCTAAGCAAACTCTGTGAAAAAAATGATCACATCTCAGCTGTCTAATCTCTTCTCCTTCCCCAATCTCGCACAGACACACTGCACATTCTACTTCTTCCCTAGTCCCCGGCTTGCGCTTGTAGAGGTTTATGCTCAACTCTTCACTAATTTCAGGCATGTCATGCTCATAATACTGCTTGGAGAATGAATGAAAAAGAAAGGAACTTAATACCACCCGTTTGAAGAAGGTAGTAATCGAGATTACATAATGAATCCAAACCAGGGATGCATAGTAATCGAGATTACTCTATCCGATGTGGGACTAAGGCCAAAGGTTTTAGATACCAGTTCAAGGGGCCGAGACTATGAAACCCTCCTTGGACTCCCCACGGTGCGAGAACAAATTCGTGAGGGTCTGGCTCCCCAAAGCGAACAATATCCTTTGTGTGGAGTCAAGTTCCCACATTAAAAGTGTACCACTACAACACATGAGTTGTAGTGGTACACTAGTGTTAGCTCCAGAAGCATATAAGGCATTAGTGGGAGGAAACTCTATCTGATGTGGGACTAAGGCCAAAGGCTTTAGATACCAATTCAAGGGGCCAAGACTATAAAACCCTCCTTGGACTCCCCACGTACAGTGCGAGAACAAATTCGTGAGGGCCTGGCTCCCCAAAGCGAACAATATTCTTTGTGTGGAGTCAAGTACCCACAAAAATTTATAAGTATTACAAATTTATTAGGATTAATACTAAAGACACATAAAAATGTACAATTTTGTATCACAACTTGTTACGTTGCAAGTTGTAAGTGATGAAAGAGTGATAGTAGGTCATGTGGAGACACACTTTTACCCCTCACAACTCACCACGTGGCCATAAAAGTGCACAAAATTGTGTATTTGTTATAATTGTTTTGGGGGCGGGGAGGGGGAGGGGAATTTTTTTCTTACATGGCAGCGTTAACGATTAGTTCTTACTTATTAGTATATAATCTACAGAAAGCAACAAATATATAATCTAAACCTAAAATGAATCAAGCTCCCGAATTCAAATTGTTATGACCAACCAACAGCTTAATACCACTCAAAATAATAATAATAATAATAATAATAATAATAATACCAAATAATTACTGTTGGATAGGCTCATTTGTAATTAGAAATTGCAACATATTACCTATTTGTTTTCAGGCAACGTCATGGGACCCCAATGTTGATTTCGCTGAAGACGACGTGATGGAAATATCGTTAAAAACTGTCCAATGTACCTTCTACAATTCGAGGTGTCAATGTTTGACACAATCCGCAAGTATGACACGAACACGACATGAGCTTTTAAGAGTAAGGGTTGGGGCTTAACGGGTTCAATTTATAAATGACAATGTTATGAATACCGTTTCGGAACCCATTTAGGTTTGTCTAATGGAACAAAATATTTTGATACCGATTTATTTCGGAGTACCATTTCAAGGTATTTCGGGGTTCTTTAAAATATATATATATATATATATATATATATATATATATATATAACACATAAAATTATCAATTCAAAAGTGTTACTAAATATCAAATATTACAAATCATTTAATATTAAGCCTTAACATCAATATCACATTCAAGATTTATAACAAGTCATGATTACTTACACAATAGTAATTAATAAAATAATCCCATAAAAAATTAAATAAAATAATACATTTACTGATTGCTATTAATATAGTGATTTAAAAAGAAAATCTTAATAAAGGGGTTTAGATTTTTTTTTTAAATTCATATTTGAGTTATTATGTAAATAAATGACTTTTTTTAAAGCAAAATTTTGTAAATAAATGAATATTTTGGGAATTTGGGATAATTATAATCATGATTCATGAAACTTCTAGGAAGCCCTACTACCACCTATTCCCACGTGCATTGAGCCATTTTCTTAATATATTACTTTTCAAAGCTCTATTTGTCATTTTCAAGTCTCATAAATGAAACTCTCTCACCGTGGAATTTTCAGAGAGTACAGACAACTTAGACAAGCCTTGAAGAAGAGACTTCAAATGGTAAGCAAATTTATGGAAAATGCTGGAACCACATAAAATAGCACAATTTTGTACTATAATTCGCCATGTGACGAGTTGTGATTTGTGAAAGTATGTCCCCACATGGCCCACAGATACTCCTTCACCAGTTACAACTCGTCACATGGTAGTTGTAGTACAAAATTGTGTAATATTTGATGGTCCTAGCATAACTTCAAATTTACTTCCACTTTGTCCACCATACTGCTAAAGCTTGGATTTCTACTTTCTTCTTCTTCTTTTTCTCTGGTTTTTTTTTTCCCTAACATATCATTTGGTAATGTCAAGTTCATGTTTGAAATAAGATGAAAAAATTCAAAAAAAAAAAAAAAAATCAAAGTGCATGCCGGCCGAATGAATTGATTTTTTTTTTTTTTTTTTAAAGCCAAAATCTGGTACCAGTCGAAATTTTCCAAAATTGGCCGAAATGGCCGGAACACCCCGAAATAGGCCGAAATTTGACCCGAGTGGAACGGGAGGTATTATGGTACTAGTTTGCATGCCGATACGAAATATTCATCAATAACAATGATAAATGGATCAACTTAAAAGTGAGGTGATAATAAATGTGTTAGAAGCGGGTCAACCCACGTGACCTGCAATTGACACACCAATTTATTCATGTTAATCTGAAATGATCATTTAACAATAATTTGTTTAACTCGTATAACAAATAAATATTAATTTATTTTAGATTTGTCAAATATCTTTTATATACAACCTATACTTTAAACTTTAAAAAAAGTGAGTAAGAGCACTTGCATTAGTAAGTGCAAAATAGTGCAAAATAGAAAAAGTGTTGAGATGTGCACATTTTTAACCAAAAAAAAAAAAACACCCACATCAGTGGGTGTAAAATTGTGCATAAATGCACAAGTGCTACAGTAACTGTGCATATATGCATGGTTACTGTAGCTCATGCATTTAATATTTTAGTTTTTTTTTTTTTTTGTTAGTGTTGGGTATATGAGAGAGAGGAGTAGCGAGTGAGGAAATAATAAAAAATTGTAAAAGAATGAATATTTTATTGAATTAATGCGTAGAATAGATAGACTAATGTGGGTATTTTGTAAAAATGAGTGTGTAAAATAGAAGGAAAATTTTACACTTACTGATGCGGTTGCTCCAATTACAAAAATATACAAGTTTTAATCGTAAGTTGAACATTCGGAACATGGCCAATAAAATTCATAATTTTAAAATTTTATATCTTTCTTAATGTTACAAAGAGTTTAGCATTTTGGAAAATCAAATAGTAAATTATTATTTTGAAATTTTCCCTTTTCATTTTGATCTGCAGGCATAAACTTGCTAGCTTTTTCTTTCAATTGATTTTCCAAAATTTCAGATATTAATACATGGTCATATATATTTGTTTTGGTGCGCTGTATCTTTCACATTTGTTGGTGGTTCATGTTTTTTTTTTTTTTTTTTTTAATTTCCATAAATTTGGTCATTCACAGACATCACTATTAGTATAAGGCCTTAATACATTAGCTTCTCTTCAAGCACTGTGTACAATAATTAAGATTTCAATAATCTGCTTCATCTGCTCTCACGGTATACCTCACCAAATTACAAATTTTACCGATATCTAGTTGCCCTCAATTTAAGCCAAGGGAATCGTTGTCCCGTGTCTTAAAGGGCTATTTTATAGTATTTTCATATGGGAGAATAGCTGAAATTAGTGCAGAAAAAAAGTTTTAAGTACTTTTCACTTTTCATCTCTTCATTTTACTTGGTCTTTTTTCTTTTCAACTAGTTTGAGTTGCATGTGCAAGGTACGTGCTTGCCAATATATTGGGTACTTAAACGTAAGTCCTTAACTTTAAAATTTTGAAATTAACACCTTGATTCAGTGTTAACTTTCAGTTTTTATCTCATAGTCTATATCAGTGTAAAAATTAACAGTTTAGTGGGAAAAAAAAGTCCCAAAAAACCCATAATAATCTATGTTGTAAACCCAAAAATCCCATAAAAGAAGAAAAGCCAATACATGAAATTTAAAAAACCTTGACAAAGTACTGCTACCAAATATAGTTAGACATGTCCATGGTTCAAAGAGCTCTTAAAAGCACTATGCTAGAAGTTGATAATATGTAATTCACATTAGCAGCCTAATGAGTTTGTCTGTAGATCTAAACTTCATCTAAACAACACTAAGATTTCCTACCATTATGAACCACTTGATTTTATTGCACTTCATCTTCCACTCTTGTTCTTATCAAAAAAAAAAAAAAATCTTCTAGTCTAGTAGAAAACTTTAGCACCAAGCCAAGGAAGGGTGCTTACACATCTTCTGTGAGAGGAACCACTTGATTTTGCTCTACCTCTTTGATATGCTTGTTGCATCAACCTCTCTGCTACCTGTTCCAGCTCTTGGATTGGTTTAACCATAGCAACAACCTCTAAGAAAATGGGAAAGAATCAGAGAGTTGAAAGGTTAGGATTACCTACACATTTCATTAATTTAGAAGTCAAGAAAACACTTGACACCCATTCAAAAATTGATGAAACAAGAAATAACCTATTTTCTTTCAGTAATTAATAAAAATTCTAGATTAATCTCCCTTACATTAGTAAAGAGGTAGAGTGCAATGAACAGTTTTTGAATTAAGACACAATATCCAGTTTTGGCTTTTCGCAATACACAAGGATCTCAACAAGAAGGGAATTTTTTTTTTTTTTTTTTTTAAATTACAAAATCAAAAAGCATGGCAAACCTCATTTGTGAGTTGTGACCATCCCACAATTCGTCACTAGCAAGATAAGAAACTCAAGGGAGCCATCAATCTTTTCCTCCTGCAATTTCTATAAAATGTCAGTGGCTAACGACGCAAAAATATAAATGAGAAGCATGGAAAGAGGCACTCTTAACCTGACTAGATGTATCAATTTGGATAGCTCTCTTAGATAGGGACTTGTAATAATATTAGACTAAACAACATTCCTTTAGCAGAATGCTAAAACGCAAATGTAGGTGCATTGAGATATGCCAATATACATTTACATTTTCAAATTAGCATTGATTGGTGGGATATTTAAAATGGTTTAAACAAGGATTAAAAGCTACTGATTCTAGTTTATTTTTGTTTTTCCCTACTTTCCTTAGGCTGGGATGCTAAAAAATTAAATAAAAGCATACTTGATTCATTTAAACATAACCATTCCATATCACATTTGACATGATAGGGTTTTTTCACTTCAAGTTGTTTACAAGTCGTGCAATTTTCTCTACATATTAGTGAACTTATATAATCTGGTTCATTTGATTAAGATGGCAGTGCAAGGCAATTGGATGTAGGATATGCCTGCCTTTTCTTTCCATTATGTACTTCTGGAGCTAGGAGTGGAGAGCAAATATAATAATATTGGTGCTACTGTAGAATTTTATGAATTACTCACGGTAGTGCTACCGTAGAAAATACTTTATTTGAGAATGGTGATGACAACTGAAGGAATTGAGTATCCCTCCTAAGAGAGTTTGGATGCTTAAAGGCAGGATCCATTCATGACAAGTGACTAAATTCTATGCTAGACATCAATTTAGCACAACCTTCCTCTTTTATCTATTCTTCAAACCATTGTAAAAAATATATATATCTATACACACACACACATCATATGACACTATAAGCAAATACACCATTTTCAAATTGGTAGAATCAACAACAATTACCATATGAGTCATCTATATAATGAGTCACCAAGTTTTCTCCCAAATTATGGCCAACTCATCTGAAAATTTATATAAGACAAAAATTAGCTCATTAACAATAAAATAAGTTAAGCCAAACATTCAAGCTCACTATAAAAATAAAAATTTGAAATATCAAATACCAAAATTTCAAGGAACTAAGTTTAGAGCTCACTCAACTCAGCATGAGATTTCATTTCATGCACTGTGAATAATGGTCGATGATTATCATGCTGTCTCTAGCATCAATTGCATATGAGTTTCAAATAATTCCACCATTTCCATTGATTGAAGAACACAACCTCCTATTTAATCATAGACCCAAACAGTAACTGGAGAACCTATCATTCATTCATGATTTATACATTCGCAAGAAGCCACAATATCTGCTTATGGTGTAAGTGGCTCATTATGTCACTAAATTACAAATACCAATGATCTTTGATTGTCCCAATCAGAGGTCATGTAGTTTAAGCCCAAAAGGGTTTAAGATTGCTACATGTTCCAATGATTGAGATAAACATTTGGCACATCCTATGTAAAGGTCAAAATCATTTAAACTAGTATGTTCCCTCTATTTCCTTCTGTTTGCTGTTTTACTTTGAAGTCTGCTAATTGTTCATGATTTGTTCTCCTCTCTGCCATTTTTTTTTTCTTTCTGTATTTAGATATTTACCATATTCTTTGGCTAATGAATAATGATATCGAAAGAGTTTTGTTTCAAACCGTTAATTCATATTTTACTGCATAGATTTTGTGTATCTTCAACTTTTAGCTCTATTTTCTTGTAGTTCTTCCATGATGGTTAAATTTCTATTAGCACATCAAATATTTCTCAGAAAATTCAGAAAGTAATTTTTTTTTTTTTTTTTGGACTTCATTTGAATAATTACTTCCTCTTATGTTTTCATATTTTCTAATAATATCAACACTTATATTCTCCTTATTGTTGCACTATCTACATTGAAAATTTTGCAATACTAAAGTTGCTGTGTATGAGAGAGAAGAAGATTTCAGAATTTTTTTTCTACAAAACCAACTAGTTTCAAGCCAAAATTGGAAGCTCATTTTAGTTCCGATTTTGATGAAGTTTTAGTATGTTGTTCCTAATCAAGACAGCTTCGTATTGACCGGTGTTGTTGCTCGCTTGAATGCTAGCCACTTGGTGAGATCTTTTCTTCTTGTCACTGTTGGCATCCACCTTATTGCCTACTGTGATGAATAACTTTTTGTAATTCAAGAGTGATTTTTTTTTTTTCCTTGGTAGCCTCTAGCATTTGTTCTCGAGAATATTGTAGTGAACCCATTTTCTATAGTGAAAAATTTTACCGTACTAAGTCCTGTGGTTTTTCCCTTTTCATTGAAGGGTTTTCCGCGTAAAAAATTAGGGTCTTGATTGTGGGTTGCTGCTGAAATTTTTATTTATATTGGTTATTGTGCTTAGCTAATTTATTTGAAATATTCATTGAATTAGCACAGAGGGTAAAAGGATATAATTCCTAGTTGTGTGATATATTAATTGGCTTTTTTTCTCAACAAAGGATGATCTGTGGATTAGGCAATGTTTGGTGCCTAACATGTTTCATTCATCATACCCTAACGCCAAACTTTTTTCTGGTTATACAAATTAGATCTCTACATAGAGGTCAAGCCATTCTTGAAACTAAATCAGGTGACATCTCACTCTTTGTGCTAAGCTTGAGTTAATGATATACTCATCTTGAAGTGGAATCATCATCCAATCCATTTCCCTCGAAATAAAGAGGCATTTTCGTTCCTTTGTTCTCTATCTTTCCTTTTTCCTTCCTATCGCTTGAAGTAAAGAAATATTTGGGGCAAAACACATGTTACAGTACATTACCATTCTTCCTAGTAAATATAGATCCACAAGAAGAGAGAAAAGACTCTACCAAGTGCCAATAAAGTCCCTCTACACAACCGAATTGTTTATTGCCATGTGATAAATATGCTATGGGGCTATTATGTTAAATGCCACCAAGATTATGGCAATCAAAGTAAAGAGGTTTAAACCCCTTGAGGACGATAATGCTTTTCATTATTACTTATCAAAAGCAAAAGAAAGTTATATTGGTGTTATGTTGACTCTGTAGAAACGTTAATGCTTCATAGTTGTTTGGGAAAAACAAAAGTGGTTGTTGCACTCAACATTACCTTTGAAACAAAGGTGTATAAGGCCGTTGTTAATTGATGTAAACACATAATTTAAGAAATAGTAACAAATAGACAGATACCAGACTTGATGTTAATCACTACGCATACAAACATTCATACTGTAAGCAACTTGGCTCAAATCAAGGCCCAATTCCTTGCCAAAACACTCCGGAAATTACTTTTGCAGTCACGAAATTTTTTGTTTATTTGCCAATAAACTATTATCCTCTCAATGTTTACATATATGGACAAGCATTCCTTATTAAAACAGCCTATAGTATATTGAATCCTGAGAATTTACTTACCTTGGCTGTCAAGCAGCAATGGCTTTCACCATGGTAATGGGGAGAAGCACTGTATATGGTGGTGTATTAGTATTACACAGGGAAAAAAAAGTCTTAAATACATATGCAATTTGCTGTCACCTTGAGTATATTAGTGAATAGTGCAATTACCATTGGAAAAAGGGAAATTTGATATTGTCTCATTGATTTCTTTTAAATAATTTATATGCATATTGTCCACTGACCTTTTTAGAGCTGCATCCAAGTCATGCTCTGTCTTACAATTGAAAGCGTCATCGAATCCGAACTCTTTAGTAAATCGACCTTGTTCAAATAAAAGCAGGACATCTATTACAATTTAAAATTTATTTAATTAAAAATTCTACATCCCTGCTTTAAAAACAGAGATTGAAGCATGCATATCAGCTTAAAATTTGGGTCCAAATAAGTAAAATCATAAAACAGGGTGAGGACTAGGAAAATTTGAATAATGTTTCAGAATAATATTCAAATTTGTGTTAAAATACTTTAAATGTCTAACCAGAGGCAAAGAAATAACAACTCATTAAGGGAGGAAAACAAAATATATGCTATGTTAAGAATTCATTCAAAATCGATGTTAGTAAAGGTGATGATTTAATCCGAAGATCAAGTTATATGTTCTTTATTGTTGTCACAAATATTAATTGAATTATTGAATAAAAACAATATTGTTGGTAGCACCTTTGTACCTGTCAGAACAAATAATCCGAAGATTCCAATTATGGTTGATGTACCTTTTCTTTGCTTCTAGTACTTCGAACAACAACATAAATATTAGAGTTTGTGCTCTAAAATCCAATTTACTGTCATATTTTAAATAATAAAATTGTTTAATATATGAGATTATTTGTACATGAATTAATTGGACATTATTATATAATCCTTAAGATGTATTGTATGTGATTTAGTTACAGAAAATATAAATCACAAGTTCTTTGTAAACTAAAAAACGTAGTTCGTAATCGGTGATGAAATTGAGTGTTTCATTTGCGAAAAGTGTAACATGTCAACTAAGATGGTTTGTCATGATCATAGAAGTGAAAAATTATAGTCAATATGTTGGTGTGTAAGACATATTGAATTAAGCCGTTGTGAGATTAATTATTCAATTAACAATTGCCACATGAATAATAAATCTCACGACTTCTATTTTCATAAACTCTCAATCATGAGAAGATTGTGAACCCAATCATAAAATGTAGATTGTTTTGATATACTGTGAGTGGGATCTAATCTAAACCGTCAAAATCTCAGTATGTTGGGTAATCACTCGAAGTCTTGAGAAAACACATATTCTCAAGATGGAATCCATGATCTCTTTCTATATAGACACGAAATATTCTATTGAGATAAGTTTATTAGGAACTGTTAGGGGGACCACGAATTGACTCCCTACAACCACTCTAAAAACAGGCCCGCGCAGTATGATGTCAAAGGTCATAAAAGATTTGAGCTTGTCCTCCTTATCACCAATTAGTTTTGAGGTGGAATAGCATAGCTCACAATCCGAATACCATAGCCATGGTCATGGGTTTGAGTCACGGGAGTGTCATTGTGATGGAGGGATTGTTGGAGGACCACAATTTGACTCTCTACAACCACTTTAAAAACAAGCCTGCGTGATGTGATGTTGAAGGCCATAAAAAATTTGAGTGTGTCTTCCTCTTCACCAATTAGTTTTAGGTGGAATGACATAGTTCACAGTCCGACAAGAACAAATTATTCAAGGTGCTGGGCTCAACCGTTTTAGCAAAGAGTTACTAAAGTTTATATTTAATGAAATTATGTTTCATAAAATATATAAATAACTAACATATTACATTAGAGACTCAAGGAATAAATTAATGATTTACAAAGTAGTAGTTTAGTATGACTTTGTTCGCTATGAATGTTTCATGGAGGTGTCAAATCGTATTATATTAAAGTTTTGAGATATAATTTATTAATAAAGCTTAAAGTGCAATTATATTTCTATAGTAGTATTTGTTATATAATTAATGATAACCTTGAGCTTATTAAGAGTTGATGGAAGCCTGAAACTCATTGGAGCTAGAGGCTTATTTGTCCATTTTGCTCTCATCTCAAATCACATACTAAAATCCAACCAAAAAGGAGAGCCCAATTAGATAATTAGTTGTTTATTTAATAAGATTAAATAAAAGTAGAGAAAACAATTTTCTCTTTTATCTCTCTAGAATAGATATTTTCAAAAAAAAAAAATGTATGTAAAAACTAATTGAGGGATCACACATCTTGGGTACCATGTGGAATTGAGATGAAGATTGAAGGTCTTCTCAATTCTTTTTTTTTTTTTTTTTTTTGAATTTCATTACATTAAGATACACATTCTATTCAAGGTAGTATGTTATCTCTCATGAATGAAGTAAATTCTTTCGATAAAAAACTTGTTTATAATTTTTTGTTTATAAATGAGCCAAACTTGAGCCTTAATTTTTTAGATTTGTTTAATAAACGAGCTGAGCCCAAGCAAAAAATAAATAAATAAATAAATTTATAAATTTATGAACAGGCTCATGAACAATAGAGCTTAAGTTGCACTTAGGTTGGTGTATGTGTTTGGTAATAAGCTTGATATGTGCTTGAAAAATAAACTCATATCATACTAAGTATTTAATTAATTGGGAGTTGAGGCCACATGTCTAAATCAAATGGACTTAATAATATACTTAATATGTTTTTGACGATATTTTTATATTGGATCTCAAGTTCAAAAGCTTGATCTTGAGCTCAAAAACTTTATATGAAGCTTGAGTTTGAGGTCAAGCTTGACTAATAAATCAAGCCAAGCCAAATCGAACTTAAACTTTTTAACTATCTAATAAACTTAAACATAATTTAAAGGCTTGGTTCAAGCTCAAGCTGAACTTGAGCATTCAATACTCATAGAACTCGAATTGTTTACAACCTAAGTGTGTGAAAAAACAAGTGTGTACTAATAATGAGTCTAAATCTTCTGTATCACAAAATATGCTCCCCTGCATGTACCATCAATATAGATATAAAAGCAGAGACCTCACGTGAGAGTGCATGAGGTCCTGCCACATGGCACTCTAATATTGCATTTAACCATTTTTACCTTTTTTTCATTACTTTTTTTTTCCGTTACCCAATAGATCATAGTAACTTATTTTTACTATTATATAAATTTAGCATTTTTTTACCTATTTTTATTAAGTTTTTTTTTTTTTAACTATTACCCAATAGATCATAGTAATTTTTTTTTACTATTATATAAATTTAGCATTTTTTACCTCTTTTTATTAATTTTTTTTTACTGTTACCTAATAGATCATAGTAACTTTTTTTTACTATTATATAAAATATGGGCTATTCTTGACAATTAGACAAATTAGACCAAAATTTATTCACTATAAAATGGACTACCTTTTAAAAGTAGACCAAATTTTATGAAAAACGCAAGCTCAGTTCTTACCTTACATATTATGACCCCAGTTTGACCATTCCCACGTGTAAATCAAAGCAAAAATTCTTACCATCTTACAAACTCTCTTCTTCCCCACCCCCCCCTCCCCCTCCCCTAAACGTATAGATGATACTTCTAGAAAATCTCATTCTCATGAAATCATGTCTTCATTTTTCCCCAATTTCAATTCAATGTGCTTTTGTCTATTAATAATGTTCTATGCAATTTATGCAAACAAACTCTCTGTCATCGACCAATGCAACAAAAATATATATAAATCTTAAAATCCCTGAGGTTGCTGAAATAATTGACAAGTGCATATTTCTAAAATTTATAATAACAAAAAAGTCTAATAAATATCATATACTATCTTACAAAATGCCATTAACTTAATATTTTCTTTAAAAAAATAAAATGATAGGAATGGTAAAAAAAAATGATCCTGTACAAGAAATACCAAAAATACATGCAAAACAATTTTCATCGAAGGATTTATCTTTAAATAATATGAAAACAATAGTAAAGATAAAATGCATTGAATGAGATCCTACGAAACAGGTTTGTTAATCAGTTCAAATTATACTCATCATTTACGTAAAAAAATAATAATACATCATATTATTTACATTAAAAAAAATAATACATATTAATTTCAAAGTTCAATGCAAGATGTGAACTGCTAGGGTATTGCAATAATAAGTAACACTGATACAACAATAGGTTGGTATTACATTTTGTGCATACTTTGTGAAAGGAATGTCAAACCACAAGCAAAATCATTTTGGCTTGCAAAATGTGAGACAAAAATAAATCTTTATATCCCAAAGTTAGAGACACTCACATTAACTACATACTCTCCAAATATTTACAATATATTTATCTCACTATAACTACTATATATATACAATTGCAAACTATTTCAGATACATGATTCAAATTGAAGTTTTTGATGTAACTAACAAAGCAAATTTTGTGATATTTGATCGAGATGCCGAGAAAATCCAAAATAAATCTGCAAGGGATCTTGTTGAAAAATAAACTGAGATATAACTTATTTAAATTATTATAAAAATATTGATAACGTGATTTGAAAAAAAAAATTAGGAAAAAAATGGATTTCTCTACTTCATTTGAATGAATTCATTCTAAATGATGGTTTTGAAAATTACATAGTTGCTAAGATTTTTTATGCACCTTCAAATGATAAAAAGGTATGGAAGAAAAAAAAAATAAAGAATTCAATATGCTATATTTATTCTTTTTGCTACACTATTCCAAAATTAACAAAAATAAAAAATAAAAATATTTACAAAAAAAGTCACATCATTGAAATTTAAGATAAATGCAAATACCTATGAAAAATTTTAGCAACAAAGTCCAAACTTTGTAAGATCTGATCAAGAATCTCTCGATGTCAATTCATTAGTGATTAACACAAATGATGCAACAAAAGGAAAAAAATGATGAAAGCTCAAAAATTGAACAAATATGGACGGACTAAACTTAAACGTTGAAGATGGAGAAACTAACGATAATAGTAAGCGTCACCATACTGCAATAACAAAGATTGAAGAAACAAAAAAAAAAAAATCGTAATGAAGCTTTTTATTTCATCATATAATAAAAATCAATAATATAGAATGAATTAATATGTTTTTATCAACTTTTATTATACAATATTACTCGAAGTTGTTTTAATTATTGTTCTTTATTTGAACAAAATAATTATAATAGTTATATGTGTTTAATTTATAATTGTTACTTTTTATGATAAATTCATTATTAACAAAGTTTTATAATAAATATGTTATAATATATGCATTATATTTTCCTAAAACAAATTTACATAAAACATTATAACAGTATCCGTGCATCACACGGAAAACTTACTAGTTAATTAAAAAATGACAGGCATCTCTTCTTTTTCTTTCTCAAACTAACAAAAGTTAATGCCTCAAGCCGCTGACACCTTCCACCTTCAACCTTTCTCTATCGACTTCCCCTTTGCTCACTTTTTATCCACAGCTCAACTGCTTAAAGAAGCACTATTCTGTTTAATCAATCATCACATCCCAATTTTTTAAGCTATGGGTAATTTCTTCTTGTTTGAGTTTTTGGGTTTTGCTATGGGAAATTTCTTAATTTCTTCTCTTTGGGGATTTTTCATAGCAAATCTTGATGTCAATCTGACGAAAGAGGATGAGGCCAGGATCGGAGACTGACTTCAACCTGTGGTTGCACTTCGTCTTCGAAGCAAACATTGATTTCGTAAACAAGTAGGTGTCTTATCAAATGGTGACCCTTTGGGAGTTTTGT
This sequence comes from Quercus glauca, assembly GCA_023736055.1. NCBI lineage: Eukaryota > Viridiplantae > Streptophyta > Magnoliopsida > Fagales > Fagaceae > Quercus > Quercus glauca. The sequence goes on from CM043324.1 coordinate 47,301,488, forward strand.
TGTTTGGTGCTAAGCAATCTGGTGGGTTGTGTTTAAGTACTAGTAGAAGCAGTGTTAGGCTAGTGCTGTAGTGGTATTAACATCGTGGTTATAAGCTTAGAGAGATGGGTTTGTGGGTCCGCATGAAGGTTATTAACCCATAACTAAATTTGTATGGATATTGGGTTTTTGATTTATTTCATATATGGACTATTTATGGTTTTTTTTTTAATTATTTTTATCAAATTTCTAAATTCATGTACGTATAGAAATTTTTTTCCTCTCTTGTGATAGCTTCTTTGGTGGTGGTGCAGTCTTTGAGAAAAAGAAATAAATTAATGGAGGTGGGAGGTTTTAGTAACTTCATACATTAACTTTCATTAAAACCAGGGGCGGAGCCACATAGTGGCTTGAGGGGGCCGAGGCCCTTGCAAAAAAAAAAATTTTCCCATTAGAGTAGGGAGAAAAAATAATTGAGCCCCCCAACATTTCACATCCGGCCCCCCTACCCGTTTCTCACCCATTTTCCCAGCACCCAATCAAAAATTAGGAACACCTCAAATTAAAAAAAAATTTATATATCTGTTCTACTTTCAAGAAAAAAAAAAAAAAAAAAAAAAGCACAAAACAAATTTGAACTAAAATCTGAAAAAAAAAAAAAAAAAAAAAAAAAAAAAAGTAACAGAGCAAACCAAGCCCACGGCGAGCCCAAGCTCGCTCACAGCCAGCCCACGGATTCTCAACCAAAAAGAAAAAAAAAAAAAAACCAGTACAGGCACGTTGCGTCGTCGCTGGCAGTCGCAGAGAGTTGAAATCCATCCCATCAGAGAAATCAATCCCCAAATCCCCAATACTAAAGCTCATCAAACCCCCAATTCCCCAATACTACTCATCAAACTCAGCAAACTAAAACAAACAGAGTGTTTATCAAAAAAAAAAAAAAACCCCCAATACACAAACCAAACCCCCTAACCCAGTAACCCACTTACCCACGGACCGTTGACATCGCCGTCTCTGCCAGACTGCCTCTGCTCCGGTGCTCGGCCTCCCTCAGACGGTGCTCCCTCCGGCGGTCCGGCCCTCCCTCAAGGTATTTCTCACTTTTTCTCTCTGACTCTCTCAGTCTCTCTCTCTTTATCTCACTGAACATTTGAATCTTTCTTTTCGCAGATCGTAGCGGACCAGGCCAGCGGTCATCGCCTCATCGCCATCGGACTCGGAGATCGCCTCATCGGCCATCGCCATCGGAGATCGCCTCATCGGCCATCGCCATCGGAGATCGGAGAACGCCTCATCGCCTCGCCTCTGCTCCGGTTTTCTCTCTAACTCTCTCTCACTCTCTCTCTCTCTTTATCTCACTGAACTGAAGGAAAAAATGAAAGAATATTTTATATTTATGATGTCTCTCTAACTGTCCAACTCTTTATTCTTATCTTTAAATTTTTATCTGTGATCTCAGATTCTCGTGTCTCTCTCTTGTCTCTTTTGATCTGTGCCTCACTGATTGGCTGATTTTGCCTTTTTCTGTTTTAACGTTTTTGTCTTTTTTTTTTTTTTTTTTTTTTTTTAAATTTGGCTTTATGTTATTACTTTTTATTGTTGGTCAGCCAGTGACTATTTTTTTTAATTTAGCTTTATCTTGTCACTTTTTGTTTTTGGTCGGTGACTCATTAGTGTTTAGTGAAATATTAATTGGCATTTAGTGTAACGTGTCTTATGATTTGTGATTGGTATTGTGAAATTTTTTGATTGCAGCTAGCTATTGATTAAAGCAATGTAATGTGCAACACATTACATTGCTTTAATTATTACAAATAAATTAAAACAAATTAAAACAATATAATTAAATCAATCAATATAACAAATTAAAGTAGTATAATTAATAGCAAATAAATTAAAGCAATATAGTTTATTGTTAAACTAAACAATAATAATTAAAACTATATAATTAAATTAACCAATGCATTATAAAAGACAAATTAATTAAATTATTTTTGTTTTTGTTTGAGGGGTTATTATTAATTAAAGTTGTATTAAAAATGGGTTGACTGTTTAAATTATAGTGAAAATTTTTTTTTTCTTGAGTATGAATAACATTCATATAACTAAATAAAAATTTCTAATTAAATTTTTTTTTTAAATTCTTTTCAGGTTAATTTTTGAGTCATATTCTTAAAGCTAAAAGAATTATGAGCAAACGAAAAACGATTGATGCATTCTTTAAGAAAAAAGATGTTAGCAATTCAGAAATTAGGACACCTGTGGCTGTAGAAACAAATGTTAATACTTCAATGCCTGATGAACATCCCTCCAAATGTCCAAAACTTCAATTTGAAGAGATAGATCGTGATCCAGGATCACGTAAACAAATATGTGAATTTCCTATCAACAAACAAGATGAAATCCGACGAGCTTATCTCATAGAAGGTCCATATCAACCTGTAAATATAGAATATCCATATAGTGATGATACTCATCGTCGTCGATTTCAACCTTCATGGTATAGTTCACATAAGGATTGGTTAGAATACTCACCTTCAATGGATGCGATATATTGTCTACCTTGCTACCTTTTTAGTAAGAAACCAATAGGTCGTCCCGGATCAAATGTATTCATTTCAAGAGGTTTTAATAATTGGAAAAAAGTGAAAGATGGAATGAATTGTCCTTTAATTCGTCATGAAGGGAAAGAACCAAACTCCCCACATAATAATTCTATGAAATGTTGCGATGATTTAAAGAATCATTCACGGCATATTGACAAGCTGATTGAGAAATAAACGTCAAAAGAATTAGAGAATAATCGATTACGGCTCAAAACCTCAGTAGAGTGTGCTCGATGGTTAGCATTCCAAGCTTGTGCTTTTAGAGGTCATGATGAAAGTCTTGATTCAAAAAATAGAGGTAATTTTATTGAATTGATAAAATTCACATCAATTTTCAATGACAAAATAGCTAGTGTTGTCTTGGAAAATGCACCAGGAAATGCCAAATATACATCACCCACAATTCAAAAAGAGATTTTGCATATTCTTGCTAGTAATGTGCGAAATGCTATTCGTGAAGAAATTGGGGATGCAAAATTTTGCATTCTTGTTGATGAAGCTCGGGATGAGTCGAAGAGAGAGCAAATGGCCATCATTTTGAGGTTTGTTGATAAAGAAGGTTTCATTAAAGAGCGTTTCTTTCAGGTTGTGCATGTTAGAGACACTACTGCATTGACTTTAAAGAATGAGATATGTGCTGTCCTTTCTCATTACAACCTCCACATTGAAAATATTCGAGGTCAAGGATAAGATGGGGCTAGTAACATGCGTGGTGAATGGAATGGATTACAAGCTCTTTTTCTTAAAGATTGCCCATATACTTATTATGTACACTGTATGGCTCATAGGTTGCAATTAGCTCTAGTTACAGCATCTAGAGAAGTAAAAGTTGTTCATCAGTTCTTTGATCATTTGGTTAATATTATCAATATTGTTGTTGGTTCTAGTAAGCGTAATGATGAATTACAACATGCTCAATCAGAACAAGTTGAGAATATGATTGCTTCTAATGAAATTGAGACTGGAAGAGGGGTAAACCAGATTGGTACTTTGCAACGAGCTGGAGATACTAGGTGGGGATCTCATTTTCATTCTATTTGTAGTTTGATTAACATGTTTGATGCTACTTGCAAAGTTATCAACACTATCTCTGAGGAAGGGGCTAACTATAAACAACGCGGTGATGCCGATGGAACTTATCAGGTATTAACATCATTTGAATTTATTTTAATCTTGCATTTGATGAAAGAGATAATGGGAATTACTAATGTTCTTTGTCAAGCTTTGCAACAACGTTCTCAAGACCTTTTAAATGCCATGCATTTAGTTTCAACTACAAAATCACTTATTCAAAAGTTGAGAGATGATGGATGGGAGCCTTTACTTGCTAGTGTTATAGCATTTTGTGAGCAACATGAAATTGATATTCCTGATATGAATGCTCATTACACTAAAGGTCGAGGTAGATATCGTCGTCAAGATGAAGATTTAACAATGGAACATCATTTTAGAATTTGCATATTTACAGTTGCAATAGACTTTCAATTGCAAGAATTGAAAAGTAGATTTGGTGAGTTAACAACGGAACTTGTCATTCTTAGTTCAGCTTTAAATCCCAAAGATGCTTTTAGATTATTCAAAATTGCTCATATATGCAATTTAGTTAAGAAATATTATCCTCAAGATTTTACTGAACATGAACAAGAACTTTTGGAGTCTCAATTGCAACATTATGAGCTTGATGTGATAAAACATCCAGATTTTCAGAATATGAGTACAATTTCCGAGCTATGTAGGGGATTAAAAATTTCAGGAAAGTCTAATGTCTATTTTTTGATTGATAGACTTATTCGTCTTGTGTTGACCCTTCCAGTTTCTACAGCAACTACAGAACGAGCTTTCTCAGCTATGAAGTTGTTAAAAACAAGACTTCGCAATAGAATGGAGGATGAGTTTTTGGCAGATAATATGATAGTTTATATAGAGAAGGAAATTGCAGGGAATTTCACTATAGAGATGATAATGGATGAATTTTATTCCATGAAAAATCGTCGTCAGGCATGATTTGATCCGGTTGATGACCCGACCTGACTTGAATAATGTTGCATGGTTTTTAATGGGAGATTTACTGAGGCTTAGTCCATGGAGCGGAGGCTTGGGTAGACAAAAAATTTTTGACCCGTTTTGTAGCCCATTGTGAATCCTGTGCGCAGGATATAAAAGCCTTTTTTTGTGATTAGGGTTTTGTCTTGTTGTTGTTTTTGAGAAAGAGAAACACTGTAGCAACACATTGTAATTTTTTTTGATAATAGTGAAATTCCTGCAACTCTGTGGACGTAGGCAAATTGCCGAACCACGTAAATACTGTCTTGTGCGTGTGATTGTTTTTCTTTTGGCATTTAGTATATTTATGTTACAACCCGGCCCCCCCATGCATTTATTCCTGGCTACGCCCCTGATTAAAACGTTAGGCTTTTTTTGTTAGTTTGAGAAAAAAATAAATAAATAAATGGATGCCAGTTTTTAATTAGTGATACATGGAATTGTAGAGCATATTTTGTGGGTCAGAGAATTTGAACTCCTAATAATAACTCACTCGAAGCAACATATACGAAGGGTTTTGCAATTTATTTTTTGTCTTCTCTCCTTACTGATTTTTCTGTGTTTAAACCCAGTTATGCCTACTTTTTTACATTTTTCATGTATGTTTTGCATGTCTTTTGCTATTGGCCAATTGGGTATGGATTGAGATCCGTGCAATACATAGCTCTAATTTCAACCCTTAATATAATCTAATGGCTACATTGAATTGACACGTCATCGATCCTTGTCATTTTTTTTTCTCTTCGTTTTTTCACCTTTCTCTCCTTCTCTTTAGATATACCAAATTTTAAAAATCTCTCTCTCTCTCTCTCTCTCTCTCTCTCTCTTCAACCAGAAAAATTTGTGGCTGAATCCCTTTTCTCTTCATCGCCGAATCTCCATGGTTGCAACCAGCAACCACCGAGTCCTGTACACCACCACCTTCGGTGCTATTTGGTGTGGCGTTCTCCTCTTTTAAGGCCTCTCTCTCAAGCCCAGTCGATCTTCTGCTTGCACCTACGCCACTATTGCTGGCAGCGCTTCTCACAAGCATCACCACCACTCATGATTGCCGAGTTCCCACTCTCTTTCCCTCTAATTTCTTTTTTATTTTATTTTTCTTTTTGTTTCTCATTTTGTTTGCTTTTTTAAACGTGGCGAAAAGTTTGAATTTTCTTGGGTTTGAAAAATGGATATGGAAGAATGTACTCTAATTGAACAGAAAACTGCATGCTTGTAGTTGTGTGTATGGGTCTCTTTGCTTTGGCATTAAGGAAATTTTGACATCAAATTTATTAATTTTATTTTTCTTTCCTTGATTTCTTTACCAAAGATTCATTCCTTTCTCTCATTTTTGTTTTATAACACTAAAGATTATCACTTAGTATCTTTCATTGAAATACTACTATGCTTCTTAGTTTAATAATATTTCTTAGTTTGAATTAGTTTTCTATCATTCCCTTTAGTTTGTTGCTATTGTGGTTTGGGTTTCATAGTGGTTCATTATTTTGGAAATGCACATAAGATGTTTGTAAAAATTTATGTTCAAAATTGATGTGAGGTTAATTTATTTTATATGCATACTATGCAGTCTTGATGACGATTCATCAAATTGAGAAATGCACCAAAATAGTCTCTGAATGGGCTGTTTCCCTTCACTTCCTACTCACGGAAGAGAAGGATGTAGCTGAGGTGAGGAATAGAGTGCAGGAAGATGGTCAAGTTCTTGTGTTTTCAATTTCAATTGGCCATTCCAATTCCAATTTTGGCTGTGGGGAATGCAAGAATTGGTTGACGGCTTTGTCAACAATAATGAGGACAGACAAGTTTTTGTATTTATCATCATAAATCGTGTAAAAGGGGAAAAAAATGAAGTATGTAATGGATTTGTCCAAGTCATTGTGTTGTGCCATTTGTTGTTGCTATGTAATTGAATCACTGAGCAAGTTGCATCTGTATGTTGTAGCTAATTTTGTGTTGATGAATAGATGTATACAATTCTATTTCTATTAATAGCTTTCTTTGTGTATGAATATACATAAACCAAGTACTAAAATTTTGGATAACTTAAAAACACAAATTACATCTAGGTGTTCACACTTTACATGGATTTTATTTTTGTGAAAACAAGGATTATGTGATGCCTCAACCCTACTAACGTAAATAGTTTGGGAAGTGGATTTGGGCTCCAAATTTACTTGTTGGTGGGTTTCTTCACAGTCCTATAGATTTAGCTTCAAACATAGCCTAAACAGCCCAGCTACAAGTTGTGATTTCTAGCCCAAAAACCCTCTCCTTCTCAGACTTAGTCCCTTACCATCTCTTGTATATCTCCCTCAATTCTTTTGTCCTCCCTCTTTTGTGTCTACTCTCCTCCTTTCCACTTACTTCTAACTATTTTCATCTTTTTTCTAGCAATTCACTCACCAACCCTCACTTATCTACCCTCACTCCCCTTATATAATCTCTTCTTAGTGGGGTTCAAATTATTACTATTTTGCCAAGTTCCATGCAACCCCACTTTCACTCAGAATCCCAAGGAACAATCATGTCTTTTTAGAATTCTCTCGAAACTTGTTCCAGATGCCAAATAGTGTTCGACAAAGACTTCCTAAAAACACTTCTAGTGCTCAGGCCGATCTGAACTTCTCTACTTCCTTGTTGATTTCATTTTATCTTAACAGTTAGTAGTGGGCAGAGGTGTGATCGAACACTTAATGAGTACACCGAGCGTTGCTCCCCAGATCTTGATACACTTATTGTTGGGCTGGGCCCGTCCCCACAAGATTTGGACCAGCTCCAATCCCCATGAGCTAGTTTTGGCTTAAGTACTTAGGCCTACGTTTGGTGGGCTTGTCTCGATCGCCTCGGCCTAAGTCCCCCACAATAGCCCCCCATGATCCTGTTTTCACAAAGTGGAGATAGGATCTGGGATTCTTGCTTTAGTGATCGGCTAGGTTTTTGAAAAAATGACGGTTGTGTCTTGGGAAGATCAATCGTCAGTCAATTAATATAGCAAACTTGACAGCTCACTTTTTGGCGCATGCGTGGCATTATCCATTATATCAAATGGCTAAGATGATCTGACGCTTCGATTGCTGAGAAGCACGTGAAAAGAAACAACGGTCTGTATTAATTAATTGGTTGCAATTGCATTAAATGACATTCACTCCTATAAATACTGACACAATTTGTGTTATACTTTTCTTTAGTTCTTTTCAAGTTCAAAGTCTTATTTCTTCCTTCTTCCCAAGCCCTTAGATTTCTTCCAAGACCATCCTTATCATCAAGAAGTTACTCAGTAAGTCCTCTTCCCTCTGTCTATTTCGCAGTAAACTTGATAGGAAAAAATGGGTTTTTCATATCTTTTAAAAACGAACGCAAGCGTAGAATCCTTCAAAGCTGGGTTTGATATCCCTTGTGATGTGAACATATCGTATTGTCACAAGAAAGACATAGAAGACCAAAGGTTACCCCATGTAGTCTTTTTTCCTTTAATGTCTATATTAGAGGGTGGGGTTAGATTTCCAGTAGATCCTTTGTTGCTTAGGACCCTTAGTTTTTACGGGTTTAGCCTCAACCAATGTTTACCTAACTTTTATAGGGTAGTCAGCTGTGTGGGGCGCATTAATTAACTATATGGCCTCAGCCTTACCCATCACGATATTAACTTCCTATATGCTATTCAGGGGAGCCTGAAGCACGGGTATTACCTTCAAACCTAAAACACTATGGTTTGATTAATCTATTGTCTTCCTGACTCCAATAGGAACTTTGCAAGGGAGTTTGTAAGAGTGAGCGGGAATTGGCTGAATGGTGAATTTTCTTGCGCAGCCTCTCCTCGTCAGATAGGTTGGTACCTTCTTTTCCGACTCCTTAGCATGACCTTACTGTGCATACTTTTTATTTAAAGTTTCTTCTTTTTCTTTTTCTTTTTCTTTTTTTGTTTGGTATGGTTTTAATGTTGTTATTATATACATTTTTCATTGACTCGTTCATTATTCCTCACTGCAGTTTCCAAAAAATTTCAACCAAATCTTAGAGTAGTACAAGCTCGGGAGCTCAACTTCATCCTGCGTTCAAAAATATTTGTACATTACAACGAGCAACTGAGAGCATCCCTAATCCTCGGTTGCGTGCCCTCTTATACCAATTACCAAGATTCCTCAGGCACTTTGACGGTTGGCAGCCCACTATTGTCTTACCTCAACGTTCGACTGCCTGGATTTCTGCGGCATGAACTTACCAGCGGTGAGGTGAGACACCAAGGGCCCAAAAGAGTTAGACAAGGTTCACTCAAACTTGTACGTGATGGTTCAGCAGACACCATTTTTCAAGGTCGGGTCATGCATATTCCTGTGGAAACTCCCGTTTTAAATGACCATAAAGGTATTTGGTCATCCAACTTCCTTATTCGAAGTTGTATGTTTGATGTCAAATGTACTAAGTATTTATGACAACTTTTAGTCATCAAAAAATTGCATTAACAATGGTCTTTGTTCGTCACAAAATGTATTTGGTTGTCCAACTTCTTCATATGAAGTTGTATTTTTGACAAAAAACCAAGTATTTACAATGGCATCTAGTCATTAAAAAAAAAAAACCATTAAAAATGGCCGAAGTTTGTTACAAAATGTATTTGGTCATCCAACTTCCTCGTATGAAGTTGTATTTTTGACTGAAAATATCAAGTACTTACGATGGCTTTTGTGGTTGATAATGAGTTTTAACAACGACCTTATCAATAATATAGCTTTTTCGAGGAAGTTTTTGCTGATAGCAGTTGGCTACTTTTTGCTGTTAGTAATACGTTTTTTGACATGAGTTTTTGTGCTTTAGCAAAGAATTTTACCATCACAAATAAGCTTATTTTTTTTGTAGTGAGATTGCTTTGTATTTGTTCTTTCATTTTTCAATAGATCTTGTTTTTGAAACTTTCAAACAAAAAACACAAGCAAACATGCCTTTGGGTGGTAGGGCCCATAAAAATAGAAAATGAAATAAAAAAACAAGCCATTTTCACATGGTATTTAGACCCAGACCGTTCATTGAACTGTAAAAGAGAGGTTCAATATTTTTGGGGTTGAACCGAAGTTCAACCAAGGTTGAACTGTATTGACGTAATAATTATTTTAATAATTAATAATATAAAAAATAAATAAATTAAATGTACAAAATTTAGCAATATTGATTAAAATAATATAATATTTAAAAAGATTTAATATATAAATAATAAAAAGTAAAGACTAAGTAGAATTTCTCTTATTAATTTTTAACAAATTTGTACAAGATAGATAATATCTCAAAAGGTTTAATAAACTAATTTATTTAAAAATCATTCAAGCCAAATGGAAAAGAACATTCCACAGTATTCCACATGGTTCTTTCCTTTTTGCTGAATAGTCAACATGGCTTTTTTAGTTTTAGAATAAAATAACCCCACTACCACTAGTACATTTTGCCTCTCTTTCCAAAAAAAGAACCCCACTTTACCTCTGTCTCTCACTCACCCTCTCTCCCTCTCTGTCTATTTCGCTTCCTCTTAGCTCTCACTTCTCAATCATCTCTATCTCTCTTTCCACCTCCGCCTCACTTCATGATCAGAACCCAGGCCAACCTCAATCTCTCTTACTTCACTTTTATTCACCCTCCAAACAAGCTAATCTGGAAAAGCCTCTAATCTATTTCAGGCCATCTCGTCAGTCTCTCCCCAAAAAAACAGATCCAGCGAAAAAGAGGTAACTTCGGCTTTTTAGTCCCGACAACCATTGCATTTTTAGGGAAAAAAATTGGGAAAGAAACCGGTAAACTTGTGCACGGTTCCGACAACCGGACGGTTTGACCGCGATTGGAATGATTTCCAGCAAAAATAAAATTTTTGGTTGTGTGGGTTTAAAATATCGGACTAGTGATCGGATTTCAAAACCATGCATTTTCAGGGAACCAAACATAACGTCTTGACTTGATTATAAACAACATAATAAAAGTACTAGCACTAGATGTTGTATCAAAATCATGGTTTTAAAACCGGTATGGTCAAAGAAAAAAAAAAAGACATTAATTTCCGATTCTTTGGTTGGACTAGATTGAACTGGGATAGTCCAACCGGTGATGGCATAATGAATATAATTAAAATATTTAAAATTTTAAAATAATTTTAATATGAATTTTCATATCATATATTAAAAAAAAATCTACTTAGCTTTGCAAGTTTTTATAAATAATGATTTGTAAAATTTAAAATTTAAAATTTAAAGGCTTATTTGGTTATGTTGTTTAAACAATATAACACATATTTTTATAACACATTTTCATCATTTATTTTCATAATATTTAAATGACTAAAACAATATTATCAAACGTTTCACTAATATTTATTATATATATACATATATATTAAAAAAAAAAAAAACGAAGGCCATCTAGGCATCCACTTACTCCATTCTCCTATTCACACAAATTATTTTTTTTTATTTAAGGTTTGTTTAGATACCGTTTATTTTATTAAAATTAAAAAATTATTATTAAAAATACTGTAAATAATGATAAAAATTAATTAAAATAGTACAATAAAACTAAAAAATAACAACAAAAAATATAATAATACTTATAAATAATTATAAAAATAAACTAAATAGTAAAATAATTTTTATTTTTTACCCTTACTCAAACGCAAACTTAATATATTCCAGTACTACACGTGGCCTTCTAGATTCTTTTAACCATTACTTTTAATTGTACTTTTAACATCCTCATAGCCACACACACGTTCCAATAGCTGTAAAAGTAAGCTCTACGTGACCCTAGGAGGTCAAAACAAGACATTGAAAAAGGAAAAAAAGAGTCATTCCTTAATATTCTAGTATTCTACCGACCCTGCTTTTTTCAAACTCTCATTTCTTCTTCCACATCTTTTTTTTTTTTTTTTTTTGTTGTTGTTGTTGTTTTAAACGGTAGCTCTTGAAGTCTCTCTCAAACTCCCAGACTCCCAGTCTCAGAATCTCTCATGTTTTTCAGGTCTGCTGCAAATTTCAAAATAAAAAAAATTTCAATAAGTTGAAGCTACTAAGGTAACCCACGATCCAGCTAAAAAAAAAAAATCAAGTATCATATTTTAATTTTAAGTTATTTACCTCATTCTATCTTTCTCTCTCTCTTTTCGTGAAGTTTTTGCATTCCCATGTTATTGGATCATCATACTTAATAGTTTTAAATTTGAGAAAAAAATGCAATTTTTTGTCTTTTTGCTACAAAATGCATCAGTCTCAGCGCATTCTACAAAACCGGTTCAACTATACCAGTTTCCCGGTTTCTACGTTTAACCGGGCAGTTTTTACCATTTTTCGATTTTTCTCTCTTCCCCCCTCTTTTTCTCTCTTCCTCTTCGTCTCTCAGCAACTATTGACAAAGTCCAGCAACCAAACCCACAAAATCAACCTAGCAACCACAAAATCAACTTAGCACAACCCAAAAAATCAACCACAAAATCAAAACAAACCAAAATCAAAACAACCCTGCAAAAATCAACCCAAAACCACTGAACCCACCACCTTACCACTGACCACCAAACCCACCACTGAAAACTACTGAACCCACCACCAAACACACCATTGAAAACCCACGAACCACTGCCATTGTACTTGACTACAAGGCGAGAGAGAGAGAGAAGAAAGTTTCTATGAGAGAGAGAGAATAGAGAGGAGAGAGAATTAATAAAAAAACTGACTTTTATTTATTTATTTTAGCATTTGGCACATTTATTACAGGGGTGAGGAGTATTACAAGGAATAAGTTGTCATCATATTTTGCAATTTCATATGATTCAACGTAGCCACCATGTCTCGCGATCACCTGAACTTAAAGAAGAATATTTGAAATGCAACACTTCGACCTTAACCCCAGGCTCAGTAATGGTTGTACTTGGAAGTAGAGAACCACGACAAAGGGGACAAGTTAAACGCTTGTATCCAAGCCATCTATCTAAGCAAACTCTGTGAAAAAGGTGATCACATCTCAGCTGTCTAATCTCTTCTCCTTCCCCAATCTTGCACAGACACACTGCACATTTTTCTTCTTCCCTAGTCCCCGGCTTGCGCTTGTAGAGGTTTATGCTCAACTCTTCACTGATTTCAGGCATGTCATGCTCATAATACTGCTTGGAGAATGAATGAAAAAGAAAGGAACTTAATACCACCTGTTTGAAGAGGGTAGCAATCAAGATTACATAATGAATCCAAACCAGGGAAGCAAGAATTAGCTTGTGAAATTGCTTATGAAAAGTACTCATGCTGGAAAGTACAAGTGAAAAGAGTGGGAGAGTCTTGGAAATTGGCTCAGTGTTCATTTATGACTATGAGGGTAAACGATGAGGGATATATTTATAGACTTGCCCCCCGGAGAACCCGGAGAAAAGTAGTAAGTAGTTCTATATCTATTATTGAAAAATTTTAGTTAAAGTAAATTAGTCACTATTTTAATTAAAAAATATACTTTTATCTAATAAAAAAAATTCACATAGCAAAAATTTAAAACGAGAACTTAAGAAACAGTACTTAAGTACTATACTTAAGTTTTGTCCATTTATTATTATACTTTTGACTCCATAGTTTAGAAAAGTATTAAAATTTTAAAACTATTACAAATTTATTATGACTAATGTTAGAGACGCATAAAAAGTGTTTTTTTGTTTTTTTTGTTTTTATTGGGCAAGAACAAAATTGTTTTTGTTTAGTAGGGTATGGTTGTTTATTTTGGACATATAAAATTGGTTGATTGGACTTAAATTTTTTTAGTTTCACTACTAGTAGTTTTTGTTGTTGAGCTTTTTTTTTTTTTTTTTTTTTTTTTTTTTTTGCCTTGTATATTTTGTTTTAGATTTTAGATTTATAAATTTTTTTCATGGTCACTAAAATGAAGAAAATGCTAAAGTTACTAATTTTTTTATAAATTACTGAGGTAATAGGTGGTTATTAGTAGGTAAAAAAATGATGAAAATAGTTGACCTATATGCAAACCAATAAGAATTTGCTAATAAAACAATTTATAAAAAAGTTTGTGAGTCTATACTACTCTTAAAAAAATCAATGATATTGTTTAAGAGGATTAAAATGCAATTTTATAAAATAAAATTGTTAAAATTAGTACACATATATAATAATAATTTTTTTAAAGAAAATTAGGGGGGCCATTGCCCCTAGTCCAATAGTGGCTCCCCTGCTCACATGTGTTCATTTTAGGAATGGCAACGGGTCGGGTTCGGGCCGGGTTTCTTAATGCCCGAACCCAATCCATGGGTCTGTCCCAAAAACCCGAACCTACCCCATTTAATAAACGAGTTTTTTTTGCGCCCCAGATCCGCCCCGTCGGGCCCCGCGAACCCTGCCCAACCCATGCCACTTCAGGGCCCAATCCGTGGCCCAATAATTAAAAAAAAAAAAAAAAAATCCAAGATCATGTTCATCAATCTAGATCAGAAACCAAAAAAAAAAAAAACCCCAAGACGCCAAGATCATGTTCATTAACCTAGATCAGAAACCCAAAAACAAAAACCCCAGATCATATTCTTCAATCGGAATAGAGTAGCAACTAAAAACCCAAAAACAAACACAAAAATTTCAGATTTTTTATTTTCCCTTTCAAAATCACAATCACAAACACAAACACAAACACAAATCCTAACACAAAAATCACAAACCTAAACCAGATTCTCAAAAAAAAAAAAAAAGAACCCAAACTCCTTAACGATCCCAAAGGTCCCAAACCGTAATGAACCCAAACAGAACAAACCGAGACCGGTGGTGACTGGTGACACTTATAGAGCTTGGGACAGCGGCGAAGGCTTGGGACTGTGGCAAGAGTTAGATCGGCGGTGAGAGGTTGGGTAGTTGGCCGAATGTGAGATTGTGATTTGTGAGTGAGAAAGTGAGATTGTGTGAGTGAGACTGAAGAAAATAGAGATAAGAGAGGCGGGCTATGTGAGCTGAAATGAAATGAGGATGAGGAATATAAATTTTAGGGTTTATAACAATATATATATATATATATATATATATATATGAGGGTATTTTAGGAATTATAAATTATATTATATATATATATAACTGGGTCAGGTCGAGTTCGGGTTTTGACAAAAATTCGGACCCGACCCGGACCCGGTTCGGGTTTTTTTTTTTTAAAACCCAAACCTGACCCTATTTCTTATCGGATCGAGTAAAACCCAGCCCATTAGGATCGGGCCAGGTCGGGTACCCGCGGGTCGGGCAAAAATTGTCATCCCTAGTTCATTTAGAAAAGTAGTAAGTACTTTTCTATATCTATTATTCTACTTTTGACTCCTTTAGTTTGGAAAAGTATTAAAAATTTAAGGATGAGTTTGGTTCAATTTTTTTATAACTTGGCTTTTTAAAAAAGTGGCCTTTTTAAATAGTGTTATTTGGAATTGGACTTTTTTAAAAAGTAAAGCGTTTAGTAAAAATTGTTAAAAAATGCATTTTAAAAAAAGTAGAGTGTTTGGCTAAAGTTTATCAAATTGCGGTTTGAGGTATAAATTACCAAAAATGGCAATATATATATATATATATATATATATATATATATATAAAGATAATTTTCTTCATACTTATTTGTTTCACTTGTTAATAATAATAATAATTTCTATATAATCATAATAATACATCACAAATACTAAAGGTGTGTTTAGTTGGAGGTGACATAGGGAGAATGAAAAAAAAAAGAAAAAAAAAAGAGAGAGAGAAAATGGTTGGGAGAAGTATTTCGTTGGGAGGGGTAAGGGGAGGGGGAGGAAAATTTGGTAGGGCTCAGGAGTTTTCTTCCCTGGCCCACCAAAACTCAGTCCCTCCAAATTGGAGAGGAAATGAAAAAGAAAATTGTGCAAGCAATTTTGAACAAAAATGCCCATGTCAAAGCCACTACGTCCGTGCTACTGCCCACTGTATCCTATTCTTCTTCCTTTTTTAATTTTTTTCTCACCCATTGTATACGTGACTACGCGCTGCTACCCTTTGTTTCCTTTTTTTTTTTTTTAAAAAAAATTCTAACTGGACATGGATGAGCCTTTGTTTCTAACTGTGCTGCTATTTTTTTTTTAATCTCCAATTCGTTTTTTTCTTCTAACTTGGGTACGATTTAAAAAAAAAAAAAAAAAAAAAAAAAAAAAAAACTGGGCATGATTGGTTGTTTTGGTTAGTACTGAGTTTTTTTTTTTTTCCTAATTTTTGTTTTAAGAAACTGGGTGTGTTTGTTTGTTTTTTTTTTAAACTAGATAATTTTTTTAATAAGGGCATATGAGTTAATTTATATAAATTAAAATTTCTATTTTCTCACTTTTTTCTCAACCAAATAAAAAAGGTTTTCAATCCCTCTAAATTTTCACCCCCCCAACCAAACACAAATGAAGGAAAATAAAATTTTTTTTATCCTCTCACTTTTCCATCCTCCCAACTAAACAGACACTAAAACTTTTTGGCATTTGGGATACCTATTGTAGCTAGTTTTCCTATCTATTTTGTGTGCTAAATGCTAAATTTTGGACATTTGGAACATTTATTTTAATTTGTTATATTGTAAAATAAAAGTTGAGATATTAGATGTATTGTAAAATAGTATGGTATAATAAATAAAGTAGCTTTTGATATGGTAAATTAGAATAGCCTGAAGAGACAGGATGTGAATACTCTAACCTAACCCAAAACCTTTTTTTTTTAATTCTTTTATTCTTTATTTTATTTTTCCCATACACTTTATTTTCTCAGCCATAATAAGTATAAAAGTTTAACTCCTTCTACAATTCTTTTTTTCTTTTTTCCCAAATTTCTCCTCCACACATGTATGTATCTTCCTAATTCCTCCACCCCTTTACTTTTCACCTTCTTCTCCTTTATCTTCCATCTTCATTTTTGTCTATTCTTTCTTTGTGTTTTTTCATTTGTTTCGTCTAACCCAAACTAGTAAAGCTTGTCTCTAGTTCTCACTCAATCTCAAATCCTCATCAACAACTCATCACCGCTAGTGTTAGTGGGTCTCACAAGCTTACTTGAATTTGCTTTGTGAAGAAAAATGTACTGGACAAAAATGCAGAAGAAAAATGTAACAGCAAGGTGAGTCCAGCAACATAGTGATTTTCAGTGGATCTAAAAATTTAGCTTTTTAGCTCCACCAAAAATTACTTTATCTATTTTACCTATACACATGTTGGAGCAATAGATCTATTTTAACTTTCAACACAATAAAATAATATATCCTTTACAATAAAATAATATATCCCACTACCCAAAAAACATCCACAACACCAACCACAACCACCTCTACCATCAGCCACAGCCACAACCACACCCATAACCACCACCACCACCACTACCCCCACCATCGGCCACAACCACCACTCTACTTTGGCAACCACAACACAACATAGAAAAAAAAAAAAAAAAAAAAGCCACAACCACAATCACAACCCCATCACCACCAATCACCACAAACCACTAGCCATGACAACCACAACCACAACCCACTGCCACTGTCACAACCACAACCACAACCATAAACCACAAAACTCATAGCCAAAATCTACAAAACCCACTACCAAAGCCAAAATCATCCACCACTACCACAACCAAAATCCACAAACCCACTGTCAAAATCATCCACCACCACTACCATAGCCAAAATCAACCACCATCACCACAGCTACCAAACCCATATGAAAATATATAAAAATAAATAAAAAAAATAAAAAACTCAATCACAACAAAGAGAATAGAGAGATGGGCGGTAGCGGTGGCTTGCTGCTTGGGGAGGACAGTGTCGGCATGGGTCTGATAGGCAGAAGAGAAGTGGGCAGAGGCGTGGGTCGAAGACATGGATCGGTGGCTTGGGGCTTGGGTCGGCTTGGGCCGGTGACATTAAGGCCGATAGAGGCATGGGTCGGAGAGCACGAAGTGATTGAGAGAGAGAGAGTGACTGAGAGAGAGAGAGAGAGGCGAGAGTGACTGAGAAAGAGAGGAATTTTTCTTATTTTAATCATCGGCCAAATAAAATAAATTTTTTTTTAGCTCTCATGAACAGTGCACATCTATAGATGACTGTGCACTGTAGCTGAGAAGCAAAAATTTTTGCTTATAGCTCCACTACTATACTCTTCTTTTGTGATCAGTGGTGCTAAAAAATAGCAATATAGCTATTTAGCACCACTACTGTGAGTGCTCTATAAGAATGGGTTGTCTTTTGTGGTTAGGCAAAAAAGGCAAATTTGGGTTTTTGAAAAAATTGTAAGGGTATTATAGGATATGAGAGAAAGTTTCCAACAGTGTTTGAATTGTGTTTTTGTATTAGATCTCTGAGGGTCCAATGCAAAAACGTGGGTTTCCACGTTTTGGGGCTGAAAATGCAGCATTTAAAATTTTTACCTAACGCAAAAAATTAGGATTTGGTTTTCAAATCGTGCGTTTGGCTCCAAAATGCCAAACCAAACAGTAAAACTATTACAAATTTAGTATGACTAATGCTAGGGACATATAAAAGTGTATAATTTTGTGCCACAACTTGCTACGTAGCAAGTTGTGAATAGTGAAAGTGTGATGGTGGGCCATGTGAGGATACACTTCTACCACTCACAACTCGCCATGTAACAAGTTGTGGCACAAAATTGTGTATTTTTATGTGTCTATAATATTACTCAATGTCAATGTCTCCATTAACATTCCATTATGATCCATCACATTTCACTTTTAGCACTGTAGGGACTGGGTTTGAGCACTTATTTTATTAGTGGACTCAGGCCCAACTAGCTCAATATACTAAATTTGTAGAGAATGGATTTAAGAACTAGGCCTTAGTTGGGATTACAACAACTAAACATGGCTACGAGTGGATTGAATAATAAGGAAACAGTTTTCAAGTGTGAAATTCTATCCTCGGCCCTCCCCTAAGGAACTTGAAGTTCTTATTATTTTCTCAATGTCAGGTTACAAAAGTTTCTAAGATGGTACGAACTACTACAACGTTTTTCACTTCTAAAATTGCCTCCCTTATCAACTAAAGCATGGGTTAAGGTTTGCATTGTGGGTTTAACATTTTTTGTTACCCATTCAATAAAAGAGCCGTAGTTCTGTCGGATCCCCTCGGATCTCCTGCTAAGCGTTATACAGAGCCTTAGCCATGTCGGGTCCCTCAGACCTCCTACTAAGAAGAGCCTTAGCTATGTCGGATCCCCTCAGATCTCCTGCTAAGCGTTATATAGAGTCGTAACTATGTCGGATCCCCACGAATCTCCTGCTAAGCATTAGATAGAGCCTTAGCCATGTCGGGTCCACCAGACCTCCTGCTAAGAAGAGCCTTAGCTGAGTCGGATCCCCTCGGACCTCCTGCTAAGTGCTTAAACAGAACCTAAGGCAGGCCTAGGTCCTCGGACTAGGCGCTTGGGGGAAAAAAAACGCTATGGCATCATTATAAGTGTCGAACAAAGCCTTAATACACGATGGTCCCCTCGGATCACTTACTTTAAGTTCAACATTCTTTGATGGTTGCACAATTTGCGGTATAGAGCACCTGGTTATTTTCCTGATTATTCCTATATAGTTAACTTATTTAAAGTTAGCAGCTGGGCGCTATTGCCGGTTCTGATAAAGTCAGGGTAACAACTTCTCGTTACCATCGACAACATCAATTCTAAGTCCCATTGAAAGGAAAAATAATAACACACCTATTAATGAAATAATTACTGCAGAGAAAGGAAAGATTCATAAAGAAAAGAGTGCAACCCTTTTTATTAAATAAAGGAAAGATACATCATATATAAAGCGGCTTAAGCAGGCTTGTTTTAAAGCTAACTACACAAAAAGAAAGCCCATAGGAATGATAGATTCACAATCTTGTTCTAGCAACAATCGAGCCAGCATGGGTGGTACCGGCGATGAAGGCTGATAAACAGGAAACTCGTTTATCCTTGTCCTTGTTGATTTGCTTGGTCAACCCAAGGTCGCTTTCACATCTACGCACACATGATATATGTCATCAGGTGAGACCCAAGCTTTGTCGCACCAAAAGTCTGATGCGATTTACACTTGCTTTGGTTCTTGGTTGAAGGAGGAAGGTCTTCTTTCTTGCTCGGTTGAAAGGTAGGAGCATCTTTGGCCTCTGCTTTCTTTGCCTCAACTGCGTCATCTAGGATCTGTAAATGAGAAAGAACGATTTTCCCAGGATGCCTTATATAGAAGGCGAGATCTAGTGGAAATTAATTCGCACGCGATTTAAAGAACGAGTTACAAGCGAAAAAAATCCCACCCAATTTCCAAAGAAATCCTCAACCGTTGGATCTACGTCACTTCATAAAGATATTAATGAGGGCGCGCTCCATATAACGAAGCACCAGGGATGTGCCTTAGACAGATGAAAAGACTTTGACACTGATGGAAGACAAGACTTGACAAGCCATGATAAGGGCCTGAGGAGGCGGACAGTAGAATTTTAAGGGGTTATTGTGGGGCCTAAGAATTTGGCAACCCCGGCCCATTTTACACCAGGCCCAAAGGCCCACGTCGAGGAGGGAGAAACGTCTGAGGAGGAAAGTAAAAAGCTCAAGTTGTCAAGAAATATCGCCAAGGACGATCTTGTCCTTAGCCAGACGAGATCATAGAAGGGGAAGACAGCACACCACCAAAGGCATCCTCCCAAAGCATCCCAAAGAAAAGACAAATACAATAGATCAACCATGGAAGCATAGCAGAGGAGCAATTCAAGAAGAAATTGTCACCTCCATATTAAATGCCCACAACTAACGTCCTAGCTTCATTGATGAGGAAATGACCCCTAAACAGTGCTACCTTGGTTACCGCAACTCACAGAACGCCAAAAAGGGTGTCTGATGGGACAAGCACTCAAGTAGTAACCTGCATGATCAACAAATGGAAGGCTAAGATCGTTTAAAGAGGACTATATAATAGGAGAAACCCACCATAGAAGGGGGGGTGGGGACAATCTAAAGAACTCCTGTAATCAGAATCATTCAATATTCCCTAGAACAAAGCTCCTCGGATTGTGCCGAGAATAACTTTTCTTTGATAAACTCAATTCATCTCTATTTAATTGTTGTGAACACCATATTAACTGTTGTCCATATATGCCAAAACCTAGTTCTTCAACCCCTTCTCTACAAATTTATTGTATTGGGCTAGTTGGGCCTGAGTCCACTCCTCTAGTAAAAGAAGTGCTCAAACCCAATCCCTACAAGCACATTTAATGGGTGTTTGGTTTGTGTTTTCAAATAACAATTTTCAGTTTTTAAACACATATACCAAACTGGCCCTTAATTTTTTTTTTTTTTTTTTTTTGGTTTCGTTTCTGTTTTTGTAGTCAAAAGACAAATTTATTAATGACCACAAACTAGGGTTTAAATAGTATTTCAACCTAAAATAAACTTAATGAGTTTTAGCTAAAACTATGCACCCTTCTCATAAAATGGAAAGTGATTAGGAAAATTTAATATCCGTCTAGTACATTTAATTTTTTTAAAATATATATATATATATATATATATATTATTTTTCTCCTTAAAATCATCTTCTTCTTCTTTTCTTTTCTTATTATAAAAACTATTTTTTCCTTACATTAGACAAATTTTAACCACATGATAAAAAAATGTCTAATATGTTTTTATTCTTTTTAGTTTTTCTTTTTAAATTTTTGCCTATAATTATAGACTAAATCAAAATTTTAAAACTTCAAAGCCCTAAATTAAAATGATCCCAAATAAATGATATATTTTCACTTTAGTTGTGAAAATAAATAATTCATAATATTTTATAATATTTGATACGAGCTTTTTGTATAGAATTGGTTAGCTTTATAGTTTTTATCATTTATATGTCAAGTCTAGCAATTTACAAATTAAGGATTATTGTAACTAATTTTATATGCTTACCTCTTAAATTTGAGCCAATGGAGTAATGTATTAGTTATAATTGTGTGTGTGTGTGTGTGTGTGTGGGGGGGGGGGGGGGGGGGGGGGGGGGGGGGGGGGGGGGTTGGGGGGGTTTGTGGATTTTTTCATACATGGCCAGGCCAGCGTTAACGATTAGTTCTTACTTATTACTATATAATCTACAGAAAGCAACAAATATATGATCTAAACCTAAAATGAATCAAGCTCCCGAATTCAAATTGTTATGACCAACCAACAACATAATACCACTCAAAAATAATAATAATAATAATAATAATAATACCAAATAATTACTGTTGGATATGCTCATTTGTAATTAGAAATTGCAACATATTACCTATTTGTTTTCAGGCAACGTCATGGGACCCCAATGTTGATTTTTCTGAAGACGACATGATGGGATCCCAATGTCTTTAAAAGCTATCCTTCATTCCTTTGTACCCCCTAAAGTCTACAATTGGAGGTGTCAGTGTTTGGCATGACTTGCGAGTGCGATAATAACAAGACATGAGTTCTTAAGAGCAGGGGTGGGGCCTTGACGACTTCGAATTGTAAATGAATTAACTTGGGAGCTATAGGATAAGAAACGTATTATAAGTTAGTTAATTCACGTGATTCATAATTGACAAAAATGATACATCAATTTATTTATATTAATCTGAAATGATTTATTTAACAACAATTTGTTTAGTTTGTATTACAAATAAATATTAATTTATTTTAAAATTTTCAAATATCTTTTATATTCAATCTATATTTTAAAATTTTTAAAAAAAGTGAGTAATTATAAAAACATATAAATGATATAATTGTAAGTTGAAACTTTACAAACACTAAAGAACTTATTTCTAGATAAATTATACTACATTATTGACTTAATATTTATTAAGTACTTTGATGTTTTTTAGAATTTTGAATAATATATTTAAGTATTTGATGTTATTATTAACTTTCAAATTGTATGCTAATCCGGATTCACACCACTAGTGTACATGATTTATACTCTCACAGTTATGGCTTCTAGAAGAAGAGTCTATCAGTATAATGTTTAGGTGAAATAGTCTGCTAACATTGATTGGGCAAGTTAAGAGGGGAAAAAAAAAAAAAGATTTAGCTCAGAATTAGCGGACATGTTTGTGTTACATGTCCTCTCCTGGCCCATTTCTTTTGAGTCAATACTTTCATTTTCTTTTTCTTTTGATATTTTCCTCTCTTCTTTGGGTCTAAGGTCTAGAATCAACCCTCATGCAGTCATGTAGAAGAAAATAGTTCAATCATAGAAACGTGTTTGACGGCCTTCATTTACTTATCCCTGCAAAAGAAGCAAAGCATAAAGGAATATGTGAAGAAAGAGTCTCCCTTGTGAAAAAGTTCTAGCTTCGCGTGCCTTATAAAGTTGTTAGGAACTTTGCGACTCATTCTCATTCAACAACATTCACGGATGAAGATTCCTTGAACCTTCCTTCTTGGATAAGATTTGGGTCTAATGTTAAGTTGTATCAGACCCATCAAGATGATGACAAGCGTTATCATCCTAATAAGTCCAGTGTTGGACAATAGGCCCAAGTTAAGTCATTCCTTCTTATCCAACAATTCAACTCAACTTTCACAATTTATTGGTCTTTGTAATCCATTATGAAAAATTTTTGTTGTGTCTTTTGCATTACTCTATTAAGAATTTAATACAATAACACAATTATTAAAAAGATAAATAAAAAAAAATTGTCTTCACTCTTCATTGTTCCACGCCCTACTTCCACTATCTCGTACTTTATTGTCTTTTAATGTTTACACTTTAAACTCACCCTCTTAAAAAAAAAAAAAAAATTATGAAATTTAAGATTAACAAATTACTAATTTTTGTTGTTGGGCTTCCTTTTTTTTTTTTTTTTTTTAATCATATTTTAGACTGAACTGGTTTTTTTTTTTTTTTTTTTTTTTGAGAAGAAAGACAATGATTTTAATTAATGAAGTCTGGTAAAATCAGCTTGTAAAACAGTAGGGATATCTAGTGGTACATCTTCCATCCACTTGTAACCACTTGATTCTTGATTAGTGATTATTAGGAGTGGTAACCTAAAAATCACTTGGTGAGATTTTTGTCTTGTGAGAGGTTTTTCTCATTAGTTAACAAATCACCGTGTTAAATTTATTTTTTTGCTGCACTTTAGTTTAGTTTAGTGATATGTTTGTGCCTCCATGTTATTTGCATGTAACTTGAATAATTATCAATTTGGGTAATTGAATTAACCAATCATGTTAGTTATTTGATTCATAAAAAAAAAAAAAAAGTTCTATAAAATCTATTAATTAAACCCCCAAATTAAAACCAATAAATAAGGAAAAAAAATCAAAGAAAAAAAATCGGGAAAGAAGACCCCAATGTAGAGCATTCTTATCAAAAGTGCTAAAAATACTAAATGCTATTTTTTAGCATTTTTAACACCTCAAATGATTAAAACCCACCCACATCAAATATCTTAAATCTTAAATTTTTTAGCATTGAGCTATAGTAGAATCTCATTTTTAAGACTCTACTGTAGCAAGATGCTAGAATTTTTTAATATTTTTTTCTTTTTCTTTCCCTTTCTCCTTATTAGACTCAAGCTCCAATGACAGACGAAATAAATTTCAAAATCGGTTTTGGCTTTGCTGAAGGTAAACATGGAAACATGGCTTCATGGGGTTTGGTTTCGGAATCGGGGTTCAGTTTCGGAATTGGTTTCAAAATCAGTTTCATGGCTCAACGTAAACACGGCTTCATGGGGTTCGGTTTCGGAATCGGTTTTGGCTTTGCTCAAGGTAAACAATCATGATTGAGGGAGAGGATGTGGTGGGTGGATGGTGGTGCGGTTGTTGATCTTGCTGGCGAGGTGCGTGAGGGAGAGGTAGTGTGTCTGGGTCTGGGCCTGGGTTGTGTGGAGGTAGTGGGTCTGGGTCTAATTTGTGAGTCTGGTTCTGGAGGTTTTTTTTTTTTTTTTTTTTCTTCTACTGTTGTTTGTGGTTGTGGCGGATCTGGCTAGTGGTTGGTGGCGGTGATGGTAGGTGGATGTGGTGGTTGTGCTATAGGTGGATGTGGATGTGGAGGATTTTTTTTTCCCTACTGTTGTTTGTGGTTGTGGTGGATCTAGCTGGTGGCTGGTGGTGGCGATGGGGGGTGGATGTGGTGGTTGTGATATGGATGGGTGGATATGGTGGCCGGCGTGAGAAAGAGAGACATAGAGGAGACAGAGACATAGACAGAGGGAGGAAGAATAAAAAATGATATAGAAAGAATATTTAAGTGAAGTGTTAAAAAAATATAAGTTTTGATGTAAGGGATGCTGTAAAGTGACGTGCTATATGTTATAAAATTGGTTTTGAGATGGTAAATGCTAAATTTTTTAGAATATTTGATGGGAATGCTCATAGGAGGTTATAAATTACACCCATAATATTAACATGTATTAAAAAAAAGATTAATTCTCTCTCTCTAAAAAAAATGAACAAAATATAAAATTCTGCAAAAACAAAAAGCTAAAACCTTGCCAATTTAAATAATAATTATTATAATATATATAAAGTTAACTAAAGAAAAAGAATGACAAAGACAATGAAGGGGGAAAAAGAAAAAGTCACTTTGTATGCAGTAGATCATTTAAAAGTATCACTTCAAATAGCATTATCTCTTTAAGAAATGTTATATTTATAAAATTTTCACAATAAATTTTAAGTGGTAACTTATTATTGATTATAATTAATGGGAAAAATAATTTTAGTGATTAGTTTAAATTAGAACCTGTAATAATTTATCGCATAGAATTTGTTGTAAAAATATTTTGTGAAAAAATTGTTTACCTACCACTTTAGTCAAAAGAAAAAGTTGAAGTGCATTACTATTAGGATTAGTACCCTTAAATCCTATTGTATGATGTTACGTATCATATTAAGTATGATATTATGTATGACTTAATATTGTGATTGATAAAGTTGTTTTATTATTATTTAAAATAATGGTAATATGAATATTTGGACATTATCATATAGTCCATGAGATGCATAGTATGTGATTTATGTGAAAAGTTACAGAAAATATAAATCACAAGTTCTTTATAACTCAGAATTTTAGTTTGTAGTCGGTGATGAATTTGGGCATTTCATCTACGAATACTATAACATATCAACTAAGATAATTTGTCTTGATCATGGAAATGGAGACTTCTAGTTGATGTGTTGATATGTTTTAAGAGTTAAAACATATTGAACTGGACCGCTGTAAGATTTATTATTCTCCTAACGACTGTCAAATGAATAATAAATCTCACAACTTTTATTTACATGAACTCTTAATCCTGAGAGGATTATAGACCTGATCATGAAATGTAGGTTGCTCTGATATATCTGGAGTGAGATCTAAAGTAACGGTCAAAATCTCAGTATGTTGGGCAGCTACATTTAGTATTGATGAAACATATATTCTCAAGATGGAATTCATAGTCTCTTAACGGAAATATAAAATATTCCTTTGAGATAAGTTTAATGGGTTCAGTTATTCAGAGAGTTAGGCCTGACCACTTTGGTAAAAAATTACTAAAGTATATATATTTATAAAATTGGATTTCATAAATATATGATGAATAATTTAAAGGATTAAATCGGGTACTCAAGGATTAAGATGTAGTAATTTACAAAGTGACAGTCTACTTTCATGACTTTTTATTACTACGAATATTTTATGAAGTGGTTGCATGTACAATATAGTCTTTGATATAATTTATTAATAAGGTTTAGAGTGCAATTATATTTATATAATGGTATTAAATATAATTAATGGTAACTTTGGACTTATCAAGAGTTGACAGAAAAGTTCAAGGCCCATTGGAGCTAATGTCTTATTTGTTCCATTTTGGTCCCACTTCAAGCCACATACTAGAGCCTAATTGGAAAGGTCCAAAGGCTAGCCCAATTAAACAATCAGTTATATGAAGAAAAACATACAAAATTAAGTACTACAACAAGTTACATGAAATGGTATGTATGTGAGTGTTGGACACTCTTTCGTTCTCTCTAGAATATACACATATAACTGACTGAGAGACCACACTTCTTGGGCGGTAGTGAAATTGGAGTGAAGATTAAAAGTGTTCCTAAGTGCTTCTAATCTTTGGTTTTGAAATTCACCACACCAAGGTACACTCTCTTGTTCTTATATTCTGAAATTGACATAATACATGTTATTAATTGTGAATGAAGTAGATCCGTTAGTTTTCCGCTGCATACATGCATATTTCCATCAAATGATATCAGAGCGAGGTTTTCAGTTTCCAATATGTATAACATGTTTTGTGAGTTTTGGAATTAGAGATAATAATTTCATGATGTTAGAAGATTATATATGTGTTTAATTTTTTGCATGGTTGTTGAAACTACGGTTTGATGAAAACTGATATTGATATTATGATGTTGTTTAAATTTGAATTTAAGTATGTTAAATTGAATTTAAAGGCTATAGCATCAATGGAATTCAGTTTTGATATCAAATTCTATATATCATGTTTATATGGTGGTTGTTTATTCATGAAAACCATTGAAAACTGTTTAGATTTTCCCTTCAAAAACTGAAAACATGGGTTTTCGAAGGTAACTTTCTCGCGAAATTACTCGCAAAAAATACCTCTAAAGCACAAAACTTTTTGCGGGTAAGCTTTACTCGCAAAACAGTCGCGAGACAATCGCAAAAGTTTATATTTGAATTTTGTATTTTCACTATTTTGTCTTAACTCATTTTCGCGGGAAGAGCTTAGTCACGAGATTCTCGCAAAAATACCACTGAAGGGAATTTTGAATTTTTTCTAAGTGTTTTCAAATGTATAAAGTGCAAGGTTGTGTATGATTAGTTTACATATGTTTACAAAATAAAAACCTTTAATTTAAAACATCTAGTGGGAGAGAAATACAAGAGTTGGATCTCATGGCCTCCATTGTCGGCTCATAGTAATGTGAAATATGTACTTTATCTTTGCTTCGAGCTTAACATTCCATGCGAAGAGTATTTATTTCATGGTACTACAAGATTAAATTTCTTGGTTTATAGTGGTTTGATCAAACGCCTTGTCTTAGTTTCGAGCTTTGCATTCCTTATGGAGGGTGTTTTGTATCATGGTACTACAAAATAAGCCTGTTAAGGGAATGAAATATGGCTACACATGATTTTAGACAATGGTATACACTAGACTAAATATTATAGTATCCTCTACGTTGAGTTCTTAATATCATTATTTAGAAGCCAAATGTATAACGGCATATTATTAGTGTTTGATAAGAGTTATCATGATAACACTAGTAATGAGAATAATTCTCAATCAATCATAGTATTTTATATTCACTCTATGCTGAGGGATATTGAATATGGGATTGGGTTGTCATTGCATATATTATATTATGGTTTTATTAAGGTTCCATACTATATGTTTATAGACTAAATTGATAATGTCCAGTTTACTTATAATATTCGTGTTTATTATTTTCAGATTTGATCATTGCATCATTTAGCCCACTTGTTACTATTCTTAATCAAAACAAATTGACTGAATCCAACTATGTTGACTAGAAAAGAAATTTGGACATTGTTCTTACAGCTGAAGAGCACAAATATGTGCTTACTCAACCATGTCCAAGCTTTCCTTCATTAGATGCTCTTCCTGAGTAAAAACAACAATATGATCGTTGGTAGAAATCTAATAAAATGGCCAAGTTCTACATCTTAGCATCTCTCTCAAATGTTCTACAGCATCAAATGCAGGATGTAGAACTAGCTTCGAAGAGTATGCTAAGTCTGAAGGAGATGTTTGGTGAGTAAGGCCATTCTACAAGGCAAGAAACTATGAGGCAAATTTATAATACCAAAATCGCTGAAGGCACTTTAGTGAGGGAGCATTGTCTTACAATGATCTCTAATCTGAATACATTGGAGGTTTTAGGTGCCGATATTGATAAAGAATCCCAAGTGAATATGATATTCCAGTCACTATCTGAATCGTTCAAGGAATTCAGACTCAATTATAATATGAACAAAAATATCTATTCTTTGTTTGAATTAATGAATGAATTGGTAGCGGCAGAAGGCATTCTTGGTACTTCTAGTGTTTATGCTAATATGGCTGAAGCTTCTACTTTTCAACCTAAGTCAAAAGGCAAGGGTAAGAAGAAGAAGAAGAAGGACTTCACTAAGCAAGATGGAAAACAAATTGCCTTAGGAGTTGCCGACAAAGGAAAAAAGATCAAAAGAAAGTGTTTCCATTATGGTGAGAAAGGATATTGGAAGAGAAATTGTCCAAAATTCAAGGCTACCAATAATAAGAGCATGAAAAGTTCATTCCTCCTTGAAATGTGTTTAGTACAAAATCCCTCAGATTCCTAGTGTGTGGATTCAGGTTGTACTAATCATATCTGCAATTCTTTGCAGGGGTTCTAGGAGACCAGAAAGTTTAATAAAGATGAATTGTTTCTTATTTTGGCAGATGGGAGTAGGATTCCGATTGTAGCTGTTGGAGTGTTTAATTTATGCTTTGAGTCTAGGGTTTTAATATTGGAAGCCTGTCTATATGTACCTAATATTCGTAGGAATTTAATATCTGCAACTTATTTAGGTAAACATGAATATTGTG
This sequence comes from Quercus glauca, assembly GCA_023736055.1. Lineage (NCBI taxonomy): Eukaryota > Viridiplantae > Streptophyta > Magnoliopsida > Fagales > Fagaceae > Quercus > Quercus glauca. The sequence continues at coordinate 47,330,695 of CM043324.1, forward strand.
TTATCCTTAAAGTCAATGTTGTAATAAAAAAGGGTAAAGTGTTTATCTGTTCTGCAAATATTGTTGATGGTCTTTATATTTTAATTACTGATAAGCATGAAATATATATTTCTGAATTAGATAATAACTCTTATATGAAATCATTAAAGAGAAAGTTTCCTTCTACTAGTGATGCATATCTTTGGCATTTACGTTTGTGTCATATTAATCCAAATAGGATTCAAAGATTGATCAAAGATGGACTCTTTGAGCCATTAGTTTTTTATGAATTTCCAGTTTGTGAATCTTGTTTGGAAGGCAAAATGACCAAATGACCTTTTAATGCGAAAGGTAAAAAAGCCCAAGATTTGCTAGAACAAGTACATTCAGATATATGTGGTCCTATGTCAATCCAAGCAAGAGGTGGCTATGAGTATTTCATTACTTTTATTGATGATTACTCTAGATTTTGTTATGTGTACCTAATGAAATGGAAGTCCAAAGCCTTTGAAAAGTTCAAAGAGTTTAGGGCTGAAGTTAAGAATCAATTAGGTAAACGCATAAAGGCCATTCAATCTGATCGTGGTGGCGAATACCTTCTTGGTGATTTTAAGGATTACTTAACTGAAAATGAGATTATATCCCAATTGACTGTACCTGGAACTCTACAAAAAAATGGCGTAGCAGAAAGAAAGAATAGGACTCTTTTAGATATGGTTAGGTCCATGTTGAGTTATTTGACTCTACCAATTTCCTTTTGGGTATATGCTTTAAATACTACAATGTATCTTCTGAATTTAGTACCTTCAAAGTCTGTTCCTAAGACACTTGTAGAGTTGTGGAATGGGCGTAAGCCTAGTATGAGACATCTCCATATTTGGGGTTGTCTAGCACATGTGTTGAAAGGAAAGTCTGACAAGTTATAGTCTAAAGCAGAAGTGGTTTTCTTTGTAGGGTATCCAAAATGAACTATTAGAGGTTATTTTATAGTTATAAAGATAATAAAGTGTTTGTTAGTACAAATGCCAAATTCTTGGAAAATGACTATATGAATGATTATACCTTTAAAAGTAGAGTTGTTTTGGCTGAAATGAATGAACCTGTAAATGAACAACCCATGAATGAAACTAGGGATGATGTGGTTGTATCGAATACACCACAAGATACCACTTATGAGATGTCTAGTACACAGGTACCTCATAGTAGTGGGAGGATTGTTAGGCCACCTATAAGATTTATAGGTCTGAGAGAAACTTATGAAACTATCTCAGAAGACGCTGAAACTGATCCTTACAATTATGAAGAAGTAATGAATGATATAGATGCACATCATTGAGCCAAAGCTATGAAATCTGAATTAGATTATATGTATTCCAATCAAGTTTGGGATCTTGTAATGGCGCCTAATGGCATTAAACCTGTTGGTTGCAAATGGGTTTACAAGAGGCAGAGAGTGATAGATGGAAAGGTTGAAACCTTTAAAGTAAGGCTAGTGGCGAAAGAGTATACACAAAAAGAAGGCATTGATTATGAAGAAACCTTTTCACCAGTAGCAATGCTTAAATCTATCAAAATTCTCCTATCCATTGCTGCTCATTATGATTATGAGATTTGGCAAATAGATGTCAAGAATGCATTTTTTAATGGCAATCTTGAAGAAGAAATCTATATGATGCAACCGAAAGGTTTTATAGCAAAAAACCAAGAGCATATGGTATGCAAGTTAAAAAGGTTCATTTATGGACTTAAGTAAGCATCTAAGTCATGGAACATTAGATTTGATTAAGCAATCAAGTCATTTGATTTTAAAAAAAATTTTGATGAACCATGCGTGTACAAAAGACATCGAGATAAAGTAGTAATATTCCTAGTGTTTTGTTTAAATACAATAGGAACAACTTCCAAAAACGTGGTTAGGGTTTTGTTTAAATACCTAGGGCAAAAACATAAAACCCTAAACGTTTAATGAGGTAGGGCTGAGTTGGAAATTTTGCAGAAAAAACAATCTGGCCGACTTTCGATCGATCGAGTCTATTCTTCGATAAATCGAGCCAAGCCGAAAGTAACAAATACTTCTACAGCCACTCGATTCCAACTTTACAATAATTAAACACCTTTGAGCAAGCCTAAACAAGACTAAACATATTGTTTTGATCATGGTTTGCCAACATTACACATTAGAATTCTAAATAAATTAAATTCTAAGTCTTTAGAACCTAACAAACTCCCCCTTTAACAATCCGTGACAAAACACAAACTATAAGCTCAAAGTGTACAAATAAAAAGCCCTTTACAAAAAGTAATGCTCATAAAACACAATTCAATCCTAACTACCATCCATTAGTTGCAAGTGTAGACAGCAGCCAAATCGAATCAACCTGTATATTCCTGAAACACTCAACAAACGCATAAACGCATATGTGACAGAAAAACAGTAAATCAACAGATATGTAAACTAACTCTCCCCCTAAGTTAGATACACCAAAAATTAAAAACATTCTTGAAAGTTCACACAGGACATAATAAAGACATATATCAATGAATAACTCATAAATATAAATCAATAAGCAGTGAACACATAATCAAGAATCATATATCAAAAATGTATTTCCCAACAAGAATAGCCCAACAAAAATAAAAAAGAATCATATACATGGTGAAGCACCTAGATACAATCTAATATCAAAAATCTCCACTAGCTCCGCAAAAAGAAAGAAAAAACTCCCCCTAACTACAAAAACTCCTCTAAAAGTCTCCAAACTCTACTCCTCCTTTTTGTGACGGAATGCCAAAGGACAATCACAAGCCATCATCAAAAGGAGGTAGTGAGGGTGAACGAAGATGCGCTAAGTCAGCTCTCAGAGCACGAATCTCATCAAGCAAGTCCACCAAAATCTGACTATGAGCCGCCTGAACGGTCATGACAGTCTCCATGGTATGACGTACATCGAAGTCATCCGAAGGAGGTGGAGAAACAGCAGCAGCAGCACCAACAGGATTAGGAACAGCCTCACGAGCAGGACCTGTAGAAGAAGAAGGGGGTGCGGCACTAGAAGGCTCAGACCTAGAGTGTTTAGAGCCAGCTCAAAGATGAGCAGCCTTCTGTTTAAGAAAGGTCGCACCTATAGGAGCAATCATATGAACGGGCTCAGAAGAAGGGAAATCATCTAAACCAAGATAAAGCAAAATCCTATGAATAAAGATAGGATGAACAAGAGAGTGAGCGGTAGATGAACTCCTATAAACTTCGTTCAAAGAACGAAGAAATAAGTGAGGAAAACTGATAGGAGCATCGGTGACAAGAGCGTACAAAAATACACACCGCTCGAGAGGAATGGTGTGAAGATGAGAAATGGGCCAAAAAGAATGACATACTATCCTAAAGAAAAGATAGATAGTCTTAGGAAGCTCAGCAATGGTGATTCGAGGATCAGAACCCCACTGGATAGAAGACCCAGTAATGTAAGACATGACATCACTCAACAAATATGACTCATTATAAGGGTAAACAGGGTGCTGGACCAAAGGTACCCCTAGAGCATCAGCCATTACCGCAGGAGTAATAACATACTCTACGCCTCGTATCCAACTCTTAATTAGAGTGTTGGAATCATAGACGCGGATAGAGATGTTCGAAAAGAACTCTCTAATCAGGGTAGCAGGAGGAGGAGGAGGATCAGAAACATCCAATAAAGGTAACCAGCCCCAATGCTCAAAATTTGCCCTAATGGCAGGATCAACCTCATCTAATATGACGGAATGCTCAGCCTAAATTTTTCTCTGAAGGTTCAACTTCTCAAAAATCTCTTAGTTTTTCTCACTCGGAAACCTCTCTCTATCAAAAGAAGGTGGGGGAGGTGAAGGAGAGGAAACAGACCTACGGGCTCTAGTTTTCCTAGGCATGATGCTAAGGGAAGGACAAAGACACAAAGAGAACCAAAAGAACAACAAAAACAAAACCAAGGGCAGACTGCAAATTAGCACAATAATAGAATAAAATCTATATGATGCATGAACAATTAAAATGTCATGATGCATGTTCTAATGCAGTAAAAAATTAAGTTCAATTAAAAATTAGATTAACAAAATTGGCTTGAACATAGGGTTTCTAACAAAATCCCCAAAATTGAAGAACCACTTGATGAAATTTTGAAAACAAAGTAATGAATTGAGCATCACAGAACACAATACACAGATTAAAATGCTCAATTATATCAAAACAACAAGCAAATTTCATCAATTTAATCCTAATTGAACAAAATCCCCAATTCGGATCCAATACAAGTCCTAGAAATTTCAATTTTTCACAAACCCCAAAATTGATCAAATTAAACCATCAATATAATTTTTATATCATGTCCCCACAAAAACCCATTGATCAATTTCACAAAATAGGGTTTGAATCAACAAAAATTCCACAATTTGTATAGTCTGAAAATTACCCTCAAATGCATGGATTTATGCATAAAAACATGAAAATAAATTCAAAAGGAAGGGTATTAAGGTCTTACCGGCTTGAGGAGAGAGAAACCTTGCAAAGAAATCAGAGGAAAACGACAAAAAAATCTTTGTGAAGCCTTGCCGAGTCGGAGAGAGAAGAAAAGTTTGAAAAACTTTTGAAATAGTGACTTTGAAAAAGTCAGATCTGAGCTTTTAAAAAAGCTTTTTCGTGATCTTCGATCGATCGAAAATTACATTCGATCAATCAAATCAATCCGAGACTCATAAAAAGAATGAAGCTCATTTTCGATCGATCGAAAAACAGATTGGATCGATCGAATCAGGCAGAGGCTCACTAAATTTTGAGAAAATCACAGGTTTTGAAAAACAACAACCACATTTTGAAAACAACTCCTCAAAGCATTAAAATTGAAGAAACAAAATGCATGAGTATGAAATGGAATGCTATTTCAAAAACCCAAAATTTTAAACCCAAGTTTCTCATAGCAAAGTTTCAATCATTCTCCCTTTCAATTCTTCAAACAACAAAATATGTTGTGCACAATTCTCAAGATATTTTCAAACTTGGTTGGTTAGACAAAAAACACACACAATAACATGTACAGTGTTTAACAAAGAGTAACTTGTGTAGTGTGTGCTACTAGCAAAAACTTGAGATACATGTGAGGTGATATGTGCATAGCAATTAAACACAAAGTCTACACAATTCATCACATAGAATTTAAAAGAGACTATCACCAAGAGAGTTACATCATATAACTTCCACATCTCCTAGAACAAAAGCTTGCAATCATGTAAGTTTCTTGAATTTTTGCCTCTTAATTATGTGAATTGGCATCAAGCCTAATAATACACACCGGTTTTAATTAAGTGAAATTGCATCAAACCTAATAGTACACACCAATTTTAATTATGAGATTTAACCGAGGCTACACCTTATGTTCTTTTTGTGCACATGCTACACTTTTTTGAGCACAAAATCTTATGATATGCATTAAGGTGTTCATGATTGGCTAGTGAACAGTGGTGAGATGGTTATTTATGCCTTTCTCAAAAGGATCAAGTCCGACAGTCAAATAACATGTGACTTCAAGATTAAGACAAAGTGATAAACACCATATACATCTTTCCCACACAACATGCACTACAAAGCTTCAACTAGTCAAGTGCAATAAATAAGCTCATCAAAACTAAACAAGGTACACAAGACATGACATGTGTTAATAGATTGACCAACCTTGTTTTCAAAAATCAAGAAAAATAGTGTCAAACATAGTTTTGCTTCCTCTTCTCCTTTTTTTATTATTATTATTATTAAAAGAGAAAACAAATAAATCCTAGAATGAAATGCATGAATGTAATGCAATGCAAGTCCTAAAACAAAAGAAAAAACAAAAAAAAAAAACACAAAAACCAAAGAACAATGGTCACAGATGAATAGAGCAATGAAACACAAGGACCATGTCAGAAAGACTCAATTAGATCGAGTCTTTTGCATCCAAAACTTTTTAGATGCACCACGAGCATTGGAGTTCTTATTCACATTAAAGTGATTCTCAACTCCAGGATTGGAATAAAGGTTTAATGCCTTTACCAGTTCACCAATTAGTGCTATAGGATCTTATGCTTGAGGCACAGACACTTTTGGTTTGTTTGCTCTCTTAGCAGCTTGAAGCTTGTAACAGTTAGGACGAATGTATCCAAACTTTCCACAATAATGACAAACCCAAGCAGGTTTACCATGCATCTTGTCCTTAGAATTGGTAGGCTCCTTAGGTTTAGACTCTCTCAAATCAACCCTAATCTTCTTAGGTGGTGAAACTTCTATAGGTTTAACAGTTTCACTCACAACCTCACTCTCAGAAGGTTCAGAAGAAGATGAAGGAACAAAGATCGTGGAATGGGGTGCAGACATAGAGATGCTCTCAACAAAACCTAAACCAGATTTGTCAAAAGGATACTTTTGAACACTCAACATATGATCAAGTTTAGAACTAGAAGATCTAGCAACAAATAAATCAAGTTTTAATTTCTTTACTTTATCAATCAACATCATATTCTCAGTTTTCACATTGTTCAAAAGATCATTAGTATCAAACAACTTAACAAGCAAATTTTTCTTATCAAGCTCAAGAGATTCAATTTTCTTTAGGCCAAGTTCAACATTCATAGCATCCTTTGTAGCAACTTTGCAAAGTTTATTATAGGTCTCTTGAAGATCTGCATCCTCAGAGAGTTCCCCATCAGAAGGATTCTCCTCAGCAGATATGCTTTCATTGACTACAGTAGTAGCAGTGAAAGCAATAAAGTTTCCATCCTCGTCACAACCAGACTCATCATCAGAAACCTCCTTATCACTAAGGGTTATAGACTTATAGCCATAGCTTTGCCCTTAGACCTCAAGAATGTTGGACATTCAGATTTAACATGACCATACCCTTGACAACCAAAATATTGAGCACCCAAAGAATTGTTGAAAGATTGACCTACTCTTTCTCTAGGTTTTTTAGTGTTGCTAACCTTAATAGGATCATTCTTCCTAAAATTTCTAGGTTCAGCAGTGTTTGTATTCCTTGCCCTCCTATTAATATTTCTAAGAAAGTTTCTAAAGTTCTTGGCAAGGTAAGCTATCTCTGTAGTAGAGAGCTCATCATCAAATCCACCAGTATCAACATCATCAACAGACTTAAGAGCCATTGATTTGGATTTGTTAATTTTGGGTAGGTCTAACTCATAGAACTGAAGAGATCCTACAAGTTCATCCACAGGGATGGAGTCTACATCCTTGCTCTCAGTAATGGTAGTCACTTTGGGTCTAAAGTTTTCAGTTAAAGATCTAAAAATCTTCCTAACAATTTTAGGTTGATCATAGACTTCACCCAAATTAAAAGCAGAATTAACAATATCATTTAGTTTGGCATAAAATTCATCAAAGGATTCATCATCAGACATCATAATGCTTTCAAACCTAGAAGTTAATTGCTGCAGCTTATTTATTTTGACAGCCTTTATGCCTTCATGCACAGTTTGGAGGATTTTCCAAGCAGTATGAGCAACCTTAACATTTGAGATTCTCTTAAATTCCTCCATAGAAACAGCATTAAAGATGGCATTCATAACTTTACTATTAAATGCAGCTGCTTCTTTTTGAGAAGTTTGCCACTCACTCACAGGAGTAGTGGGCTTCTCCCATCCGTACTCAATGGAATTCCAAACTCTCTCATCAATGGATTTTAGGAATACTTTCATCCTTACTTTCCAATAGACATAGTTATTCCCGTCAAAGTGAGGAGGAACAACAAGAGAGTGTCCGTGTTCCATGACAACAGGGGTCAAGGATCAGCTCAGAGATCAAAAGAGCTACCCGCTCTGATACCACTTGATGGAAATTTAGACCCCTTAAACCAACCAGATTAACCTAGTTAATTGGCCAAGTAATTAACTTAGCCCAATTCATGCAAATCTAGGTTATCACAATCACACAATCATATCAAGAATATATAAAGCAGCGGAAAATAAATAACACAAGATATGATGACCCAAAAAACCACACGGTAAAAACCTGGGGAGGATTTGACCTAACTATCCTTAAGGTAAACCTGAATCCACTATGAAAGAATCGAAGTTCATACAAAAGGACTTACAAGCTCCCCGTTTGACTTCCTAATGCTACCCACCAGTAGAACTTACTGACACGACTACGTGTAAGTTCCGAATCCATGGACTCCTTCTTTCTTGGATTCTTCAATCAGCTACAAGCTCCCCGCATGTTTATCTTTAAGCTCCAATGGTAGCAACCGAGTTGATCATCAAGATGTTGAAGTAAACTCTACCTTGAAAACCCTAAGTTTTGTGTAAAGAAAAGCTCCTCAAAGATTTCACCAGAGATTCACACAAAACAGCAAAGTATAAGCAACAATACAATAGGAACAACCTCCAAAAACGTGGCTAGAGTTTTGTTTAAATACCTAGGGCAAAAACATAAAACCCTAAACGTTTAATGAGTTAGGGCTGAATTGAAAATTCTGTAGAAAAAACAATCTGGCCGACTTTCGATCGAGCAAGTCTATTCTTCGATCGATCGAGCCAGGCCAAAAGTAACAAATACTTCTGCAGCCACTCGATTCCAACTTCACAATAATTAAACAACTTTGAGCAAGCCTAAACAAGACTAAACATATTGTTTTGATCATGGTTTGCCAACATTACACATTAGAGTTCTAAATACATTAAATCCTAAGTCTTTAGAACCTAACAGATATAAATCACAAGTTCTTTGTAAATTCAGAATTTTAGTTCGTAGTCAGTAATGAATTTGGTCATTTTATTTGCGAAAACTATAACATATCAACTAAGATGATTTGTCTTGATCATGGAAGTGGAGACTTCTAGTTGATGTGTTGATATGTTTTAAGAGTTAAAACATATTGAACTGGATTGCTGTGAGATTTATTATTCTCCTAACGACTGTCAAATGAATAATAAATCTCACGACTTCTATTTACATGAACTCTTAATCCTAAGAGGATAATGGATCTGATCATAAAATGTAAGTTACTTTGATATATCAGGAGTAAGATCTAAAGTAATGGTCAAAATCTCAGTATGTTGGGCAGCGACATTTAGTGTTGATGGAACATATATTCTCAAGATGAAATTTATAGTCTCTTAATGGAGATATAAAATATTCCCTTGAAATAAGTTTAATGGATTCAGTTATTCAGAAAGTTAAGCCTGACCACTTTGGTAAGAAATTACTAAAGTATATATATTTATGAAATTAGATTTCATAAATATATGATGAATAACTTAAAGAATTAAACCAGGTACTCAAGGTTTAAGATATAGTAATTTACAAAGTGACAGTCTACTTTCATGACTTTGTATTGAAGCTAGTGTCTTATTTGTTCCTTTTTGGTCCCACTTCAAGCCACATACTAGAGCCCAATTGGAAATGCCCAAAAGACTAGCCCAATTAGACAATCAGTTATATGAAGAAAAATATATAAAATTTAGTACTACAACAAGTTACATGAAATGATATGTATATGAGTGGTGGACACTCTTTCATTCTCTTCAGAACATACACATATAACTGATTAAAAGACCACACTTCTTGGGCGTTAATGGAATTCGAGTGAAGATTAAAAGTGTTCTCAAGTGCTTCTAATCTTTGGTTTTGAAATTCACCACACACTACAAAAAAATCGAACTGTCCCAGCGTTTTTACAAAACGCCGTAATAGATAAGCCTGTACCAGCGCTCAAAACCGGCGCTTTACAAAGCGCTGCAATAGGAGGCCTATAGCGGCATTTTTCAAAAACGCTGGGATAGGAAGCCCAAAAACGCTGGGATAGGGTTACTGATTTCCCTTATGGAAAAGACCTATCCCGACGCTTTTGAAAGCGCTGGGACAGGTCCCTCCATTCCCTTACAGAGAGAGGTCTGTCCCAGCGCTTTCAAAAGCGCTGGGACAGGTCTTTTCCTATAAGGGAATGGAGGGACCTGTCCCAGCGTTTTTAAAAGCGCCGGGATAGGTCCCTTCATTTCCTTACGAAGAGAGGCCTGTCCCAGCGCTTTCAAAAGCGCCGGGACAGGTCTTTTCCCATAAGGGAATGGAAGGACCTGTCCCAGCGCTTTTAAAAGCGCTGGGACAGGTCCCTCCATTTCCTTACGAAGAGAGGCCTGTCCCAGCGCTTTCAAAAGCGCCGGGAGAGGTCTATTCCCATAAAGGAATGGAGGGACCTATCCCAGCGCTTTCAAAAGCGCCGGGACAGGTCTTTTCCCATAAGGGAATGAGGGAACTATCCATGCCTCCCTCTTCTATACTTGGCCCTCTTCATCATGCTTTAAAAAAAAAAACGAAGATTGATGAAAATCTGAGAATGTTTATAGTGTGGATTTTATTAATTTTTGTGTTTTTTTTTTGTGTTTTTTTTTTTTAATTTTTAACTGCAATTGGCATGAAAGTTGGCATGCATGTTGAAAATCAAATGGTAAATTACATTTGATTGGCATGAAAATTGGCATGTATGTTAAGAACATATAGAACATGTGATCCAACGGTTGGATTTTCAAAATATGAATTCAATAATAAGTTATTGGTTAGTGTAACATTTTTTAGAGTTACATCAAGTGTAACTTGAACCCAACCCTATATTCTTAATTCAATGTGAATTTTGACAAATCTACCGTTAGATTACATTATTTTCATATATTTTTCATGCTTACAAAATTTCAAGGTGATCAAAATTAATAGCCATGTCATCAATCAATTGTTTAAATTCAAGTTTTTGTTGTTTAAAATAATGCATAAAAGATGAGTTTAAATATCAAATAGTAAATTATATCCGATTGGCAGGAAAATTGGCATACATTTTAAGAACATATAGAAAATGTGATCCAATGGTTGGATTTTCAAAATATGAATTCCACAATAAGTTATTGGTTGGTATAACATTTTTTAGAGTTACATCAAGTGTAACTTGAACCCAACCCTATATTTCTTAATTCAATGTGAATTTTGACAAATCTACCGTTAGATTACATTATCTTCATATAATTTTCGTGCTTACAAAATTTCAAGGTGATCAAAGATTAACAGCCATGTCATCAATCAATTGTTTAAATTCAAGTTTTTGTTGTTTAAAATAACGCATAAAAGACGAGTTTAAAGATCAAATGGTAAATTATATCCGATTAGCATGAAAATTGGCATACATTTTAAGAACATATAGAAAATGTGATCCAATGGTTGGATTTTCAAAATATGAATTCAACAATAAGTTATTGGTTGGTGTAACATTTTTTAGAGTTACATCAAGTGTAACTTGAACCCAACCCTATATTTCTTAATTCAATGTGAATTTTGACAAATTTACCGTTAGATTACATTATCTTCATATAATTTTCGTGCTTACAAAATTTCAAGGTGATCAAAGATTAATAGCCATGTCATCAATCAATTGTTTAAATTCAAGTTTTTGTTGTTTAAAATAACACATAAAAGATGAGTTTAAAGATCAAAGGGTAAATTATATCCGATTGGCATGAAAATTGGCATACATGTTAAGAACATATAAAAAATGTGATCCACTGGTTGGATTTTTAAAATATGAATTCAACAATAAGTTATTGGTTGGTGTAACATTTTTTAGAGTTACATCGAATGTAACTTGAACCCAACCCTATATTTCTTAATTCAATGTGAATTTTGACAAATGTACCGTTAGATTACATTATCTTCATATAATTTTCATGCTTACAAAATTTCAAGGTGATCAAAGATTAATAGCCATGTCATCAATCAATTGTTTAAATTCAAGTTTTTGTTGTTTAAAATAACGCATAAAAGATGAGTTTAATGATCAAAGAGTAAATTATATCCGATTGGCATGAAAATTGGCATGTATGTTAAGAACATATAGAACATGTGATCCAATGGTTGGATTTTTAAAATATGAATTCAACAATAAGTTATTGGTTGGTGTAACATTTTTTAGAGTTACATCGAATGTAACTTGAACCCAACCATATATTTCTTAATTCAATGTGAATTTTGACAAATGTACCGTTAGATTACATTATCTTCATATAATTTTCATGCTTACAAAATTTCAAGGTGATCAAAGATTAATAGCCATGTCATCAATCAATTGTTTAAATTCAAGTTTTTGTTGTTTAAAATAACACATAAAAGATGAGTTTAAAGATCAAAGGGTAAATTATATCCGATTGGCATGAAAATTGGCATACATGTTAAGAACATATAAAAAATGTGATCCGATGGTTGGATTTTTAAAATATGAATTCAACAATAAGTTATTGGTTGGTGTAACATTTTTTAGAGTTACATCGAATGTAACTTGAACCCAACCCTATATTTCTTAATTCAATGTGAATTTTGACAAATGTACCGTTAGATTACATTATCTTCATATAATTTTCATGCTTACAAAATTTCAAGGTGATCAAAGATTAATAGCCATGTCATCAATCAATTGTTTAAATTCAAGTTTTTGTTGTTTAAAATAACGCATAAAAGATGAGTTTAATGATCAAAGAGTAAATTATATCCGATTGGCATGAAAATTGGCATGTATGTTAAGAACATATAGAACATGTGATCCAACAGTTGGATTTTCAAAATATGAATTCAATAATAAGTTATTGGTTGGTGTAACATTTTTTAAAGTTATATCAAGTGTAACTTGAATCCAACCCTATATTTCTTAATTCAATGTGAATTTTGAAAAATCTACCGTTAGATTACATTATCTTCATATATTTTTCATGCTTACAAAATTTCAAGGTGATCAAAGATTAATAGCCATGTCATCAATCAATTGTTTAAATTCAAGTTTTTGTAATTTAAAATAATGCATAAAAAGATGAGTTTAAAGATCAAATGGTAAATTACACCCGATTGGCATGAAAATTGGCCTGCATGTTAAGAACATATAGAATTGGTAATCCAACGGTTGGATTTTCAAAATATGAATTCAAGAATAAGTTATTGGTTTGTGTAACATTCAATAATAAGTTATTGACCGCTCTTTTCTTTAAATCCGACCGGTCGATTGTGACCATAATTTACCAGAATTAACCTTTCATTACACTCTTCAAATTCAACGGTTAGATTTCAAATCTAAGAATGGCACGTGATGGACATGTGTTGTGTACTTGTATGATTATGTTCTCTTAATCTGACCATCCAATTAGTCATATTATTTTTAAAATTTTTTTTTTAAAGTTTTATTTCACAACTCATTAATAAAATGACCAAGTGACTTCACCAAATTGCAGAATTTGTTTTTAATTTTTTTTAAAATAAATATAATTTTTTTGTTTTTATCTTCTTCTTCTATAATTTCTAAGTTGATAAAAATATTAATTTAACTGCAATCCAAACTCTTCATCTAATCATTTTTTTTATTTAAATTATATTATCACGTGTAATTATATGTCGTAACATCAATATGTTCTATCTTTTTAACAAGTTCAACTTAAACTCAAATTCATCATTATCATTAATATTTAAATAAAATTATCATTTTATTTAAATATCAAAACCTAAACCTCTAAAACTCCCACAATTGCAACATATTACCTATTTGTTTTCAGGCAACGTCATGGGACCTCAATGTTGATTTTGCTGAAGACGGCGTGATGGTATCCCAATGTCGCAAAAAACTGTCCTATGTACCATCTAAAGTCTACAATTGGAGGTGTGAATGTTTAACATGACCCGCAAGTATGACATGAACACGACATGCGTTTTTAAGAGTGAGGATTGAGCTTTAACAGGTTCAGGTTATAAATGGATCAACTCAAAAGTGATAAGATAAAAAAAGTGTTATAAGCAAGTCAATTCACGTGACTTGCAATTGACATACCAATTTATTCATGTTAATCCGAAATGACCAATTTAACAATAATATGTATAACTCTAATAACAAATAAATTTTAATTTATTTTAGATTTGTTAAATATCTTTTATATTCAACTTATATTTTAAACTTTTAAAAAAAAAAAAAGAGTAATTACAAACATGTATAAATGATATAACTGTAAGTTGAAACTTTACAAAAACTAAAGAACTTATTTCTAGATAAATGATACTACATTATGAACTTAATATTTATTAAGTACCTGATATTATTTTGAATTTTTGAACGATATGTTTTAAGTATTTGATGTTATTATTTACTTTCAAATTGTATGCTAATCCAGACTCACACCACTAGGTGAAATCATCTGCTAACATTGATTGGGCCAGTTAAGAGGGAAAAATAAAAATAAAGATTTAGCTCAGAATTAGCGGACATGTTTTTGTGTTACAAGTCCTCTCCTGGCCCATTACGTTTGAGTCAATTCTTTCATTTTCATTTTCTTTTGATATTTTCCTCTCTTCTTCTAAGGTCTAGAATCAACCCTCATGCAGTCATGCAGAAGAAAATAGTTCAATCATACAAACGTGTTTGACGGCTTTCAGTTACTTATCCCTGCCAAAAAGAAGCAAAGCAAAAAGGAACATGTGAAGAAAGAGTCTCCCTTGTCAAAAAGTTTTGGCTTCGCGTGCCTTATAAAGTTGTTAGGAACTTTGTTACTCATTCTCATTCAACAACGTTCAGTCATTCACAGATGAAGATTTGTTGAACCTTCCTTCTTGGATAAGGCTTGGGTTTAATGTTAAGTTGTATTAGACCCATCAAGATGATGATACTTGTTATCATCCTAATAAGCCAAGTGTTGGGCACTAGACCCAAATCAAGTCTTATCTTCTTATCCAACAATTCAACTCAACTTTCACAACCTATTGGTCTTTGTAATCCATTAAGGGGTTTTTTTTTTTGGTTACATTACTCTATTAAGAATTCAACACAATAACACAATCATTAAAAAAATAAATAAAAAAAATTCTCTTCACTCTTCATTGTTCCACACCCTACTTCCACTATCTTGTACTTTATTGTCTTTTAATTTAGCGTTTACACTTTAAACTCTCATTCTAAAAAAAAAAATTATGAAATTTAAGATTAACAAACTATTAATTTTTGTTGTTGGGCTTGCTATTTTTTTATCAGATTTTAGATTAAATTGGTTTGTTATTGGGTTTTTTATTTTTTATTTTTTTAGAAGAAAGACAGTGATTTTCATTAATGAAGGCTGGTAAAATCAACCTGTAAAATAGTAGTAATATCTGGTGGTACATCTTCCATCCACTTGTAATCACTTGATTCTTGATTAGTGATTCTTAAGAGTGGTTACCTAAAAATCACTCAGTCAGGTTTTTGCCTTGTGAGTTGTTTTTTCCATTAGCTAACAAATCATTGTGTCAAATTTATTTCTTGTTGCACTTTAGTTTAGTTTGGTGATATGTTTGTACTTTCATGTTATTTGCATGTAACTTGAATAATTAATCAACTTGGATAATTGAATTAACCAATTATGTTAGTTATTTGATCCATGAAAAAAAAATCTATAAAATCTATTATTTAAACCCCTAAATTAAAACCAATAAATAAGGAAAAAAAGTCAAAGAAAAAAAATCGGAAAAGACGGCCCCAGTGTAGGAGGTAATAAATTACACCCAAAATATTAACATGTATTACAAAAAAAAAAATCAAAATCAAAATATAAAAATCCACAAAAAAAAGCTCAAACAGTGCCAATTTAAATAATAATAATAATATATATATATATATATATATATATATATATAAAGTTAACAAAAGAAAAAGATTGACAATGACAATGAAGGGGAAAAAAAAGTCACTGTATATGCAGTAGATCATTTAAAAGTGTCAATTTAAATAGCATTATCTCTTTAACAAATGTTATATTTACAAAATTTTCTCAATAAATCTTACGTGGTAACTTATTATTTGTTGTTATTAATCGACAAAAAAATAATTTCAGTAATTAATTTAAATTAAAACAAATAATAATTTATTGCATAGAATTTGTTGAAAAAATATTTTGTAAAAAAATTGTTTATCTACCACTTTAGTCAAAAGAAAAGGTTGAAGTGCATTACATCGTTTAAAACGTGGCTGTCAATTTAAGCAATATGCCCTTCTTCATAATTGCCTTCTTCCCTGAGTCCAAACAGACGTACCATTATTTTCTAAAGATTCTCTGTCATCTTTTTGATATTTTTAACATCAACCCACAGCCACAAGATGGTAAGAATAGTACCTTATAATGTGGTGGCTATTATAATAACACGATATTGTGGTACGATAATGATAATCAGCAACAATAATAAGAATAATATAGAGGTGCCAGGATATTGTCCATGAAGTGATTTGAACTGAATTAATAATTTTAAATAGTTTATTTAACGTCATTTCGAATATGGGCCAAACTCGAAATCACCAAGTTAAAATATGTTTTCAAGCTTTTTTAATATTCTAATTGGACAAACTTGAGTTATAATTTTCTATCTAATTTTTTTTAACACCATATACTAAAATTTTGCAAGAAAAATGACTAACTTTTTAATGTAATTAATTAAATTTTATATACTTAATTAATTTATTCTTGCCTCATATATATTACAAACATAATGAATAAATATTATAGATATATAATATATAAATATTATAAAGTTACATAATTATCATATATATTCCCAAATCTCTATAAGTATTAAATATAAACATATAGATATACTCATGTCTCTACTTTAGGAAGGATAAATTTATACTGCTTGGTCAAAAAGGTTGGTAATCCTAGACACAAATTATTATCACAATTCGACAGTTGAAGTTGTATAAGAAGTCAATAATATTCTGAATATAAAGAATTTTTTACTTTAGACTATGAGAATAAATAACGAGATTTTTACACCTTTAAAAGCAAAACATGTGAAAATTGAAATTCTATGCATAAAATAATAATAATAATAATAATAATTGAAGTACTCCATTCTTAAACCACTACTACTACATTCAACTAATATTGTAGATAACCTGGTGTGTGTTTGGGTTATGATTTAAAATTAAAATTATTTACTATTCAGCTTATTTTTCCTACTATTTATAGATTCTACTGTACTTTTTGACACTATTCATGGCCCCACTGTACTATTTCTACTAACTTTTACCTTTATCTACAATACTTTCAGCAATAATTTTTCAGTTTTAGCAAAATAAGTAGTATCTAAACACACCCTTAGTGTAGGGAGTGGAATAGTCACACCCCGAGCCTAAAGCCCAGGGAGCAATTGGGCCACGGGAAAGAGTTAGGCCTAACCTATGTTTAGAAGGAAAGCTCAATGGGTAGTGCACCATGCAAGGAGAATGGTAGGGTTGTTCAAAGCGTCATGGGAAAAATGATTGAGGCAAAAGATTAATTCCCGTGGAGACAATGAGGTGATATTTTTCCCAAGGTATGGGACGTAGGTGGTCAACGTATGATTACCAAAGGATTCCTAGAACCATGGGAAGGTTCAGAAACATGCAAGAAGGTTGAAGATCTTTACCTCTACAATAGTGATGAGGTTCTTACCTCACCTCTGCCACATTAAATGCAAGGAGACAGCCTGAACAGTAGCAACAACCCCCAAAAGTTAGAGTTCCAGGATAAGAGAGATGAGGAAATCGATAAAGTGGAGAAAAATATCCCTAAAGTTCTGGTAAGCAACAAGACAGCAGTAGTGATAAGAGCAAGGATTGAAACTATGAAAGGGGGAGGGGAGGTAAAGTAAAAGAGGGGAGAAAAATCTATTCAAGGAGAGAAACAGAAAGAGAGAGAGAGAGGGTAACACTAAAAAGTGTCACCATGGGAACAAGAGAGTTTCCTAAGTTAAATGTTTGTAATTGTAATCGTTATTTGAATGGTCAAAGAAATCCACTGCTTGTGTTTCCCATTATGGAGTGTTTATTCCTTCTTGTATATTTGTATTTGAGTCGTGTTATTTGATATAGTAGAATTCTGAGGTGCACACCCTGGGAACCAAAATCTGTGTCCCTACTCTTAGCATAAATAATATTGTAGATAACTTAGCATCTCGTTAGTCACGTGAATAGGAAAATAGATGTAGGGACCAAATTTTTCTGATTTTTGAAATTTTAGGGACCAACATTGATGATTTAACATTAATGGATAAAAATTGAATAAACCCCAAATTGGAAATTATATTTCAACTATTCTTCATCATGCATCACCTTAAGGTCCTTACCAAAGATAAATTAAATATAATTAATATTTAATTTCCATATCTTTTTGTCAAATATTATAATATTTGATTCTCTAAATAGAAATTGGTCTCTAGTTTGGTTAGTATTAATTATTCAAGTTATGTGCTAAATTGATCTATTTTTTTTGCAAGTTGAGGTCAATAGGCAATTATATTGTTAAGTTAAGTTGCAATTGTGATTTTGATAAGATTCAACACAAAGGATTAGAAGGTAATGAAAAATTACAATAAAATGATTAGTCGATGGAAAAATGATAATTATGTTCAAATATGTAATATGATAGCTCTTAATTATACTAAAGCCTATATAAGTTTTCAAATAGATATATTGCATACAGAATTTACAAAAGTTAACAAAAGACTATATTATTTTTCAAATGGATATATGGCATACAAAATTAACTAAATTAGTCATATTATTGATAAAGAGATATTAGAAACTAAAATTTTAATTAGTAATTTTGTATCTCATAAATTAAGAAGAACATATTTTAAATATATAAAAAAATACTATAATATTGAAATTTAAATAAATAATATTTAAATATAAAAAAGTTACTTTTAAAGTTACTATCTTAGGCCTCAAATTATGTGGAATCACCCACAAACCAATATATATATGTGTGTGTGTGTGAGAGAGAGAGAGAGTATTAAAATCAATCGATGCCAACTTGATCGATCGGGATGGGTTCAGATTTGATTCGATTGGGTACTTGACAAATAAAGTATGGCTCAAAAATTTATTGGACTAAAATAGATTCCTATTTCTGTGAGCAACGGCTGCCACCACTCCATTGACACCCATTTTGTAACCTCTCTATCACCCTTGTTATTGTTGTTTGCATTATAGCACCATGTTCTTGTTATAATATTCACCACATATTAACCTACGTACGTTCTATTCTTGTCATCATGTGTTTAGGGCTAATGATCGATGAAGATATGAAAAGGATGACAGAGAGAATCATTGGAAAATTGTATGGGTTGGAAAAGAAAGTAATTAAAGTTTATGGAGATGTATCGCACAGAGCTATCGTTTAAATAGTTGGGCATGTTTTAAACGATGTAATTATACATAGTCACTTTCTACGTACAAACCACGGGTGTTTTGTCGTCCCTGCATGAGCACTTGTTCTAATGAAATACCCATCTGTACAATATGTAGCCATATAGGGTTTCAAGAACTTGGTTGCCGTTTTAGTCCAAAATTCTATACCATATGATGATAATAATATAGGGTTAATTTGTCTCTCTACTTTACTTTGAATCACCTTTTGGAAGAATTTTATTGACCTTTTTTTAGGGTTCTAAGCATTCTAAGTTGAACTGAGTCCTAGAAATTTAAAATTTGTTCATTTAATTTTATTTCGAACATAAGCCAAATTTGAGCTTATCATAAAGTTAGATTATGTATTTAAGTTTGATTCATTTTGCTATTGATCAAATTCAAGTTTGTTCACAAGTTTACTAATTCTCTTATTCTTTACCCATATGTAGTAAATACAACGACTTAAATTTTTTAATCCCTCCACAAATCTTTAGTAATAATTAATAACTAAAATATGGTTAAAATTATATCTTTGAGTTAATTAGATAGAGCGATTTTTTAATGAACTTATAAATATTAGATTCATTAACCTTATATTGTTTTTATTAAAAATAGTTTGTACTTTTAGTTTGTGGATGTAAATATTACAATAAAAATAAATTGAAAATGCAAAATCCAAAATAAATGTGTGTGCGCTTTTAGTTTGAGAGTAATCAAAGAATAGAAATGGTTAAAGTATGAAATTAAACCAAATTTGGGACTTTTGATAAACTGAATTTTTGGATGTCAAATCGAAGGTTTTTAGACTAAATTGAGTTATACAGGGCGGCTTTGAACATTTAATTGGAGAGTAGATTCAAGGTTTGCGATTAATTATATTTTTTAGGTTTATAAATTAAAGGGTCATTCCTTTAAATTGGGGTGCCTTTTTGTACATCCAAGCTCAGAATTTCAAAATACGCTGCAACTGCTGCAATATAAATAATATGCATAAAAACCAATCAAGAAATTAAGAAGATGTGTCCGACTCTAGATTGGAAGAATTCAAACAACAGACGGTAACGGAAAACACTCGAGCCCACGCATGCATATGCAAAAAAGTGGACCTGTTTCGACCCTTGTTTTTCGAGGGATTATTAAAATTTGTCCAAATAAAAACTAAATGTAACACGCAAGGTGACTATTACTAGGCTTACTAAGAACCTTCAAAATAAGTCAACAAATAACCCTTGAAATAAGTGCTAAAAAAAATTGGCGGGCACACCAGCTTGAGATTTTGCTCTAAAATTTGTAGATTTTCCAGTACCCCTCGAAAAAAGACTATAAAACATAAACACTCACTGATTTTTTTTTTTCTAAGCAAGACTGAAAAATTTTGTATGAAAATTTCGCATTTTCG
This sequence comes from Quercus glauca, assembly GCA_023736055.1. NCBI lineage: Eukaryota > Viridiplantae > Streptophyta > Magnoliopsida > Fagales > Fagaceae > Quercus > Quercus glauca. Next base: position 47,351,287 of record CM043324.1, read on the forward strand.
TTCTCAGAGTATTTAGGTCCTCCCCGTCTTATTCTCTTTCATTTATTTTCCTCTTTTTCCTTCGATTGCTCTTTCTCTCTCTCTCTCTTTCGCTCTCGAAGTAGATTGCATTTTCTCTATGTGCGAAGATGAATCACCAGAATGTGAGGAATCTCTGATCGGAGGAAGGAATATTCTCTCCATTACCACCTCCGGCGAATCTTCCGATGGTACTTTTTTTTTGTAAAAATTAAGTTCGTATCTTGATTATACATAACGCAATCTCACTCGCTCATTCCCTCAGTATTATTGTTGAATTCTTAGGGTTTTGCAGAATCTCACTCTCTCTCTCTTTCTCTCTCTAACCCACTCTCTCAGACTCTTCAACATGAGCAAATTGGGCCAGCCTCCAGATCTGAATAAGTAATTTCTCTCTCTCTCTCTCTCTCTCTCTCTCTCTCTCATTTGCAATTTGTTCTAAGGTTTCAATTTCAATTTCATTGTTTTTACAAACTAGATTCTAATTTGTTTTTGAATTTTTGTTGTTTTTGCAAACAAATATATGGACAAGAAGCTCCAAAGTACGTTCCTATTACCCTCCATGAATGCTCTGCCTTGTATTTCTTTTTATTATTTATTTATTTTATATTCTGCAGTTTTGCTCTATTGATTTGTGAGAAAATTTAGGCAAATGAAGGAAAATAGGTTATCTTCTTAATTATTCATAGATATTGAAAAGAAAAAAAAAAATCTCGCAGCTAAAACTAATGTAGCTGTACAGTTGCAGACTTGGAGCTAAAAATGCATATTAGAGCTTACAACTTAATATTCAAACTTTTAGGTTCCTATTTTGTTCCTCACTGTTTTATTTTTTTTATTTTTTATTTTTTATTTTTTTAACTGTAGCCATTGCTTTCATAATAAGTTACTCTGATTTTATAGTTTCTTTGTGAAATATTGTAGTGAAACCATGACTATTTAAAATATATATATATATATATATATATATAATCAGGAATTGTATTGATTTTTTGGGATTACATTCCCTGGTGTGTTTATAGGACCATGTCCCAGAGGTTTTGGTTTCACCAATGTTGGCTAGTTGTTGGTTTCAGACTAATCTTTAGTTGGAATATGGCATTAGACATTGTATGAGCTTAATTTCCTAGAAGGGAGGAAAGGAAATAATAAAATTGGCTTGGCCAAGCTAGGATTGATTATGGTTTTAGATTTGTGATTAATCGGGCTCTCTTGTGATTGAGATTCATTCAATAGATATAGTGTCCAAGGAAACTACAAGAACTTGTTTCTTTTGGTTTATATTGTATTTATTCATATTACATTGGTTGACTTCGTATGATATGATTGCCCTGCTCAAATGTTTATCATAAAATACATGGACCTTTGGTGTTTCATTTTGCTATTAGTTGAAGATGTTTAGTAGGGTGCTTTATATTTCCTTTCTTCTATTTGATGTGTATTTTTCACTTTTGAAGCCTTCACACTTGAATCTTTGATAAATTTTGTTAGTAATTGGTAGGGATCTTTTTTTTTTGGATAGGTTGTACTTGGTAGGGATCTTATATTTGATTTTTTGTTTTTGAATGTTGTGGTATTATGTATTAGTAACTGTATTTTTATTTTTATTCTCTTTCATACTCACTTTTGCAGCATGTATTTGAGGGAGTTGGGGTTGTTGGGGGTTAGGGATTTGTGGTTGGTAATGCTAGAGAAATAGGTTGATTAAGATTCAATTAGGGAGTAACAAGCTGGGTATATTTTGGAGTTCAACAGTCAAAACAGTTGAGAAAAAGGAAGAAAAGCAGATCTGGTTGGCTGTTAGAAATAACTCAATAATGCAGATATTGGTTTGTGGATTGTTCAAGGGTTTTTATCCTATTCTCTTTAGGGTTCTCTGTGTGTGGAATTATGATCTAGTTGCAAGATTTCAAGTTGCTGGAAATTAAAGAGAACAAAGTAAAAAAATGTAAATGACATTGTTCCTAGTTTTTGCAGGCATTGCATCAAACAAACCTCAACGCCATTATAGCTGCAAATTTATCTTTTTTAAATTAAAAACCACAAAGAAAAAAAGAAGCCCGATAAAATAACTATGGGTTTGAAACTACAAGCTGTTCTGGAAAACCTTAAAGCTCCAAAAAGACCCTTGATTACTAAAAGAAAATACAACTAAAATAAAACAAGACCAACCTTTTGCCACCTGCATCACTAGAGACTCGTAGTGCTGATCCATAAGAGAAGTAACAAAATCAAATAGAATTTTGCACTGTTAATGCCCTATTATTGTTATGGTCAATATTTATTGTCATGTGGTTGCAACCGTATATATTACTGTTACTAGATTCTTCTATGAATAGGAATGTTATTTTGGTTAATAGAGATTGATATTTAAATTTCGAAAAAGTGATTTTCAATACTAACATCTATTAATATTCTCTTCTAGTTAGAACTTTGATGTTACATTGGTGGTTTCCTCCAAAGAAAAACTTGTTACAGCAAGGGAGGTCCTAGCTGCTGGTCCTTAGCTAGGAAACTGTTATTATTACTCTAATGCACATTGCTATTTATTGTGAGGAAGTAGAGTTGGAGGTATATGTAGTGCCTTTTTATTTTTTTTATTTTTTTATTTAGAGCATTGTTTTATGTGAGGCAAAGGACAACGAGTCCAATAAAAAGTAAAATCAAAGACAGTAATTAGAATATGCTCCATTCTCTTTTTCTAACATGTTTTATTTGTTCCCTGTTTTATTGGCTTTGCGTTGATTATCTTCTTGTAGCTAAATCAGCAGTTGTGAGTGTTGAAGTTTCCTTCTTATTTTTGTGTTTTTAATTTTGCTGCCCCAATCCATTTACTTCTTTATCATTTATTTGATAGTTTATGTGACATGGATTGTTTACTTTCTAGATCCGTGGTTCTTATTTTACTTCTATGATGTATGTTGAGTAATGGTGTGAAGAGCATTTCACAGCCTCATAATGGAGAGTCCAGATTTCTCCCATAATGAAATGGTAAGTCTCACAGAGGTACTCTTATGTCATACCCATTTTGGATATAGAGGTTTTTTTTTTTTTTTACCCTACTATTCAGGATCATGTTTATGGTCCAATTTGTTGTAGAAAAATAGACAGCCACTATGGATTAATGTAATCTTCAAGTACATTTGAACTATTCTTATTTCTATTTTGGTTCTATGCATTCTTGAAGATTCTCATAAATCCTATCTTTTTTGTTTTTTTGGGTCTCCTTGATCACCCATTACCACTTCATGTTGAAATACTAGTCTCAGCTGTCACTCAAATCAATGAACTTAACAGCTTGTATGGGATCATCCAGTCACACAAGGTTAGTCTATATTATTTACCTTTCTGAATGTCCTTAGAAGACCATTGTTCTTTAGCAAGGTCTTGGATGTGGGCAGAAGTGATATCTTTTACTCCAATTTGTTGTTGTAGGTTAAGGTTATGAAGGAGAGTCTAGCTGCTTTTTCTGCCCTAACTTATGTTCCTCGGAGGTCTGTTTCCAAGAGCCAAAAGCAGCCAGTAATTGCTGGACCTCCTCCTCCTCCTCTGGTGTATGAGACACTGGTTTCTAGCACAAATGCTAATGAAAACAGTAGTAATAAGGATTATAAAGGTGTGCAGTTTGTTATTGTTGACTTTTTTTTCTGCTAGTTAACTCACATTATGATCTGCATCATGGTTGTTGTTGTTTACTCTGTATGGGTGTATTATTCTAGTTAATATGTATACTTTGCGTTTTATGGCCAGCCAAAGGTTATTCCATCTACAAAAAAGGCCTCCCTTTGAATGTCACACCTTCCCTACTAGAGAATGAGTTCAAGAAGTTTAATACAATGTTTGAATTTTCTACCTCTTGATGTCAATTTTATTACGAATCATGCTTTAGAATTTTCTGCGTCTTGGTTCAAGCTTGCGAAACAGTGTAAGATAAGTTTTGGTGGTATTCCACTTGAATGGAACACATAATAGTCCTAATATCAGTTTTGTTTTCTGTTGTGGTATTAGGCAAGATAGTGGTGTCCTTGGCCATTTTATTAATTTTGAAAATGTATATCAGGTACTGCTTAATTTCTCCATCATTTTCAGATTTATGTTTTCCTTTAATTTCAGTGCAGATGCCAAGTGTGTTGCTCATGGCAGCATTGCCCAATTTTCCTATAGTATGTGTCAATTCTCCGTGCTCCTTCTCCCTTCCTTATTGAATTAGATTTTTTTTTTCTAGGATTTATTGAATCAAAATCTAACTTAAGAAAACTCTTGGTTTCTCTGCATTTCTCTAATTTTCCTTTCACACATTTCTAAAAACTCAAAGTTTTATGGTGCAAGTCAAGTTGATTAAGTTCAAAACAGAGTGAGTAAGTGTGTGTACCTGTGTGTTAATGAACTATTCATGTCTATAGTTTAAATTGGTACTGTGATTTATATGCATCATTTATTTTCTAATTGAATTATTTTTCTTTATTGCAATTATTCTATTTAATTGCTTGAAGTTTGTTTATGTTGGATGTCCTGGTTGTGTTTGGCAAATCTTGCTATTTTTTCATGGGAGTAAGCTTTAAATGTTGTGAACTGGAAACAAATAGAATGGTGATTTGCTTTTACTTTCAGCAGTTCATCAATATTTTTGAACTTAAGTTTGTGTTTGGATAGATTTGAAATTGCATAATTCCTTATGTGATACTAAGAGTCAATATTTGAAGTAGTCCTTAATGTTCTATTGTATTATATAACACTACAATAACCATGACTAAGTTATTGAGCTTTGCTTTGATTATTCTTAGCTTTCTTTTCAAATTTGTTTTCTCATACTTTCTTACTTTTTTTCTTTGAGTATATCTAGATGCACAAGGCAAGTATTGTTTGTTGGAATTTGTTATAGTGAGATGGGAGTACATTTTTTTATTTAAGGAATTAGTAAATTTATGTTTATCTAGCAGAAGCTGAGTTAAATGGAAAATAATTAAGCTGTGTGATTCTCTTAGTACTTGATATCCTAGCTCTATAATGAAAGTTAAGGCTCAATGATGCTAATAATGATTAATTGTGCTAACTTATGTTTTGCATCCTATGGACAGATGAATGCATCCTAGGAAGCTGACATTCACTACTACTTGAACTATCTTGGGGAAAATGGTGACTCTCTTGGTGGGAACTGGATGGAGCATGGGTGAGTTTAGTTGGGATATCAAGTATGCTGGGGTTTAGACACTTGTGGTCAAGGTAATAATTCATGAACTGAACTATGCTACATAATTTTCTTTTTTAGAAATATGTTACATTTTGAAAATCGCATGTCAATATGGACTTCATTGTATGACAATTTTTCAATCAAACACCTCAACCATTTAACAAGTGCATGATTAATTGGTTTGTCCATTTCCTTGCAATTCATAATGCAATGGAAAGTTAGTAGTTATCTATCAGTCTTTGAGAAGTACCAGGAGAAGGCAGAATCCTTTATGTGAGACCCTTTAAACATTAGTACATCAAGTTGTTTTGCATTGAAATAGAATAATATTAAGATCAGGATTTTGATCATGCATGGTTCTTGTACTGATTCATTTCTCTTCTTCTTTTTCCTTTTTTTTTTCTCCTTTATCTAGTTAAAATACTAAGTTCCTTTATGTTAATGTGAAAATATTTACATAAACTCAAAGAATGAAGAATTTGGTAACTTGGGAAGCTAATTGAATTTTGTTTTGATATTTGTGTTTTTGTATAATATAAATTTTTTAATATGTAGTTCTTTAAAGTCTATGTGCATGGCTGTGGGTTTTTATTTATTTAAAAAAAAAAAAAAAAAAAAAAGAGGAAAACCTTGTTTTGAGGGTTGGGAGACCCTTAAAAAAAAGGTTATTGTTCTTTTATGGCTTGTTTGGAAGTTTAGAGAGGGAGGAGAGTAGAGGGGAGGGGAGTAGTGGAGAGGAGAGTAGAGGAAAATGATTCCCCTCCATCTTGTTTGGAAGTTTTTAAAATTAGTAAGGGGGAAGGGAGTAATTAGCCCTTCCCCTTGTGTAATTTTTTTAATATAACAAGGGTAAATGAGGTAATTTACCTATTTCATAATTTATGTGTTCTACTCTCCCTCCAAATCTCTCCAATTTGGGGGAATTAAAATTAGGGAGTTGGAGGTAGTTGAAACCCCTCCAAATCCCTCTTAATCCCTCCCCCTCCTTCCTTAAAAAACTTCCAAATGAGGTAATTAGATTACTCTCCCTCCCTCTACTCTACTCCCCCTCCATTTTTAAACATCCAAACAGGCCATTAGGCTATTGAAATTTTGGTTTGAAGGGTCATAAAGGCCGTAGATTCAAAGGTCATCAAGGGTAAGTTAAACCCTCAAAATAATATTTTTTGAGGGCTTCTAATACTTTTTTCAAGGGTTTTCACCCTCGGGAAAAAATCAACTTTGTTGTAGTTGCACTTGAGTTTTGGGAATTTGTATTCCCATGAGACCGAGTCCAAATTATCAAAGCTTCTGAAACTCATCAAACAATGGCATCGGATCCAATGCCTTATGTTGTAAAATTCTTTTGTCACTCTGTCTCTTGCTAACATGTAGCTTGAAGCCATTTGGGTGAGTCAAACCACGAGCACCACAATGGTAACAAACAAGTGCATTTTTAGGACTAATTAGTTTCCTAGCTAGGTGAAGAATTAGGTGTAGACTAAAGACTCTTGTATGAGAACGTAAAAAAATTGGTCTAACGTGACCAAGCACACCACAATTGTGATAAGCAAAGACAAATTTTGATTTTTCCCAATGCCTAGGAAGGGCTCTAGCCATGGGTTTAGTGATATAAATCTCATATGCAATTTTTAACCGTCCATCCTAGTTATGCTAGCCTTATACTCTTTGTTATGATTCCTCCTGACTGGAGGAATGTACACATTTTTGTCTTCAGAGTAAGGATCTATTTGAAGCTTCGCAGTAGTTATTTTTTTCCAGCTCAACTTTACATTCAACTAGTTGCTCTTCCAAGCTTTTAATCTTATGCACATCAGAGGTATATTGATTTTTTTAAATTCTATTCAAATTATGGGTTTGGTCCAATTTTACAATCAATTTCTATTTTTAAAGTTTAACATTTTTTTTAGTTCTTCTATAATTTCTTAGCAAATTTTCTAAGAAGTTTATCATAAGCAGTTACATGGCCACCATCATCTACACTATTATAGTCTTCAAAAATCAAGGTTTCAAGGTCATGTGAACAAGGACTCAGAAATTTATTCATGATGACAAGGGTTAAAGATCACACTCAAAAACTTAATATTTATAGAATGTACTGACACTCGTATAACAATTTTTAGGTTGTTCATACCTCCATTCCGTATTATACAGTAGATTTTATCAATTGAGTACAATTGTGCCAATTTTATTGTTCGGGTTCTAAACAATTATAGCAATATAAGCATATACAATCACCAATCGCAAAGCAAAAAATCACAATAAATACGAGGCAACGATATGATGATGAAAGGAAAACCTAAAAAAACATTCCAAAGAAAAAATGACTATAAGTACGGGGGAAACCTTTCTAAAAAAGCAAACCACTATAACCAAGGGAAATTATTAAAATTTAGCATAAAACCTTTATCTGTACTCTACAATCCTAGTAGATTAACTAACAACAGAAACCTTCAACTGACTTAGAACCTCTTAACTCTTCGTTTACTTTATCAATGCTCTTGCAAGCGCTTCCCTTTAAGGCAAAATGCTCCCATACCGATGCCTTCTTACTTTTAGTGAGCTATTACACACTCATTCAAGGATGGTTACTTTTAGGAAAACCTCATAGCTATCTCTGCACCTTACCTCATTTACCAATGATGATCATTTAGGGGCCTTAGCTGATGATTTAGACTGATTATTCGGACTGCTGTTTCGCTCTTGGTGAAGAAAATATGAATGAGATGATCAAGTTACAATTTGTAAGGGTTAGTTTTCAATTCTAGGGGTCAAATATCAATTTTTGGGTTATAAAATTTATACATCATATATACTTTAATATATATATATATATATATATATATATATTATTAAAAAATTAAAATTCTTGGGTGCATGTCCCCCCTCTTCCCCCGGTCTAAGAATAGTCCTATCTTGCTCAATGCAACGCAAAGCAAAAAAATGTTGGTTTATTTAATTATGAATCTAAAGATATTTTAGAAGTATTTTATTGATCTTTTCTAAGACAGTGAACATTGACCTTTTCTAAGACTATAAACAAGTTAAGTTGAGTCAATTGTTACGAGTTTAGGTTTGTTGTATTTAATTTTATTCCAATCACGAGCCAAACTTAAATTCATGGTCAAACTAGATAGTATTACCAAAATTTGTTTGTTTAGTTGTTAAATAAACTATAAAAAAATTAATTAATTAATTAATTAATTTTGAGTTCATCATTCATTACGGGTATTAGGACCATAAATATCATTAGTTGTCAAATAAATTTTTTGGTAAATTGCAAATTATACCCTTAAAGTTTAGGATTGATTGGATTTTACACCCCAAAATTTCAAAAACTTGATTTTACATTTTGAAATTTGGTTCCGTTAGCAATTTACTCATACGGTTAGTTTCTGCTGTTAAGTGACATATCATTATGCTGATGTATTTTATTTTTGCCAATTCAACTTCAAAACTATGTCGTTTCAATGATGACCAAGTGAAGAGCTTGCACAATCAAAACTAGGTCATTTTAAGCTACAGAAATTTTTAGCCTAAAACGATGTAGTTTCATGCTAAACTCTAAAATCAAAAACAAAAACCATGAACCCCATGGTATGTCTACTTGAACAGAGACCTCCCTGACCGAAACCCAGGGGCAGCGGCAACAACATCTTCTCCAAATCTTGACCACCACTTGAAGCAACTGGCAAAGCTAAAGGCAGTCTTTATGATGTGGTGGTTGTCGAGATCAATGACGACGATGATGATAATAAGGTGTGAATTGTTGTTGATAGTGGTGGAAAACTTCTGATGATGATCGATGATGGTGATCGCTAACTTCCTTGTGGTGGAAGTTACGGTGACAGTTACAGGTGATGCATTTCAACGCGTCGAGTGTACCTTCTTCTCCGGCAGCCAGGAACTCGCGGCAACTGTCCATCGTGTGGCCTTCCATACCCACCGCGTGGTTCTTCAAGCATTTTCTGTATCTCTTGTCATCATAGACGAAGTGGTGGGCATTCTCTATATCTGGCCATCATAGACGAAGTGGTGGGGTTGGTGGTGGGACTCACCAGTTTGGGCTTACTACTAGCTGAGTTGGTAACTGCTATATATCTGGTCATCAAAGACCGCTTTTAGCTTTGCCAACTGCTTCAGGTGGTGGTCAAGATTTGGCGAAGATGTTGTTGCTGCCGCTGCCTGGGTTTGGGTTAAGGAGGTCTATGTTCAAGTAGAGATAATTACATGTCGTGGGGTTCATGGTTTCTGATTTTGATTTTAGAGACGTCGTTTCAGGCTAAGGGTTTATGTTTAAAGTTTAGGCCTGATGAAGTTTAGATTGTGCCAGCTCTTCACTTGGTCTAGTTTTGAGGCTGAATTGGCAAAAATAAATTATCAGCATGATGATGCGTTACTTAACAGCTGAGACTAACCGTGGAGGGTAAATTGCTAACGAATCAGCATGATGATGCGTTACTTAACAGCTGAAACTAACCGTGGAGGGTAAATTGCTAACGAAACCAAACTTCAGAGTGTAAAATCAAGTTTTCCACGGTAAATTGCTAACGAAACCAAACTTCAAAGTGTAAAATCAAGTTTCTGAAACTTTAGAGTGTAAAATCTAATCAATTCCAAACTTCATGCGTGTAATTTGCAATTTACCCTAAATTTTTTTATCGTATATACTTTGCATCTGCAGTTATACCTTAGCAGGACTAGTTTAATCACAAATAAAGCATCTCATAGTTGTTAATAAAGTCAATATCAATCCAGTATATGCCCAATGTGGGACTAATCACACACCTTAATCTATACCCAATCAAATTTGGGGTATCACAACTTCCTCTACTTAAATCCCTAAAGTCCTCATTAGGACCTACTTTGTGGGGATGTGCCTCCAAGCTTGCATGGGGTTACCAGGCTAGCTTTGATATTATTTGTAACAACCAAAGAAAAAGCGTTAACAACAGTTGTGCTTATACTCCAAAAGGACTAGTCTAGTCACAATTAAAGCTTCTTCTAGTTGTTAATAAATCCATGATCAACCCAATATATGTTCAACTAAAGATTGATCAAACACCCACACTTAATCAATATCCAATCAATTTTGAAGCATCTCAAATAATGTTTGAGCTCAAGCTTGTCAAAAAGTTTAAAAGTTTAAGCTCAGCTTAATTCATTATTAAGTCAAACTAAACACTCAATATCAAACTCAAACTTGAGTTTAATATCAAACTTTTGCACATGAGATCCAACACAACATATCAAGCCTATTTTGTTTTGGATGAATGGTTCCAACATCTAATTAATTAAAGTCTTAGTAAAATTTACATTAATTTATTAGTCAAGCTCATATTAAACATATTATCAAGTCCATAAACAAGTCTAAGACTCAACTTATTGTTTATCAAACCTTAATGTTTATGAGTCTATTTATGAACAATATTTTTTGATTAGGCTTGACTCATTTATTAAACAATGCTAAAATTAAGGCTCAAACTTGGTTTGTTTATAAACAAATAAACGTGTATGAGTTTTTTTTTTTTTTTAGTTAAGCTTGAATTGTTTATAAATTGTTTGGTTCATTTACAGCTTGATTTCACAGGACGGTAAAAAAAAAAAAAAAAAAAAAAAATCACGGATGGTCCCCTTGCAAAGAACTGACAAGAGGGGAAATTAAAAAAAAAAAAAATGATGTGTTTTACACGGTTTAAAAAACGTTTCTGACCTTATCAAAAAAAAAAAAAAAACGTTTCTGACAAGTGCTTTGTCACTTTTGCATAATTAACTTCTTCCCTACCACGATTTTGTAAGAATTCCCTGTTGTCTTTTTCAGATTTTTATCATTGGGCCCTTTCACAATAAGAAGGTATATCATATGTTAGATCTGTGAGTACTCCCCTTCACATGGTAGTGGACCCATAAGTGTTGGGTCCAGCCTCATATGAAGGGGAGGATTCACGCATCAAAAACATGATGTATTTTTTTTTTTTTTTTTTTTTTTTTTTTTAACATGATGTACTTTTTATCATAAGAAACAAAAACGAAAATCACGCATGGTCCCTGATTCCGTACATTTGTAGTCAACTGGCGGCAAGACAGGGGAAACAAAAGGTAAATGTGTGTTACATCATTACATGGTTTAAACAACCTTCCTGACAAGAGCTCTCTGTCACTTTTGCATTATTCACTTCTTCCCCAACTCCAATTTTTCTAGAGAATATCTGTAATCTTTTTCATATTTTTATTATGGACTTGGGTTAAGCATAGTATATCTAATATACTGGACCCGGTCATATAATAATACCCGTTTAAAAATAGACACATGTCATCATTTCAACAAATTCAATGTCATTGGACACTGGACCTAAACCCGATCATTTTAGGACTTGGTTTAGGTTCAGTGCATCTAGTGCACTGGACTTAGTCATATGGTAACATGTGTCCAAAAGTGAACACATGTTATCATCTAAACGGGTCCAATATCACTGAACACTGGACCTAAGCCTGATCCTTTTAAAACTTGGTTTAGATCTAGTGTATCTAGTAATCTAGTGCATTGGACCCGATCCCCTTTACTTGGTGGTCAGAATAGTAATAGCTAAATATGTGGTGAATATTATAACGACAAGATTGTAAGATAATGCTAGTTAAATAGCTACAACAATGAGAGTGATATAGAAAGCATCTACTACACCAAGCAACTGTTAAAACTTGGTTTAAGTTCAGTGCATCTGGTGCATTGGACCCAATCCCCTTTACTTGGTGGTCAGAATAGTAATAGCTAAATATGTGGTGAATATTATAACGACAAGATTGTAAGATAATGCTAGTTAAATAGCTACAACAATGAGAGTGATATAGAAAGCAACTACTACACCAAGCGACTGTTAAAACTTGGTTTAAGTCCAACGCATCTAGTGCATTGGACTTGGCCCCCTTTACTTAGATGGTCAAAATAGTAATAGCTAAATATGTGGTGAATATTATAACGACAAGATTGCAAGATAATGCTAGTTAAATAGCTACAACAATGAGAGTAATATAGAAAGCATCTACTACGCCAAGCGGCTGTGAACCAACTGAACTAAATCCAGTTGGATATTAAAACTTTAAAAATATTTATATAACTTTGTTTCAAATATAAGACAGACTCTAAATCACCGTCAAGATAGAATATATGTTAAGTAATTTTCATATCCGGAAAAGAAAAATACTGGAGCTAAATTTTTATATGAGTTAAGTAATTAACTAAAATATTGTATAAGCCTGCAGGGTCAAAATTGCAAAATAATGTTTTTTTTTAAAATATTAAAAATGCCACATTTTCTTAAAAGTCGAGTATTTCACTAAATAACTTTCAAGAGCATGTTTAGAAGAAAAAAAAATAAGAAAAAAAATACGTAATTTAGAAAAAATGCCTTACCTAAAACCGTTGACTAAATTTGTTTACTTGATTATTTAAATTTTGTGTACTTAATTAACTTACTTTTTTTCTTAAACATTGTAAACACAACGATTAATAATTTTGAACCCTTTCACAAATCTATGTTAGTAATTAACAACTAAATTATAATTGAAATGATATTGTAGGGACCTGGTTCGAGCACTCTTCCCTGGGGACGAATGGACTCAAGCCCAGCTGGCCTGATAAAATGAATTTGTAGAGAGCGAGACAAAGAACTAGGCTCTAGCGAGGGTTATATGATTAAGCATGGTAATACATGGGTCGAGTGACAAGAAAATACGAAATGTAAACACAAGGTTAGGCTCCTTGGCCACTATTTTTGAGAGTCTCTTTCTTATTTCTTCTTTGGTACTGGGTTACAAAAATTACACGAGCGTTACGATTCTTTCTCTCTCCTAGAATTGCCATCCCCCCATTCTGAAGGACTTGTTACATTTTATACCCCCTTCTTATTAATCCTAGCCCTCCATTTGTCGATCATGCAGGTCATCATTCAAGTTCCCGTCCCATCAGCCACCTTCTCATCCCTTCTGTGGGTGGTAGCAGTTGAGACGGCACTGTTCAGAAGTCACTTTTCCATTTAATGTGACCAGAACATTAGTTGTGGGCATTTAATGTGGAGGTGACAGTTCTCCCTGAGATTGCTCCTCCACCATGCTTCTATGGCCAAACCGTTGTACTTGCTTCTGTCGTGAATTGCTCTGGAAGGTTACTCCTGAAGGCGCTTTGTTCTTTCTTTCAACGACTCATGCGAGCCGAGGACACGGTCGTCCTCGGCGGTATTCCTGATGAATGGAGCTCCCCTGACCCATCCTCGGACGTATCTTTATCCTCGGCATGGGCTTTGAGTTTAGCATATAGTGGGCCGGGGTCGCCAAACTCTCTGGCCCCATAATAACCACTCAAAATCCTGCTGTCGGGCTCCTCGAACAGAGAGGAGGATTTTAACGTCCTCGGGCCTCTGCCGCAGCCTGTTAAGTCTTGTCCTTCATGAGTATCAGCGCCCTTTCGCCTGTCCAGGGCACGTTTCTGACGCCTTGGTATGCGGAGCGCATTCGCATTAAATTCGGGCGGCCTTGTGTCTCCCCCCACGTTCAACGGTGTGATGGTAATCGAGCGGTTCTGATCTTCTTGATTGTGTGGGCGGGAAAACTTAGTGTGATTGTTATTTTTTATTGGGGGTATAAATACCCATTTGAACTGATCTGCCTGTTCACTTTCGCATTCAAGAGATCTTGCGTACATACCTCAAATTCGGTCACGTCTTCAATCTGAACTTGCGACTTCCTTCAGCACAAAAAGCCATCCCGAGGAGCTTTTCCTCATTTCTATAAGTCTTCTTCTCTCTCTCCAATTTGCGTGCTCCCCTCTTTTAGACTTCTTTCTTTGCGCCTCTTAGTTGTCTCTAGGAATGGGTAAGCTCAAGAAATTTGTCCAATCTAAAGAGGTGATGGAGAAGTTCATTACTGATTATAGGATACCCAGCACTGTGGGTCTAAGGTACTGTAAAGAAGGGGAGTGGAGGTTTAGGCGGGAAGAGGGAGAGGTGGTGATTCCCATAATCGCCTTCTCAGAGGGTGGTATGCGGATTCCCATAGGTCAGGTAATGATGAGTTACCTTAGGCATTTCCGTCTCGCCCCTACCCAATGCGGCGTCAATATGTTTAGGATTCTGGGCTGTGTAGATGCCTTGAATGAGGAGATGGGGCTCAGACTAACCCATCATGATGTGAATTGGTGCTACAATCTTCAGTGTCTGAAGGACAAGTCCTACTACATGAAGACGAGGGAGGATAGAGTACGGCTCATTCAATGCCTCCCTTCGTCTAGCAAGAGGCTGGATAAGGATTTTCTCATTGTGTCCGGGGAATGGCATGATGGCCTTCATTGTCCGACAGTGGAAGGTACGCCAGGTGGGGTAATTGGAGTAGGAGAGGGTGTTTCTTTCCGAATTTTCATGGCCTGCTTTGTTTGGTCGCTAACAGTAATGTGCTTTTGTTTCTGCAGATCCACATGCTTTCGAGCGTCATTTCGGCTTGGTTAACAAGGAGGATTTGGAGAAGGTGCTAAGGGCAGAGGTATTCGTGAACGAGGTCGATAACCAAGTTAGGGCTGCTCACAGGATCCTGAGGTACGTCCCTATTCAGAAGTCATTTGGTGCGCCGAGGTGGGTGATCAAGGCCAAGGATCCTCGGCTCCGAAAAATTACCGTGGTTGAGGACGGTTTCTTGATCTCGAAGGGGTCTCCTGCTCTAGAGGGTACCCCGTTGGCATGTTCCTCTACATCCCCCTAAGTTGCAGAGGCCGAGAAGGGAGGCGAACGAACAGAGGAAGGAGACGCCAGCTCGGGTCCTGCCGAGGACGACTTCGGCACGTTCAAACAAGTTTGTCTGTCCGAGGATCCTTCTGGTGACTTAGGTGACCAGAGCCTGATCGAAGCAGACCTCCGGTCAGCAGGGGGCTCTTCTCGGGCCGAGATGAGTTTTAAAAGGAAAAATCAGTCCAGCCTACTTGATTTGCTTGAGGGCCAGTCGGGGAAGCATCAGCCTAAGCTTCGTCCTCCTCCACCCAAGCCTCAGCCTGTCCAGACCAGGTCGGCTTCCACCCGACCTAGGCTTCCTCTTCCTCCATCTCGACCGAGTCCGTCATCTAGGCTCGAGCCTTCTGATTCTAAGCAGAGGAAGGATAAGGGTAAAAGGCCAATGGGAGGGGAAAAGCTCCATTCCTCCCAGGAGGAGGTCGATTCTTGGCGACCCTCAAAGCAATTGAAGATAGGGTCCCAGCGTCAGGACAAGTAGGTCGCTGCCCACTCCAAGACCAATGCCTAGCTTCCAACCCTAATGCTCCGTGGGGGGCCTTTGATGGACAATGCCTCTCTCAAGGATTTCCAAGAGGGCGATGGCACACTTGTGGCCGATGCGCTGGAGAGGTCCTTGCTACTCCCAGCGGGTATGGCCGAGTTGGGAGTTTTGAAGAGTAAGGAGGTTTTCCTCAGCCTCAAGCGATACTTGGGAATGGTAAGACACTCAGCACTTATGATTTTTTTGACTTCAATTTTGTTTTCTTTTTGTTTTCCTCTTACTTGTGCATTTGTTTCGATTGGCAGGCTGTTCAGGCCATTTTCAGGTTGGAGGAGGCCTCCATCAAACAGGACAAAGCCACTAATGCCGAGCATGACAAGCGTATAGCGGCTAGTCGAACCCTTAAGGTTACCGAGGCTGATCTCGTGAAGGCCCGAGAGGAGCTAAAGGAAGCAACCAAGGCTCGAGCTAGCGCTGAATCAGGTTTGGCCGGCGCCCAAAAGTAGGCCTAGGATCAGACGAAGCGTTTGACTGAGGTGGAGGAGCAGCTGAAGCTTGCAAACGAGCTGATCGTTGATCTGAGAAAGCAGGCGGTCGATGCTGAAGTGGCTAGGAAGGTAGTCGAGTGGGCCAAAGAGGAGGCTCTAAGGGCCAAGGTTGAGGCGGACTTTGGCAGAGAGGAGGCCCTGGCTTCCAAGGAGGAAGCCGAGGCAGCAACCTACGAAGCTGGGGTATCCGAGACGGAGACTGTTCTCCGAGCCCAAGTCCCTGAGGTATGCAGGCTCTACTGCTCCCAGGTTTGGAGCGAGACCCTCAAACAAGCTGGGGTTGAGGCCTTGTCTGACCTATGGAAGGAGGAGAGCGTATATTACCCCCTTGCCATCCGCGAGGTTGTTCCTCCCAACTCTGAGGCCAAGGCGCCTGCTGAGGTGACTAATGCTGCCCTTGGTGAAGGAGCTGAAGATGCTACGGTCATTACCGAGGTGGCTACTATAGCTTCTAATGATCCTTTTGCGGGGACTGGTCCTCTCGGGGCGGCTGAAACGGCCAGAGGTCTCAATGAAGAAATACCTCAAGAGACAGCGAATCCTTCAGCCAATGTCCAGGCCTCTCTTGCTGAGGATTCAGCACCCTCTGCGGCGTCTTCGCAGGTCGTTCCTCCAGGTCAGAGCTTAGAGGAGCCTGAGATCCCCACAAAGAAGCTACCCGCAGGGGGGAAGAAGATTAAGCTGAAGAAGTAGACTCCTTAGCGCCTTTGTTTTATTTCCCTTCTATTTTTTGAACAATGTAATGGCACCTTTGCCTCTTTTTTTTTTTTTTTTTTTTTTTTTTTTTTCTTTACATGTTACGATATGATTTTTGTTGTGTATCTCTGATGAACTTAATGTAACGCGCGTTTTGTTTTCTCCTACTTGTCAAGTGCTTATGGAATTTGTTGAAGTAATTAGTTTCCCCATAGGTTTGAGTCCGAGGACCATGCAATGCCTAGGTTCTGTCTAACACTTATCATTTTGAAGTAACTAGTTTCCCCAGAGGTTTGAGTCTGAGGACCATGCAAGACCTTGGTTTTGTCTAGTACTTATAGAATTTATCGAAGTAGTTAATTTCCCCAGAGACTTGAGTCCGAGGACCATGCAATGCCTAGGTTCTGTCTAACACTTATCATTTTGAAATAACTAGTTTCCCCAGAGGTTTGAGTCCGAGGACCATGCAAGACCTTGGTTCTGTCTAGTACTTATAGAATTTATTGAAGTAGTTAGTTTCTCCAGAGGCTTGAGTCCGAGGACCATGCAATGCCTAGGTTCTGTCTAACACTTATCATTTTGAAGTAACTAGTTTCCCCAAAGGTTTGAGTCCGAGGACCATGCAAGACCTTGGTTCTGTCTAGTACTTATAGAATTTATCGAAGTAGTTAGTTTCTCCAGAGGCTTGAGTCCGAGGACCATGCAATGCCTAGGTTCTGTCTAACACTTATCATTTTAAAATAACTAGTTTCCCTAGAGGTTTGAGTCCGAGGACCATGCAAGACCTTGGTTCTGTCTAGTACTTATAGAATTTATCGAAGTAGTTAGTTTCTCCAGAGGCTTGAGTCCGAGGACCATGCAATGCCTAGGTTCTATCTAACACTTATCATTTTGAAGTAACTAGTTTCCCCAAAGGTTTGAGTCCGAGGACTATGCAAGACCTTGGTTCTGCCTAGTACTTATAGAATTTATCGAAGTAGTTAGTTTCCCTAGAAGCTTGAGTCCGAGGACCATGCAATGCCTAGGTTCTGTCTAACACTTATCATTTTGAAGTAACTAGTTTCCCCAGAGGTTTGAGTCCGAGGACCGTGCAAGACCTTGGTTCTGTTTAGTATTTATAGAATTTATCGAAGTAGTTAGTTTCCCCAGAGGCTTGAGTCCGAGGACCATGCAATGCCTAGGTTCTGTCTAACACTTATCATTTTGAAGTAACTAGTTTCCCCAGAGGTTTAAATCCGAGGACCATGCAAGACCTTGGTTCTGTCTAGTACTTATAGAATTTATCGAAGTGAGAAGCATACAATCGCAACAGACTTAAAATGTGAATCGATAAAGATACTTTTTATTAATAATAATACCTTCGCAGGTTATTTACATTCCATGGACGAGGTACAGGTTTTTCGTCTAAATCTTCTTAGTAGTATGCACCTATTCCTGCCACTGAGGTGATTCGGTATGGTCCTTCCCAATTGGGTCCCAGTTTCCTATGAGATGGGTTCTTGGCAGCGCCCACAACTTTTCTTAACACTAAGTCCCCTGGTGCTAGTGGCCTCAGCCTCACATTGGCATCATATCCCTGCTTGATCTTTTGGTGGTAGTAGGCCAGCTGGATCATTGTCTTTTCCCTTCGTTCATCTATTAGGTCTAGGCTCTTCCCCAACAGTTTGTTATTGGTGTCTGGGGAGAAGGAGCTCATCCTCAATGTTGGGAAGTTCGATTCTAGAGGGATAATAGCCTCGGCTCCATAGGTCATGGCGAAAGGTGTTTCCCCTGTTGACCGCCGTGGCGTAGTACAGTAGGTCCATAGGACGTGTGGTAGCTCCTCTACCCATCTTCCCTTGGCGTCGTCTAACCTTTTCTTGAGCCCATTAACTATGACTTTGTTGACAGCTTCGGTCTACCCATTTCCTTGAGGATATGCCGGAGTTGAATACTGGTTCGTGATCCCCAAGTCACAACAGTATTTTCTGAAGGCCTTACTATCAAATTGAAGTCTGTTGTCCGAAATAAGGGTCTGGGGGACCCCGAATCGCGTGACAATGTTTCTCCAGATGAACTTCTTAGCATCCACATCCCTGATGTTGGCTAAGGGCTCAACTTTGATCCACTTGGTGAAATAATCTGTGTCGACTAGCAGATATCTTTTGTTTTCCGGTGCCTTAGGGAAGGGTCCTACAATATCAAAGCCTCACTGGGCAAACGGCCATGGGCTGGATAAAGGATTTAGGACGCCTCCCGGTTGGTGAATATTTGGGGCGAACTTCTGGCATTAGTCGCACTTTTTTGCGTAATCCAGGGCTTCCTTCTGCATCTTCGGCCACCAATATCCTTGGGTGATGGCTCGATGTGACAGGGATCTTCCCCCTGTGTGACTCCCACAGATCCCTTCATGTAACTCCTCGAGCAGTAGTTCTGATGCCTCGGGGTGGACGCACAGTAAGTAGGGTCCTGTGTAGGAACGTCTATAAAGTTTGTGGTCCTCGGACAACCAGAACCGAGGAGCGTTCCTCCGTATTTTGTCGGCCTCTGACTTTTCCTCAGATAGGACATCATCCTTGAGAAATCTTACGATAAGGTCCATCCAGTTGGGGCTTACCCTTGCCTGGTGGACATGAGTCGTGCCTTTCGTCACATCGTCTGGCCTTTCCAGGTGCTCCACTAGGATAACCCGAGGCAGATCCCCTGCCGAGGAGGTGGCAAGCGTGGCCAATGAATCTGCGTGGGTGTTTCCATTTCTAGGGACATGTGATAAGCTGAAGATGTCAAAGTTTGATTGCAGACGCTTGACTTGGCTTAAGTACGCCTGCATTCTTGCATCTCTGGCTTCCAGTTCCCCATTTACCTGGCCTACCACCAGCATTAAATCCGAGAATACATCCACTGCTTTTCCGCCCATTTTTTGCACCATAGCCATACCTTGCAATAAGGCTTCATACTCAGTTTCATTATTTGTGGCAGGGAATCCAAGCCTCAGGGACTTCTCCACAACAGATCTCTCTGGGAACACTAGGACTAGCCCCATCCCAGATCCCCTTTGATTCGCGGCTCCGTCAACATACACTTTCCAGTGCGAGGGCCCTGGAACAGAGATTGCCCCAACCGACTTCTCCTCGGTGTCTCCCTTCTCGGCTACTACTTCTTCTAGTGGTTCAGCAAACTCAGCCACTAAGTTAGCTAGTACCTGCCCCTTTATAGAGGTCTGAGGCATGTACTTAATGTCAAGAGCCCCTAGAATTGTGTTCCACTTGGCAACCCTTTCAGTGTAATCAGCAGATCGGAGTACAGACCTCAAGGGTAGTTGAGTTAGGACTACTACTGTGTGGGCCTGGAAATAGTGAGGAAGCTTTCGCGTAGCATGGACTACAGCCAATAGGGCTTTTTCCAAGGGCACGTACTTGATCTCGGCCTCATGCAGCGATTTGCTCACGTAGTAGACCGGCTTTTGGATGCCACTGTCATCTCGTATCAGCACCAGGCTTACTGCGTGAGGGCCTACAGCGATGTAGGCATACAGGACCTCGTCGGTTTCGGGGTTAGACATGATCGGTGGCCGGGATAAGAATTCCTTGAGTTGCTGGAAGGCCAAGGCACAATCCTCGGACCACTTGAATCCCTTCCATTTGTTAATTAGGAGGTAGAAAGGCCTGCATCTATCCGCCGACCTGGAAATGAACCGGTTTAGGACCGCAATCATTCCAGTGAGTTTTTTAATCTCCTTAGGGTTTTGCGGAGGCTTCAGGTTATTAATAGCCTTAATCTGATCAGGGTCAACCTCAATCCCCCTGTGGGTGATGATGTAGCCCAAAAACTTGCCTGACCCTACGCCGAACGAACATTTGGAAGCATTCAGGCGTAGTTTGTGTTTCCTCAGGACGTTAAAGATGCAGTCGAGGTCTCTTAGGTACTCGGACACCACTTTACTCTTTACCACCATATCATCGACATAAATTTCAATGTTTTTATCCAGCAGTGGTTCGAACATTCTTGTCATCATCCTCTGATAGGTAGATCCGGCATTCTTTAGGTCAAAGGGCATCACCTTGTAATGGTAATTCCCAATAGGTGTCAAGAAAGCGGTCTTAGCTTGATCATCCAGGGCTAGTGGTATCTGATGATAGCCCTGGAAGGCATCTAAAAAACTCATCCGAGGATGTCCTGCGGTGGCGTCTACCAGCTGATCTATCCGAGGCATAGGGAACGGGTCTTTTGGGCATGCCTTGTTAAGATCTGTGAAGTCCACACAAACCCTCCATTTCCCACTTTTCTTCTTGACCTCCACAGTGTTCGCCAGCCACTCAGGGTAAAAGATCTCCTTTATAGCCCCTGCACGCTTAAGCTTCTTCACTTCTTCTCTAATCACGTCAGTGTGCTCCTTTGACGGGCGCCTAGGTGGTTGTTGCTTGGGAACAACAGATGGGTTGACATTGAGATGGTAATAAATAAAGGCTGGGTCAACCCCTGGAGCATCACAGGCATCCAATGCAAATACGTCAATGTTTGCTTTGAGAAACTCGATTAACTCCTCATTTTCCTGAGGGGGCAGCCGAGCCCCTACTTAAAAGAATTTCTCCGAATCATCTCCAATAACCACCTTGTCGAGATCTTCACATTTTGCTCCTCGGCAGCTGCATAGGGAGGCGCTGCCGTGTCCTTTAATTGCTATAAGCCTCCCTCAGCAATGGCAGGGGGCTCTGCGTCGAGCCGATGCGATATGGCAGCCACCATGCATTGCCTCGATGTGGATTGGCAACCACGGATTTCGAGGACATGATCCCCTGAGGGGAATTTCACCTCCTGGTGCAAAGAGGAGGCGACTGCCCCCAAGGTGTGGAGTCATGGCCTGCCGACGATGGCTGTGTATGGGGAATAGGTATCCACCACTATGAAGTCTACTTCCACCACTTCCGGGCCGGTCTGGATGGGCAGCCTAATCATGCCCTTTGGGATAACCAACTTCCCATCGAAGCTCATCAAGGGGGAGGTATAGGGTGTTAAATCTTCTTGTCTTAGCCCCAGCCCCTTGTAGAGATCGGGGTACATGATCTCGGCCCTGCTGCCACCATCTACCATCAACCTTCTCATGTCATAGTCCCTGATTCTGAGGGTGATGACCAGCGCATCATCGTGGGGCTGGGTGGTCCCCATCTTATCTTCCTCTGTGAAGCACAAGGTTGGGTAGAAATTCCTCCTAGCCCTCTTCGGCCCTGATTGGGACTCTTCAGCACGCATATGGGCCACGGATAATACTCGCGAGGGGCACGTGCCTGTCCTTCCTGGCGCGGCCAGGATCACATTGATTGTCCCCATTGGCGCCCTTAAGGCAGTATCCCTTTGGGGCTCCTGATAGTTCTGGCTTTGCGGCCACTAGAGTGGTGCAGGAGGTGTTTCAGCTTCCCTTCCCAAACTAGATAGTCTAGGGAGTCCCAGAGGTTCCTGCAGTCCTCCGTTGTGAGCCCGTGATCCTGATGGTACTGGCAATACACGTTCTGATTGCGCTTCATGGGGTCTCCGGCCATCTTATTCGGCTCTCTAAAGTATGGCTCATTCCTTATCTTTTCCAGTACCCTGCGTACTGACTCTCGGAATACGGCATTGACAGCTTGAGGGTTGGCCGGCCCGGATTGCCCCGCAAAGTCTCTCCTCAGGCGATTGTTGTTGTACCTGTCCGACCTGAAATCCCTCCTCTCCTGAGGGATAACCTTCTCCTTTCCTTTGCTTTGCAGCTGATCCTCTTCAACTCGCTTATACTTGTCAATCTGGTCCATCAGCTGGCGTATACGAGTGGCGGGTTTACCAGTCAGAGACTTCCTTAGGCCATGCCCCGTCGGGAGGCTGTTTGTGAATGTGCTCACGGCGACATCTGCATACTTGCCTTCCAGCTCATTGTATATCTCCCAGAATCGATCTGAGTGGGCCTTTAAAGTATCCCCCTCACGTATGGTTAAAGCCAACAACGCACTCAAGGGCCGAGGAGTTCTGCTGTTTGTGATGAATCGGGAGCCGAAGGCTTGGGTCAGCTACCTGTATGAGCCAATGGAACTCGTCGTCAGGCCATTGAACCATCTCATCGCCACCGGTCCCAGACTGGAGGGGAAGACCCTATACATCAGTACCTTATTCTTGGAGTGGACAGCCATCCTCTAGTTATACTGGCTCATATACTTCACAAGGTCCGTCCTGCTGTTATAAACGGTGAAGGTCGGCTGCTGAAACCGCCTAGGAAACACAGCCTCTTCAATGTGACGGGTGAAAGGTGATCTGGAGAGTTGGTCCAACGCCCTGCTCATGGCATCACTCCCCACACCTCTAGGGGACGGGCTTCTACATTTGCGCCTCTGATAGTGCTATTCTTCATGGGAGAAGGTCTCGCTTGGAGGAGTCCTTGATCTCCATCTGTAGTCATTGTCGCTTCCTTCGTCGGAAGGTATGTCAGGACTAGGACGGGTCTGCCTTCGTTCTGCATGGTGCAGCTTTCTTCTCAAATCGTCTATTTCTCGCTACAAGGCCACCTTATCATTCTGTCTTTTGGATGCGTGGCTCCTAGCCTCTTCTAACTGCATGGTCTGATCGTCATCCTTCCTCCGCAACGCACGGCTGTCCCCGCGGGTGTGGCTTCTACTGGTTTGCGTAGTGTGCATACTTCCCTCTCGAAATCTTCTGTTTTCTTCGTTTCGACCACGCCCGGGGTTGAGGAAGGTATCCTACTGCTGGGACTTCGCCGGTTTAGACTGATGGGATCCTGCTTGGAGAGGGCCTGTTCCTGCCATGCTTGACCACTGCCCTAGCTAACGCATAAGTTCTTCCCACAGACGGCGCCAATTGTAGGGACCTGGTTCGAGCACTCTTCCCTGGGGACGAATGGACTCAAGCCCAGCTGGCCCGATATAATGAATTTGTAGAGAGCGGGATAAAAAACTAGGCTCTAGCGAGGGTTATATGATTAAGCATGGTAATGCATGGGTCGAGTGACAAGAAAATACAAAATGTAAACACAAGGTTAGGCTCCACGGCCACTATTTTTGAGAGTCTCCTTCTTATTTCTTCTTTGGTACTGGGTTACAAAGATTACACGAGTGTTATGATTCTTTCTCTCTCCTAGAATTGTCATCCCCCCATTCTGGAGGACTTGTTACATTTTATACCCCCTTCTTGTTAATCCTAGCCCTCCATTTATCGATCATGCAGGTCGTCATTCAAGTTCCCGTCCCATCAGCCACCTTCCCATCCCTTCTGTGGGTGGTAGCAGCTGAGGCGGCACTATTCAGATGTCACTTCTCCATTTAATGCGGCCAGAACATTAGTTGTGGGCATTTAATGTGGAGGTGACAGTTCTCCCTGAGATTGCTCCTCCACCATGCTTCTATGGCCAAACCGTTGTACTTGCTTCTATCGTGAATTGCTCTGGAAGGTTACTCTTGAAGGCGCTTTGTTCTTTCTTTCAACGACTCATGCGAGCCGAGGACATGGTCGTCCTCGGCGGTATTCCTGATGAATGGAGCTCCCCTGACCCATCCTCGGACGTATCTTTATCCTCGGCATAGGCTTTGGGCTTAGCATATAGTGGGCCGGGGTCGCCAAACTCTCTAGCCCCACAGATATTATTTGAGTTAATTAGAT
The DNA here is from genome assembly GCA_023736055.1 of Quercus glauca. Lineage (NCBI taxonomy): Eukaryota > Viridiplantae > Streptophyta > Magnoliopsida > Fagales > Fagaceae > Quercus > Quercus glauca. The sequence continues at coordinate 47,375,611 of CM043324.1, forward strand.
AGAATGATTTTCATTTAACAATTAGATTAATCAACCACAAATTGTTTATATTTTTTATTATAAAATAGACTATTTATAATGTCAATAAATTACCAATTATAATTCAATATCTTATGAATTTGTATATAAAGTTATACAATCATATCTCAAGTAGTTAGGGCTCTAATAAAAAACAAATTTGAATAGATTGACATCACAAAAAATAACACGTAAATATATGAAGTTTTGTCATTTTTTTCTTCTAACAAAATGAATAGGCAAAAAGTGATTGGTGAGAGAAAAGTAAGAACTAAGAATACCATGATGAGAGTTATAAAGTGAGAGAGAGAGTTGGAAATGATAATAGAAAAGAGGAAAATGGAGAAAATGTGTGTGCGCGCCCACACGCGTACGCACGCGTGTGACAGAGAGAGAGAGAGAGAGAGAGAGAGAGAGAGAGAGAGAGAGAACAATGGATGATATTAGATTTATTGACCTTATATTGTTAAAAAAAATTATATAAATTTCTATGATATAGACTATTTATGTTATCAATAAATTACAAATAATACTTTGAAATTTTATGATCTTATTTATAAACATATATAATCCAACCTCGAATCTCTATAAGTATATCTTTATACATGTTTACATACAAACATATAAAATTGGCTAAACTATTGAATTGATTTTCATCCCTAAATTTAAAATAGTTCATTTTTCTTTTTAATTTATTGAAAATGTTACACTTTTTGTCATTAAATTTTAAAAATATCTTTGTTCACTCCTAAACTATTGAAAAAATAATACATAAATAACAATAACGACAACAACAATAGCAACTCCTTAAAAAGAAGGTGTAATGTTTTCAATATTAGGGCTGAAAAAATAACTTTTTAAAGTTAAAAAAAAAAAACAAAACAAAAAAATACAAAGAAATAAACAAACTTCATGCAATCTATTAGTGGAAATGGATCTATTTTGCCTATGGGGTTGTTGGTTAAGGCCTTGCAATATATTTTCCTTTGAAAATGGTTTTTTCATTTGTTTTCCATGTGTCACACCATATGATATGTTATTTGTGTGATTGTTTATTGTTTTTCACTAGGGGTATCCGTTTGGATACTGCTGAAACACAGTGCGTCTGCGTTTTACACTTTTTTTTTTCCATTGAGAAACGCGTTTCTGTGCTTTCCAGTAGGTCCTGTGCACTGTTCATGGAACTTACAAACCTCTTTTTTTAACAAAACTTTCATTAAAAATAGGTCCTACGGCACTATTCACACATTTAAAAATTATTTTGTTACAGTATTTTCAATTTTCAGTTTTTAGCAAAATAAGCGGTATCCAAACGAACTTGGGGTATGTTATTCTTGATAGAAGAATAGAAGATTCAGAGCCTAAGGAGATGTTTGGTACATACAGTTAAAAACATGTATTTTGTTGTTTGAAAACATATATAGAAATACGTGTGGGTAAAAAAATGTGTAAAAATACTTGTAATGTTGAAAATTATTTTGCCACAGTATTTTCAATTTTCAGTTTTCAGCAAAATAAGCAGTATCCAAACGAACCTGGGATATGTTATTCTTGATAGAAGAATAGAAGATTCAGAGCCTAAGGAGGTGTTTGGTACATACAGTTAAAAACGTGTTTTTTGTTGTTTGAAAACATACGTGAAAATACGTGTGAGTAAAAAAATGTGTAAAAATACTTATAATGTTATTTAAAAACTGAAAATGTGTATTTGAGTGGGAGTACCCAGCGGCTAGGTTTAGTTAACGGTCATATTCTTCCTCAGCAACAAAACCGCACCATTTAATACAAACGGTGACATTTTGCTTTTAGAAAGAATATTTCAGTAAAGCTACACAATGTCGTTTAGTCATCTTTGGCTTGTCTTCCTCTCCGAGCTTCAGAGCTTCTTCTACTGAGATATTTTTCCTGTAACTAGATATTTTTCTGTTAAGAGCACATTAATCACATGTGTACACAATGTATTATTCAGTTAGTGTTGCTAACATTCAACCTCATAGATTTTACTCTCTGTTCTCTCAATTCCGCCATTGTTATACTGCATGTTTTCTTGTTTTTCTTCAATTCTGATAATTAATTTGGCAATCAATCTGAACTCATAACTAGTTAATTTAATTAATTGATTGATTCCTCTTTAAAACAACTGATGGGTCTAAATTTTTTTAACACTTGTGATTGGTATTTCAGTTCTAGCTGATGTTTTTCTCAAAAAATGTTACCAAGACTTGGGTATTCTACGTTCTAAGACAGTTTTGAATATAAGATTATTGTAGAAAGTTTCGCTGGAAGGGGCTAAGGGCGAAAAGTTCACGAGAATGGTAGGGACAATATTTCCAACAATTTATAGTAAGAAGGAAAAAGATCTGGAGTTCAATCTTCACCAAAACCAAAAATTGATTGGTCTTGGTCTACTAATAAAAAGTTATGATCAGGAGCGGACGGCATAGGTTGAAACTCTCTTAAAAAAAAAAAAAAAAAAAAGTAGAGTAATACTTTGCTACATAAAAGTTTTTACACAATTGAAATTGTGACTTGAAATCACAATTTTCAAGTTTGAAATTGTGACTTCACAATTTCAGATCAAAAATAGGGTGTATATAATAATTTTTGTATAATAGACGCAACCCAAAAAATTTTAGGTGTGTGTTTGGAAAAAATTATTTTTTCCAACTTATTTTTCTATTTAGCTTATTTTTACTACTATTCTTAGGTCCCACTACACTTTTTAATACTATTCATAAATCTCATTGTACTATTTTAGCTAACTTTTACCTTTATCTACAGTATTTTCAGCAAAAAAAATTTAATTTTAGCAAAATAAGCAGATTTCAAACAGACCTTAAGTCGCATGGCTGAAAGTGTACTCTACATTAATGAGAATCCTAAAATGGTCCGAATAGTTGAGAATCAAATGGGTTATAGAAGATTGTAGGAATCATATAGTTTTCAGCCCATGTTGCATAGGCCCATGTCCACTCATTCTCTAATTTAGGCCCCCGTCAGGTGGGCAATTGGTCCATAAGTGCAATATTTCATTTTGAAATAACAAAATATAAAACTATAAGCAAAAAGGAATATTATCACCAAGTTATCTCTTAAAGTGGAACCATGAGAGTATTTTAGTTCAACTAGTTGACACTTCTTAGTCTTTGAGATTCTAGAGTTCAAATTGTCCCCTCTTTGTTGTAATTATATTAAATTATCAAAAAAAAAAAAAGTGACACCATCAATCTTTTGAATGTTTTTGAAATTTTGTTGAGGATTCTCAAAGTCAAACAGCAAAGTCAACCGGTTACATGGATCCTTTCTCAATTCCCACTATCACTTATGGTGGAACCACCACCCAAAGCTTCCAGAAGTTGACCTAACATGTTTGGGACAAACGTACATATTGTATTGTATATTCTAAATGAAGATCATGAACTGACTTGTCTATCGGCTCATTAATGCTGCATTAATTCACTTGGATATGGATCTACAATTCTACATTTTGGGTGGTGCCCAAAAGTTCATTACAGCTCTCTTTTGCAATCGTGGTACATTTATTTACTGTGCCGTCCAATCACTTAGAGCTTAAAGACTCCACTACTGGATTGAAATTCCCCTTTATATATTTGGTAATATAAACTTTTTTTGGATTTGGCAAAATTCATCATGACCCTGATAGATTTGTATTCATTTTTTTCCTTTAGATAAATGGATGCTTATTGATATTTTAATTTTTTTTCTAATACCACATGCACTAAGCTTATACCTTACACACTTTTCAACTTAAAAAGAAATAAGCTTAGTGAAATCTGATATCTTATTGGGGTGTGACTGTGATTATCATGATAAGATGATTAATTCTATGCAGAATGCACAAGAATATTGCATTATTGCTGCTATGGCTGATTCATCGTTAATAGAATAAGCTAATTAAGGAGAGTTCAACAGGAGCAAAGTAATATTTGTAACCCATAAAATACATAATCCTATTTAATCTTTTATCTTTGATAATTTGCTAACTCAATCCCCTATAAAAAAGAAGAAAATATATATACCAAGATTTTTTGTCCTAATTAATGAAAAACAAAATAAACATTCATTTCAATCGAAAAATCCTACAGATCCCTGGTTTGAGCTCAAAGATTAAGTTATGCAGTGAGATGGTGTTAGACACCCACTTGATTTAGTGCTAAGATTAGTCTCTTAACTTTTAATGGCAAAAAAAAATTATTATTAAAAAAAAAAAAAAAAAAAACTTACTTGACGATCAAACTTGCAAGGCACCAACAGCATATATATCTGCTCAATTCCAACTACGGAGAAGGCTCTGAATGCACTGAAAATAGCAATCCCGAAAAGAGTTTGCCACCAAACTCCTTATTGAAAGGTAGTGCATGCAAGTAGGATTACTAAACTAATCCTTGTTTTCGTTTATATGATGGCGTGAATTAAAATGAATTTCCCTTCCTATGATATGAGGTTTGAAATGAATAACATGATTATGTGTTGCATCAAATTAGAAATTTCACACAAGGACAAGGTAGTGGTCAATATGTAATTAATGATTTCTTGAAAGCATGATCACATGAGTTGAGATCTGACATCATTATAAAATCTTACCTTGCATGAAATTAATCAGGATTTATGAAAGCAATTCAATGATTTTTTTTTTTTTAAAGATTCATTTGTCATCATGGATCTACACAGTCATGTTTGTCTTTTCTCCATTTGAATTCTTCATCATATGGGATCACCTATTTTTGTGGATTTCAGGATCTTTTTATCCTATTAAGAGTGTTTGGATATCGCTTATTTTACTAAAACTGAAAAATTATTGTTGAAAGTACGGTAGATAAAGGTAAGTTGAAATAGTACAATGAGACTCATGAATAGTGCCAAAAAGTGCAATAGAACCCATAAATAGTAGCAAAAATAAGCTGAATAGTGAAATAATTTTAATTTTTAATCCTAACCCAAACGCACACTTAGCTTCCTCTTCTTCTTTTTTCTTTTTCTTTTTTTTTTTTTGTCTTTTTACTTGGTTATATTTGGCGTGACATTTATGAAATTAATTGATTGAATGATAAAAAATAAATTTGGCAATTAATTCCTAGGAGATCAATATTCAGATTGGGTAAGATGGGTACTTAACACTTTCCCATCTTGTCTCTTAGCCTCTGAGGGCACAAGGGTCCACAGCGAGTGGTTTTCTTGCAAGAAGTACACCACAACTTAGGGTGGATGAGACAGAGGGTGTAAATGGAGTCGCCACCTAGATTAGTTTTAGGAACTATATACATAGCGCCATTGTGGAATGACTAATCTTTACCAGAACACATGACTAGATTTTAGGTGTGGGAATGGAAAGGTGTTAGGCACCCAACCCCACCTGACCTGTGGGTCGGCCTCCACTCATTGTGTTCCAACTTCCAAATCCTAATCCTATCAAAGAGTCCTCTAACACGTTATTCTATACTAACACACACTCTAGCATGCATCTAACATACAACATGGCATATCATCCCAAATACATCATATCATAGGTGATAGGACCCTAACATTCACCTAGCATGGCATGGCATTCATATTTATCAAAGGGCAGCAAGTACATCATAAGGCAGTAACATCAACAAGGCATTAGCATAAGATCATGACACCAATCAAGCATGTTCAATCACTTAAGCATTTACATCATTACACCAATCAAGCATATTCATCAAGTTCATCAACTATATCATGCTTATCATCCAAATTAAATGCATGTTCATATAATTGTGCATGATTTACCTCACTTACCTCACTGCATCACAGCACCTATGCATCAATGCACGTTCATGTTCATGTCCATGTTCATGTTGTTCATCTAAGGTATAAACCTTAATTATTAATTCAACAATCAAAGTACGTGAAACATGTTATTCTACTAACCTCAGACCTAAACATGTGAAAACTAGGCTAAAAGAGGCTAAACATGTGATAAAAACTAAACAAGATATGCAAAACATGAAGAACCCTAAATCTAGGTTTCTGGGCACGAGTACGTGTGCGCATACATGAGATATGTGTATGCAAGCTGCAAGTATGCGTACGCATACATGAAGCATTCTCATGCATACACACCTAGAAACATGAACCCAAAAAAAGCAAAGAACAAACAATCAAAGCAGGAATTCTAACAACCTATTATGCTTATAATATGAAAGATAAGTAGCCTAAACTAACAACAAATATATCAAAGCAATAAAACATAAAGAAAAACAAGCAAACAAACAAAAATAAGAAAGACAAAGTTAGACCTTTACCTCAAACACTAGAACTCCTTAAAGTTTTGATTTGACCGTTCCCCTCAGTCAATTTAATCAAGAACAAAACCAAGCAGGCTAGTAAAACTTAAAACTTGAAGGCTCCGAGCTCTGTTGTACTCCAATTTCATTTTCTATAAATAAATAAAAAAAATAAAAAATCAACATTTCACCCTCAAAAAAAAAAAAATTAGGACTTCCTGTTGAGTCCTAAATAATATTATCAACAATATTAGCAATCCAAAATAACAATCACACACAAGAACACAAAATTTACGTGGAAAACCCTTTCTCTTTGAAGGGAAAAACCATGGGACAAACTCCAAATAATTTCACTATTATCAAATCAATCATAATAATTCTTGTGTATGTCTCACAGCTAAAGATAAATCTTTCTTATTTTTCTTTGCTCTCACACACACTAATTATCTCTCTTAAAGGCAGCAATACTTTGCTCTTTCCTTTCTATTTTTTTCTCTCTATGCACAGCTCTCTCTCTCTGCTGTCTTCTTTCTCTAAGTGGCCCCCTCTTGGCTGCTCTCTCAATTCTCTTTGTGCAGCTCACATTTTTCTTCTTATGCGGCACACTCTTTCTTTCTCTTCTAAAATACACGCACCCACCTAAAACCTAATAAACCATGTCTTTATATATTACACGCTTAGCCACCTACAACTTCTAATCCTCATTGAACAAGGATTCTCACAACCAAAAAAACTTTAACTTTTGGATGTTTTAGAATAAAAACTCCCTCTTTGATTCACAATTTTCTAGTGAATTTGGTCTATTTTGGTAAAAGATCCTTTAGGGCCTTTTATAGTTATCATAGAGGGGTGTATGGCGGCTCTCAGCCGATGTGGGATTCACTCTACATGATTTTTTGTCCAAAAAACTTTCCTTATAGAATTCTAAAACCCTATATGCATGTGCATACATGGGGTATGCATACGCATGCTTTCAATATGCGTGTGCATGGATGAAACATGCGAACCAAACTTAGGGTTTTCTTGCAAGTTTTTCTTCACCAAAACACCCTTCAAGCTAAAGATTCACAAGATTGGGCCATAAATCAATCTTGGGCCTCTGAGTGATGTAGTCATTGGGGAACGGGAACTCGAGTCATAAGAGGCACAAAACGAGGCGTCTACAGCCTCAAGTTGAGATCAAAGGTTTTAGATTAGTGTTTTGTTTTTAATGTAATTATAAATTTCTTAGTTTGTAACTAGGAATCAGAGTAATGAAATATTTTTCCTTTAGATTGTAACTAGGAGAAAATGACATGTAAAATCTCATTTCTTTATTATTGAGACAAGTAATCATAAATTTCATATTTAATAGAAATGTTTTTTTTTGGGGGGGGGGGGGGGGGGGGTTCTTTATTTTGTCTCATAAAGAATCAAATGATGAACTCTATTATACATTCCTTGGTCCAGAGGGAGAAACATTATCAATCAAGCCACCACTTTGAGACTCTAATCAAAAGGGAATACCCAAAAATTCGATCCCCTTGAGTCATGCTGAATGATTGCCTTGCCTCTTGATATGTGTAATTTGAAACTGTCGGAAGTCTTGAAACTTGGGACGAATCCCCTCAGTTATATTCCTTATAGCCATAGGTAGTTCACCATGACCCGATAAAGCCTCTGCAACAATCATGAAATTGCGCTAAAAAATAGCCTCAAGTACGTTGAAAATTATTATTATTGAGTGAGTATTCACTTTGAAGGTTTGGATTCTCTCGAAGTAGTCCATTTATCTATTAAGAGGTTTTGGTTCCCTTGAAGCAACCAACAAACCAATTGGGTTCATAACGAAAGAATATTTAAATGAAGTGATAAAAATAAAAAATAAAAAAATCTTTGATGTTGGGTTATGGGCACAAGCGCCCACGATGGGTCATCCTCTCTTTTGGGTAAGTACGCCTTAGCCTAGGTTGAACCATAGCGGAGGGTGTAAATGGAGTCGCCACCTAATTTAAGTCTAGAAACTATAAATATAGCACCCTTCATGGAAGGACTGGTCTTTACTAGAGCATGTGTCCAGAATTTAGGTTTGGGGATGGGAAGGTGTTAGACACCCAACTCCACCCCAACCCGCAAGTCGGCTTCTACTCATTGTGTTTCAAATTTTAATCTCATTAAAGACATATTTAACATGTTATTCTAACTTATACGCACTCTAACATGCATTTAAAAGCAAACAATCATGGCATAATCATCCTAAGCCTAACATTCATCGATCATGGTATTAAGCATACATCATCAAGGGCAGATTCAAACAAGCATGTCACGATATCTAAACCTCAAAATCATGGGGATTCAACCAAACATATTCATGTTCATCAACCATATCATACTCATCAAACAAAATAAATGCATGTCTTACCTCACTACATCACAGCACCTATGGATCAATGCATGTTCATAGTATTCAAACAATCTAAAAACCTTAATAAACATCAAAGAGATAAAGCAAACAAACTAAAACAAAAAAGAGAGGCAAAGACTCAAAGAGACATAAACTAGGTTAAACAGAGGCTAAACATGTAAATAAAACAAAGAAAAAAAAAACAAATAAGGATGAATTAGGGTTTCAGGGCAAGGGTATGCGTGAGCATCCCAACTGTATGCGTACGCATGTAAGAAGCATGTGCACACATATGCACCCGCAATCCTAACCTAGAAAACGCAGAAAAGAAACACACATAAAGCAATAAATCTAACAACCTAGCATGCTTCAGACAAAAACACTATATAAACCTAAACTATACAAACATATTAAGGTATTAAAACATATATACAAACAACAACAAACAAAGAAAAGTAAGGAAAGGTGAACAGACAAAGTCAAAAACTTTACCTCAACAATAGAACTCTTTAGAACTTGATTTTGACCGTGCCCCTCAATCAATCTATTCACAACCAAATTAAAAATGGATTAGTAAACTTAGAACTCGAAGATCAAGACCAAAAAATGTCTCAATCAAACAAAATTTGACTTGAGGATGTTTTGTGAAAAAACTCCATCTTTGATTCACTATTTTCTAGTAAATCTTGTGTGTTTTACCACTATTTTCATCCTCCTTAGAAAAAGAGTCTTTTATGGCTTTATATAGTCAAAAAATAGAGGTTTGGGGCTGCTCCCAAGCAATGTAGGATTCGTTCCAAACTAAGTTTTAGTGCAAAAAAGCTTTCCTTACATAGTTTCTAGAACCCTAGCTGCATATGCATGCCTGTGCATGCGTGCACATGCAATAAGCATGTGTACACATGGCTTGAGTGTGCATACGCCTACGTGTGTATGCATGCGTACACTTACAGTTTCTTGCTACCTTTCTTTTCCAAAAATAAGTTACATTTTCCACAAACACTTTCCTCAAGTCAATTTTCATCTGATTGTGTTCTAAATCAACTTTGGGTTTTAAAGTACGTCATTATTGGGGAACGGAGGCTTGAGTCGTAAGGAGTACAAAATGCGGTGTCTACATAAGTGTATTGTAAAGTGAGATGTTAAAATAGATAAGCTAAATTTTTTAGTTTGTAAAAGCTAAATTTTTTAATATCACTAGTGTGAATGCTCTAATAGCTAAATAAATAAATAAATAAATAAACTAAAGTCTTGGACTCTTGTTCTAGAAATTTTCAAATAATACGGAAAATTTTAATAATTAGTAATTAAAAAAATAAAAATTAAGTCGTATATTCTATCCTACGTTAGTTTTTAAAATCTTTTTTATTTTTTTCATTGATATATTTTCTTATGTTACTTATTTTTATATGTACTTAATTAATAAATGAAATGTCTCAACGTGTACACATGACACCACATGCCAGGTTATCAAAAATAAAAATGAGACCACATGCCAATTGAGGACTAGATCAGAGCAGCCAGCAATAAATTAAGGCAGCTGGATCTCTACATAAAAATTAAAAAAAAAAAAAAAAAAAAAAAGGGAGGTGGACCCACAGGTTAATAGTTTTAAGAGGGAAGTCAATGTCCGTTATTGTTGAATAAAGCGAACGCAATGCTTAGGTATGAAATATGTCATTTAGATTAGGTCTTAAAAGTATGATGATGTTGATCATCTCTTTTCTCTCTCTTGTCTTTTTAGAATTTGGGTTCCAACCAAAAAAAAATCCAAAAAAAATCGACCCCTCAACTCCGTGTGTCAAGCCACAACAAAACAAACCACTTTGGCATGACTCATCACCCATGATGATTATTAATGATTCTACGACTTTTTACTTTCACATATGTGGAAATTTCTCCTAATTTTTTTAATTTGCTTTCATACCTAGCTTGGATTAATATAAACAACTATTTGTGTTTATATAGGTTTTTTTTTTTTTTTGAGAAAGTGTGTTTATATAGATTGACCGTGACAATCAATATAAACAATTACTAATAATTGATATACATATAAATATATAAATAATGGTAGGTTATAGTTAGCTTAACTGATAAAGTCGCTAATGGTTGTATAAATGATCTGTAATTTAATTTCTGCCTACACTAAAAATTAATTAATATTTTAATCTAATGATTAAGAACTATAATCAAGAGCGGACTTTATAAGTTAAAACTCTCTTAAAATATATATATATATATATATATATATATATAATGGAATTCTCTAATCCAAATTAAATTTGGATTATATTGAATTGATGGTTTCTATTGCTCCGTTGGATAGTTGTTGGAATTACGTCATTGTTAAAAGTTTTCTAAATTAGAAAAAGGACAGCATTAAAGTTTGATGCATGATGAGCCTTTATTTATGAGAAAGTTAGGAGCCAATTTTTACTAGGGCTTTTTTTTTTTTTTTTTTTTGGGAAAAAAAATTAAAGAGTTTAAATATATGTGCCAGTTGATCATTTACTAATGAACATACAATGATATGAAATTATAGTTTTTTTTTTTCATTAAGTAGAAAATAAAAATAAAAATTTGTATTAGGGTTTAGGTCCACAAACAATTATTGGGAATGGCAGTACCCAATAAGCAATTATTAAGCAGATTATGAATTTACTAAAAAAGCGATATAATAGCAATCTTCGAAATAAGAAATATTCTAATACCCTTCTGTAAAAAAAATTACATCATTAAAATGAGCTGATGTGGGGCTGAGGTAATAATTAGAGCTCACAACAGCATTAGCATGACATCCAAAAAGGTTCTTTCATTGACATTGGGGATTAAATTATAAAATTTGTATGATACTCTGCGTTCCTTTCAGTATTTCAATTAAAAAATTATATGGACTTATCTTAAAAAGTAATGTTATAGACGAAATGTGTTTTTTACAATTCTTTCCACAACCTATTGAGCCGTAAGTTGTTATTAATTTTTACATGAATCCAATATTTAACATCGCATTATCATTTTTAATTAAAAATTTGTCACCTCAGTACTTTTAAAATAGATGATGAAAAATGTTGTGTAGAGACTTATTAAAATTTAAATCGAGATTAAGAGATGCAAAAGGCATATATGTTAAAGCAATGATACGTACACAACATTTTTCGCAACATTTATAAAAGAAAAAAAAATTCACAACAAATTTTACCATTATTGAGTTGTCAAATTGTCATTGATTCTTATCTAGACCCGTGCATGACAAACAACACTTGATTATCTACTAGTTCTGTCGAATCGTGTGCCTTACTAATCCATCTAACGACCAATTGGTGAAGGATAAGGGGGCACAAACCTTTTATAGCATTCGATCACAAACCAAGCTCATTGGTATTTGAGCGAATTGTGAAAATCCCTCACAAGTTCCAACTTGTCATTGCATCAATTGTGAAAAAAAAAAATTGTAACTTTAGATTTAGAATAAATTGCAAATTACACCCCTAAAGTTTGGAGGTGTTTGAATTTTACACCCTAACGTTTCAGAATTTGGATTTTACTCCCTAAATTTTAGGGGTCCCTAAAATTTAGGGATGTTTGAATTTTACACCTTGAAGTTTCAGAATTTTGGGTGTAAAATCCAAATACCCCCAAACTTTAGGGGGTAAAATTTTAGTTCTAAAATGTCATGGTGTAAAATCCAAACACCCTCAAATTCTAGGACATAAAATCCAAATTCTGAAATTTCAATGAGTAAAATCCAAACACTCCTATACTTTAGGGGTGTAATTTATAATTTACCTTTAGATTTATTTTATAAGCTCTATTTGTTTCGACATTAAAATTTTTTGAAAAATGAATTATTTTTCAAAAAATATTTTCTAGAAAACTATCTCATTTTTTTATATTTGGTAGAAACTTTAAAATAAGTTTTTTTTTTTTTTAATCCCTTGACTTACCTTATTTAGCTTGAAATGAATAAAGATGTTATTCGCTAATTTTTTTTTTTTGAAAAACAACTTTATCTCATACCAAGTTAAATAAAGAAATTTAAGAGATAATTTTTCTTCAATTTTTTTACCTGATACTACCAAACTCAAAAAAACTTGAGAAATTATCTTCACATAAAATTTTCAATCCAAACAACTTATTGAATTAAACTTAGGAAAATTACACTTTACCACTCTAAACTATATCTCATGTTATACTTTACACCCTAAACTTTTCGAATGCATATTTTGCACCCTAAACTATGACCTATGTTACACTTTGCACCTGGTCGTTAAGTTTACTGTTAATTTGGATGAAAATTCAAATTTTATGGTGCAAAGTGTAATAAGGAATATCATTTAGGGTGATAAAGTATAATTTATCTTTTGTTTTTAAAGCATTGAGAAGAAGGGTAATTAGATCTTTTTACGTAGTATTATATTATCTAAGTTAACAACAAACTTAATATTAGAGTGCAAAGTGTAACAATGGTAATAATTTAGAGTGCAAAAACTATATTCGAAAAGTTTAAGGTACAAAATATAACATGAAATATAGTTTAAGCTGGTAAAATATAATTTTCCTTAGCTTAGACTACCATGCTTTATTATTTCAATAATTTGAAATAAAAAAAAGGACCAAATCAAATAAATTTATTTTTTATTTATTATTTATTTTATTTTTAAGAGGGAATCAAAGTTAAAAGTGTTCATATTGGAGAAGAGAGGATGTTCAAATCCCACAGGTAGATTGACCAAAGGGACTTTTCTCTGGAACAAGGGCAAGTCCTCCATCATTATGACATGGGCTTGACATCATCATTATCATTGGTCTAAGGATGGAAAGTGGGTCCCAATTTAATGTTTTCATCACGCCTCCAACTTTCTATGTCAGAACCCAACCCAACCAACCCAAACTCAGCCTTAGAATCCTCCCCTTTGCATCTTCCAAAATTCTCTATATTCGGTTAGATATAAATACATACACAAAGTTCAAGCTTTTGGATAGAAACACACACAAAATACAACGTAGTAATAAAAAGACGTTTTTTATGAGAGCTATCATTTTTTTTTTGCTGAATTTTATGAGAGCTATCATACACAAACTTTGCCCATTCTTAAATATAAAAACACCACCAACAACCAGAATTAACAGTTTCAGAGTCTCTGCCTCAAACAGAAATATCACCATGTCTGAATCAGATCAAGCCCCTCCTTTTGACAATCCCAGATTGGTGGTCAAGAAGGTTCAAGCCAAACTTCAACAAGAGGGTGATGGTGCTGTTGTTAGAAGAGGCATTGGAAGGTTTATAAAATTTGTGTTTTTAATCAAATTTTGGTTCATGGGTTCTTGTTTTCCTGAACTTTTGGTTTCTGGATGTTCATTGTTTTTTGAAAAGAGTGTCAGTTTTGAATCATGGTTAGTTTGTTCTTGAGTTTTTATAATCTGGGTATTGATTATTTTTTGGTCCTCTGTTTTGGGCATTTGATTTTCAGGACTGACTTGAAGAATTTGGATCCTTTTCTTATGTTGGACGATTTTTCAGGTATGAAAATTGAAAATTTCCACTCTGATCTTTTTCTAATTTCAATTTTCTTTGATTGATGTGGATTTGGTTTTTTAAAATTTTGGGCTGTTTAATCTTGCAGTGACTCCTCCCGCTGGATTTCCAGATCATCCACACAGAGGTTCTGCACTAGTTGTTTTTGAAATTATGTGCATTCATGAATTTTGATTGTTTCTGGTTTTATAGTCTGGAGCTTATTTGTGCGCTTATGTATTTATAGTATGTTCTGATGTGAATTCTGTTTTACAGGTTTTGAGACTGTCACATACATGTTAGAGGTATACTTTGTCCCAAAGTTACTCAATTACTTGATTATTAGCAGGTTTAATTGTAAAGATACTGAAGTTGGGTTTTTTGAATTTTAGGGAGGCATTACTCATCAAGATTTTGCAGGCCATAAGGGTACAATTGGACCCGGTGATGTGCAGGTAAGATATATCAGTTGCTGTTGATCAACAGGAATTAGAAAATTTATGTCAGAGCTTTATTATATGAAACTTATTCCTCTTTGTTTCATATAATTTTTTGTGCAGTGGATGACAGCAGGTAGAGGAATTATCCACTCTGAAATGCCTGCAGGAGGAGAAACTTCAAAGGGATTACAGCTTTGGATCAATTTATCCTCCAAAGACAAAATGTTAGAACTCTTCTTTCCATTAGGAAGGACATTATTTCCAAATTAATAAGTTATGAATCACTCGTTACATGTTCTGGAAATTCTAAATTACTCAAGGAAATGAATGGTTTGTCCGAATCTTCTTCCATAATGGTACAAAACAATAGTATCATTCAAGTAGATAGCGAATCACTTTAAATATAAGAAGTTAAATGTCCAATTTGTGGATTCTTGGATATGAAGCTACCATATAAACTACATCAAATTGGCATGCCAAGTAACCCATGTGTGGTATCTTTCACCACTTCATGCTACCTGATTTCTGTCTAAGACAATTTAGTTATTAGGAAATTTTCATGGTTGGCTACTATCCCAGGTTGTGCATATAACGTGTATGGTCCTCCTTGCATATTCTGCCTTTTACCCCCTCCCAATTCTCACTATACATTAACTATTGAATACCAAATGTGTCACTCATTTATAGTTCTAAGTTCCCTAAACCAAATTGGAAATTTTACTTTTCAGGATTGAACCAAGGTATCAGGAACTTCTAAGGGGGGACATAGAAAGGGTAGAGAAAGATGGAGTTGAGGTCCGAATTATAGCAGGAGAATCTATGGGAGTCCAATCTCCGGTTTACACCCGAACTCCAGCAATGTTCCTAGATTTCACTTTAAAACCAAGAGCTCAAATGCATCAGAGTATCCCAGAATCATGGAATTCCTTTGTATATATACTTGAAGGTGAAGGGGTATTTGGCATCCCAAACTCATCTCCAGTGGCAGCTCACCATGTCCTGGTTTTGGGTCCTGGAGATGGTCTAAGTGTGTGGAATAGGTCTTCAAAGGCATTGAGATTTGTGTTGATTGCAGGGCAGCCACTAAATGAACCAGTAGTGCAGTATGGGCCTTTTGTGATGAACACACAAGCTGAAATTGATAGAACTATTGAGGACTACCACTACAGCAAAAATGGGTTTGAAATGGCCAAGTACTGGAGATCTCAATAATCTTTGAAGTACAGTCCAAGAGATAAATAAATAAATAAAATGTCACCGTCATTGTCACTTTCTTCATCTGCATACAATCCAGCAGGAAAAAGAAAGATTTTACACTCAATTGTAGCTAGAGCTTCTAGAACATATAAAATGTAGCTGGAGCATATGTGGTTATGACTAAAGCATGATGGGTCAGCTTATCTTGGTTAATCTCTTTTTCAACAGCAAATTTTTTTGTTGTTGTTGTTGTTTTTTTTTTTCTCAAAAAAAAAAAATTATTTAAACATTGGTGGCAGTTGATGATTAGAATTTGATATTACTTGTGGGTTTGTTTGGATGATATCTTTTCTAATAGTTGTTGGTGGTGAAAATGGTGGTAGGGTTAGCTTTCTTGTGAGTTGGCTTCTCAATCATGTCAACACCTACAGGTGACCCTCCACCTAGAGTGTAATTGAGAAAACCACTTATTAGCATAGAGGTTGAATAATTATGCAAAATTTGATTTGGTTAATAGAGTGAAAATCTTTAGCTTGATGAGTCTCATTGATACATACATTCACGTAGTCACATCGTTGGAAGTGATTGGTTGGTTGGTTTGTGGGCAAGTAACATATGCAGTACCATTTCTCACAACTTGTTAGTGTCATTTTGTGGTCCTATGACAATCCCAACACTAAAACACTATTGATTCTAAGTTCTTCTAGAACCGACCGAACAAGGGAAAAATGAAAAAGGAAAAAAAAGTGGGCTGCAAGTGAGTAAAAGGTGTGATCCATAGTTTTTTCATTTGCGTATCTACAATTTTTGATTTCGACAGGAGTGCTTTGATTTTGACGGGAGTGATTTAATTCAACTATCTCATTGTATTGCTTAATAAAATCACATCCTGACAGGAGTGCTTTGGTTTTATTTGTGGTTGTGCTACATTGAGCAATACGACTCTTAACTCTTATCCTCAATCATTTATTATGAGAGGACAAGCAACACACACCACACCCATGAGGCTTAAGCAACCTTTGGGGCCCGGAATGCAGCCTATAAACCAATGCAAGGTATTTTGAATGTCCTAGTCGGTTTAAATTTTTAGTTAATTCTATTTTACTCTCTCTTTCTCCTCCCAATTCAAATAAGTCAAAATAAGTCATAAATTACACTTGAAGAGGCTTCTAGATTTCACACCAAATATTTACATTGGGCGTGATAAAATAGCCAAAATGTTATTTTTACACCTCCAAAATACCAAAAAAAAAAACAATCTACAACCGATGAGCTATACTTAAATTTTAGCAACTTACTGTAGCTACAAAACTAAATATTAAACCCCAATTTTTTATTCAATTCTTTCTCTATTTCATGCATAAAGAAATAATAAAAAAATAAAGAAAGAATAAAAGAAAAGAATATTTAAATGAAATAGTAAAGAATAAAATATGAGATGTAGGATGTATTGTTAAGTGATATGCTAAAATAGATAAAATAGTTTTTTGATGTGCTAAATGTTAATTTTTTTAGCCTACCAGATGTGAATGCTTAGCACTAACACCATGTTAATATTTCACTCTTTTTAGCTAAAATATAGCTAAACTCAATTAAAAAAAAAAAAAAAAAATCTTGCACAATGGCTCAATAGCCATTAGCCAATACTTCCCTTTTTAAAGTGTGCATATGTGTGTGTATCCAATCCAAATAAGGGAGCAACAACTTGAAACTCAACCTTTGATCTGGTTTCAAGTCAACAAACGCCAACCCGACCCCACAAAATGATCACTGAGATCAAGTCGAAGAAAACCTCATGAATGCCTCTAAAGAAAATGAAAGCAATATCTGTTTCTTCTTAAGACGATGATAAACACCACCAGAGAAGATATTTTCATCTCTAAATACTATATTTTTGTCATTTATGAAGATGATGAGAGCCTATGGAGAAGATGTTTTCTTCTCTAAAGACGACAAGAATTCCGTCTTTGCAGACAACATCAAATACCTCCCAAGAAGATATTTTATTCTTTGAACACCTTTTTTTTGGTGAAAATTTGTGAAGGGGTTTGTGTTTTTTATTTTTATTTTTTGTTGTCTTTTGGGTGAAATTTTATGAATTTGTTGAAGGGTTGATTAAATTTGACTGCAAACAAAGAAAAAGTTGAAATTGGGAAGGCTGAGAGAGAGAGTTCATACTTGTAGTCTATGGAGATTAAAAATTTTAAATGAAATTGAGAGAATAAAGAGCATATAGGTGCACCTGTAGAATGAAGTAGCTAAAAGCCTAAAATACAGAAAGTGAGAATATGCCAATCGTTAGGTAAATGCTATTATTTTAGCTTTCCTAAGCTAATAAAGTGAGAGAATATGCCAACAATTAGGTAAAAGCTATTATTTTAGTTTTTCTATGACAAGAATTTTTGGCCAAGATCTAAAACAATATCAATAATCTACAAATATCTTAAGGTAGAGTGCCACATAAACATCAGAATTAAAAAATTAGTTTTTAGCACTTAAAAAAAATTACTTTATCTATTTTAATTCACCATTTTACAACTCATCCTACATCAATACTCTTATTTTTCACAACACAACTAAACACTATTCATTTATTTATTATTCTCTCTCTCTCTTCAACCTACAACCCCATGACCTCTCTTCTTATCTGTCTCTCTATCTTCTTCTTCTTCTTCTTCCTCTCTTCAATCCACAGCCACCAAACCCACAACGCAAAATCAACCACCACCACCAAACCACCAAAATCAATCACCACCACCACAACTAAAATCCACCAAACCCACAAAGATGGAGAGATAGAGAAACTAGAAGAGAGAAGAGAGAGAGAAAGATAAAAGAAAGAACCGGTGAAGAAAGAAAAAGAAAAGAGAGGAGATGAACAATGAAGAAAAAAAAAAGGTGAAGAAGAGAGGAGACGATCAGACAAACCAGAGAGAGAGAAAAAAGAGCAAAAGGGAAAAGTAAGAGAAAGAAATAATGAACAACTATTATTTTTTTTAGCAATTGAGCTACAGTGGACTACCATAGATGGCAGTTTAACGTAGCTCCATTGCTAAAAAATTTTAGCATTAGCACCATCAATGTTGCTCTATTTTTGTTTGGTGGATTTTTAAAAATAGCAAATTGGCACCACTATTGTGAATGCCCAGACCAATCCAAGTAGTAAAGCTTTACCAATGTACCATTTGAGGAATTCACATCTAGAATGATGATAGTACCCAAGCAACAGGGAGAGAAACCACGCCAGCTAGCATCCCTTCCCCAAAGATATCTTAAGATGTTAAATGAGAGCTCCATATCAATGACGAATCTGTCCCAATCGCCCTCCGGCCAAAAAAGAACAAGGTGATAATCTCTACCCTCAAATAGTAACAGAAATGATGAACTACTCGAGGTAATCACTAGAAAACTCAGTCAATAGGTAACAAGTAGAACAAAAACATTCACACGCTCTAAAACACCCATTAGAGGAAGCCACACTAATCATAACTTGCTAAGTTGCCTAGTTTGAATAAAATCAGCATCCAACTGCTGCAAATAGAGAAAATGTTAACAAACGCAGGAGCTCAATTAACATTCCCATGAAGCATTACATTATCTTAGACACTATTTTAGAGGATAAAAGAATATACTGTCCACTTTATTTTGTGCAGTTACATACTTCCCTGTATTGAAAATACAAAAAATTGACATCTTGATTTTACTTTAATCAAAGATATAACAATTTCATCTCTATTTTGGTAATCACAAAAGGAAACAAACAAAACAAACACCCAACCAACGAAATCGAATTAACAGACCAACCAGAAGCCCTCAACTTGTACACTTTACTGGGAACAGCAAGAAAACATGTTTGGGTTTTGCTTTCCATCACTCCCGTTATTAACAAGGCTTACCCTGTTGACGGATAATTCCGCTTTGTAAGTATCGGAGTTCAAGACCTTCCTGCTGACATTGTTGTATATTTCTCGAATAACAATCTCAAAAGCCTTCTTAACATTTGTCGAATCTAAGGCAGATGTCTCCATGAAGAACAATCCTTCTGCTTCTGCAAGGGTTGTGCCTTCCTCAACACTCACAGCCCTGATATTCTCCAAATCACATTTGTTCCCCACCAGCATCATTGCCACAGTTGTATCAGAATGAGCTGGATGATTGTTGCAAACTTAAATCTTGAGTTATCCAAACATGAGAAAACATAAAATAAAAAAACGAATATAGCATAAAAAAGAATCTAGCACAAAACAGAACATAGAAGAAACAACCATCATGAAGTATAAGCAAACATATGTGCAAGCAGGACATTCAAGTGATTAGAATAATTATGATTCTTCGGAGTTTTATTCAGAGAAACAGATAGAAAACAATGATATATTCTTATTTCAAGTAATTCCATGACCAAGAAGTTGATAGTTTAAAAGAAATTTGAGTGGAATATTTAGTAAAAACTACAGGAATGTGAGTGAGAGAGGGACTTATGATCAAATATGAAAAAGTATGTTGTACCCTTGCCAAGCAAATGTGTATTAGGATGGTAAAATTCATTGCCTGGCTATAAGTATAATTTAATGTAACAATTGTCTAATAGAAAAATCCCCATATGACCCTATAAATTGGAGGCAGTTTTCCTACAGACCACCGTGTGCTTCACTCTGTCTTGACAGCAAGATAAATGTCTGCTTTATCTACTTCTCATTATTTCTGACTGGCTTTGGCAAAAGAATTCCCACATTACCTGCCTTTCTTATAAATAAATCTGTTCATGAATGGATATTATACGTTGGAAGGATAAGGATTTTTTTGGGAAGAAAACATCTTACATGATACCAAAGTATAGGAATTGGGAGAGATTCTTATTGCCATTTGCAGGTGCAACCCACATGACCAATGACTGGTTGGCACTAGATCATACATTTGTTTATTTGTTTTTTGAACAATATTTGATGTATATGCATATAAATTGCTTTAGACTCTGGATAGTTATCTCAACATTGTTTCAAATACTACTAACATTGCAGTAGGTGAACATGATTCCAAAACTGATTTGCAGGACTTGATGTTCCAGTGAAACCAAAGGCAAGCACTGCAATCAAGTGACGCAATCAGCATGAACAACTCCCCAAAAAAGAAAAAGAAAATCCCTCCCAAGTAAAAAGGCACTTCGTATACTTACCTACACATTTTTAGATTAACAATTGAATTGGATCAAATAAGTAAAAAAAAAAAGAAAGAAGAAAAGTACACCAACTTATTAGTATATCAACTGCAAAAGAATGTGAATGTAAAACCAATGAAATGAACAGCAAGCTTTATGAATAATCAACTGATTTATATATAGGACAATAATAATCAGCAATAAAAGCAGCATAACTTTCAGTCAAGCCAAGAAAACCCTAAAACCCTAAGCTTATAGGTGAAGGAACACTTGAAAAAGAAGAACATAGGTTTTTTCAACAAAATAACTAACAGCCTTTCCTGGGATTTCGTGAGAATCCTCAAACACTGTAGCTTATACAATTTCATCTATAATCATACAACAAATTACAACTCAAAATATCTTGGCAAGTTCACCAAAAATAATAATAATCAATGCTGGGAACTACATCACAACACCTATGAGCCCAGTCTTTGAAGAAAGACTAGTGAAAATATGCATGTAAACTTCATTAATACAAGATAAAATTAAACAACGGAGACTCAAGGGGAAAAGAATACAGAAAATAAAGGATATCTAATAAAATTACAACAACAACAACAGCCAAGCTTTTGTCCCAATTTTTTTTTGGAGTAAGCTACTGATCCTGAACAAATTAATCAAGGTCAACCACCTGTACTCTTTTCCGCTACTCTATTCCATCCGAAGTGGTAGTCTCCATTACTTTCTCAATTGACATATCCTTTTTTATTACTTCTACTAATGTTATTTTTAGCTTCCACTACCTTTTTCCGTTCTCTCAAAGTGGATCAACTTTCTCTTTCTCATTGTTGCATTAATCACTCTCCTTTGAACATAACAAAACCATCTCAAGAAATTCTCCCTATCTTCTTCCTCAATGGTGGTCACCCATAATTTTTAAGCAAATTTCCTTCAAATCCTATATTTCCGTGTATTTCCAACTATTCATCTTAACATTCTTATTTCAGCTACACTTATTTTATGAATATGTTGCTCCCTAAGAGCCTAACATTTAGTAGAATAGAGCATAGCTAGTTTTATAACAGTCTTGTAGTTTTTTTCCTTGAACTTAATAAGTATTTTAAAGTCACACAATAGTCTTGATGCACTTCTCCACCTCATCCACCATATGATTCATATCTTCTTCAATATCTCTATCTTTATGAATTATTAATCAAATATATCGAAAGCTCTTGCTCTTTGGTATCTATTGACCATCAAATCTTACAACCCTTTTATCTCTATTTTTACTTTTACTAAACTTTCATTCCGTATACTCTATTTTAGTCCAACTTGACCAAATATAATTGAAAGCATTTAAATTCTAAAGCATCTTGACCAAATTTCGAACTTGACATTAACTCCACGTCTACTTTCATCCACAAAAACAGCATCTATAAAAAGAGTACACCAAGGGACTTTGTCTTGAATCTTAAAACTATATCATCAACAAAAAGCATACACTAATAAGCTCATCCATCACTAGTGCAAAGAGATATGAACTTAATGTTGATCCTGGGTGCAAACCTATAGTGATAAGACACTTACTTGCGATGCCTACCCTTGTTCACACACTACAACACTGTCAAAAATATCCTTAATCTACTTTGGAGGAACTCCTTTCTTTTCTAGAACCTACAACATAACCCCTCTAAGGACCCCCTATCATACACAACCTCAATTCATTTGAAGTTCAATTCATGCTACTTTCTAAATAATGTCAAACAATATATCAAGATGTAAATATATAAATTTCAGAAAAATTGAGCAAATTTGGAGGGTTTTTTTTCCCCCTTTTTATTAAAATGGGGACAGTACCACATGGACTCCTATAAGTGTCAAAGTGGATATGTCAGACTAGTGTAATCCTCGAAATTTGGGACAAAGGGGATCAGCTAAGTCAGAAATTATGAAATATTTTCTAGACATGACTGTCAAATAAAAGTGTCTAATAAAAATCAAATATGTGTCAGGACATGGGAATTTGACTCATTGAGAAATCCTTGTTAAAGTGAGAAGATTGGAGAGTATCCCAGAGATTTACATTGCCCTCAAGTTAGCCACTGTTGCTGAGTATGTACACCAAAATAGGCGCACAGACACCCACACTTATGTTGTGCACAACAAACTTCACAAATTTGAAGAGCCCACGTGGAGGGCAAAATCTGTTTTTGTAGTACTGTGCATAATTAATATATTTAGGGACATGAAATTGAATCCGTTAAGTCAACTCTACTAGTGAGTTTACACATTCATTTGTATTCACCATGGGATATGAGATTCAAAAAGTAGGTACATATAATCAAACTTGCAATGTGAACCAGTCATATTGTCAAATTTGCTTTATTTATGGCTTTATAAGCTGTCTCAAATCCATAAGCTGCAAGAAGCAACCATAGCACCTTCCTTCTAATTTTAAGACTGATTCGCATTTGAATCTTAAGTGATATTTATTTCAAGAACTATTTCTTAGCCTAAAAGGGGAAGAACTGCACTCATAAGTTGTCTCAAATACATAAGTTCTTAAAGAAGGTTCCTTGACTACCATCACAGCGAGTCAATTTCTGAAATTTTCTCCATCAGGATTCACTCCTTTGTCTGTGCAAAGGTCATATGAACACCATAATATATTCATCAATGTAATTGCAAGAGTGTTGGGATTTTGTCACCTCACGTATATAAACCAACCTCTATAACGAAGCCAAAACACAAAAAATACCAAAACCGTGGATGTAGGCCTTGGGAGCTGCATCACATAAAAACTTTCTTTGTTCCTCTCTTGGTTTCGGCTTTTTCACATAAGTTGCAAGAATCAGCCATAGCACCTTCCTTCTAATTTCAAGACTGGTAATTCCATTTCTTCTCCCAAAATGCCTATCAAGGCAAAGGATTTAGAAACTAGGAAAACCCATATATAAAAGAAATACATACCTTGATTTGTATTTAAGTATTAAATTATATCAATTTTAAGGAGTGCTTCTTAGCCTAAAAGGGAAAAACTGATCTCATAAGCTGCCTCAAATCCATAAGTTGTAAGAATCAGCCATAGCACTTCCTAAATTCAAGAATCAAGACTGATCATTCAATTTTTCTCCCCAGTGATAACAAATTTTTGCAAGAATTAACCAAGTTGCAAGAAAAACTGATCATTCAATTCTGCTCCTCAAAAAAGCCTACCAAAGTGAAGGCTGTAGAAACTAGTGCAATTCATAATGAAAAGCAACATATACCTCGATTCATATCTGAATCTTAAATGGTGCTAACTTTAAGGAGTGCTTCTTAGCCTAAAAGGGGAACCAGCACTAAAAAATCTAGATCCAAAACCTTATCACTGATTCACAATCCTACCAAATCATAATGACCCAAAAATGGAAGGGAATAAATGCTTTTCTCATTAATTATGCCTTAGATCCAGAGCATTTTTGGAGCCATAAAAACCAAAGATGGACTTTAATCCAAAAAGACTTGACCATGTTCCCTTTGGCATCTAATCCAAGGTTATTAGTTATCACAGTACCTGAATTCCACATCTAGAGTCTGATTTTGGCCAATAATTCATTGTCTTCTTGCACACTACTCAAATGATACAATATTCTTACAAAGATATTGCAATGTTTTGAAAATTCTGTTATAAAAACCAAAGATGGACTTTAATCCGATAAGACTTTACCCCATTCCCTTTGGTATCTAATTCACAATACCTGAATTCCAAGTATAGAGTCTGATATTGACTAAAAATTCATTGTCTTCTTGTCACACTACTCGAATGATTGGATATTCTTACAGAGCTATCACAATGTTTTGAAAAGATGCTTTAATAAAATACCTTTCCTTCAGTTAATTTAAGTGCTGGCACATCATAGCAGTCCATTTAGATGACACAATTGTACACATCCATAGACTTATTAAGAGTCTTAACTTACAACATTATCAAAGTAAAGAATTTTGGAGTGACCAATCACGGGCGGCGAGTCAGATTTAACCAAGTAGATCTCACAATTCAGTGAATCACACAGGACCCTTTATGGAAAAAATGCAAAAAGGTGAAGACTTTATCCAGATCTAGCCTCCCGTGACCCTACTTTAGCCAGTTCATTGCTTAGATTACCTTCCAATCTATAATAACAATAATAAAGATTATAATTTACTCAGGAAGACTTTAAATTAATCCCCTTTCTGTTTCTGTAACTTGCTTAAAAATGAAGTTTCTCCAAAACCCATGATTAGAAAGCAGATCTAAAGTCAAAAAAGCACTAAAAACTCCAACAACCCAGATCAAAAAAAACAAAACCCAGATACCAAATCAACCATATATAGCTAAAAAAAAAAGCAATGAAACTAGTAGTAGTACTAGTAGTAGTAGCTTACTTTTGAGCTCATCAAGCCAGCGAGCAATGCTATCAAAAGTGGAGCGGCGACTGATATCATAGACAATGAGAGCACCAACAGCACCGCGATAGTAAGCAGAGGTGACAGCACGGAAGCGCTCTTGGCCAGCAGTGTCCCAAATCTGAGCCTTGACTTCTTTGTTGTCGATTTCCATGACTTGGGTTTGGAACTCGACGCCAATGGTGGCCTTGGAATGCATGTTGAACTCGTTTCGAGCGTAGCGAGAGAGCAAGTTGGATTTGCCGACAGCTGAGTCGCCTATTATCACTATCTTGAATAGGTACTCTTCGCCTGACTCCTCATCTGATGACATGTTTTTGAAGTGTTTTCTTTGTTTTTTCGGTTGTTTTTTCAGTCACTGTTTGTTTTCTTGGAATGGAATGGAAGCAGAAATGAATGAATTGATGAGAGTAAAACTGTTTTTTTTTCTGACAACAATTAAAGCTGTACTATGGGGAGAGACTGCCTAGTCTTTTTTAGAGAGAGAGAGGAAGAAAAAAAAGGTGTTTTTATTTGGAGGTACAGGTGTGGGTATGGGAAGTGGAGAAATTATTGCGTATTCAAGCTGGCAGGAACATACTGCGCATGTAGTGCCTTCATTATAGATATTTACTATTATCTTGCCAAAAAATATATATATATTAAAAATACATTGAATTATGGGATTTTGTTTTCTTTTTACTTTTTTAATTTTATTTTTAAATGTCTTTTACTTTTTTATTTGGTGATTGAATTAATTGATGATTGGATAGGATTTAGGTTTCATCGAGTTATCGTATTAACCGGTCTAATGTAACTAAACAGTAAATATTGAACTTAAGACTTACCCGATTGAATATTAAGAGATGGCGAGAGAGGGAAAAAATTCATTTTTATTATTATTGATTTTCTTTATAGTTTTTAAGAATGAAAGTAAATATTTCCAGATAATAATATTAAGATCCCCTCCTTTTATATTTATTTTGTTTCCTCCATTTTCAAACAATATTATTAAGAGTCTTCTAGTTTAATTAGTTAATATTACTAGTCCTTTTAATGGAGTTTTCGGGATTTAAATCTTCATTTCCATTGTACCATCAAATTTATCAAAAAATTGCTCATTTCACATCCATTGAGGGGGTTTTTCGATCTTTCTTCAACTAGTTCACACTATGTGAGTTACTGGCCTTCAAAAATCACTAATTGGAACCTAATTTTTTTTGTCACTCTCAAAGTAAGTAGCACTACTTTAACCCCTCCACAATTTGAATTCCTCATAACTTTGATTTTAGAGCAAGCATAAATTGGATGGCCTTCTTCATTTATGCGGATAATTTGCTAAGGAAATTATATTGGTTCAAATCACTGCATCGACCCTTACTTTGGCCCATCCACAAGAAGTTGGAATTTATGCTATATTTGGTTAGGGTTAAAAAAAAATAAGAGTATGGAAGAATCGAAGAAGGGATAAAGAAAAGGCAGAGAAAAAAAATGTGATTTTTTTTATTATTTGCTTGTGGTGAAAAGAAAAATAAAAGAAAATGAGGTGGGTGTAGTTTTCTACCCAAGCCCAAGGATTTTTCTCATTCCAAAAAAGAACTGTTTTTTTCTCATTCCAAAAAAGAAAATAAAGTAAAAACAACAGATTAAGCTCTTGCAAGAAAACATAGACAAAGGCTTGAGGGCCACAGCTAACATCCAAAAGATCAAGGAACTATTTCCTCGAGGACCACACAACAAGTTCATGAGTGACTTCAATTGGCTTCTATCCTAAACAGCCTGAAGGAGAAAAGGGGGAGAAGCTAAGCCCCCCACTTAATATTAGCAGCACAATCTGCAATCCTACAAGGAACCTCACCACATTGCTTTTAGAGGGCATCAAAACATAATTTCAAGCGGCCCTCACACACAACCTTCTAAAGCTAGAAGGAAACCGCTAGACTTATTGCCTGTAGCATTGTATTGGCTTCAGCTTTAGATAAGGATGTTGATGTTTACCTTTTTAAAAGTGGCAAATACCAGTTAGGAACTAAAGTGTGCATTTGAATGAGCTTAGTCTCTCATAAGCTTATTTAGTTTATTATTTTTATCTAATTAAAAAAAAGTAGTTTTTAATATATATAATTTGATAATTAGGAGATGAGAGATTTTAAACTTTGGACGTCTTTGTGGAAAACAATAAAAAATACTAATAATTTTGTAGCCTAACAAAATATTGTATTAATTTAAGGCTTGAGTTGTCAAGAAATATTTGTGAGCATTACGATTTTAATGATCCAAAAACACTTGATTATCTTGTAATTAGACTTTTTCCTTTAAGACCCATTTTGGTGTAAATTTGGGCTGTTATTAAAGAAACCCATCATGAAGTAATTAAGGAAAATATGTGGGCCATGAGCCTTGATTTTTATTGAGGAGATAATATGGGTCTTGAGCCCAATTCACAGAACAAAAGAAATTCTGGTCATGAGTAAATTCTATGATGTAGAAAAAAAAAAAAAAAATACGGTCCATGAGCCTAATCCATATAGTAGAAAATGTGAATTTTGAGCCCATTTTGTAAAGTAAATGACAAGTTTTGGACAAAAAGACTCAACTTTAGTGGAGATTTGGGTTTTGTAGACTTTAAAATGAACTTAACCCAAACAAAACAAAT
Organism: Quercus glauca; assembly: GCA_023736055.1. Classification (NCBI taxonomy): domain Eukaryota; kingdom Viridiplantae; phylum Streptophyta; class Magnoliopsida; order Fagales; family Fagaceae; genus Quercus; species Quercus glauca. The sequence continues at coordinate 47,403,633 of CM043324.1, forward strand.
TCTTCTAGATTTATAAAGTTTGCTGAGTTGACATGAGTTGGCCAAGTAAATTGTGCCATGTGAGACCTCAAGAAAAAAAGTGAACCGAAGCTTGTGCCATTGTACTACACAATTCTCATTTTCTGTTTTGTAGTCAGGCAGCCAGTGTCTCTTATATCTGCTTCTGAAGAGGTTTTTCCAGACAAAAAAGCCTAATTTCCTTGTACTGGAGTGGCAGTAATTATTATCCTAGAACCTAAAAAGTGTCCTTTCAAATTTCTGTTTGATGAAATGAGATCTTTGGATACAATTGAGCACTACAATTGATGGTTTTTAAGCTGCAACATTATTATGTGAACCACACCTACTTCTCTAATTTCTCAAGGACTCGTGAAAATGCTTTTACCATTCTAAACGAAATCATTGCAGCCCCTTTTTTTTCCTTGAAAACAAAAATGAGAAATTCGAACAATCTAAGTCTTAAGTTTTAACCCCCACAACCCCCACCCCCACAACCCCCACCCCCACAACAACCCCCCCCCCCAAATAGGCATAGAGCAAAGCTGACTGAAGAAATAATGTGACAGCTGGTTTTAACTTTCTGCAACCACAATAGGGAAATTTAGTACTTGCTAAATGTGACAACCGCTTCAACTTTTCCACAATCATAATTAAGGAAATTTGGCGCTACTTGAGTAAAAATTCCTTGCATCCCCGCTTCAAAACTTTCTCAACACTCGACACCCTTCTTTTCCTAAATGAAACTAAAGAAAAAAAGAAAAAAAAAGACAACAATTTGATGTTTCCCCTCACTTAAACACCTTTTTATTAATTATTACATGACAGTTGGACCATACCCTCCTCTCACATAAAGATGGGTCTTACATGCAAGACCCACATGTAGAATCTACCTTTATGTGAGAGGAGAGTGTAGTGCACTAAATAATTTCACGTTAAATGACCGCTAACCACATAATCACTATTCACACATCAAAACACTCTCAATCCACATACAAACATCAAACTATTACAATTAATATTATTGCCAAAAAAGAAAAGAAAAAGAGATTTGAGAATCTATAAGATCAAAGACCCAATTCTAATAAAGACACTTGATTGAGGGAAAATTATCTTACGAGAAAATCTCGACTTGACTAGATCTAGCTTTGTATGGAGAATCCAAGCGGGTGCTAGTGCAAGACATCCAATAGTTAGTTTCCCATTGGGCCAATGTGGTCGCCCGCCTCAAATCCTCTCTTTAAAATCAGATTGGGTCATTGGCTATCTCCTTCTTTCTCTTTGCAAATAAAGTTTTTGATCTAATGAATTCACGTGGCTTTCATAATAGTTAATAACTTCGAATAGATTTGGATGATGGTGAGAACAAATTTGATGTGCGAAGAGCGATGATTTAGCTATGCACTATTGGCAGTGTAAAGGAGAGTTTTACACTAAGTTCTTATCAACTTTATTATCTTAAAATTTAACCATGTGGTTACATAAGTCTTATGGATGAATTTAATTTGTCTTTGAATGAGGATAACAGTCAAAACACATTTTGTGTTGGTCAATGCAACTATATAGTTGTATTCCTCAGTAAACATTCTCTTTATATGTATAATTCATTCCCAGCATAGTAGCTATAGATGTAGTAAGAACTTTCTCACACCCAAAAATAAAATAAAATAAAAGTTAGAAAGTTACGATCTCTACAAATTAGACATGCTGCCCTTTTTCCAACCCCCGAAAGAAAACCAGCGCCCCATTTGTACACTTGGATTCATATAAACATTTAGTGAAATGGAAACAATCAGGTTCCTTATAAATGCACCTATCAATCAGTCATTTAGACTGACCAACATCTCAAAATTAAAGCATATATCAAAAGGATGTACAAAAGGATCAAAGTTTAGAAAACTGAACCGCATTCTATTCATTCCCCTCTACAGAAAGAGATACACATTTTTTTCCTCATGGAGTAGGAAATAACAGTATTGCTTCATTATATACATCTGAATTCTATAACACACTACTGCAATATTAGATCTAATTTGACAAGGTAACAAAATGTGGCCTAGCTTGGGTTCCCTACCATCTTCAACATCCCTGACTCCAATGCAAAACCTTTCTATCATTTCTTTCTTGTTAGCAAACATTATGTGGTTTGATTGCATCCACAGGTGCAGCCGTCAAGATCTTTGCGGAGTTTCTGGAAGCAGGAAATAAAATAAATGTTAAGGAAAGATCAAAAGGAAGGATAAGAAGTATTCAAATGCCTTTAATCTCAGAATCATCCAATGCTCCATGTTAAAAGACAACATTGTTGACCCTTATAGAATGAGAACAATTGTTTCCAATTTTTCGCCCACAAGATTTCATAAAGGTCTTATTTCAACGATGTCTACCAACGTTCAAATTTTCAATTTTACAATTGCCATCACTGTTATAACCATGTTTTTCATCATTCATCATCATCATCATCATAGAACCCTATGCATCACACTAAATATAAAGAAAGTAAAGATCTCAGCTTGTTTAACTTAAATGAGTATTCCTAATATTTTCATGAACAGTGATGGAGATAGTATTTGATTGAAGAGGGCAAACATACATATGTCTCATACACTTGTGGACATACGTAAATACACACTATCACACACATTTTATACATAATACTTAAGATCAATTTGGACAATAAAATGCTACTCATGTGAATGCTAAGTGGTATTTCAATATTAAAAACCCATAAAAAGATAGCATATATAATATATTGCATTTATTTGTTAGGATTATATATATATATATATATAGTTCAGTACAACCTAAGGGATAATTAATGGTGTTGCGCAAGCACATGCAATTTTTGCAAGAACTATAAAGACTCCTGTCTTTTCTTTCATTTCTCGCTAATTTTGTATCCCGCGTTTCTTGCCCACAAACAAATTTGTTTTCATCTTCACCCTGATCACTTTTAATGCCAATTTTGACATCGAAACTTTTTGAATTAGAAAAGAACTCTCCTTTCATAAATAATTCATTTAAGATCTCCCAAAAAAAAAAGTCAGCTCAAACAATCACTGATTTTTTAAAAAGCAGTGGCTGTGAAGGCATTGTGTTACATTGTAAAACATGTGTTTCTCAGAAGGGTACTTTACAAACCTGAACTTGATTTTGAAGGCCTTTGATATGTTGAACTGCTAAGTCCAACATGTCCGCATAACTCGTTTGCTGCAAGTATATTAGAGAGAAATTTACAGACTGTAAAATATATTCACTCAAATAATAATTTGAAACATAAAAAATTTAACAACTATGTTGGCATGCTAAGTCCTGACTATTTCTAGTTAGGGTAATTATTTATGTAGAAGAATTCGAATATCAAAAAAACAATTATGTAGAAGAATTCTAGTAGTGAAAACATAGTGGTTTTGTTGGGGCACATATTATCTTATATAATTTTGGATTTACAAAGAAGGTCAGCATAATAAATTGAACACCACAATACTTCAACAAAAAAATTAAAATAAATGTCTTCCCTACTCCCTCCTTGATACACGGCATCATATATTACACAGTGAGAGTTTTTTATATATCAGTAGAGTTTTTTATATATCAGTATAGATTCTTATAATTTTATGAACTATATTAGAAAATTCCACCGTGTCTCATATCTAAATTAGTCTCAAAATTGAAATCAATTAAGAAATACACAAGTACATCAATCAATAACTTCTAGAAATTTTGTGAAATAATCACATTAATTAGATGACTCAAACTTAACCTTGACTCTAACTAACTGAAGCCAGCTATGTGAATCTTCTCTTGCCATTCAGCCTTATCTAAGGTCTTCATCATTCGTATTGTTGCTTATTTCCACCAATGACACTTTGGTCTACGTTTTCCCATTTGCTTTTTTTTTTTTAATGAGTAAAATGGGGCCCACTTATCCATGTTTGCTCTGTTGACAAAAACCATCTCTCTACTGTCTCCATATTAACACATTTCTAGATTTTCGAAGTTTTGGGACTAAGGGTTGGTGGTGGTTGTTATATGATCAAACCATCTTAGATGTCTTTCCCTTATGTTTTCCTCACTTAGAGTTAACCCCCCTCTTTCTAAAATTATTAAAATTTCTTAATCAACCTTATCTTGTGTTCCTGCATTTCTATTTTATTATCCTCCTGTCTGCTATAATTTATTTTGTGGACATTTATTTGAGTCCTAAAATTTTACTATAAAACATGGTGATGCATCTGATACATCCCTACATGTGCTGTACCTGATACATCCCTACATGTGCTGTACCTGATACATCATACACTACCATTTACTATTTCTTGACCATTGATTCTTTTTTTTTTTAATCCCAACTTTTAGGTTTATAAACCTTGCATTAAACAGCCGAAAATATCAGATTCTAAGGTATCTTCTCTATGATCGCATTCTAACTAATCCCTAATTGGCTTCGTCACCCAATACAATCTCAACCGCGCATACATAATATGCGCCAAGGACGTTATCAGGACAAAGGAACAAGAGCATATCTTGAGAAGTCAAATTGCTTACAAAATAATCTTCTAAGCATCTACTTAGGGACTCAACATTTGTTGCTGGTCCAGAATAAAAGAATTCCAAGCTATTACCTTATCCATGTTAGGTACAAGATCTTGTAATTTCTTCAATTTCCCGCTGATTCTGGTTCTTCTCTCCTGTGAATATTAAAAAAAGGAAAAAAGAAACAGAGTCTATTTGTAATCTTGAACAAAAAAATATACAAGGAAAGATGCTATGCACTTCAATCTTTGAAGATTTGTGTTTTGATCCAAGATTACTAGAAATGGCCCCATAAACAATGAGACTTATATGCTTATATCCAACAACCTCTAGGTCAATTGGCATGTCCGGCTCTCCCCATTGGGGTGGGCTTGGGTTCAAAACCCACTGGCTGCAAAGTCCCCCCCTTTATGTAGCAAATAAATAAATAAAAAGATTTGTATACTTGTGATACATTCATAAGGACAATTCCACATGATTCATGACATGAACCAAAATGGAGCAGTAAGATTTTATTTTGGGTATTCTAGATGACCAATTTACTCCAGAAGTTTTACTAACCCTTTCAGCAATGCTTCGGGGGTGAGTGGCACAGCCACGCTTAGCACGGATTTTACATGGAACAGAGTCTTCTGGGATATGAAGTAGCTTCTCCACCGTGGCCATCTCAAGAGTCGTTTGCGGCAGGCTAAACTGATTTGTCAATGAATAAAAAATCAACCAGCAGAATTGTGAATTGATGAAAGTCAGGAAGTTACTGATAAATATCAAGGTGAAAGGCTTATTGATTTTCCATTAACAAATGACACATATCATGTACAAAAACCATGCTCTAATTAAAGCTCAAAATTCTCACTTCAAGTTATAAATTTTTCCTTGAAGAATAAATTGTTAACCTAAGTCCAGCAGAAAATATATCCAACTAAAAAAGAAAAGGCTAACATGGTAATGGTTTGTGCTAAAATTACTACATAGTGCACCTAACCTAAACTCACAGCTCACTTCTTTTCCTCTTTCGTTCTCAATTTTTTTTTTTTTTTTTTTCATCAAGATATTAAAGTTCACTTCTTTATATTTAGAGAAGAGAAAAAATGCAACCAACACACTTGTGGGAGAAGTTAAAGGTAAGAATAGATTATGAGAAACTACCATTTGCCCTGATGATATACTATCCATGTGTACCTAGAATTGGAACTATTAAACAGCAGATACATATTTGGCTAACAGCCTAACAATAAACAAAATTGTGTTTGAAATAAAGGAGCTTCATCCAGTTGAAGTACTGAACAAAGCTCAAAATTTTAAAAAAGAGTGCAATGTAGCAAATGGGATTAGATTCTGTGGCAATTTCATCACATATTCACTTACAAAAAGAGGTTTAGTTGAAGTCGCTTCATGCGGTTATTATAATATCAACTTAAGGGGCGATGAGGACACAACAAGACAGTTTGGAAAGATTTACAAGAGACATGGGAATCCAAATTCTAAAGCATGGATTTTAATTTGTGGACTACGATGATGCTACAAGCTCCACCTTGGATTTATTTATATTCGATTGCTGGGAGTTCTATTGTATTTGGGTCTAAAGTTAAATCTGAGTTGCTGTCAGATTATCTTTTTTTTTTAAAGTGTTTTATGAGCCAACTTATAATTAATGGAAGTGTTAGGGTTCATAGATGTGTTGGCAAATCCTAGTGTCAAAACATGTCAAATTTGGGTTGTATCAATAGAATCTTGTTAAAATAAAGTCTGCTTCAGAAGTTGCTTAAAGACAATGGGGTTATGATCTATTCAAAATGATGAGTTGATCTTTTGCTCATATCTTTTACACCATTACGAATATTTCTGTGAAACTTGTTTTATTGGAAGGTAGACATTTGAGACTTGACACAGATTTGCCCCAATTTGAATATGAAATGACAAGACCCTTTGAAGTTATCACAACTGTGTTAACCCTAAGAGTTCGCTCAACTCTCACTAGACACTCTAGCAAAATTGCAGCAAACAGTAAACTGACTTTGAAGACCTGACGACTTAGCCTAATGATTTTCTAAATAAAAACAACCCTCGTTGCACAATTTGAGACGAGAGGGATCATCGTATCAAGATTAATTTGAGAGCAAACCTTCCTAAATCTGAACGGAAATTTCCTCCTTGAGTTTATTCCTTGTTGAGCCTAATCTTAGATTCCTTGAAACCACAGAATTTTTTTACCTTCTGAAGTTCTTTGGAGCACTAGAGTTCTGGGTTGTTGCAGACGAGGTCTGGTCGTGAAGGAAGTTTGAGTAGAAGAATTCAAGAGTTCTACGGTCACTACAATGGGAAGTCCAGCAAGGCGTTTGCTAAGGTTTCATAAAGTATAGGATTGCAAAGGTTTTGTAAGTATAGGCTATTGTAACAGTTTCTTCTATAGCGAATTTTCCATGGGGTTGCTCCCCCAGAGTGGTTATTTATTTGAAAAGGTTCTTCAATGGTTTTCCACTTCGTCACCAAAATTTGCATGTTGCTTTATTTCTTATAGATTTGGTAGTTGATAATCATGGTTGGACTATTTGTTTATGAGGAATAAATAGATAATTTGTTCTAACAATCAATTAATCTCCTACATAAAAAGTTTGGGGTCTAAATCATTTTTCAATTGGTATCAAAGCATTTAGAACACATAAGGGTTAAATAGAGTTTTTCAGAAAATTTTTGGAATTTTTCCACTGCCATTGTCTGAATGTGTGAAGCATTCAAAGCCTAGGAGTGAATCCCAAAATCCAACAATGAATCTATTTCTATTTTCCCTCTTGTTTCCCCTCCTTCCTTCTCTATTTTCTAATTATGATCGGTCAAATAACCTGAAATTCTAACACTTCACCCTCCCTCAAATACCCCAATTTAGTTTCCTTAGCCCTAACCCAATTTCAAGACATAACCCTATTAGCCCCAGTTGTTCAACATAATGGGGCCTTAGAGAGGAAACATTGTTGCATGTGTAATTTTTTAGTTATCAAGAAACGCAAGGCAGTGTATTATTACAAGTTTGTTCTTTTATTCTATTGACTATCAGATGCCACATGCTGAATATTGCTTCAAAGATCCATAAAATAAGTTTAATACCTGAGTTTCTAGACCATTCATACAGTTGTAAATGTCTCCATCAAGATTTTTCGATCGTTTGCTTGGTGGGGCTGAAAATATTATAGAATTTGAGTTGTCCCAGGAATCCATTCCAAAGCTACTAGTGGCATAAGAATGCGAGGCATTTTGGTGGCCACTGTCAGAGCTGATGCCATCAACAACATCCTCGCTCATCTCTGATATTTGAGAAAGAGAATCTTGTCTTGTGAAACTCAACTGAGACTTCAACCTTGATACTCCATGGCCACCATTAGAGCCACCTTGTGAGGCGTAGCCTCCAGATCCCCTTGTAACTGAAAAACCTGCAGTTCAGTTGTCATTAGTAACATTGATTTGCTAAATATGCCTGTTTAGCATTACAGGACTTTTTATTACCTTCCAGTACAAGTTCATTTAAGAATGTTGCACTCTTTGAATCTTATCAGCTTAGCCATTTTGGACGCATGTATTTGAATTTCATTTAACACATTTGATCAACATTGCTATATGCTTCTGTTTTAAATTTATCAGAAACATTACTTTGACTTTTTACTAAATGCTTCATCCTAGTTTTGCTAAAAGAATCATAAAGACATTGTTGAGAATGATATTTTAACTTTGCCAAACATATTGTTTTGATATAACTCTTATTAAACATACTAATCTTATCTTGCTAGTGGACGTGTGAGATTATTTACTCTTTGACTTGATTTGAAAATTTCTTTCTTTCCTTGTATTGTCAATTTCCTTTTCTATACCATCTTTTATCTTAATTCAATTTTCTTACTAATTAGATTATTTTATTGTTCAACTGGAAGCACACGATAGCAGCCAACGGGTGATCCATTAACATGATTTTCAGACTCAACACCCCTACAAACCCGGTTCTAACTACGACATATCAAATCATAACAAGTGTTCCAGCAACAAAAACTCCCCAAACATTAAATAAGTATAATTGTTCATAAATGATTTCATATACATGCCTTTTATTTTTTAAATTGTGTAACACTTTATAATATGCATTGAGAAGTTAACTCATTGTAGTGTGAATGTTTGGCCTCTGGCTAAAAGCAAGTGTCAAAATGTATTAAGAAAAGGAAAAAAGACTGAAAAAAAAAGAGAGTTTAGTGAGTGATATCAAAAATATACTCCTAATGTCAGCATCTGCACTATGTATACTAAAAGAATCTGGCAGTTTTTTTTTTTTTAATGCAATCAGGCAGTCTATTATGTGGTGCCACGTTGGCCAATGCAAACCCCATGTGAAGTTCACATTGATGAATGAACAAGTCAGACTTGTATTATGTTTTAATCACCACAATGACTTTAAAAAAAATAAAAAGAGAGTTGTCATTAAAATTCTTCAATTGGCTACATAAAAAAACAAAATTATTTTTCCCTAGTCTTCTTTATTTATTTTTGGTCATTCTTTGATTCTTTCCATTTCTTTACAGTCAATGTATCAGAATTTCATACCCAAAAAAAAAAAAAATGGTAACATGTACATCTCTATGGACCTCTATAGACAATCTCTTAAGCCTCGACAGGGCACTCACTTTTCTTTAGTTTCTTACATCTAAATCGTGACATTATAAAATTCCCACATGTAATAAAATAACTAGGTTATTAATGATAAATGTGGCAGGCCTCATATTTAAAGGTGACCAATCCTCCATATCAGCTTAAATTAATAAATAAAACTTAATCTTCGAGACACCCAAATAGAAAACAAATATAAAATAACAGAAACGACACCAACTGCACCATGCTCACACGTGATTTGTCAGCTGGAAACACGATTTGTAACGTTAATGTGAAGGAAAGTCTTCAAATTAGAAAGAAAAACATATACAAAGACATTTATAGTCGATGTATTTAGATTCATTGAATTATGTTAACATATATCTTTGTCACAATTATTATTAGGATTTAAGCATTTGAAAAAGGTAATTAAGAATTTCTGCATTGAGCTAATACTCATTTAAAAATTAAATTATAAATACAATATAGGAGCATGAAATGAAAAGAGGTTTACGTGTCGAGACAGTTTAGAAACACAACTTTTACCGCAACTATGAAATAATTGATTCTAAGTTTCAGAAAAAAAAATTGTAAGCACATGTAAAAGTGATTGTCCATTACACATGGTTGAATATGTCGGCAATTCACCAAAAAAATATATATATATGTTGTATTGGAGTCACTATTAAACATGGTATATTACACCTTGACAACGAAAATGACATGGTCTAATAATTTAGCTTTACTTAAATACCAAGTCAACGTTAATCGTAGTCCTAGACGCGTTGAAAGGCCCACCAAACCGAGGGCTCCCCTCTTCCACTACTCCTATATTCGCCCACCACAAACAACACTCATCTATCAAGGACAAAACCGTCATTTACTCTCTATTGGCTGATTTTTCATGTGGACCCTACCTTTTAACGTGACATTTTTGTCAATTCACAAATCTCTTTCTTTCTTTTCTTTTTTTTTTTCTTTTTTTCTTTTTTGGAAAGTTATTTATTAAACTGTGTATCAATTTTTGGTAAAGGTACTACCAACCTAAAATGGAAGTGTACAAGGCAGTCAAAACTCCCAAAATTACTCCAAATACCACAAAATTCTCATATGCAATCCACTCCATTTTTCTTTTAAATTTTAAATTAAAAATCAAGACACTAATTAAATTTTTTTTATTCAATAATTGAAGGCTTTACCTTATGAAATATTAAAAATTAAAAACTTTAACCCGAAAGTGTACTTACACTTTCTTTTTTTTCCTGAAAAAAACTGATGAATTTTATTAATAAACTTTAACTCCGTCCAATTGAAAAATAAAACCAATATGAAATGAAATATCCTCCGTCCATTCTTGAAAATTTAGTATGTATAATGCATTTTTAGTCAGACTATGAGCAACCCATTGATAATTAAATCCTGACTTGTTTAGTAATTACGTAAAAGAATTATGAAACAAAAGTATACGTTCAACGTTAAATTCTTTTTTTTTTTTTAAATTTCTATCATTGTGTGTAAATATAAAACAAAAAAAAAAATACAAAGTATGGTTTCTATCATTGTGTGTTAATTTAAAACCGTTAAAAATGCTTTTCTCAAAAAAAAAAAAAAAACCGTTAAAAATGCTATTTTCTATAAACCCAGAAATTATAGTTGACCACGTTAGAGTTTTGAAAAAAAAAATTTTCCGAAGTGAAAAAAAGCCAAAAATGTTTAAAAAAAGCATCTAAAGTAGAAAAAAAAAAGTGAAGAGTTAAGGTAAGGTAAAAGGTACCATTATCAGAAGCGAGATGGCTAAGGAAACCAGCAGGAGAGCTTCTTTGTCGGACCAGAGCTGAAGCTGAAGAAGAAGATGAAGATGATAATCCAGCTCCAGCTCCACCACCAACTTTCAAATTACTAGTGAAATCACCAAAAGAGGGCATTTCGTTGAGACCGTACGATCTCTGCAACCCTCCTCCTCCTCCTCCTTTGTGGTGGTCTTTGTTGGGATCGTTGGATGAGTTGACTTTGCAGGTTGACTCGGTGGTGATAGAAGACGAGTCACTAGAAAAGTAGTGGTGGCTATGGCTGTGACTGTTGTTGTTGTGGTGGTGGTGGTGGTGGTGTTGTTGTTGTTGTTGTTGTTGTTGTTGTTGTTGTGGGGCCATAAAAGAAGGTGGCGGCGGTGTTGATCGAAGGGCTGAGAATTCGCGGCCGGTTTGTCCGATGATGGAATCGACGGCTGTGGTTAAAAGAGAGCCCGGGGCCGAGCCGTAGCGTGTGAGTCCCGTCGTGGTTGTGGGTGGTGTGGGACCCATGGGCTTTTGGGACGATGAAGAAGGTGAAGATGATGGGTACATGAGGAGTTTATATGAGTATGTTTGAGTTTTTTTTTTTTTTTTTTTTTTTTGGGTGTAAGAATTGTAGAGAGAGAAAGTGAGAGATTGAAGAGAGAGAAAGTGAGATTTAGAAATGGAAAAAGAAAAGATGTGTGGAGAGTGAAGGGAAGAGGGTATGCTTGTTGAGGAAAAGGGACTAGGAGAGATTATTGCGTCACAAGTAGGTGATTAATTGATTCTGTCACCCTCGCCTCTTCTCTATTGTTTTGGATCACATTTGGACAAAATTAAAGTACACACTATAAAAAATGAATCTTTTTCTTTTTCTTTTTCTTTTTTTCCCTCTTTTTTTCATTTTAATTTAAGGAAAGGTTGTTAGCGGGTAAACCGTAAACAGACATTTGGCCATCTATAAATTAAAAGTTATGATGGATTACATTAAAGATTCTCTATAGCATTTAAAGTAATGCGATTAATTATTATCTATACTATTAATTAAGGGATTTTTTTATTTAGTAAAAAAAAAATTAAGAGGCTTCTTTGTTTAGAATTTTTGTTTTTTTATTTTAAAAATGCTCATATATTATTTTGTTTAAGTAGAGATAGAATGAAAGAACAATCTGATAAAAATACATCTTTAACTCTCATTAAAATATTGCATAAAAAATAGGAATACTCTCTCCTTGATCTTCTAATTGCTTTATCTGCTTACTAGTCTCATTGCACGCGCAAAGATTTTTTCTTTTTTTTAGTGGTCCTATTTTATAGCCAAAATATATATATGTGTGTGTGTGTGTTTTTATTTTATATATATAATTTTTATTTTGAGAATCTAATTTATAAGTAGATTAAGAAATTTAAAAATTAACAGAAGAGTGTTCCTATTTTTTAGGCAATGTTTTAGTGGGAATTAGAGTTGTATTTTTACCGGATTGTCTTTTAGTTTTGTCTTTACTTAAACATAGGGATACATTGGCATTTTTGAACAAAAAAAAATGACTATCCCAAACAAAAGAAGTCTTTTAAATAATAGTATAGATAAATTATATTCTTAAAATAAAAATTATATATATAAAATAAAAATACAGGTTTTTTTGTTACAAAATAAACGTATAATATTTGTTCATTTTTTAAAACCTCATGACACTTTGATTGTATTAGTAGTTCTAAATGCGTAATATAATAAGAAAACGTGTAAATCTTAAATTGGAATGAATGAAAAATGACACTATAAAAAATATATATAAATAAAAGCTTCATCACACGCGTGAAGCACATGTGATAAGGCTGGTAGAGTTTTTTTTTTTTAATTATTAAAACATTTAGGATTCAAATATTTATATATTTTTTAAATAAATGGATAAGATTATGTTATGTCATCAATAATAAAAATAAGGAATAAGTTTAGTTATAAAATTGGTTGTAGTCTAATGTTACAATTTTACTTAATAAAATAAAAATTACTGTATATTTTAAAAATCTAACTATTGAATTGCATGTTCATTACCCTCTTAATACACATGTCAAATTTTGTATAAATATGATAATATTTATGTAGGGATAAGGGGCCCAAGAATATATGTTGGGCTTTAGGCCTTGTCTGAAGACGCTTAGTGGTTTGAGGACAGATAAACAGTAATGAAGATATAAGACTCAGAACTCTATGAGCAAGCTATGAATGAGAAGGTTGGGGAAGGTAGGTCGAGGAGAAGTATCTTATCGGCAAAACAAAACAGAGATCATAAAGTGTGTTCTGTCATCCAAAATGACATTTTAGGAAATTCTATTGATAAAGATATGCATTATGAACGTACAGGACAAATGAGAATTAGGAAATATCTAAGAGAAAGCTGCTACCACCGCATTGAATACTCTGCAGCTAACTCTCTGATCGCATTAATGAGGAAGTGATACCTGAACAGTAGTTTTTAGCCTTACAACTACTCCCCAAAGATTTCAGGAATGCGCTGATGTGGTAAGGATCAACACCAACAATCTAATCTACACGTGAAGGACAGAGATGAAAGGAGAAAGATAATATAAAATAGAAGGGAGGCCTTAAGAGAGAGAAATCGGAGAATTAAGAAGGAAATATTATAGCAATAAGAACTGTACTTGTAATCAACTTCAAGAATTATATACAATAACTGATCTCCTCGGATTGTGTTGGGGACGATTTTCTTTAGATAATACCAGTCTATTTTTACTTTATTGTCATTTGGATCCACTATAATTGCTACCTAACTTATTAGAGCCTAGTTTTCCAACCCACTCTTTACAAATTCATTGTGTTGGGCTTTTTGGGCCTAGATCCTTTTAACTTTTGGGCTTAGGACTCAAATTGTGCCCCTACAATTTACTATATGATCTATAAGCTTATATTTTATGTATAATTTTAAACTACAAAAATTTTAAATTTAAACAATTTATTGATAACATAACTATTGATCTTTAATTTTCTAAAAAATTTGCAAGCATGAAGGATATAAGAAAAAAATATAATCCAATCGCGAATTTGTCAAAATCTACCTCCAATAAAAAGATATTAAGCAAGGTTCTAGCTTAAGGTTACAACCAATTTTGTAACTAAACTCTATCCATAAATAAATGAATATGAGTAATAAAACATGAATAAATTTTTTTTAAAAATTTCATTTTATGTTGTTTTGTGTTTGAATTTAATTGAGAAACCATTTCTTTAAAAATTAATAACATAATAATATTTTAAAATTTAAACTACTCGTTTCAAAATAAATGAATAAGGTTTTAAGAATTCTATAATAGGGTTGTCCTGAAAACTCTATAATAACATAATCCAATCATTGGTACATGTGTTTAAACACATGTTTTTAGTTTTTAGTTTTTAAACAATATTACACGTATTTTCACACACTTTTTCATACACACGTATTTCTAAAAAATATAAACAACGTTATCAAACGGCCTCGAATATCTTAATTGATATATTTTCTTTATTTTTTTCGCCTCCAGTGGCTAGCAATTGTCAAAGTTTGTTAATTTTATGAGGGCTAGTGATCCACACTGGCGGCTCCATGTTAGAGCCAGGGTTTGTCACAAGACCACCTTAACTTGGAAAAAAAAAATCATTATTATATATAAAATTTTATGATTTTTTTACCCTTAAAAAAATGTATGATCACCCTAATTTTTTTTTTTTAAGCTCAATATAATTAAACTTTGGACAAAGTTTAGCAACAAATTAACTTGGTTGTAGACTAAGGCTACAATTCCATTCGATATTTTTTTTAATAAATACAAATTTTGACAAATCCATAATTAGATTACATTTTTTTTTCTTATATCCTCCATACTTGCAAAACTTCAAGAAAATCAAAGATCAATAGCTTATGTCATTAATCAAATATTTAAATTTTGAGTTTTTGTAGTTTAAAATTATACATAAAAAATAAGTTATGGATCAAATAGTAAATAACATCTAATTGACATGAAATTTGACATGTATTTTAAGAATATAAAGAACATACAATTAAACGGTTAGATTTTCAAAATATGTAGTCATGTTAATTTGTTTAGTGAAAGTTGTAGTTTTAAGCTACAACAAAGTTTGTAGTCAAATTTTGTCGTCAAACTTTGTTCCTCTTAACAATATATTGAGCCCTTACAAGCAAAAAGAAAAATCCAAGAAAAATTTTATTTAACTAAAATTTTGAAAAAGATGTAATTTGTATCATTGATAATAAGATTATCATGCAACGATTTCAAAAAAAAAAATTCATAAAAGAAAATTGTTAAGACTTCATGTATTTGGGTTTTGTTTTCGCTTTTATTTTTGGTTGTTGTCAATATATGAATTTATCTTTTTATTAGATTTTGTTTAATTTTAGTTTTTTCATGACCACTCTAGAAAAAATTCTTAGAGCCGCCACAGGTGATCCATGGCATATTGTCAATAATGAAGGCCCTAGAATGACTTAATTTAAGTCTTTCACTTCGAATGATCAAGGGCTAATCTCTTTTTCTTTTTACACATGCTTCTATAATATTTGCATAATATGTTAAACTACGCGTTAGACTAGAACAGTTTATTTAGCAGAAATTAAAAATTTTTTACTGAAAATATTGAAGATAAAACTAAAAAGAAACTGAAATAGTCAATGAGACCCATGAATAATATCAAAAAGTGCAATGAAGCCCATAAATAATAGCAAAAAAAAAAAGCTAAATATATTAAAAAAAAAAAAACTTTTTAAGCCATGCCAAACTCACACTACATGTAAATGCCACATAAATAGAAGTTCCTGGACTAGAAATATATTACTTTTATTAAAAAAAAAAAACATTAAATATATGCGTTTATATATTAGTGTTTCTATATAGCTAAACATGTCATGTTAGTTTTTTATTTTTTTAACTTACATGTCATGTAAGGCTTATATAAGGACAGGAGTACAATCTTTTTTTTTTTTTTTAACACAAAATTGGGAACTATATGATTATGAATAAGTTAAAGGCTGGTCAGCCGAAATATATAATTAAATAATTAAATAGAATGAGCTACTCGTGGATACACGGCCCATTTTTAATTTTTATTTTTATACCAAAAACTATAATTTAGAAACAATACTAAAATCCAACCCAAATCTAATTCAAGAATGAAAACCATAGTTTACGGTAAAATACCTGATAATGAAACAATTTTTTTTTTTTTTTTGAGAAACATGAAAATGTGAAACAAAAATTTTAATATAAAGAAATAAGAAAGATGTGGAAAAAAAATGTGGTGCTCATCATTACTTTAAGGTAGCAATACGAAATTTGATTGGGTGAGAAGTTCCGTGGATTCCAAATCAGCCAATTAAATTACTGAATTGTGGCCTCATCCGTGAAATGCAACTAGTGGGGGACTGGCGGATAGGTACCGACAAGCATTTGATGCAAACATAATTCATTAGTGGCTGTGACTCCTACCGCGTGACATGTCACATGTTCAACATTTTCATTCACTTTTTTTCTTTTTATACTAATTTTTTTTCATAGCCTTTTTCATGAAATGATAGGTTGTGATTTGTCCATGTAAAAGTGACGTAAAAGTGATTGGTTCTTCCTCGATTACTATTTACGTACTGCAACTCTAAAGTGATTAGCGATAAGTGATTGTCTAATTAGGTGAATTTTTAGAAAGATGAAACTGCTATAAGGATTCCATCAAAGACCAAATTGTGATCAGTTCTTACAAATCTGAAACACTAAAGAGAAACTCAATTCTCCCAAGACTACTTGAGGGTTGGCTATAGAGGCTTCGATGGTCAAGTTATTGAACCGATGAGATAGAACCATAAGAGGACTAAGATTAAAGAAGCAAAACTCAGTCGGGCAACTAATGGATAAGGCTGGCCAAGAGGGAGAGAGATAGAATAGAGAGCTTGAAAGAGTATAAGAGCTTTTTAACTTTTTCATATAGATTTATAATTTCTTCCCTATCACTCATAATCTACTACATAAAAAAACGTGGTAAAAGTCCTTTTTATCAAAAATTGATTGTCACAACTCATAGGGTTAAAGTTGTATTAACCAAAGCATTTTGTTTAATCTAGGTGAACATATGCACAAAACTGTCACCCAAAGCAAAAGCAAAGGTTAAGATATTTATTGGCAAAGATATGCACGTGATGAGTTTGAGTAAAGTGTCGTGGTATTCAAGGTTAAGTGAACTTTGGTTAAGCCAAAATTAAGTATGAGATTCAATGAATGTTGGGCTTCATCAATTATAAGGGAGACCCCATTTTGACCCAATGGAGACGGAAACAAATCACACAAAGTTGTGAAAGATGAGACATTGTTTTGTGTATTCGTGTCTGTCACGTTCTAGTGTGACAGGGCCAGTTTGGAAATTTGACCATTTCTGCCTGCGTCACAAATCACAAAGTACAAAACTTAATTGGCAGCACAAAGCATGGTAGTATGTGGGGTTAATACAATAATACTTGCTAATTACTCAGATTTGCGTGCAAAATTAATATTAAAAAAAAGATTTGCGTGCAAAAAGTTTTGTTAATATTGTTTAAAGTCCATTCTTCCTTTTTGTTAATGAGTCCGTGAGCTTTTTCATCATCATATTTTTAATTTTTATATAACGTGGTGGATTCGTAAAAGCTACTCTATAAATAAGAACAGAAAATGTGAAAACATGCAACCAAAAAAAAAAAAAGATTTAAAATTAATACCATTACCATCCAAAATTCCTTTTGTTATTTTCCTTGGAATTCACAGAACTATCTTCTTCCTTTTTTTTTTTTCTTTTCTTTTTTTTTTTTCCCCCCTTATTATAAGTGGGATTGATAAATTGGAATCCAAATTCTCCCTAGTTAGAGTATTCACAACAGTGGAGCAATAATTATAGCTATTTAGCATTACAAAAAATCACTTTATCTATTTTACCTATACATGTGCTGCAGCAGTAGATCTATTTTAACTTTCAACATAATAAAATAATTAACCATCACAATAAAATAATATATATCCACAATCAGCTATTTATTATTTTTTTTCTCACTATTCATCTTCTCTTTGTCTTCTCTCTCTCTTCCCTCTCTTCAACCCACAGCCCCTCACGACACCACCACCACCACCACTAGTCCATAGCAGAAAAAAAAAAAAACCATAGAAAAACTTATTAAAATAATAATAAAAACATCCACAGATAAAATAAAATTAAAAAAAAAAAAAAAAAAAAAACCAGCACAACGGAACAGATCGGCGATGGAGCTAGCACCCCAGACCACCATCAAACCCACCATCTGAGCTTGATCGATAGAGAGAAGAAACAAGACCAAGAGGCACAACACCCACCGACCCATGCCATCGCCGATCACCGATCAGCCATCGCCGAACCAAATTTGCCGAATCAAACCCAAACCACCGTCGAACCAGACCAGCCATCGCTGACCACTGACCCACGCCATTGCCGATCACGCCATGAGACTGAGTTTGATGAAAAGAAAGAGAGAAAAGATAGAGAAGGAAGAGAGAGAGCTGAGACTGAGTCTGACGAAAAGAAAGAGAGAAAAGATAGAGAAGGAAGAGAGAGAGAGAGAAAATATTTTAATGAAAAGGAGAGAGAATAGTCAAATAAAATATATATATATATTTTTTTTAGATGTGCACTGTAGCAATTCATCTAAAATTTTTAACTATGGCTCCACTGCTGCAGGGGTATTTTTTGTGTTTTGGTGGAGCTAAAATAGCAATATAGCTATTTAGCTCCACTGCTGTGAATGCTCTGAGTTTGGCATTTCCCGATGACAAAACTATTGCATATAATATTTGGGTAGATCACAAAAGGTGGGTTTATACAAAAAATAAAATAAAATAATTCCCTTACTCTCACTTCTTTTCTGTTCTCTCATATCAACCAAGTAGAGGAAATTGCTTTTTCCACTTAGTATTTTTCTCCCTATACTTTCCCTTCCCTTCTCTTTCACCCATTCCAAACACAATGTTAAAGTGTGTTTAGATAAGTTTATTTGACTTGAAAGATAATTTGATGTAAAAAATGTTGGAATATTTTAGTGAATAAACAAGTTTTGATACAACAAATAATATCTCAAATAATTAGTAAAAACAAAAAATAAAATAAAAAGTTTTGAACAACCTCACAATGCTATCGAATTTACTAAGAAAACGTTGTTCTTAAAAGTTGATTCATGACACTCTAAGTAAAACTCGGTGCGACCGATTCTTTTGGCCAAACAACCCCCTAGAATTAGATTATAACATCAACTTTCATGATAGACCCATTTCCACTCACGAAGGTTCAAGAACAACCCTTTATTGTCTTTCCTTAGAACAAATATAAATTGTAGAAAAATATGTGAGAGAGAGAATAGAAATTATATATTTGGAAATCTATATATGTATAATAATAATAGTAATAATAATAATAATAATAATAGGTAAAGCAGAGAGAAAATTCAATTAAATTTCAAATTGGAATTCAATTAGAGTCTAATTTTGCACAATGTGTCTCATCTAATTTAAATTTTAGAATTTTGTGCTAAGTGAGTTAATTTGGTGTAAAAATTGAATTTCAATTAGAGTTTAATTTTGAACCACATGTCCCATCTAATCTAAATTTTTAAATTTTTGTACCAAATTAGTTAATTTAGTGTAGAAAACGAGGAGTTCAATATAATAAACCATAAAAAATATAATCGTATAACAAAAAAAAAAATTTAATTTATAAGTTTTTTATATATATATATATATATATATATTAATAGGTAAAGCTTAGAAAAAATTGAATTAGAATTTGAAATTATAATCCAATTTTGCGCCATGAGTCTAAATTTATATGGGAACTACACCATAATTATCCACTTAAGCTTGTGCCATGTGTCTACTTAAGTTTTTTAATCTTTGTGTCAAGTGAGTTAATGAGTGCAAATACTAAAAATCTAATATTAATGAACTATTAAAAAAAAAAATCACATATACTCAATAAAAATCACCACATGTTTTTCAAAAAATAAATGAAATAAAAATCACCACATAACAAAAATCACCACACGTTCTATCTTATTAAAAATTAGAAAAAAATAATCATAAGCAGTATTAAATTTAGATGAATTTTATGTGAATAATTACATTTACTTTTAAAAAATAATTTAACTAATTATCTATATTTTATAATAAAAATTTTGTTTAATTTTAAATGCATCCATGCGTTTGTACAAAGTTACATGTTAGTATAGAGTAATAGAAAAGACTTATAGGAAAAGGTGTACTGATGGGATGATATAGGCTATTCATGACAATAATAATCTATAATTATTGGTTAATAATAATTTATAAAAGCCCAATGACAATATTATTCATTAATCCCCAACGGTTATTTTTCTCATAATTGTCCAATAGCTATTTTGCTCATAAATTCTCAACGGCTAAAAAATAAATAATAATAAAAGTGTTTGGAAAACACACTCACACCAATATATATATATATATATATATATATATATAAAATAAATTATGCATAGAAAATAAAGAAAAAGAAAAAAAGAGAGATGCTAGAAGCTTTAAACTTTTTGCCTTTGTCTCATCTTTAATTTATCCTAATTCAATTAACTCACTTAATATCTAATCAACTAGGGCATCACATAAGCTACAAGAAATTATGGGATGCCAAACTCAATAGGGAGAATTTGGATTCCTTTAGTGGAAGAAAAAAATGTATTTTTTTCTTGCTTCTCAAAAAAAAAAAAAAAAAAAAAAAAAAAAAAACAATTTGCATCATTCTTGGTGTGGACATGGAATGATAGGACATTGCACCCCCAAAACTAAGTTAATATTCCGGTTTATCTATCATTGAGTAAAGTCCAATATATGTTAAAAGAAAATACCATCGTGACATAGGTGTCGTGAAATGCCTAATACCTTCCCTTACATGAAACCAAACTTCTAAACTCATGTTTATATTTTGAAACAATAGTTTGACCCTAGTATAGGAGATCCTGGATCGTCCCATTAGCGTAGGTTTGATAACAAAATATAATAGATATAGGTTAACATCTGCACTTTAGAATCCCAATGATTAACATTGACTCCTTTAGCACGGACTTTCACCATTGCCCACCAAATAAAGTCCCTATATTTGCACAAAGTGGATATTGACAACGTCCATAATTATTTTCTATTTAAAGCAATGAGTTAGTGGACTTTTTTTTTTTTTTGAGGGGGGAGTTAGTGGACTTTTAATTAGTCCTTTAAGCATCCGCATTTGGATGGCTATATGCCAAATGCAAAGCATATTTAGCATACAAGCCCAAAAAAAGGCCAGCAGCTGGAAGGCCATATGCTAAAATGCTAAAAAAAGTTGAGATATTGCTACAGTACCATCTCAAATGTAAGATGGTACTGTAGCTTAATTCTAAAAAAAAAAAATAGTTTTTTAATACTCATTTCTCTTTCCTCTCTCTTATTAGCCCCGGCCATTTCTCTCTCCTCCCTCATTTTTTCTTTTTCTTTTCTCTCTCTTCCGTCTTTCTTTCTCATCTACTCTCTTCAGACCCAACACACTGTGGTGGAGATCGACGAAGCGGAGATCGTTGGGTGGCGAGATTGGCACGGCGGAGATCGGTGGGTGGCGAGATTGGCATGGCGTTGTGATCTGGTGTGGGTTTGTTCGTTTTTTTTTTTTTTTTTTTTTTTTTTTTTTTTTTTTTTTTTTTTTTTTTTTCTGGGTTTGCTGGTATCGGCTTGTGGTGGCTGTGGCGTGGCGTGGCGGAGATCGGTGGGTGGCGAGGTCGGTGGAGCTGTGGTGGCAGTGGCGTTGTGATCCGGTGTGGGTTTGCTGTTTTTTTTTTTTTTTTTTTTTTTTTTTTTTTTTTTTTTTTTTCTGGGTTTACTGGTATCGGCGTTGTGGTGGCGGAGGCGTGGCAGAGATCGGTGGATGGTTTTTCTGGGTTTCTGGGTTTGAGAAATTTCTGGGTTTGTGGCGTGGAACGGTTTGTGGGTTTGCTGGTTAATGGTTTTTTTTTTTGTTTTCTTTTCTGTTTCGCTGATCTGGGTTGTTGAGGAGTTGGGTTGTTTTGCTGGTTAATGATGGAGGAGTTGTGTGGAGGAGTTGGGTTGGATGATGGATTTGGAGAAGGATGCTGGAAGAAGGTGAAACAGAAAGGAACTGGAAGGCGCGCATGTGGGGGGAGAAAATTGAGAAAAAACAGAAAAAGAAAAAATATATTTTATTAGGTAGATATATTATTTTAATAAGTAGAAGAGGGAAATAGAATTTCGGGATGTTGAGTATATTGTAAATGGTATGGGATAATTGAAAAAGTAGATTTTTGAGAGGGTAAAATAAGATGAGATTTAAGATTGGGATGTGGATGCTCTAAAGATTAATGAAAATTAACCAAATTTAATAACATGCATGAATTATCATTTTGAACCGATTTTTTTTTAACCAATACAAGTGGGGGTTTCACATAATTTAATTTAAAACATTAATTTTTTCTCCAAAAAGACCACAATATCCTTTAATTTCATAATGAGTTATTATGATGTAGATTTTAACCCGAAGTCAATTATGAAATTTTTACATTTATGTGAAAATGACCTTTTGGGCTCAATTTTGCTCACATATTGGATTTTTCATAGTTGTGAAACGGGGATGTTGACAATTTTGGTAGTTATATTGTTAATATTTTCGAAATTAATTTTACTTTTAATGTTGTCTCTTATAGACATCTTGGCTCTACCACTGTCTTTGTTTAGTTTTTCATTGGGGAAGGAGAGGATTAGAGGTTAGTTCCTGTTAGTGTATAGCATAGACTAGATTAGCTCATTGGGCTTAGCCTAGTATATTGTACTTGTAGTTTATTCATATTACTTGTACTGCACACATACCTAGCCTATATAAGGCTCTCTATTGTACATTATTATTTACACACTTTCTCTCTCACTTTATATTGTTAACATGGTATCAGAGCCATTGCTCTGACCTAGTGGTATTTTTCGGCATTCTTCCGCTGCCCTTGCCTTCACCGGTAGCCACTGTCAGAAGTGAGTCACTGCCGTCACACCCAACCACTACCTCTCGGATCTAGTCTATTCATCAATCAAATTGTCGAACCACAACTACGACGTGATAGATTAGACTTCTCTGATCAAAACCCAACCAGAAACAGTCCCAAAGGAGCGCCCACGCGCCCTCACACGCTGCCCCAAGTTTCTGCCTGTCATAACACGCGCCCATATGCCTACACACGCCACCACCTAATCTCACGCTCTCTAACACGCCTTCACGCGCTCTCACGTGCCCAACGCGCCTTTCACTGTCACGTCACCACATTAACCCTGGTGATGTTAGCAAGCGTCATCCCTAATGACGTTAGCATCTGTTGACTTTGACAACCACCGTTAACTTTAACCAACGTCAAAATTTTTCGATGGGGCCTGTCTTGCTCAGTTTTTCATATTGATTCCGATTTTGGGCTCCGTTTCTTCATTTAAGGTCTCTAAGTCCCACTTTTTGGTCATTTTCTTCATTATGGCTCAACAAAACGAACGAGATATCATTCGTCCTATCACCATTATGTTGGATGGTCCTACTAGCTATCATGCATGGTCTTAGAATATGACTGTCTTTCTCAAGGATTGTAAACTATGGAGATATGTGACTAGTTCAATTCCTAAGCTAGTACCAAACCCTAAGTCCAAAGTCACAGCTGCTGAAGATGCCTCCAAGATTGCTGTTACAAAGGATGATTATGAAGAATGCCTAGAGGAATGGGAGAGTATTCAAAGTAAGATCTTGTCTTGGTTTATCAATACCTCTATTCCCTCCATTCATAATCTTCTTCCTTGTCTTGAAACTGCTGAGGTTGCTTGGAAATTTCTAACCGATCGCTATAATTGTACTAATGATT
This sequence comes from Quercus glauca, assembly GCA_023736055.1. Classification (NCBI taxonomy): domain Eukaryota; kingdom Viridiplantae; phylum Streptophyta; class Magnoliopsida; order Fagales; family Fagaceae; genus Quercus; species Quercus glauca. Next base: position 47,427,523 of record CM043324.1, read on the forward strand.
CAAGTCTAGAGTTCCACATTGAATCAAAACTTTATCAAATGTGCCAAAAGACAGGTCAGCCTATTTCTGATTTTTATTCTCAGACTTCTACTATGTGGGAACAACTTTCTGCTACAGATCTTCCACTATTGTGCTCTAAGGACATTGAGCTCTTTGTTAAATATTGGGATCGCCATAAATTTATGCACTTCATGATGGGTTTACGTGAGGATTTTGAGCCTACTAGGGCTTCTTTGCTCAGCCGATCTCCTACTCCTTCTCTTGATGCTGCAGTCAAGGAGCTTATTTCTGAGGAGAACCGTTAGCTTACTCATCACATGTCATCATCTGATCATGTATTGGCTACACCATCTCCACAGTCTCCCATTGCTGCATTCATTGCTCCTCCATGAATAAACTCTGGGCGTCTTACCTCTTAGTCTTCCAAAGGTACTCGCTGTGAGTTTTGCCGTGCCAAAGGCCATGACCTCTTAGTTTGTCGCAAATTGCAGAAATTTATGCAAGAGTACAATAAAGCTTTTCTTCCTCAGGCAACTACTGTATGTCTTTCAGATTCATCGGTTCCTACATGTCCATCTTTGGCTTCCTCACTTACTACAGCTGATATTGAGGCAGTAGTTCAAAAGGTTTTATCTCGCACTTCCACTGCCCTTTTTGTCACCTCAGGTAAACAATCTTGGTTTTTTGATACTGCATGTTGTAATCATATGACTCTTGATGAATCCTAATTTTTTGATAAGGCACCCTTAGAACATCCAATCACCATTTACACTGCTGATGGAACTCCTATGCCTGTTAGTCATAAAGAAACAATCTCTTCTCCTTGTTTATCCCTTAATGACACTATTCATATCCCAAAGTTATCCCTCAATTTACTTTCTGTTGGTCAACTTTGTGAATTAGGCATAGATCTTCTATTTACTAATCATGGTGTGGATGTGCAGGATCCCCAGATGGGTCAAGTGCTTGGGACATGCTGGAAGGTTGGTCGCATGTTTGAGGTTCATGACTTGAAGATTCCTTCACAAGTTGTTTCTGCAGCTGCTACCACTGCCACCCCCTCACCTGATCTATGGCATGCTCGTCTTGGTCATTCATCTTTATCTCATCTTCAATTGTTAGCTTCTTAAGGTCATTTAGGTTTATTTCAGTTTCAAAATTTTCAAACAAAATTGCCCTTTAATAATAGTGACTCCTTTTCTTCTGCACATTTTGATCTTATACATTCTGATATTTAGGGTCCTGTACCTGTTCCCACTGAGGGGGGATCTAGATATTTTGTCATATTTGTGGATGATTTTTTCTCGATATACTTGGATTTATTTGCTTCACCATAGGTTTGAACTTGTGTTTATTTACCAAACATTTCATAAAATGATTGAAACACAGTTCAATCGCACCGTCAAAGTCTTTCGATCAGATAATGCTTAAGAATATAATGATAAATCTTTCCTATCTTTTTTAGACAGTCATGGTACCCTTCCTCAGCAGTCTTGTCCTTACACCTCTCAACAAAATGTTTGTGCAGAATGAAAACATCGTCACATTCTTGATGTTTTTTGCACCCTTCTCATTTCTGCCTCTCTTCCTGAGCGCTTTTGGGGTGAGGCCACACTCACTGCTGTGTATACCATTAATCGTATTCCTTCACCAACTACACACTACAAATCTCCATTCGAGCTTCTCTATAGTCAAACTCCTGACTACTCCTCTCTTTGAATTTTTTGTTGTGCTTGCTTTGTCTCTCTTCCTCTTTATGAACGAACAAAGCTCCAGTCTCATGCTTGTCTTTATTGTTTCCTTGGTTATAGTGTATCTCAAAAGGGGTTTCGCTGCTACGATCTCATTTCTCATAGCCTTCATGTCTCCCGTTATGTTGAGTTTTAGGAATATCGTCCTTTCATGAGTCTTCAGCAGTTTCTTGCGTCCTTTTCCTCAAAGTATCCCATTTTTACTGATCTTTTCCTCCCTCTCTATCTTGAACTTGTGGCGGATTCTTCAACATCGGCTGCCTCTCTAGACGACTCATCTCTAGTTCTGTCCCCAGCATATGACCCGCTTGTCTTGGATCCTGTGGCACCACCCTCTCTTGAGTTTCCTGTTGGTCCTGAACTTTGTTGTTCTACTCGGGTAAGCATTCTTCCCCTTTATCTCGCTGATTATTACTGCTATTTTGCTCTTGCCACCCTCTATGAACCTTACATCTATCGTGAGGCCCATATTGGCCCTCTTTGGTAGCAAGCTATGAACGAAGAACTAGATGCCCTTCATAAGAATCACACTTGGGATATGGTTGATTTGCCTCCTGGTTAGTCTGTAGTAGGTTGTAGGTGAGTTTATAAGATCAAGACCAAGGCTGATGGATCTTTTGAATGGTACAAGGCTAGCCTAGTTGCCAAAGGTTTTACTTAGGAGTATGACATTGACTATGAAGAAATATTTGCTCTTGTTGCTCGCCTTACATCTATCAGATGTCTCATTGATGTGGCTGTTGTTTGCCACTGGCCTCTTTATCAAATAGATGTGAAGAATGCTTTCCTCAATGGAGACCTCCAAGAAAAAGTGTACATGCAGCCACTCCCTGGCTTTTTACACTTAGGCAGTTAAGTTTGTCGCCTTCGCTGTGCTCTTTATGGCCTCAAGCAGGCTCCTCGAGTTTGGTTTGAAAAGTTTAGCTCAGTTGTTGTTCAACAGGGTTTCACTTTGAGTCCTTATGACACTACTCTCTTTGTCCAAAGATCCTCTGTTGGTATCACTTTTATTTTTCTTTATGTTGATGATATGATTATTACTGGAGATGATTCTGTAAGTATCCGCTTTCTTTAGCATTTCCTTAGTCAACATTTTGAGATGAAAGATCTGGGCACTCTCAGCTATTTTCTTGGGCTTGAGATTACCTCATCCTCTGATGGTTACTATCTTTCCTAAGCTAAATATGCTTCTGATTTTCTCTCAAAAGCCGGTATCACCAACAACAAGATTGTTTCCACTCCCTTGGAATACAATGCAAAGCTCACACCTTGAATGGTGAACATATATCCGATGCTACTCACTATCGTCAGTTGGTTAGTAGTCTGATCTATCTCATTGTTACTAGTCCGGATATTTCACATGTCGTGGGTATGGTCAATAAGTTCATGGATGCCCCTCGTTCTGTCCACTATGTTGCCGTTCTTCAGATTCTCCGATATGTCAATGGCACATTTTATCATGGACTCCACTACTCCTCATGGTCTTCTCTGGAGCTTCATGCTTATTTAGATGCGGACTAGGCAGGTGATCCAATTGATTGATGCTCTATCACAGGTTTCTGTTTCCTGTTGGTACTTCTTTTGTCTCATGGCGTAGTTTCCCGTTCCAGTATTGAGGCTGAGTATCACACCCTTACCGACACCACCTACGAGCTTGTCTGGCTTTGCTGGCTTTTGGCTGACATGGATGCTCTATAGCCCACTACCACTCCTCTCTATTGTGACAGTCGTAGTGCTATCTTCATTGCTCGTAAGGATGTTTTCTATTAACACACCAAGCACATTGAGATTGATTGCCACATCACTCGCCAGCATCTCAAGAAAGGCAATCTCAAGTTGTTCTCCATCTCCTTTGCTGACCAGCCTATTGATATTTTCACCAAGACTCACCCGTCTGGTCGTCTTCGAGATCTTATATCCAAATTCCAGTTGGCTTCCTCCTTGCCACCTCGAGTTTGAGGGGGGATGTTAGTATATAACATAGACTAGATTATCACATTGGGCTTAGCCTAGTATACTGTACTTGTAGTTTACTCATATTACTTGTACTGCACACATACCTAACCTATATTAAGCTCTCTATTGTACATTATTATTTACACACAATATACAGACTATTCAGTTTTTCTCTCTCTCACTTTATATTGTTAATATTTCCTACTGTGAGAGCTCGTTTGGTTGGGGTGAAAAGTGAGAGGATAGAAAATTAAGGAGAAAAAAAAAAAAAAAAAAGGAAGGAGGTGTATTTAGTTGGGACGAGAACGGGGAGGGGGTGGAGAAAATGGTAGAGCCATGTTGTTTTTCCTTAGGCCTACCAAAACTCAATCTCCACAAATTAGGGAGAAAACTCAGGAGAAACTAAGGAGCAAAAGCTCCTTTTTTTTTTTTTTTTGGGAAGATATTGCCTAAGCCACAACGTTAATTTTTTTAGTCTTTTTTTCTTTGATTTTTTGTCTTATTATGTTATTATCACTTATCATTTTTTTTTTTGAGAATCGATTATCACTTATCATTTGGTTTGTTTGTTTGATTTTTTTTTTTTTTTTTTTGGGGAGCACTAATTAGTTTCTTTTCTCATCAGTTTGGTTTTTTCTTTTTTTCTTTTCTTGTTGTACAGCCACCACCACCACCTTCATTGCCAGGGCCGGCTCAACGAATTTGGAGGCCCTAGGCGAAAGCTTTAAACGGGGCCTTTTATTATATTTAATTATAAATTCATATTTTTCAATTAAAATTTATTTTTCTTGCTTTTTGAGTGGCAAAATTACTAATTAAATTTTTGCATTCAAGTTCCGCTAACATTTCTTTTTCATGACCACCTTCGTTATTATCATTTTGTTGTATATTTTCATTATCTTCTCATTCTTTTTGATGGATTTCTTGTTTATTTATGAAACCTTCACTCAAATTTTTTGCAAGATTTTGTTTTTTACTGGTAATAAATTTGCCCGTAGCTCCTTTTTGAGATTCAATTAGTTCTTCTATTTGTCTTTTTTTTTTTTTTTAATTTTATTTATATCCAGATAAATATTTTCTAGTAGACATTTGTAATTAAAAAATATTTATGAATAAATGAAACACAATCTATAATATAAAAAAATTACAATTTAACTAGAATAATATAAATTTAATGTATAAAACAATAGAACCTGTTTTATCAAAAGCACAATTGCAGCTTTACTTAATACAATCACTTTACACTTTAAACCTGCACAAAAAAATTAAAATTAATATTAGTACAAAGTAAATTATTCTAAATTTATAATTTTGTTATTAATGCTCTTTCTTTTTTTTTTTTTTTTTTTTTTTTTTTTTTTTTTTTTTGTAGCAGTAAACCTATTTTTTTAGCATAATGTGTAGGACTCAACTTGACTGGATCCACTAACACTAAGACCAGCCCACTAGCAAAGTGTGTAGAACTCAACTTGATCTACTAAGACTAAGAGCAGCCCACCATCCCTCCAAATCTGATTTTTTTTTTCTTAGATGAAAAAATAATATTATATAATATATTATTACTATTTGGAGGTCCTCTTATAAGTGGGGGCCTTAGGCGGTCGCCTAAGTCGCCTATAGCTTCAGTTGGCCCTGTTTATTGCTACTTGCTATGACCAACCAGTCTTGACGCCCCTCTCTCTCTCTCTCTCTCTCTCTCTCTCTATATATATATATATATATATATATATTCGATCTCACTGTTTCTTAAGAAAAATTTGATCGGTCACTTGGCCGATGGTCACTACTCACTACTAGTGGCCTATTTTCCAGGAGTTGGTGTTTGCTTTGGGGTTCATTTGTGGGTTGTGTTTTGCTAACTTCATCTCTCTCTCCCATTTTTCTATTTGATGTTAGGATTTCATGAAATTTGTTTGTATTAATGGTTTTTTTTCGGTGGAGATTTGGGCTGAGTTTTGGTTTTTTTTCGATGGATTATGGCTTGTGACGTGGAGATTTGGGTTGGGTTTTGGCTTGCCACAGTGGTTCTAGTGGGTTTTGGTTTTGGTCTGTTTATGGAGTTGTGGTTGGGTTTCAACGGATTATGAAGATTTGGAGTTATGGTGGAGTTTGATGAAGGAGATGAACGGTTTCTAGCGGCTGATAGTTGGTTTTATCAGAAAATAGAAGGATTTAAGCAAAAAAAAAAAAAAGAAAAAAAGAAAAAAAAAAGGACCAAAATTGGTGCCAAATAGAAAATGAGTTGGAAACAAAAAAATGAGTCCATGATTTGAGAAGAAAATAGTACAGAAAATGAAATCCAAATCTTTTGGTCTGTTGTTCATGATTCTACTCACTTACGCATCATGTTAGATATGATCATTGCAACCTTTCAACCTAACTTCATCCACATGTCACTCATATGTTCCTTAATACCATCCCTCCTTCAAATACCATATCATAGGTTGACTCGTTTTCCTATATCACCCTCAACAAATCCAACACAATAATAATACTAGATGTTGAAATATCTATTATTGGTATCAAAAGAACAGGTAGAATCATTCTAATTGAGTAACTCTTCATGGTTTGTTTCTGTAGGTGGATGGATTTTGGGAACATATATCACAACAAAAGATTGAGTAGGGCAATCTAATGTCCAAAGTTTTAGGGTCCGTTTGATAGCAGTATTTAATTATTGTTGTTCAGTTTTCAGTATTATGAAAATACATGTTTAAATATTATAAAAATACGTGTTAGAAGTGTTATTGTTATTTAAATACTGAAAATTATTAATTATAAGCAGGTACCAAATAGCTCCTTACTAGCCAAATGTTTATAATGGAAGTACAACCTGCAAACATAATTAAACAATTAAGAGAGTTGGTAGGAGGCAAGTCGAAGCTCATGTTAGAAAGACATGGTAGGTTAATGTTGGAAAAATATTGGTAAAGACATACATTCTCCTTTGGTTTTGAGGGGGTATTTATAAGGGTTATATGAGTGAAGAATGGTGAAATTATCTCCCTTGAAATCAGGATAAAATCATGACAACACACCATCCTTTTTAGTCGATTGAGGGGACGTGTTTCGTGGTGCAACTCCGTCAACAGTAGAAGAATGGTTCCTATCTTATGGCATTTAATATAAAGGCAAAAGCAGAGGGAAATTAATGTGGTTGTGACATGTTTTGACTTCTTACAAATGCTTCTTTTCAAGCCGTGCGATGTCGGAGCATGGTGAAAACTTAAGATTGTGTTTATCTTTTACTTGTAATCATTATTTAGGAAAAGTTATATATGGACTCTTATTGGTAGTTTTTTATAGCCTAATAATTATTGGGAGATGTAGGAATTGTCAGGAAGTTGCCTTTTCATTGGAAGTTGTCCAGAATTGATTGTGAGCATTTAACTTTCATGCAATGTAATCACCTACATATACATCAATGAGAAATCAGAAGTGATAGAGAGTATTTGATTTAGAAAAATTTGTGTCTTGCTTTGGAGTTGAGCGATTTCTCATGAGAATCAAACGTTTGGCTCGGTTACGTTGAGTAACATCCACGATTAGTAGCATTGAGTAACATTTTTCTAACACGAATAGTAGCGTTGAGTAACATTTTCTACCTAGGTTGAGTTGCATCCCAAGACTATTCTCGTTACCTTTGGTTGAATATTTGATTTAATCAAACAATGGGTCATGACCTGCATCTCTGTAGTCGGACACCAAGCTCCAAGTCTACAAAAGCTGGATTGAAGTGGACTTGACATGTTTATTGCTCAGTCAAAATGGGATTTGCTTAACTATAGCAAGCCTTTGCATAGGGGGTGTTGCAAAATTTCTTGAATACTATAGTCTCAGGCTACATTTAGTAGGACTATGCTTTGGCCCAATTGACTTGTAAGGGGCAGGCCCACTATGTCCATTGCACGGTGACGATGGTACTTGCTTGACTCCAACAATCCTATATGTGGAGGTGTCACAAAATTGCCTAAATGCTACAATCGGTGTTTTATAAAACTAAATTGACATAATCAATTTTTTTTATAAAGAAATAAATATGAATGAAATTAAAGTCTGATATATAGTCCATGAACCACAATAAAAAGTTAGGCTTTGTTTTATACACAGAGAAAGCAATAGAGGAACTAACTATCTAATTAAAACAAAAAGCAAATAGTCAAATAAAAGTTGTGTGTAATATTGAGTATTGTAACTTGCCTCACATTCTTTTAAAAATAAAAAATTATCATAGTTTTATGAGTGGAGTATTTGGTATGTAGAACCTCACTCCCTCTTCCTTGTTTGTGTATTTGTTTTCAAACATAAAACATAAAACAAAAAACAAAAAAAACAAAGAGCAGATAGTCAAATTTCATGATTTTCACCGTGATTATCAAACATTTTCAAGGATTTGTTGGTATTTATTGGGAATATTAATTTATCTTTAATTTCCTCTTTAATGTTGAATAATAAAAAAATCCCCAACTATTTTCTTGCTAAAACCATACACTGGCAGCCTGGCCTCAACTATGATAAGCTCATTAACAACAAAAAGGATAAATAATAATAATAAAGAACAACCTTGATCTAAAGCCTAAAACCTTCAACAAGTTCTTAAAGTGGAATAGAATACATAATCACAAGCTTTGGTTTTATTTCCAGATGAAGAGAACTACGAATCTTATAGCAATAACGTGCTAATGTATTTTATTATGGACAAACTTACGATTCTGATTGTGAACTGTGTCCAAGTTTAATTTTGTCCTAACAGATATATTATGCTAATTTAATCCTCAAATTTTGAAAATAGTTTAGCATCACCCTTTCCCTTACCATCCAAAAAATTTGTATCAATCAATTTTGACAAGTAGAAGTAAAGAAAATATTAGATTGCTTTTACTTTTTAAAAAACTAAATTGATCTAATAAATAGTTTGTTATATTATTTTATTTTTAAGAACAAACACACATACACACATAAGGGAGAAGGAATAGTTTCTAATACAAAGATACCATAAACTCCTTTTTTTTTTTTTTTTTTTTTTTGAGAAAGATACCATAAACTCCTAATACATGGTAATGACTTATGAATGATTTTTATTTTTATTTTTATTTTTTATTTATGAAAGTAATGAATGAAATTAAACTCTAATACATAGTCCACGAAAACAAAAATTTAGGATTTCTTTTATATATAAGGCAATAGAGCAACTAATTATTTGATTAACAAGGCATTTTATTAAAGAGAATAGAGTCCAACACAATGATTTTCAAAGAGATTTGATGAACATTTTCTAGGATTCGGTGGTTTGTAGTACCATTCCAAGGATATATTATCTTAAATTTCCTCTTTTAACCATTATATATATATATATATATATATATAAAACCCATAAAACCTCAACTATGATCGGCTCATCAACAACAAAAAGGATACATAGATACTTAATAATAAAAAAAAAAGAACAACCATGATCTGAAACCTATTCGAAAGCCTCAACAAGCTCTTTAATTGTAAACATAATACATAAATCACAAAGGTCTTTTCAAATGAAGGGTATGTATGGAGTGGAGGGAATGGAGAGAAGAGTAGAAAGAATGGTCGCTGTAATGCCCTTATCCCTTTCATTCATATGAAGTGTATGTTTGGAACAAAGGGAGAAAAGAATAGAGTAGAGAGAAAGGTGGCTGGAATACCCTTCTCCCTTCCATCCAAGAGAAGAGAATCACAACTCTTATACAATAATGAGCTACATATTTTATTTATTAAATTTAGGTCACTCATTAGAAATCTTCCAAAAAGCATAGCCAAGATGAGAGTATTATGCATCCCTGGGTCTAGTGGCACACAACCGCTGCCTTGGGGTCTCAACTCAAGATCGTCACCTGTGATCGATGGAACATGCCAACTAGCCTTTTCTGACTCCTGCGTTTACATTGTACCAAAATTATTATGTTTGAGAAACTCATAATGAGAAGAAAAATGCGTCTTTATTCTTAATACTTAATCGATCATTTTAAATAAGTGATTAGCAAGCACATACCTGGAGAACAATTGAATAAGCTGGAGGCATGTGGAGAGTAGGCTCATGCCGTGAGAATGAGTCATGACAGTTGAATCTGCAAATTTATCAACCTAAAAAAGAAAATTAATATCAATTGATCATTTCATTTTATTAAAATGAATGAGGTTTCTCATGTACACACAAGATTCTCAGAGAATTATTACAATCAGAAAGAGAGGAAGTCAATATAAACTACAACAGGATTCACATCACTTGCACCAAACGCCGATCACCAAAATAATTATCTCAAATATGCTGATTTCAGCTCAACTACAGAGAGTTCCGCACAACTGAAAGTACAGTTAAACCTTTGCCTCCATATAGTCCCATATTGATATAGATAAAATCCTCATCAAACAAAGGGGTTGCATTTTCACACAAAGAACTTCTATACCCACAAACCAACCTCTCCAACTGAAAAATGCAACAATGACCCTCTTAGGCATCCACTTTTCTTTAGAAGAACAATAAGCCCAATGAATTATTTTTGCACATTCATCACCAGTCTACCAAGATAATACACCTTTTAATAAGGTTGTCCCCCATCAAAATATTTCCAATAGCTGCTGTCTGACCTCCTAAAAAAAAAAAAAAAAAAAAAAAACCAAGAAAAAAAAAGCAACTTTCCTTGGAATGATAATGCATCAAATGCTCTTTCAGGGAAATCACCTGTCATGGCACCTCTCAGGACTTCCTAAAAAGAGTGGACCTCCAACTTAACATTGGTTTTAGGCCTTCACTGCAAGTTATCTGAGCCCACACCACTTGGAATATTGCCGCATAGGTTATTCAACAAAGAATCAACTTAGCCCAATACCCAACTATTGAAAGCTCATAGAAACCTGATTCCATGAGTAACTCTTCATTTGAAGTCCCTGAACAAGAGAATACAGAAGGAACCTTTTCCATTGCAATAGAAAACAAATTTAGATTCAACTTTTTCAACGAACAATTCTCACACAATACACAAAATATATCATACCAAAATCTAACCCTTCTCCCATCCCCAACCACATAACTAACCCAACCTGCAATTCTCTCCCAGCCTGTGGTCATAATCCCCCTCAAATTCTGGAAGAGAAGATTCCAAAGAGGATTCAACAAAATGACAAAACCATTTTAGGAAACTTGAGGACATCTGCCAGCTAAAATCTTGCTGGTCTGTTGAATTGCAGTTACACATCAGAAACCAACGGACTTATTCATCCTCCGTCAAAAAAAAAAAAAAAACCCTATGGACTTCTAAAAACCCAGATAATAAAAAGTTTAAAGAATTGGAGCATACCAGTCATAAGACGTAATTCAGATAATATAGAATAGTGGCCCAGGACAACACCAAAAGGATCCAACAATAAAATTGAAGAAAAGAAAAATAAAGAATAGATAACCCAGGAGTCAACACCTGGACTTGCTTGGAGACAGCACCAAGAGAGGACAAACATATGAGTCATCACCAAGCCATTGGAAATTTCTAAGAGATGTCATTAATCCATCAAACAGTAACAGTCTCCATTGGAGTAAAATACTGTACTTATAAACTGTCTTAAACCCTAATTTTCTTTGATTTAGGAAACCCTATTTTTTATTGACTTAGGAAATCACAATATATTGAATTACAAAAAGCCCTTGGTTCTAGGAATTTAAATAAAATAGTAATAACCCCTTGACTCTAAGAATTTAAGTAAAATAGTAATAATCTAAATTAACTAATAAGACCTAAAATAAAATCTAATTGACTAATAAAAATATATAGTTTTCAAAATTAAATAAAAATAAACTAGAATAAAATTTTCTTTGCACCTCATTCTCCCTTGGTTAGAGAAAACTCATCCTCAAGTTTTGAAATGTCAAAGGATAAGACTTATGGCACATGACACTCAACAACTCTTAACTTACCTTTGGCCGTGTTAAGATCAGAGAATCGTTACATTCCAACACATCATTAAATTCTTCTGAAATTACAATTTTTTTAGGTGCTACAATTTGTTTTTCTTGCCACACAAACGTTGAAGCAACATCTGTTGGCACTTGCACTTCTATTTCAGCACAAGTTTTTGTAGATCAACACTATTGACTCTCATGGGTGAAGCTTTACCTTCAAGGTTATTAGTCATTCCTGACACTTCTAATGACTCCAACCTGGCAAACTAGTCTTGAACAACTTTTACTAGATTTTCTAACGTTTGTTTCATGGAAAATTGTGCTGGAGTGGGCTTTAGACTTAAAACAGAGTGAAAACTCATTTTATTTTCTTCAAATTGTGCCACTGATTGTTTGTTCCATTGCCTCAGATTATTTCATCAATCTAGAAATCATATCGATAAGATTGTGGTGGATATCAACCCAACTTCTTTTGCCCAACTCATTGGACTAACATAATTGAGTTTGGTTTGGCTTATTTGTCAACTGTCAAATTTTTCCAATACTGCCATTCAAGAGAAAATTGTAACTTGAAACAATGCTTTCACCCGCAAAACACTCCGTGAAGGAAAAGACAATTCCGTGTCTACTTTCCTCAGCACACTGTAAATACTAAATATGACTTGACCATGAATTCCCTTGGTTTAGAAGCCAACCATATCATCCTGTCATCTTCACCCCTGACCCCTTTCGGATTTTAGTTGCATACAACAAAATCCAGGAAAGAATTCAAAGGCTCCAACTCCCAATCTTGATCTAATTTAATGAATCTAGATGACCATGTAGCATGAGCAAGAAAATAACCTAGATACTCTGCCTTTCTTGTAAACCTATCTGATGCAATATGGAATAATTCTAGATAAGTAACTTTCAGCAACATATGTCCACATCATAGTTCAAGCCAGAATCATATGCGAGTACCATCTCCTACCTCATATCTAACTAACTTAGAGAACAAATCCCATCTGCCTCTAATGTATTTCCACACACCCACGCCATAGCAGCCTTCAACTATGCTGAACCCCATTGACCACATAAACACCATACTTCCTATCTACAACTTTCCTCCAAAATTCATCTCTGTCCATCACATATCTGCACAACCATTTCCAGCAAAGCTTGGTTGAAAACATGAAGCATCTTTGGCCCTAAACAACCGAAGTCTTTGTAACTTCTCTAGTCTTGAAGCCATTGATACAGGTACAAGAAAAAGAGATAAAACATGTTGGCAAGCTCGAAAGGGTGCCTTCTATTATTAGTGTTTATCATCCCCCCTTCCTTCCAAGTGACAAACATAATATTTTGCAATTTACTAACCATTGTTCCATCTTCTCTAAAATCTATGCAATACAAATTTGAATATGAAAGAGGAATCCAAAAGTAATACCCAAATACGTCACTAGGTAAAGCATCCACCCCAGAATGAAGAGGACCCACTAACTCATTATCCATTATTCACTACTTTAAAAACCTGAACTAAACAAGCCCAAAACTCTCTTTTAAGGGTAGGAATTGGATAATATATCATAAATCATTCACCTCCTTTGTTGTGCTTGCACATGAATGTCACTATACAGAAGATTCTCTTAAAATGCAAACAAGAATAATACCTGATGCTTTTCCTTCCATCTTGGAAAAAAGCTTGTCCCTAGCAGTTGGAACAAATGATCCCTCATCTCATCATTTGTCACCAGTACCGTGAATAATGAGAGAACAAACTTTTCACACAAGTTTATTAATACAGTTTGAATTTTGTAACTTTTTGGTTAAATTACAAATTACACCTTCCATTTCAGTCCTTTAATTTTTTTTGTTGTCAATTTAGCCCTTTTGTCTAAATCCATTACATTGTGTCGTTAAATGTATTATATATATATATATATATATATATATATATATTATAAGTAAGAATAATTTTATTGAAAGAGACTATTTCGTGTATAAACGACACAAATAAGACTAAAGAATTACAAAAAAGGAATTATCTACATAGGTAATGACTATGAATAACACAACGGAAGTACTATTTGTAAGACCCGATGCATAAGATCACTCGCTTAAAAAACTAATGAAGGAATCAAATTCCACAAATTGAATGAATGATTAACTCCCCCATTTTGCCACCCACATGATAGATCAAAGACCTCGTCCAATAATACCCATTGAATCCTAAAGGATCTAAGGACAAAACTCCATAGCTCAAATGCCACATTACAATGTATCAAAAGATGGTCCACCATCTCTCCACAACTTCGGCACATATAACACCAACCCACAAGGTTTTCACAAGTATTTTCCCCCAAGCCGCTTGTCCACACAAAGAAGGAAACTCTTTGAGGAGTTTTTAACCCCCATTTGCCCTTCCAAGGGAAAGACATAGGGGATGAACCCCATAATGCTTCACAAAAAGAATGAACTCTAAAATCCCCACTTCTATTAAGCTTCCATAGCATCTGATCTCCTCCCTCCCTCATAGGAACATGAAATTCTAGTAGGTGTAGTAATGAAGCCACCCCCTCCATCTCCCAATAATTAAAATTCCTAATGAACCCCACATACCACTGCCTTTTACCTTCCTCCTCCAGTCTCTCAAACAATGATTCCACTGAAGCGTCCCTATTTATGGCATTTTCAAACAGTATAGGATACATCATCCTCAAAGATTGATCTCCACACCAACAATCATGCCAAAATCTTATCTGATTGCCAAAGCCCATGTCAAACCAAATGTATTGTAAAAACTATCCCCTCTCATTCTAATACTCTTCCACAGCCCATGACCATGAGTGCCTTGAACATGTTTTGTACATCATCCACCCCACTCCTCCCAATACTTCATAGTAACTACTCGCCTCCACAATTGAGTGTCCGCCCACCTATATATCATCATAAACACTTACCCACCAAAGATTGATTGAAAGTAGTAGGCTTCCTAATCCCCAATCCTCCACTAGCCATAGAAGTACACACCTTATCCCATCCAACCAAATGATGTTTGAACTCCTCTCCTAAACCACTCCACAAAAATTCCTTTGCAACCTCTCAATCATATTGGCCACACTAGTGGGAGTGGTAAAAAAAGATAAGTAATATGTAGGTAGGCTTGAAAGTGTACTCTTCCACAGTGTCAACCTCCCCCCTTTTGACAAGCCTAGCCTCTTCCAACTAGCTAATTAACATTTGAATTTCTCTAAAATAGGGCCAAAATGTTGTTGATTTGAAGGAGGTCTAACGGCATATCAAGGTAAGTCATTGGAAAAAACCTACCTTACAATACAAAAGGTTAGCTAATTCAATCACACTCTCCATCTCATCCACTGACACCATCTCACTTTCCCCCAAATCAACTTTTAACCCCATCACCGCCTCAAACCAAGTCAGCAACATTCAAATGTACAAGATATGTTCAGTGTTAGCATCACATGACAAGATTGTGCCATCAGCAAACAATAAATGTGATTATGTGAGATAGACAACCCACCATTTTCATCATTCCCAACTTTAAAGCCTTTGACAAGACCTTCCTCCTACATCTTCTTCAACATTCTACTAAGAAGCCCCATAACCAGGATAAAAAGCAAATGGGATAATGGATCTCTTTGCAATAATCCCCTACAAGTGCCAAAAAATCCACAATGAGAGCCATTGACCAAAACAGAGACTTGTACCGTGGTAATGCATGTATGAATCTAACCTCTCCACTTTTTTGGGAGGAGAAGATCTTTGAAAAGAGGAACAAGATTCTTAACTTTTTTGTTAATCCTTTTTTCTTCTAGGGTTTAATCCTTTTTTTTTTTTTTTTTAATACCAAATAATAATTTCAATTGTTCAAAAACTTTTTTTATTTGTAAAATGGTATTTTATTCCTTTTTTTGGATATTTTAAAGAAATTCAAAATACTTTGTTTGGGCAATTAATGTCAGCCCACCTAGCAAAATTAGACAGAAGGACCAAGTTGACAACAAATGATAGTTGAAGGACTGAAATTAATAAAAAAAAAAATCAAAGTTACAGGACTAAAGTTAGAGGGTGTAATTTGTAATTCGCCTAACTTTTTTCAAAATAAATTAAAAGTGCCTTAAATAAAAAAAATCAAAGATCAATTTCAGTTGTGTTAATAACGGGGAGTTTTCATGCATAACATGATAAACAAAGCAAAAATGTGTTGAGACAGCATATATAACCAAAACATATATATTTTATTATTAACCTCAATCTAACCTATCTATAGTTCAATTTTGATTGTGGTTCAACTGAATGAAAAGATGCAATCATGCAAACTTACCAATCATCATTTGAAGCAGGAGTAGCAGCAAAAAGTGCACCAGAGTTTTTCCAATTCTCTAATAACTTCTTGTTATTAGGATACTGAGCAGGGCCACCAGTCACGTTTTTTATGCAAAATAACCAGGGGCAATCGCTTGGAAGGACTCATTTGATGTAGCTGTTTTACAACCATATTAAGCTACAGCCAAAAGGAATTGATAAGCACTACATTGGTAGATTTTTTGAAGGATTCAAAAGATAAGTGTCATAAGCTATTTCTTGGTATCCCACTAACCTGGGAAAACTTGAAACTATGCTGGTTGATAAGACCCACATTGGCACCATCTACAACAGCATCAAATGGACCATGCTGTTGGAGCCACTCCAGAATGAGTTCACCTTCTCAATCAATGAGGATGTCACTGACAATCATTTTATGTATTACTTGTTGAAGCACATAGAACCAGCAAGTATCAACCAAACCAAAATAGTCAAACCATTTCAACAATGACAAAACGAGGAAAAAAAAGAAGAAATATTTCCTTTAAAGCCTTATGGCACCAAAGAAATTGGCCTTCCAATTTGGCCTCAGATACCATCACAAAAGTATTTTACATGCAATATGTGTCAAAATTTCCCAACATACCAAACCTTTAAAACAGACCAGCTTAATAGTACTTTTTGCTCTCTCTCTCTCTCTCTTCTTCTTCTTCTTCTTCTTTTTTTTTTTTTTTTTTTTTTTTTTTTTTTTTTTTTTTTAAATTTGACAAGTTACATATGCATCTAGTGGGTTTTGAATCATGATCACACCCTTCATCCACTCTTGTGGGAAGATAAAGTGCCATTTGAGCCAGAACTCAATGGTGTAACAGTAACAAAGAACAGCTTAGACATACTTGCGTTTGTAACAAATTTTAGTTTGAATTCTAGCATAGGGATTGGTTTCTTGTGTTTTTTTTTTTATTTTTAAAATTAAAAAAAAAAAAAGAGAGGGGCGGGCCCTGCGCGCGCAGCGCGCGCGCGCGCGCGCGCGCGGGGGGGGGGGGGGGGGTGGTGTGGTGGGTGGGTGTGTGGTGTGGGGTGTGTTGTTTTGATTTCACTATATTCGCATGCAAAGTGTATAACTCAGGGTATATCTCAATCAGGCCATCAACATTACTTAGCGGATCTTACCAATACTCCTATACTATGATTTTCCAGAACTTCCAGTGAAAAAGGTCACCAAACTGTTTCTGTAAGAGCCTTCAAAAATATGCATACAATCAAGCAACTCAAAAACATAAACAAAAGTTAGAATACTGATATGCCATATACAAAAAACCAAAAAGTTTTATGTTTCCATAAATCTCCAAATACACACTAATTCAAATCAACAACAACAGCAGAAAGTACAGGGACTCAATTGTTAGCAACTTCCACTAGTTCTTTATGTGTTGGTCTTGTGAACAAGGTTTTACTGATAGTAATTACATCATGACGTCTAGAAAGTTGTTGCCTTTTTCTGTACATTATACTTTTTCGTTGTAATTTGGATCCAATGTACATGAAGTAGTCTTCTTTTTGATAAATTTATCATTACCTATTAATAAAAAAACAACAAAGGAACACATTTTCGCACCTGGAACCGAACAAAATCGGCCTTAACCTCTCTTTGGCAAGCCACATTGATCAATGAGGCAGCAAAAATTTCCGTCTCCTTCGGATCAATATCAATACAAACAAGCTTATCGCCACACGATTGACAAACCCAAATACCGTTCATTGACGATGCCATCCTCCACCACCTCTCACAACCCCTTCCCTCACATCCCAATTCTCCTGTGCATTGTTTCAGACACCTTATGTGCATTCTTACAAACACCACTAACTTTTCAAAATCGCCGAAAGCTCAGCCTCCTCAGCCACCACACCTCAACCGTATCAGCATCAACCTCATAAGCCTTATCCGCCATCACTTTCTCGCAAAACCCAAACAATGCCTCAACTTCGGCACAATTCCAAACCCTCGATCAAATAAAAAGCCATATCTGGGTCTTCCTTCGCTGCAGCTATCCTCGCCAGGCTTGTAAACGTGGCCTCATTTGGGACAACCTTGTTCACAACAACCATGGCTTGAAAAATCTGGAAACCTCTGTTTCTATCCAAAGAGCAGAGCAGAGATAGAGGGCAAAATTTGCGCTGTCTTGGGAACTCAAGTTTTAGAAACTCGAGTATTACCAACTGATATAATAGATTGCCATCCCTTGGATATAAAAGACCATATAAAAACTTTGACCCTAGAAGCCAGATCCAAAAGGATTATCAGAGTATTTTATGATTATCTTAAACAACATTACAACCATTTTCTAATCATTTACCCCGACCCAGACTAGCTGTGGAAAACACCTTTTGCATTTTACGTCTAGTATTTGCTTAATGAGTATTTCCTATACATTCATTTTGAACTAGGATTTTACAAGCTCTCTTTCCTTGACAATAATAAATATTTTGAAAATTTCTAGTTTGAAATTCTAAAAAATGACGCTCATAATGGAAATTAGAAACAATATACTACTATAGTTCATCTAAGATTTGGACACAAAATCACTGCAGGATCCATGATTATCAAGCTTAATTCAAAAAATGATGTCCAAGTAGAAGGAATCTTCCCCTCGTCAGAAGTCTATTGGCTCACTAATTCAAATAACTCCCTCCACGTGCATGTGGACCCCTCCTGGTCATGTTGCTAGAAAGCACTTAGGTGTATAGAAACCCTCAACATAGGAATTGAAAATCTACATGAACCTGGCCCAAGTACTCTAGAAGTTTATAATCAACAAGTGCCATGTGTCGACTCTTGGGAGCTACCCAATCCCCTTTTGGCATACCACCATTTTGAAATCAATGACCCTTATTATGACAATCATGACCTAGATATGGATCTTGATGATGAATGATACCAGGGAAGAGATGGATGGGACTAACAGTATTCAACACTTAAAAAAAAAAAAGAAAAAAAAGAAAGAAAGAAAAGAAACTATCATCCTTATCCGAAGCTATTGGAAACTTTTATCATTCTCAACCGAATTTCTCAGAACCTATTATGGCCTTCTGCAACAGATTTGTCCATTACCAATGAAGCCCATATAGCCTACTGTATTGTCCGCAAGAACTATTTGTAAATTATGTTTGATTTTCATTTGAGTTTCGTGGTTTATAAATAGCAAGTCAGTGTTTAAAGGAAAGAATAGAGCCTTAGAGTTTTAGAATCCCTTCCTTCCTCCTTATGTAAAAAACCTTGTTCAATCTAATAATATTAGCCAATCTTATGTAATTTTCCACTATTCCTTATGCTTTCCTATAATGTTTTATATTTCTAATATATGCTAGTCTTACACCCCCTTTGAATCTCTCCACGTTTGTCTGTGTTTTCCCTCTCATATTTGTGTTTTCTCTCTCATATTTGTTTTATATTTCTAATATATGCTACCACGCTTATCTGTGTTTTATCTATGTTTTCCCTCTCATATCTGCGTTTTTGTAACACTTTTTCCAAACTTCAATATGCCTTTAAAAGACCCTCACCTCTGTGATGCCCTCAAAGTTCAAGTTCAAATTATTGGAGCTTCTTAGGTACAAGATACTTATGCAGCCACACTCCATTATCAGCTTGCTTATAGGCTTCAAAATCATGTCTTTGATATGGCAGTGTCGGAAATGGCCCAAATCGATGATGCATTGCTTATCCAAGTTGACTCGGGATTAACTTCTATGTACACATTTGTCCCTAGACAACTTACAAGAGACTAAATGATTTCCCTTTTTCCAGAATCATGGATCATGAAATATATGAGGTGCTTCACCAAGCAGTTCAGCTAATCCAGTCTAGCAATCCTTTCTTTATCAGAAAAGAAAATGGAGAAGCAAAGACAAGATTCTTGAAGGCTCCACCAGAAAAGAAAGATGTAATAGTCTTTCCAACCTAAATGGCACTACTTAGCAAATTTTGCCAAGATAGAGCAACACATTGGTAATGGAGTAAGGTGCCTGTTTGGTAAGGTAATTCAAACAACAGTTTTCAGTGTTTAAATACTAAAAACTGTGGGCCAAAAAAAAAAAAAAAGGCGTTTGGTAAGAGATTTTTTTTAGGAGTGTTTTGAGTTATGTTTCTCATTTTAGGGTGTTTAAACAATGAATTTAGAAATCTCCTTTTTATCAATTTTCAATTTTCAAATAATGTTGCTTAATACTCTTTTGGAAATAAGTAAAAAATTGTAGGTCCCACTTATTAGACTACATGTCATCACTTTTTTTTTTTTTTTTAAAACACACACATACCAAATACGTAATTACGTTCTTTCACTTTTGAAAATACATTATTAGAAATATAGTACCAAAAACATTTTTTGCATTATGAGTACTATAATACGTGTTTTCACAACACTTTTTAAACCACCGTTTTCACATCATTTTGAACAACAATACTTAAACACCTCTACCTAGGCTTGTTCATCCTCCGCCTGCCACCGATGGAACCACCCCTCACCACACTGAGCAGCCCGACTCAGAGCTCCATTGTAGGTGTTTGACGTGATGGTCGGCAGTGTTTTCCAAAAACCGAAGCCAATAGGTGTGGTGAATGGTGGTGAGTTTTGCCCACCGTGGGATAGAGAGAGCTTAGAGAAGAAAAGGATGAGAGAGAGAGAGAGAGAGAGAGAGAGAGAGAGAGAGAGCTATTGAATTTGAAGGAGGAAGAAGAAAACGTCAAATAGGTTGAGGTAATATGATATAAAATGAAGTCGTTTTGTATTTTATTTTTTAAAAGTTTTGGTATTAAAACGACGTAGTTTTGGTCTTTAAAAAAAAATCAAATTAGGGAATGGTGTCATTTTATCCTAGGTTAAATTTCTAGTTTCTCGTTTATATCACTCTCCCTGTCTTTTGTCCTCTCTTTCTCTCCACAAGCCCACTACCCACAACCTCTCGCGCTCCCTCTCTCTCTCATCACAACCCCTCTCTTTCCTCAGACTTCACCACTTACTGCCATCGTCCTCTGCTGCTCAATGCCACCATTCTCCAAGTGTCTTCCTCTCCACTCTTCTTTTTGTCCTAGCTATTCTTTGGAAGTTTGTAGAGAAGGTTCTGATGGTCAATACTTAGGACTACTATGCTTCTCCTTCTTCTATTAAGTATGTGAATTTATTTGATGCTTAGTATCTAGGTTACTAACTATGCTTTGTCTCGCTATACTTTTCAGAAAGATTGTGAATTTCTTTGAGATATTTTGTGTGGGTTTTAGAGAAATATAGTGAATATGTTTTTTTGTTACTTTTAATGAATGTTTGCATTGTTTGATGATTCAGTATGGGTTGTTTGATGTGGTTTGATTTTTTTTTTTTTTAATATTTGGGTTTTTTTTTTTAACCGAACGCACCGCACCGAATCGACATGGTGTATCGCACCTTGTGTAGACCGATTCCCACCCTTCCACAGGTAAGGTGCGGTCAAGGATAAGGGAAAACCACCCTTGTAGGTGCGGTGCAAGAAAGCCCTCTAAAATCGGCCGCACTGCACTGTGTACAGCCCTACCTCTACCAAACAGAAGGTTAGGACAAGATTTTTTAAGCCTAGTTTAGGACAATTTGTAACCTTAAAAAAAAAAAAAAAACAAATTTTAAGTTTTTTTGATTGGATTAATAATTTTAAAGGATGAAAATTTAATTGCTTATTTATATAGGTTAAACCATTACAAATCCAGATGGTATAACATCAAAATTTTATTTAGTTACCTAATTAAATTATCCTAAAATGAAGTAAATTGCTCATTGTTACTATCTTTTTTATAACCCTCAATTGTTACTATGAATCATGTGGAATCATATGCTCATATTGATGTTTGTGCAACTTTTACTTATTTATTTTTGGCTTGATAATTCGATGTTTGTACAACTTTTCACATCTATTAGTGGTAAAATTTTAAAAAATAAATAAAAAATCATTATAGTGGAATGGGAAAAATTCCCACACACCCCTGTGGACTTTGAAGTAGTGGCCAAAACATGGTCAATTTACTCCATAAACTTTACATATCTACAAAATAAATACCCAATTAGTCTACTGTTAAAAAACTAATGGAATGGTCACGTATATCTCACCTAAGCTTAAAAAAAAAACTCAAATCCAAAGAAAATCAAGGCCTCCATGATGTAGAAACCAAGTGGTTCCAATTTATATTGAGAGTACCTACCCCATAGATATGTTGAAATTGGTGGGCCTATATACACATAAATTCGCAAACAAACTAACAAAATCGTTCAAGTATATTTAACAGTTGCTTAATTTATGCTAGTTTAAACCAGCATAAATTTGTTTATTTTATTTTTATTTTATTTTTGAGATAGAAGCTGTTAAAATATTGAAGGGTTTGCCAAAGCTTCAAGAAGCAAGAACTTGGTCTGGCTATGGTTTTTCAAGAAGCAAGAAGCTGTTAAAATATTGAAACTTGTTCACCTAAGTGTGACATTTTTCTTAAAAATAAAGAGAACTGCGTATGGTTTTTCAATAAGAAAAACAAAAGACTTTTAAGAAATCAAGAACTTGATTTGTGTTAGGCTTTTTGAACCAAGAAAAGCTTAAGATTGTAAGAAACGAAGAACTGGGTTTGGCTTTCAGAGAATTTTTTTTTAACTCATGTGAGAGACACATGACCATTCCGATAGTTTTTTAACAATAGGCTAACTAAGGAACTTATTTGGCAGGTATGTAAAGTTTATGGAGTAAATTGGCCAATAAAAAAGTTTAGGAGGTGTTTTGGCTATTACTTCAAAGTTTAGAGGGTGTGTGGACATTTTTTCTCAGTAGAATTATATTACATTACATTGCCTGATGTGCACGAAATATATACAATAAAATACTCTCATATTTACATTTTTTGCTATACTTTTAAGCTATTTTGCGACTGATTATATATTATCTTTGTTTAATAGGTGATAAGGGCTTTACATGCTAAGTGGGGTTAAGTCAGTTGCTAACCCAACCTGAAGGACCTGGAGGGCATGAAGTAAAAAAAATAAAAGCAAGACGAGCTAAGCAAGTAGAAAGAAAATTAAAGAAAAAAGGTCCAGGCCTATTGATTCAAAGCCAACATGAAAAGAAGGACCTGGAGATAACGTGAAGGAGCAAAGAAAAGAACTAATTGATAGGGAGCTTATTCACGTGGAAGAGATACATGGCCTTGAGGTTTAATTGTTGGTGGGCCTCTCTATTTCTTATTGAAACACAAACACTCTTGGACTAGTCTTTGGTTTCGGCTGGGCACAACTTAAAGCGTAGTGTGTGGCTTACAATCCTAGTTTCACTTGTATTAGGAATTTTTATAGTGTCAGGCGGCTTCTCTTTGAAGTGTGTGTCTTTGTGTGATATAAATATGAGCAAACAGAAAAGTAAGACTAGTGCTAGGGTGGGATGCAAAACATAAAATTGGAGCAAGAGACAGTACTGCATGTGACTTCTCTGTAACTTTTCTCCATGATATTATTGTGACTATTTCTTTCTCTATTTTATTTGTCTAGTTTAATGTTGTAGGGGCCTTTTTTGTGTTTTGGGTTGGGTTGGGCTGGGCTGGGCTGCCTTCTGTGGTGATGGGCTCGAGTATTTCTGAGTAGGAGAGTTGAGACTGGCCCAATTGTAACTCACTTTGGGCCGGCTTGTGCACAAACTAAGCCTTGTCTACCAGGAACGTTCTCACGGCAAGCAGAGCTGTTACAAAAGGTTATGGCAGGCAGATATAAAAATAATAAAGAAAACAAAGTACAGTGGCTTTTTTTTAATAAAAACAGACCGAGTGATCTCTATTTCTATGGCAATCACAATAATAACAATGGTAATAATAATAGCTTTTACAAAAAGGAGTAGTTGATTGAACGGTAATGGAAGTTAAATAAATGTTAAGTCAAGTTTGAGTCTACAGTGGCAAAGAATCAAAAAAGGAAGAACGCTTCCTTTCAATGAAACTAATCTCCCAGGAGAATATCCTACCGCGGGGATTAATAGTTTTGAGGGAATCGGACCTAAGTGATAAGTGCCTGAAGGAATTCCTATTACTTAGTCATTTCCCAGAGAGTGGGATTTTGAGGGGGAGAGAAGGGAACTGATCTATTAGTGCATGCCCATTACCCTTGCCCTTTGTTTTCCTCTTTGTTTTCTTATCTTTTCTTCTTTCCTTTCTTTTTCTTTTGGTTTTTCTTATTTTTTTTCCTTCCTCTGTTTTTCGATCTCCTCTACAGGGCACGGTAAGGATCCTTTCATAGGGCCTGCCGTGATCGGATTTTACCATTTTACCCTTTAACGGCCTTTGTCTGGTCTGAGCGTACTTGCCGACCACCCAGGAGCTCGTCTGTGTACCACTTACCCTCGCCAGACAAAGGCAGGTCTGTGTTATTTCTTAGTCCGCCGTGGCACTTTCTCTTGCCATTGGCATAAATGCTCTCTCTCTCTCTCTCCATGGCATGCACCCAACGTTTCCCATCCAATCTTGCCTCTTTTGGGCGGTCTGTCATCCCAGCATGACGTACCTCCCAAAAGGGCTTGGACGAGAAGCGCAAAAATAGACCTTTTCCTATCTCCCCACCACCAAACCACACCCCCCCTTACCTCTTACCTCTGACCCATGGCCCCACCACGTCCCATATTGGCTGGGTACAGGCTGGTGGTGCCTGGGCCTTGCGCGTGCTTTCCTATTACGTATGTTCAAAATCTGCCTGCGGCTCATGTGTTTGCCGCGGTCTAGAGCTTTATTCGCATCGTCTGCCATGCTTCTTTGCTCTTTTACGTGGGTCGTTCTGTATATTTCACTGTTTCCTTTGGGGCTGGGCTTCTTTTAGTACTGGGTTTTTCTCTTGGCCCATTTCTCGTTTGCCTTTATGTCCTGCCTCATTTACTTGGCATTTCCTGCCGTGACGATTTGTTCCTGCTAGGCCTCTTTTCAAGCCTGCCGTTTCATTTCTTCCCCTAGTGACTTAACATGGCCACTGGTGTTCTTACTTATGGGCTCCATTGTCCCTTTCCCTTGGGCCTGTGGCCCATTTACTTCCTTTGGGCTTTCTCGGCCCATTTACTAATTCTGCATTCCCATGGACTTTTACTAACTTGATTGGGCTTCCCTGGCCCAATCTCCTCATTCTCATTCTTGGGGTTCATGGGCTTGCCATCAACCTTTACTTCTTTGTTTACATTGCCTTGGGCCTGCCGCGGCTCATTCTCACTTTTCCATACCATTTACTGCCCATGGGTGTCATTTCTCTCTTTCCGGGCCTTTTTGGGCCCATTTGCTTTCTCGAGATCCATTTGTTCATGTTATGGGCTTGTGATTTATTACTCCTGCCGCTTGGGCTTAATAGTTTTATTTTATACTTGCCTGTTCCTATTTGCTGCTTGCTTTGCTAGGTTTGGGCCTGTTTTACAAAAATGACCCTCAACATTTAGCCCCCTAAACATATGGAGCGTTCTTGCTGTTCATATGTGAATGATGGACTTTTTTGTCTTTTTCATTTTTTCCTTTTTTCTTTTCCTTCGCAGCCTTTTTTAAAACCATGGACTCCTTCCTGCACATATATTTCTTTTCTTGCCGTGAACAGTGGTGACTCTTCGAATTTCCCAAAAATGGCAGTTGCTTTAAAATATAACTACCGCTCTAATTAATTTCATCATTTTCTCAATGGCTGACCAGTCGCCTCCCTTCACACCGGTAATAATAACTCAGGTATTTAAGAAAATAGTCCCTTTCCAACGCAGACACAAACTCCTTCTATTCCAAAACATTTTCCTTTCCTCACCATTATCTTCTTCTTGAACACCCATCCCTCTCTTGCTCCGATCAAATCCTCACGCCATGGCACCGGTGAAAACTCAAGCTTCTTCCCGCCGTAAAGGGAAAGGCATTGCTTTGGATCCTTCGGTGGAACAAGAAGTAGAAGAAGAAGACGTGCACTCCGATTCGGACCATTCTGATGAGGAGAAGGCACAGCGTGACCCAGATAGCGAGTGCACCCCTCTGATCGATCCTTGGTACAATCTTAGTCCCATTTTCCCAAGGCTCCTGGAGATTATGCGTCGCCGCTGCCAGGCCGTGTGTGGCTTGCTCTTTGTCGGCGAAACCCTGATGTTTCTTGGGCTCTGGTGTCTTCCTCCATCTCTGATTTGGTCATTCGTCAAGGTGTTGCCCTTCCTGTACCCATTCACTTCGAGTTTGGGTTAGGCACTGCCTTGGGTTGGAAGGAGTGGGTTGACAGTGAGTTATCGGACACAGGCTTCATGGGTTTGCTTCAGAGGGCCGGTGTTCTAAAGGCCGACGTTCTTTCCCGAAGCCTATCCAACTTCCGAGACCTTTACAATCTTCGCCACTTAGTTCGTCGGTGGTGTGCCACCACTCACACATTCTTCTTTTCTTGCGGCGAACTTACTGTTACTCTTGAGGATGTGTCCAATCAGTTACTTTTGTCGATTCTTGGTGATGTTGATCCTGCCACCATAGAGCTTTCCTCGGAAGAAGAAGCCATCGAAGTGGAGTTGAAGAAAAGGATGGCCGGAAATGCTAAGTTATCTTACTGGGTTAGTTCTTCCTCCAAGTTTTCTGCCGTTGCCCGCTGTGTTGCTTTTATTGCTTTTTGGCTTTGTAAGTTTGTCTTTGGGTCCCCTTCTCATTATGCCGTAAAGCCTTTGTATTTTTGTTTGGCCATTAAAATATCTGCTGGAGTGAGTCTGCCCCTAGCCCCCATGTTTTTTGGGCATTTATATGTTCAACTGGATATCCTGCGGAGTGACGAGAGTCAGGCTGGCTCCTGCCACATAGTTGCTTCTTCTGTACACAGCACCATTCTGCAGCAGTTGTTGTTTGAGTGCTGTGCGCAATATTTGGCGAAGTGTAGGCCTGTCAGATTTGCTAAAGAGAAGTTCCAATCCTGTCCATGGGTCCTTACTGGTTTTTGTGGCAGATTTGAGTTTGATTTTCCTCTGGCTTTTCGTTGGTCCGGTTTGAAACCCATCGATTATTCTGTTGTTGAGTCCTTTGATGAAGGTGTTGGTTTTTCCTGGAGAGCTTATAGACATTTACGTCCTGGTTATACTTGTACTGATTCTGTAATGGGTTTGTTTGTTGATACTGTTGGTACTACCACTCCGCTGGCTGGTTTTGATGAGACGGGTATCACCTACTTGGCTGCCACTAATGCCGGATGGTTCCCCTATTTAGCAGATGAAGGTGTTAGGTTCGTTCATTATCCTGCCAACTGAGTGAGGAGATAGTTTGGCCTGGATCAGGATATTCCTGATGACCTCTCCTTCCTCGCAGAGTCTCCTACTTCAGCTAGACCCTTTCTGCGGCATACTACTTTTGACTTTTGGAAACAGCGCTTTAGTGCGGTCACAGTTGCTGGTTCTTCGAGGAAAGGCCTTTGCACCCCTGCCATGCACAGCTATTGGCAGGCTATAATGACCTCGTTTGATACAGAACCGATCCACCATCTTTAAGTTGGACGAGGAGAAGAGAGGATGGTATTGGCACACAGGTGATTACCCCTCAGGTTGGGAAAAGAAAGTTATAGTAAACATTCCTGGGCCAGCCAAGAAAGCTCCTGCCAAGCTTAAATCTACTGGCAAGTCTAAGTCTGCCACTCCTCAGCCTCTTATAGGTGTTACTCCTGCCAGCAGAACACGAGGCAGTAAAAGGAAGACAACTCCCCATCCTGCGTCTGCCGTTCAGCGAAGAGTAAGTTTCTAAAAACAAACTTTTTCTTTCCTTGTCTTCCAAGTACATACATATATATATATATATATATATATATATATATACAAGGTGTCCAGACCAAATCTCAGGTTAGTACACCCTGCTACACAGCCAAGTAAGACTCAGTTGTTGATCAAGATGACAACAATGAGCAGAAGAACCCTTCCCCAACAGGAACGGATATGTTAAACCCCTATCCTCATGACCTTCAGGATCCCTTTCAGCAAGAACCTGAAATAGATCACCAGCTCATGACAATTAGGAAAGAATTCACCCCAGATTTAGTTGCCCTAGGCGATGAGTTTGAATCTGAAGAAAACAGACTCAAAAGAGAAGCTTATAGAGCCAACCATACTCTGGAACAAAAGAAAGAAGTTTTGGAAAGTTGGAAAGAATTCATGAGAGAGATATCCAGTAATGTCCCTTTCTTTGAATACTTTGAAAACCACTTTGAATGGCATAAAAAGTCTTGTGTCATTACCAAAACAAATTGGACTAAAGTTCCAGATAAGGATGCCCCAACATCTAGCAAACCAGAAATTGTTAGATCCAGCCATCCACCCCAGGAAGCTATTACTTTTGAACACCGTGGTACAAGTTTAGTTACCTCGCCCTTCAAGATCCAGACTAGTCCTGAAGAACAGGTAGTCAAGAAGGTTCTAGAGCAGAACAACTACACCAACCAGTGTTTAGGAGTCATAGGAAAACAGCTTGATAGGATAGAAGACAGGATAGAGAACAAGGTCATCCTCCAACCAGGAAGCCCTAGTAAACCTGTCAAGACCATAGAGAAACCTCTAGTCAAGCTCCCAACCAATAGGCAACCAAGCCTTAGACCTAAGGACATAACAGCCTTAGAAGCAGTCAACTAGAAGCTTGAAGAACTCGTGAAGAAGGAACCAGTCACCACTTCACCAGTTAGTACTTCAACCCCAACAGTTGACCCCCGCCTAAATGTCTTAGATGAACCTAAGGACCCAACGGCCTTAGACATTATTGAACAAAAGCTTAAGGACCTTAGCACGAAGCAGGAACCAACCATTAAGAATGTTTCCCCTTCGCCTAAGAAAGCTTTAACCAAGCCCAAGGAACTTAGCAAGAAGCAGAGACCAGTCATCTCCCCTTCTCCTAAGAAAAACCCCAAGCTTAGTGTCTTAGACATCCACACAGCATCTAGTAGTTCTAGCAGAACCTCCTCAGAAGTTGAAAAGGAGATAGAACATCTAGAAAACCAGTTCAAGGGTTTACAAGTGAACAAGATGATTCACCCCAAAGTAACCCCAACAAGTTTGACCAAGAATTGGTATTCCAAACCTACCCCTCCTGACCTTCAGTATGAAGAAAGGAATGTTAGCAACCAGTTCTCAGTCACCTCCGGTAAACTCTATGAGTGGAACATAGATGGTTTATCAGAACAGGAAATCCTAAACAAGGTACAGCATATAACCATGGTAGCTAATAACTACATCAGTGAAGGACATCCCCATACTGAGGTTGTAGAGCTCATATCCTTAGGATTTACAGGAAAACTTCTGCAGTGGTGGAATAACTGCCTTACAGAAGAGTCTAAAGAAGACATCAAGAATGCTGTCCAGAAAGATGAGGAAGGACTCCCCATTTTTGACACCATTCTAGGAAGAGGAATTCCCGACGGAGTTAATACCTTGATCTATACGATCATAACCCACTTCGTAGGAAAACCCAGCAACATTACCTCTAGGATTTACGATCAGTTGAGTAATCTTAGATGTAAAACCCTTGGAGACTTTAGGTGGTACGAAGATGTGTTTACTACCAGAGTCATGCACAGAAGTGATTGTAACTCTCCATATTGGAAGGAGAAGTTCATCAATGGTTTACCTACCCTTTTCGGACAAAAGGTTAAAGAAACCCTGTGTAACCCTTTAGGTGTCATAGATTATGATAACCTAACCTATGGAGACATCTCTAGCACCATTCGAAGTGAAGGAATGAAGATGTGCAGAGATCTCAAGATCCATAGCAGAGCCAACAAAGGCAAAGCCAAGTACGAAGTAGGAGACTTCTGTACACAGTACAGCTTACCTTCAGTTCTTCCCAAAAGAAAGTCCAAGTACAGAGGCAAGGAAACCTCTAAGGATTACCATAGGAAGAAAACTGCATCCAAGTACTATAGAAAGCAGAAGTTCAAGAAGGACGATTTCTATAAGAAAGGAAAATCCAAGTCCACAGGAAAACCAATTTCCAAATAATCAGGAAAATGTTTTAAATGTGGAAAGAAAGGTCATTTCAGCAAAGAGTGTAGAGCTAAGGCCAAATCCCTTATCAATACCCTCATTAGTGACCAATCTAGTAAAGATGAAATCTTTAAGCTCCTAGAATTGAATCACTCAGATAGTGAATCCTCTAGCAGTGAGATTCGTCAGATTTACCAGTCATCCTCGGAACCCTACAGGACCTCCTCTAGTTCCTCTAGTGGCCCAGATGAACCCATTCCATGCATTGACAGTTGTTGTAGAAACAAGACTCTCAATGTTCTCTCTAAGCAAGAAGAACTGCTCTTAGATCTCATAGAATAGATCGAAGGCCCAGTAGTTAAAGCTCAGAAGCTTACAGAGTGGAAAAGAACCTTAGTTAGGGAACCCAGTGACCCTAAACCTAAGTTTCAAGAACCCAAAGTTGATTTGGAAAAAATCTACGATAGGTTTACCAAATCCAAGAAGGAAATTACTGTCAACTACCTTCAGAAAGAAATCAAGGAAACCAAGTCTGAAATTAGGAACCTCAAGAGTGAGTTAACTATTCTTAGAGTTGACCAGAACCTCCTTGATCAAAGAGTTAGGAATCTGGAAAGTACTTCTCATCAAGGCAATGAGGAAGGAGCCTCATTACAGAACCCTTCTGATGAAGAAGTTGATGAATCAGTCAATCCTACTGCAGATATGGTTCCAGAAGGACAGCAGTCTAACGACAAGTTCTTAGTAACCATCAGCAGGATTAATTTCCAGAAATGGCACTCCAAAGTTAGGATTGTCATAAACAAAGATTTTGAATTCGAGGTTGTTGCCTTAATAGATTCAGGCGCTGATCTCAATTGCATTCAGGAAGGAATCATTCCCTCTAAGTACTTCAGAAAAACCAAGGAAAGGTTAACTTCTACAAGTGGAGGTAAAATGCAGATTGAATTCAAAATTCCCAAAGCTCATGTTTGCCAAGACAATACGTGCTTTAAAACCACATTTGTTCTTGTCAAGAATATGACAGATAAGGTTATCCTAGGAAACCCTTTCATGTGTCTGTTGTATCCATTCACCACGGATAGTGAAGGAATCACTACCCATCCATTTGGTCAGCCAGTTAAGTTTAAGTTTCTTCGGAGCCCTGAACCTCGAGACATTAGTACTCTCCAGGAAATAGCCGTTTCCAAGACTCTTAACCTTATCAATACCAACACCCCTCCAGTGAAAGATCCATTCAATCAAGCCAAGAACCTTGATTCATTTGTATCTCTCATTAATGATGATTTTGTTAGCCCGAATCAGCTCACAAACTTATCAGAATGTTCCATACCATTCACCCATGATGACTTTGATCAAAATCCAAATTCATCACAATGTCTTACTCCATTCATGCATTATAAAAGCATTTGTTTTAAGCCACAGCATGTTTTAAACAATAGCATTTTTGAAAAAGAAATTCAAATTATTTGTTTAAACCAATTTTGGCAGGAAAAACAGCAAATAACTTTGAAAAACAAGCCCCACAAAATGTGGAGGAAATTAGCTTCTTCAAAGAAGGACAAAGGGAAAGCACAGTGCTACCCTCAGAGACTCCCAGCAGAGGGATGTTCTCCTAAAAAGCATGAAGGTGCATCTTCTAAGGGAAACCTAAGAGGATCAACATCCCTTCAGGATTATGTCCCGGCAGAGGTGGCATACTCCAGTTGTGATATAATTTTTACCTTTCATGAAGTTTTGTCAAAAACCCTAAATTTCTATAATGGAGTTCACAGTGAACTACCAAGCCCCATCAGGTTTATTTTTGACAACCTTCAGTGGATTTCTACCCCAGAAAACAGAACTCTCTTCCAAAGAACCCTCAAAAGTCTTCAAAAACATTTGGTTAATCTTGAGGCAGGCCTAGAGACTTCTACCAGTATTAAGAACCTTAGTCAACTCTTTGGCAAAGAGGATATCCATTCCATGGATAAAATGACTATTATGAGCACTGATTATGCAAAGTTTAGCCTTAAGGCTCAAACTGTCTTAAGAAGTGCAGTTGCCAACTTGCCTCCTGAAATACAGGAATGTATTTTAGATTGCAAGGCAATGTCTGAATCATTTGACCAATGGTTCTTACATTTCAAAAAATTGGTCACAATAAATATTCCTGACCCAACAGATTCCGATGACTTAGGAGACACCTTGTTACAAGCAGAATGGGAAGAATACTTTGGAGACAGTCTCAAAGTTTATGAAAACAGGCACCCATTCCCAGGACTTGTTGTCAATTATGAAGATGGTTTAGACGATGGAACTGATGAAGGAGTTAGAACCTCAAGCTGGCTTTCCAGAATGTTCGAATATGGGTTTGTTAGATTAATCAAACTAACACACCATGACCAAGTCAACCAGTTCCCCCAGATCATTCAACAAGTTGTCAAAAAGATCAGAAGTCCATTTGTATCCATCAGATGCTGGAGCACCCTCCCACAATGGGATGGTAACAATTGGATGACGGTCACCCCGTCCAGACACCTTGTTCTCATTAATGGTTACACCTACCAAGGACCATGGCATGAAGGAGATTCTTACTTATCGTACGAAAATCCTGATTACCTTGCAGATTGTTGGTGTAACTATTACAACAATGAAATACTCTCCATTGCCCAAGACTTATGGGCACATTACCATTTTGTTGGAACCACTGGAAGGATTTCAGTGTTCACCACCAAACCATACTCTGAAGCGGCCATGAATCTCCAATGGGTTAGTCACAATAATGATCCAAGAAGATTCATCACCAAACCTCCTGATTATGAACCATTAAATTGGTGTGGCGTTTGCAATCAATTTGCCACCTTCCATGAACATGACTTCCATCATAGTCCTCCATCGGATTATTATGGTACAGATTAATCCTTCCCCAGCATTAAGGACTGAAACCCTAAATGAAGGATCCGATAATCCTCCAACAATCAAGGTTTTCACTCCTCCAGTTCTGAGTCAGAAGAAAAAGTCTCTCCTGCCTCGAGCTTCAAGTGCCAGTCTGACCCATTCCAGGATTCTCAAGATCCGTATGATGGTTTCAACCTGGACAAAGACTAAGTGTTCTGGATAGTCCCAATCACTATTCAGACCACTATGTAAAAAGTTCCAAGCCCGGTTACTATTCATCTACAGCCAGATCACTGTACATGCACAGTACCCGCACCCAGAAGATTCCAGCATGCCTACTATTCATCCACAGTGAAAGTCACTCTGATTGAACAGTACGCCAGAACAGATAAGGGACAAGTCACTATTCATGAACAGTAACAGTTACTGTTCACAACAGTGCCCGACAAACAATCACGAAGTTACTGTTTACTTTCGGCTGAAAAGAGTTTTCACCCGAGTTAAAGTATTTCACCTTCCGTGATTCCAGCAGCATCCAAGGCTCTCCTTCAGCAGATTGCAAGCTCCCTTTTCCTATATAAGGCAGCTCCCTCTCCAGTCTGAAGCAGGTTTTCCTTTGAGGTGGTTTTTTAGGTCTAGCTCAGTTCTAAAATCCCTCTCTTTTTACAACCCAATCTTGTAAACAGATGGCAACCTCATTTTACTTTTCAGTTTGCACTTGTAACGCCATAGTCATGGCTTTGTCAACTGTAACCTATTTACGTTTCCGCACCCATAAGGCCCCAATCGGCCTCTGTTAGTAGCTTACCCCCTTTTGGTATATATATATATATATATATATACTTCTTCCCCCCCCCCCTTTTTTTTTCTTTGACTTTTCCTGAATCCTGACATGCTTGCTGACTCCTTTCCTTGACTCCTTTTCTTATCCCCTTTTCTTTTTGCAGTCTAAGCACAAGGAGGATACGTTAGCTGCCCGTCCTATTATGCTTGAGGAACCTGAATCAGAGGTATATTTCTTTTTGCTCTTGCATGTGTTCAGTTTGCTACATGTTTTGGTTACTTCATTCGCCCAAAGAGTTAATTCAGTCTCTATACCTATTCTTTTTGTCTTTTAGGATGAGCCTGAGCCTCTCTCCATATACCGCCCTACTGCCGAGGAGCTTTCTGCCCCCATGGGCACACCTATGGAGGGCTCTTTTGGTGGGGTTGAATTTGTAACATCTGCTCCTTCTGCAGCTACTACCTCTCCTACTGGACCGGTACCCATGGATGAGTGTACTCATATTGGGGAGGTTAGTGAGGCCACCCTTACTCCTGCCATGACACCTTCTGTTCAAAGGGGAACCACCCCTCCTGCTGTTACCCAGATCGAGGCTACTCCTGCTGCACCTCTCGTCATTTCCACCGGTGACCCTTTTGCTGCTCTTTCTCAGGCAGTGCTTGGCGTTTCTTCTCTGGTAGTTACTCCCTCTTCTATTCCTGTTTTTGCCACACGTGGGCCTCGTGCTGACTTGTCCTCAGAGGAGTCTGAGGAGATCTTTGAGGATCCTGAGGATGAGCCCGGCTTGGGGAAGAGGATTTCTGAATCTGAGAAAGAGGGGGATGTTCCACCCGAGACAACGGGTATGTGTTTTCTTCCTTCCTTCTTCTTCTTTCGCCGTGAAGTTCATTCTTCTCCTTTCCCCCTTTTTTTTTTGATAAGTTCCCACTTTTTCTTTATTTGCATGTCCACCTCTCTGTCTGCAGAGACCTTTGAGGAGTTGGGAGTTTCAGCAGACGTAGGGGTGTTTGTGGCAGCTTCTCCTGCCATGCCTATAACACCTATTCCTGCCACATTTTTTGTACCAGTTTCTGCCGTGTTTACAGCGTCTATTTCCACCGTTTCTTCTGTTCCTGCCTCTGTTTTTCCCACAGCCCCCATTACTGCTGGTTCTGGTAAAGAGAAAATTTTTATTTTATCTCTTCTCTTTTTTCTTTTTACCAAGGTTTCTTATTTCAACCTTCGTGCTCTTTTGATAGGTCCACTTCCTACAGTGCCTTCTCAGTTTGAGGTAGGCAGTAGCTCTGCCACTATTCCAGATCCCGCGAGCGAGGCTGCAGCTTTCTTCGTACGTTTTGACCAGCCCAAAGTCAATGACCTTGATCCTGCTTCTTTTTGGGGTTCCGGACCTCCTTAGATAGACTTTCATGGCTTCAGGATCCCCGAGGACTGTGCTTCCCACTTGGTGATGATTCATAATAGTCATGGGGACTTCATGAAGGGATTCTGGCTTGGCCAATCACTTAGGGAGCACTTTCTGAAGATGTTGAGGAGTGTGCTGAATGACATTGAGCACAATTTTGTTGACACCATCTCTACTGAGAGGATCCTGCATTGGAGGGCCGCAGTACAGGAGCTTATCAGTGTTGGCTTTACTGTGGAGTTTGTCTTGGACCACCTTTGAGAGATTGCTCGAGCAGTTTTTATGAGGAGAGTCAAGCCTACTCTTGATGCTATTGACTCACGTCTTGCGGTTCTGAGAAAGGAGGTGGCAGATTTGGAGGATTGTCGCGAGCATCTTCTTTCCAGCGTTGGCGGACTTGGCCGTTTTGGGGATCAATCACTCATTTCTGGACTCTATTGATGATGATGTAGTTTCTCCCTTGTTTTATTGTTTTCTTTTGCTTTATTACTCTGTTCAGTACATTATGCTTCCTATAGTACCTATTTGGGCTTGTTTGCCATAGTTTGGGTTTTTTGTAACTTAACTTTATGATGCTACACATATGATGCTACACTTTGCTATTGTTTTTTTTTTTTTTTTTTTGCTTTTGCTATGATATATGATAATAAATATTTCGTGCTTTTCATTGCATCCTCATGAAAGCAAGTTACAAAATTTTGACTTAAGACATAGTCATTTGAAAGATGAAAAACAGAGCAAAGGGAAACACGACAATTTTTTCAACAACACAAAAAAAAGGAAGGGATAATCACATTGCTTTTCTTCTCAGGCGTAGTAGCGTTTCAACCATTTCCCATTGATAGGATCCATTAAGTCCCTACCATCCATCTGAGTCAAGCGGTAATATCCATTTGGATGTGCCTCTCTTATCATAAAGGGTCCTTCCCACTTCGGTGCAAACTTCGATGGTCCTGCCAAGCCTCTCCTAACATAATCTGCCTCTTTTAGGACCAGTTGTCCTTCCACAAATACTCTTTCTTTAGTTATCCTGCCGTAGGCCTTAGTCATCTTTTGCCTGTATCTGCGGCTGTGTTCTTGGGCTTTTTCTCTTCTTTCATCAAGTCCTTCCAAGTCTTTGCACCTTTCTGCCTCAAAGACTTCTTCATCATTCTCCTTTTCCCACATCTGCATGACTCTTAGGGATGGGGTCATTTTTTCTGCTGGGCTCACTACTTCAGTTATGTAGACCAAGGAAAAAGGTGAAAAACCTGTGGCTGACTTAGGTGAACTCTTGTAAGCCCAAAGAGCTTCTGGCAGATGCGTTGCCCATCCTCCCGTATACTCTTGACTCATTTTACTGATAATTTTTATGAGAGTTTTGTTCGTTGCCTCTGCTTGCCCGTTTCCTTGAGGGTAATACGGCGATGACTGATGATGCTTGACTTGGTAGAATTCTAGCATTTTCCTCACCTCACTATTGACAAAAGGTGTGCCGTTGTCACTGATGATCCTGTGGGGAACCCCAAACCTTACAATTATGTTTTTCTTGATGAAATTTGCCACTGCTCTGTTGTGGCTTTATGAAGTGGTACTGCCTCTGCCCACTTAGTAAAATATTCCTTAGCCACTAGTATCCATATGTACCCTCGCGACGGCGGATTCACCGGTCCAACCAAGTCAAGCCCCCAAGTATGGAAGGGTCATGGTGTGACCGTGCTATGCAAATTCTGCGGATGAGTGTGGATCAAATTAGCTTGTACTTGGCAACTGTGGCACATTTTCACAAATTCTGTCGTATCCTTTTTCATGGTAGGCCAGTAGTAGCCCATTTGCAGCAGGCATCTGTAAAGCCTTTTCTTTCCCTGGTGTTCCCCACACTTTCCTGAGTGTATCTCCTTTATCATTTCTCTCGCCTCCTCAGGGCCCAAACATCTCAAGGGGTCTCCATCATACCCTTTTTTGAAAAGGATCATATTATGCAAGAAATAATGTGTTGCTAACCTCTTGAGCTTATATTTTTCACTGTGCTTCTGCGGCAGGATGCCTTCTGTTAGGTACTGTATAAATGGGCTTCTCCAGTCTTTGTTGACGAATGCAGCGTAACTTTCTTCTCTGTC
The DNA here is from genome assembly GCA_023736055.1 of Quercus glauca. Taxonomy (NCBI): domain Eukaryota; kingdom Viridiplantae; phylum Streptophyta; class Magnoliopsida; order Fagales; family Fagaceae; genus Quercus; species Quercus glauca. The sequence continues at coordinate 47,464,604 of CM043324.1, forward strand.
TGCCACAAGTTGACAGTTCCCACACTGGGTTTGGACTTGGTCTGCATCTTTACTCATAGTTGGCCAATAAAAGCCTGCCCTTTGAAGTCTGCAGTAAAGGCTGACTTCTCCGGAGGATCTGCATGTCTTCTCATGTACTTCTTTCAACTTTTTCTGGGCCTCATGTTATCCCACACATCTGGACAAGACTCCGCTTGGCATCCTGCGGTATAGTTCTCCCTTCACCAAGGCGTAGTCTTTGAGTATTTTTAGTTCCACGGCTTTTTCTTTTCCCATCAAAGCTTCCCTTATGGGTATCCTCCAATCCCCTTCATAGTGTTCCTCCTGGAACCTTTCTTTCAACATTTCAATTATAGATTATTCTCTCTTGCTGATCTCTACCTTGGTGCTCTCCCCTTCAAACATTATCTGCGAACCTAGTGCGGCCAGCGCATTGGCAAACCGATTCTCGTTCCTTGGAGCATGTTCTATTTGAAAAGTTAAGAACTTTTCTTCCATCTTCTGGGCCATTGCTCTGTACGGGGCTAGGCTGGGTTCTTTTAGGGAAAAACTCCCTTTGGTCTGGCAGACTACCAAGTTGGAATCACCCAATACTTTCAAATGCTTAACTCCCATTTTGAGGCTGTGGCCAGCCCAGTTAAGTAGGCTTCATACTCTGCCGTATTGTTTGAATAGGGGAACTCCAGCTTGAATGATAGTGTTACTGCTTTATCTTCTTCATGATACAAGACTACTCCAACTCCTCTAGACTGGGTGGTAGAAGACCCGTCAAATTTCATTACCCACTGTTTTCTGAGTTCCTCCAGCATGACTACTTCCCCTGGAACTTCGTCGTCCAGCGGAAATTCTTCTTCCCCTGGAAATTGTGCCAATAAATCTGCTATAGCCTGGCTCTTCACTGCTCTGGGCACCCCCATCCTTAAGTTATACTGCGACAGTTATAATAACCACTGTGATATCCTGCTAGAGAGGATTGGCTGCTGTAGTAAAGCCTTGATGGCATGGGACTTAGTCATCAGCCATACTTCGTAGGCTAAGAAATAATGGCGTAGTCTCTGTGAGGCATACACAATAGCCAAACATGCCCTTTCTGCCCTCGGATAACGAGTTTTTGCATCTTTTAGGGCGCAGCTGATGTAGTACACTGGTTGCTCAACGCCATCTCCATTTTCTTGGGCGATTAAGGCACCAATGGCATATGAATTGGTGGCCATATAAAGTAGCAATGGCTTTTTATGGATTGGGGCTTGTACAGTAGAGAGGTTCGTTATAATCTGCTGCAACCTTTTAAAGGCTGCCTGCTGCGCTTCTCCCCATAAAAAACTTTGCCCTTTCCTCAATAGCTTGGTAAAAGCCGAGGTGATTGATGCCAATCCAGGGATGAATCTTCGGATATACGAGACTTTCCCTAAGAAGCTTTTTAGTTCTTTTACTGTGGCTGGAGGTCTCATAGTTGCAATGGCTATGGCTTTTGCTGGGTCTACATTTATTCCCCTACTGTGAACCAAGAAACCTAGGAATTTTCTTGAGGATACACCAAACGCACATTTGAGGGGATTCATTCTCAACTTAAAGGCTCTACATCTTTCGAATACTCTCTTCAGCACACGGAAATGTTCTTCTCTCCTCTTTGACTTAACTACTATATCGTCCACATAGTCTTCTAACTCCTGATGCATCATATCGTGAAATATAGCTGTCATTGCCCGTTGATAAGTCGCACTTGCATTTTTCAACCCGAAGGGCATCACAGTATAATGGAAGTTCCCCATGGGTGTTTTGAAAGCAGTTTTCTCCGCGTCTTTTGGTGCCATCCTGATTTGGTTATATCCATTGAAACCATCCATGAATGAGAACATGGCACTTCCTGCCGCAGAATCTATTAATAAATCCATATTTGGCAGTGGGAATTCATCTTTCGGGCATGCTTTGTTGAGATACCTGAAATCTACGCAACACCTTGTCTGGCCATTCTTTTTCTTCACTGGTACTATGTTGGATAGCCAGCGGGGATGTTGAATAGGCTTAACGAATCCCGCGGCTAGCAACTTCTGTATTTCTTTTACTATCTGCCCTTCTATTTCTGTGTGAAATATCCTGCCAGGCTGAGCTACTGGCCTGGCCTGCGGGTTCACATTCAATGTATGTGCCACTAACCCAGGGTTTAGCCCTGGCATTTCACTGTAGTCCCATGCAAACACGTCTTTGAATTCTTTCAACAACAACACTAACTCCTTTTTCTCATTTTTTGTCAAACTTGCACTAATTGAGATGGGTCTCGGCCTTTGTGAAGCAGACCCCAGGTCAACTTCTTCCATTTCTTCTTCTGCCATGACCTGCACCTCCTTTTCGGCTACAACTCCCTCATTTTCCTCATCGTTACTTCCTTCCTCCGTACTTTCTTAGGCTCTGCAGCACATCAAACTCTCGTGCTGCCTTTTCTGGGTGGGGCCCGTCTGGGTTTCAATCGCGGGCCCCGCGCGCCTTCATAATTTGTAGACGATCCTGCCATCAGAGCCTCGGACTCTAATGCATTGGGGTATGTCATCAGATCTTGCGGCGGGTGCCTCTTTCCTTTACCTCTTTCTTGCCAATAACTCCCTTAGATCGGGTTCTGGGTCATTCTGAACATCTTCCACCTAGGCACGAAGGTACCTAGCGGTCTTGATACTGAGCTCTCTCCAGATGGAGCCCATTGGTCGTAGAATATAGTTTCTACTAAGTGAGCCTCTGCCTGCTCGAATGATGAGGGGTTCGAAGCTATGTGTATCATCTTGCCATTTAATCTTCCTTTCACACATTGGTGATAGGTGGATGGGACCAGTCGGTGTTTGTGTAACCACGGCCTCCCCAAAAGCACGTGGTAGGATACTTTTGTCTTTACCACATGAAACCGTGCTAAAGAGGCTATGGGGCCTACTTTCAACCATAGTTGAATGTGGTCGGCTGTGTACTCGCCCCTTCCACCAAACCCTGTTACTTCCATTGGGCATCCCTGAATCTTCCTTTCTGAAATTCCTGTTGCTTGCAGAGTGTTTAATGGAATAAGATTCACAGAAGCACCTATGTCTACCAAAGCTCTCTTTATGGGAATTTGATTTATGGATGCCGCCAAGTATAAGAGCCTCCTGTGATCCGGGTGTCCCACCTCCATATCTTCCTCACTAAAAGTGATCTCAGTGGACTCTTGTAAGAGAGCTCTGTCATTTGGTATTTTTGCCGATAGACATTCTACTCCTGCACCAGAGGCAATACTCACCAAAGCTTCTATGGCTACCTTTCTTTCCTTTGCTGAGAGTCCCAGCTGATTGAACAAATTTTTGAATTTAGAACTCTGTTGTAGAGTGGTAATGGCCGCCGCAGGAAAAGCCATGTTTTCTTCTTCGTCCTCTCCTAGGTCTGCGCAAATTACCACTACTGCCACACCCTTCCCTTTGTGGTTTGGGAGTGGGTTTCTTTGGACTTCCTGTTGGGACAGTTCTAAAGTTCCTTCCTTTATCCTGCGGTGGACTAATCTGCGGAGCGCCCAACATTCTGCGGTAGAATGTTGGACATAATTGTGTAAACGACAAAAACGTGGGTCCCTCCGCTCTTCCTCTGTGGGCTCCCTAGCCACCTGGTTAGGTTTAAAAATTCCGCCTGCTATCCATTTGTCTAGTAGTATGTCTAGTTCCTTTGAGGTGCATGGTATTGGTGGGGGAGTATCGTATTCCCTCCCCTCAGTCTTCCTTCTCCGTTCGCCAGTGGGTACCGCTATTGCCTGCGGGGTGTTTCTCTTGACCGAGCTTGGTTTCATTGACTGGGCCGTCTTTCTGGCCTTCTGTAATAGCTGAGCGAATTGAGAGATTTCCAAATTTTTGAGTACTGCCCTGTATTCCTTGATCATATTCGTCATGCACATCTCCACCAGCGTCCTTTCTTCGCAATGGTCATAGTAGTCGAGTGCTATGTCCCTAAATCTCTTGATGTACTCCATCAAGTCTTCACCATTCCTTTGTTTGGTTGCTTGCAGGGTGGCAAGTGTCACCGTTTCTTCTCCGTGGAAGTACTTGGTACAAAATACATCCACCATATCATCCCATGTTGGGATCGTTCCTGGCTTTAACCTAATGTACCAGGAATAAGCCCGGTCACACAATGATTTAGAAAATTCTCGAAGACATAAGTCCTCGTCTGTGGCATAAGGGCCAAGCGTATCAATGAACTTGCTCATTTGCTTAATAGCACTTCCCTTTCTGCCATCGTACTGTGCGAATGCCTTTGGCTCATACCTCTCAAGGTATGGTTTGCTGAGTACCCTCAGTGGGTAGGGAGGCCTTCGTGCATAGAACCTCTCCTTAGGTGCCTTGGCCCTTTCCTGCTCTAAGAGGGCAGCCACCTCAGCCATAGTGATGAAACGTTGTTCTGCATTTTGTGGGGCACCTTTTGCCGGTGTCTTTTCTTTGTCTGTCGCATGCTCTGGGTCATGTTGGCTTCCTTTTTCTTTTGTCTTGTCAGCTTTCAGTTGGCAGATTTCTTCCATCATTTGCTGCTGCGAGTGTTGTAGTGACTGTAAGACTTTGATAAAAATGTTGGCATTGTCGGTAGGGATTCTTGGTGGTGGTTAGGGGTCAGCCCTCGTTCCGTTGGCACCTTCTACCTGGTTAGGCTATGGTTGGCGAGGCGTTGTAGACCTGGACTCTGCTTGTGAGGGTACGACACTCATATTCCGTGTTGTCCTGGATTTCGGAGGCATTTGTTTGTGTGGGTTTTCGTTTCTGTCTGTTTCTCAACTCCCTAGTGAAGTCGCCAATTTAATGTAGGGGCCTTTTTTGTGTTTTGGGTTGGGCTGGGCTGCCTCCTGCAGTGATGGGCCCGAGTATTTCTGAGTAGAAGAGTTAAGACCGGCCCAACTGTAACTCACTTTGGGCCGGCTTGTGCACAAACTGAGCCTTGTCTGCCAGGAACGTTCTCACGGCAAGCAGAGCTGTTACAAAAGGTTACGGCAGGCAGATATAAAAACAATAAAGAAAACAGAGTACAGTGGCTTTTTCTTAATAAAAACAGACCGAGTGATCTCTATTTCTATGGCAATCACAATAATAACAATGGTAATAACAATAGCTTTTACAAAAAGGAGTAGTTGATTGAACGGTAATGGAAGTTAAATAAATGTTAAGTCAAGTTTGAGTCTAGAGTGGCAAAGAATCAAAAAAGGAAGAATGCTTCCTCTCAATGAAACTAATCTCCCAGGAGAATATCCTGCCGCGGGGATTAATAGCTTTGAGGGAATTGGACCTAAGTGATAAGTGCCTGAAGGAATTCCTATTACTTAGTTGTTTCCCAGAGAGTGGGATTTTGAGGGGGAGAGAAGGGAACCGATTTATTGGTGCATGCCCATTACCCTTGCCCTTTGTTTTCCTCTTTGTTTTCTTATCTTTTCTTCTTTCCTTTCTTTTTCTTTTGGTTTTTCTTATATTTTTTCCCTCCTCTGTTTTTTGATCTCCTCTATAGGGCACGGCAAGGATCCTTTTATAGGGCTTGCTGTGATCGGATTTTACCATTTTACCCTTTAACGGCCTTTGTCTGGTCTGGGCGTACTTGCCGACCACCTAGGAGCTCGTCTGTGTACCACTTACCCTCGCTAGACAAAGGCAGGTCTGTGTTGTTTCTTAGTCCGCCGTGGCACTTTCTCCTGCCATTGGCGTAAATGCTCTCTCTCTCTCTCCATGGCATGCACCCAACGTTTCCCATCCAACCTTGCCTCTTTTGGGCGGTCTGTCATCCTAGCAGGACGTACCTCCCAAAAGGGCTTGGACGAGAAGCACAAAAATAAACCTTTTCCCCTCTCCCCACCACCAAACCACACCCCCCTTACCTCTTACCTCTGACCCATGGCCCCACCACGTCCCATATTGGCTGGGTACAGGCTGGTGGTGCCTGGGCCTTGCGCGTACTTTCCTGTTACGTACGTTCAAAATCTGCCTGCGGCTCATGTGTTTGCCACGGTCTGGAGCTTTGTTCGCATCGTCTGCCATGCTTCTTTGCTCTTTTACGTGGGCCGTTCTGTATATTTCACTATTTCCTTTGGGGCTAGGCTTCTTTTAGTACTGGGTTTTTCTCTTGGCCCATTTCTCGTTTGCTTTTATGTCCTGCCTCATTTACTTGGCATTTCCTACCGTGGCGATTTGTTCCTGCTAGGCCTCTTTTCAAGCCTGCCGTTTCATTTCTTCCCATAGTGACTTAACATGGCCACTGGTGTTCTTACTTATGGGCTCCATTGTCCCTTTCCCTTGGGCCTGCGGCTCATTTACTTCCTTTGGGCTTCCTCGGCCCATTTACTAACTCTGCATTCCCATGGACTTTTACTAACTTGATTGGGCTTCCCTGACCCAATCTCCTCATTCTCATCCTTGGGGTTCATGGGCTTGCCATCAACTCCTACTTTCTTTGTTTACATTGCCTTAGGCCTGCCGCGGCCCATTCTCACTTTTCCATACCATTTACTGCCCATGGGTGCCATTTCTCTCTTTCCGGGCCTTTTTGGGCCCATTTGCTTTCTCGAGACCCATTAATCACCCGGTGGGGTTTTTGCCGTTAGGGTTTTCCTCATTCGTGAACAAATCACCGTGTCATTTAATTTCCACTGCATATTTAGTTATTCGGTGATTTGTTTGTGCTGCCACTCAATTGCATGATAAATTGATTAATTGACAACTTGACTAATTAATTAATTGGTTTAATCACAAGGGATCATTCAATTTGTGGCCTATCAAGTGGTATCAGAGCAGGCACACTCTGATTAGGTTTTAATCTTTACTTGTTGATCCATTGACCCCTGTTTGTCATGGATAGAGGACAATTTCTAATTATACCTCATTTATTTGATGGGACTAACTATGCCTACTGAAAAGTATGCATGAGAGTTTTTTTGCAGTCCTTAGATGAGAAGGTGTGGCAAGCTGTTGAAATTGGCTGGACCAAGCCAAAAGAAGCGCCGGCTGATTAGGATGAAGCCAAGATCAAGGTGGCAAACTTCAATAGCAGAGCATTGAATGCCCTATTTAGTGCAGTCACCAATGAGGAGTTCAAGAAGATATCCTCAACAGAAACTACTAAGGAGGCGTGGACCATCCTCCAGACAACCTATGAAGGAACAAAGGCTGTCAAAGATTCAAAGCTACAGAGGCTCACTACTAGCTTTGAAGAGATTAAGATGGAGGAGGATGAGTCTTTTGATGAGTTCTATGCCAAGCTTAAGGACATAGTGAACTCAGCCTTCAATCTTGGGGAAACCATCCCTAAACCCAAGGTTGTAAGGAAGGTGCTCAGATTTCTACCTGAGAGATTTCATGCCAAGATTACGGCAATAGAAGAATCAAAGGACATTGAAAAAATTCCTTTGACTAAGCTGGTTGGGAACTTGCAGACCTACGAGCTAGGGTTATCAAGGATTGGCAAGTCAAGCAAAGGCAAGAGCATGGCCTTGAAGGCAAAGAGCAGTGATACAGATGAGTCTTCCGATGATGAAGATTCCAAGATGAAGTCCTATATTACAAGGCAGTTTAAGAAGTTTATGAAGAATGCCAATGGAAGGAGCTTCGATGAGGACCGCAGGCAATCCAGTTCTTCTCAGTTTAAAAGCCAAGACAAAGGGAAGAAGGATGCAAAGGAAGTTGGTCAGTACACTGTTCCCGTAGGACCTAAGTGTTTTGGGTGTCATGGGTTTGGACACATGAAAAATGAGTGTCCTACATATCTTAAGAGCATTGGGAAGAGCAAGGCCCTTGCTGCAACCCTGAGTGACATTGAGCCTGAAGATGATTTCGACAATGAGGATGACGGAATCTTAAATGCCTTCACTGCCACAGTCAATCCTACTAAAGGGATTGTTGAAGAAGTGGATGAAGAACAAGAATTGGTGGACACCAAGTGTGAGAAGATGGATGATCAAGATTGTTGGAAATTTAGACCCCTTAAAAATAACTAGATTGGTTAGCCTAGATTAATTAGCCAAGTTGTTACTTAGTCAAATTATGCAATACTAGGTTAAAGCAATCAAATAATCATATCAAAAGAATAAAGCAGCGGAATAATAAAAGACATAATGATATGATCACCCAGGAAACCATACGATAAAAACCTGGGGAGGATTTGACCCACCGATCCTCAAGGCAAACCTGAATCCACTATGAAAGAATCGAAGTTCATACAAAAGGCCTACAAGCTCCCCGCTCGACTTCCTAATGCTACCCACCAGTAGAACTTACTGACACGACCACGTGCAAGCTTTGAATCCACGGACTCCTTCTTTCTTGGATTCTTTGATCAAGTACAAGCATCCACGCTTGTTTTTCTTTAAGTTCTTGAATCTGCAACTGAATGATTACCAAGTTCTTGACATAATCTTGAATCTTGGAAACCCTAAGTATATGTGAAGGAAAGCTCCTCAATGATCTCACAAGAGATTCACATAAACAGCAATGTTTGAGCAACAAAGACTTAGAGAGGTTTGGGTACAAAACCCTAAAAATAAAAAGAGGCACAAGAGGCACTCTAATCTCTCTCTTCAAAAAGTCCCAAAAACGTTCTAGGGTTTTCCTTATATATAGGAGTGTTTTACTTGATCCCCAAGACGTTTAAATAGAGTTTGGGCTGAACTGGAACTCTGCAGAAAACGTATTTGACCCGAGATTCAATCGATCGAGTCTATCCTTCGATTGATCGAGCCAGGCAGAAATGCTCCAATACATCTGTAGCCTCTCGATTCCAACTTTACAATAATTAATCAACTTTGAGCAAGCCTAAACAAGATTAAACATATTGTTTTGATCATGGTTTGCCAATATTACACATTAGAGTTCTAAATACATAAAATCCTAAATCTTTAGAACCTAACAAACTCCCCCTTTGACAATCCGTGACAAAACACAAATTAAAAGTTCAAAGTTTACAAAGTAAAAGCCCATTACAAAAATAATGCTCATAACAACAAATCCAACCTAACTACTATCCATCAGTTGCAAGTATAGACAACAGCTCAATTGAATCAACCTGTATATTTCCTGAAACACTAAACAAAATGCATAAACGCATGTGTGGAAAATACAAGTAAACAAAAATAAATTCTTGATTTCACATAGCACAAAATAAAGATATATACCAATGAAGAACTCATAAGTATAAATGAATAAGAAGTGAAACAAGAAACAGAAATAAAAACATAAGTAAACTAACTCTCCCTCTAAGTTAGATATAACAAAAAGTTTTTATTTTCTTCCCTTTCAAAAATAATTTCAACTCCCCCTAAACAAGACAAACATGATTCCCATAAATCAATAATTTCTCCCCCTTTTTGTCATGTATTGACAAAGACAACTTATACAAAGAATAAACAGTCAATATACGCAATAAAGGATAAGAGAAAATAGAGAATCAAGGGGAACACAAAACAATTCAACTCTATAGAAAATAGAGGCAGCTCCCCCTATGAACAACACAGGTTAAAAAAAACTTTTCTCCCCCTATAAAAATAGGAAAAACAAATAAGTTGTGGAAAAAACAGTTTTGGGGAAAAATAAAGGGGTGGGGAACAGCAGCAGCAGCAGCACCAGCAGGATCAGGAACATCCTCACCAGCAGGACCAAAGATAAAAACACACAAACCAAAGTTAAAAATTAAGGTGAGGATACACATGAAGAAAAAATATTATCTCTTTCAATAAAATGTAAACATAGCATTATGTGACCCATAAACAGTTGCATGAGTAGAGAAAATATTTGCACATTGATTATCCATCATATCTCTTAAGAAAAATATTTTCTACAGTTCACACATAAAAAATGCATATACTAGAGAGTACATCGCTCAAAAATTAATCAATCAATTTTTTGATCAAGTTAAGTACCCAATGTAGCAAAGTGTATGCATGCTATGTGTGAAAACAATGAGAGATATGACTGCAAAACTGCAAGATGGATACAGAAATCAATGCAATGCATGTGAATCTTAAACACAAACCAAGGGTAGACTGCAAATTAGCACAAAAACAATATGGAATAAAAATCTATAGGATGCATGAACAATTACAATGCCATGATGCATATACTAATGCAGTAAAAAAAAATTAAGTTCAATTGAGATCAAATTGACAAAATTGACTTGAGCAGGGAATTTCTATCAAAAACCCTAAAATTGAAAACCACTTGTTAAAATTTTTAAACAAATTGATGAATTGAGTATTACAAAACACAGCACATAGATTATAATGCCTAATTTCATCAAAACAACAAGCCAATTTCATCAAATTCAACCAAATTTAACAAAAGCCCCAATTCGGATCAAGAACAAACCCTAGAAAATCCAATTTCTCAAACTTTAAACACATTTTGCATTAAGATCAAGGAACTTTTAATCTTGGATGACCACAACAAAATCACACACAATATAATGTACCAAATTTAGCAAAAAGTAACTTGTGTAGTGTGTGCAACTAGCAAAAGCTTGAGATATATGTGAGGTGATATGTGAATAGCAATCAATCACAAAGTCTACAAAATTTATCACATAGAATTTAAAAGAGACTATCACCTAAAGAGTTACATCATATAACTCTCACATCTCCTAGAACATAAGCTTACAATCATGTAAGTTTCTTGAATTTTGCCTCATAATATACACACCAATTTTTATTTATATGATTTGGCATCAAGCCTAATAGTACACACCAATTTTAAGCATTAAGCATTTAAACCGAGGCTACACCTTATATTCTTTTTGTGCATGTGCTACACTTTCTCGAGCACAAAATCTTACGATATGCACTAAGGTGTTCATGATTGGCTAGTGAACAGTGGTGAGATGGTTATTTATACCTTTCTTAAAAGGATCAAGTTCGACAGTCAAATAACATGTGACTTCAAGATTAAGACAAAGTGATTAATAACCACAACCATCTTTCCCACACAACATGCACTACACAGCTCAAACTAGTAAAGTGCAATAAAATAAGTTCATCCAAACTAAACAAGGTACATAAACATGTTATGTAAAGATAATATGGCCAATCCTTGATTATAAATCCAAGATCTATAATACAAAACACAAAAATCTTTTTGGTTTTAACAAACGTTATAACCACTTGTTGAGATTTTGAAAAACAATTTATGACCAAAAACAAAAAAACACACATTGTGCTAAATGATCAATGCAAATGCAATGCATGACAGTGCTTAACTAAGCTATAGAGGGTACACAAACAAGAAATATTAATTTCTTAATTAACCCATGAGTACATGTACAAACTAGTACATAAAGTCAAAAATAGCTTAGCACATTTATAACACATGCTATTCAAGTTTCACCACAATGTCAAGCATGTTCTAAATCAAGAGAGATATTAAAACTCATGTAATCCTCAAGAAAAAAACAAGACACAAAATAAAATATTTTTGTCTTTTTGAAAATTTTCAATGTTTTTGGATTTTTATTTTAATAAACAACTTAGAAAAAACAAAACAACCAAAAACAGAACCAAGATATGTCCATGAACAATAGAAAGAATTAAAATAGGGACAAGTCAGCAACACTCACCTTAAAGGATCTTTTCTCACTCATATAGCACGAGTCTTCGGCTTTGTAGGTGAAAATCCATGAGAAGCAGAGTGTATTTGAGGAATTACACCAATCTTCTGAGACAGACTAAAATCCTGCAAATTTCTTTCACAAGCCAACAAGCTTAAACTTTTCAAAAGCATATGAAATAATTTATATGGACTTATGGCAGGAGAAATATCATCACATATCCTAGATTGACATACAGAATGCTTAAGTTTCAATTTATGACAATTAGGACGAATGTAACCACGAACACCACAAAAGTGACAAATAGGAACAAATTTAGGAACATCAGTATTCCTAATAGAAAATCTAGTCTTAGATTTTGGTTTTTACCTCAACAAAGAACAATTTGGTCTAATATGACCAACAACACCACAAAGGTGATAGGTAGGCACAGAAACATATTTCTTTTGCACACAAGCAGTAGGTTTAGACATAGGTTTAGAAACTTCAGCGTTTATATCAGAACTTTTACCTTTGTCTAACCTAGCACAATAAGCTTTTTCTTTATTATTCCTCTTAAAAGGAGGGATATAAACTTTATCAGTTTTAGGCTTAAGAGAAACAGAAACACTTCTGTTATCATCAGCAGGCTTGGTACTAGTCAAATTTTCAATTTTAGTTTTAGATTCAACTAACTCTTGTTCCAAGCCTTTCATCTTCTCATCTTGAGAGGAAATTTGATTTCTCAAAAATTCATTCTTTTTATTAGATTCATCTAATCTAACAATCAATTCCTCTTTTTCAAGATTAGCAAATTTTAACTCTTCTTTAAATTTCTTAACAATTTTCAAAGATTTAGATAATTCCTTACGAAGAGTTTCAAAAGCATCAAAAAAATCAACAGAAGCATGAGCAGAAACATGATCAGAAAGACACTTCAAATTGTCCATGACAACAGGGGTCAAGGATCAGCTCTTAGATCAAAAGATCTACAACAAGAAGAGCTACTTGCTCTGATACCACTTGTTGGAAATTTAGACCCCTTAAAAACAACCAGATTGGTTAGCCTAGATTAATTAGCCAAGTTGTTACTTAGTCAAATTATGCAATACTAGGTTAAAGCAATCAAATAATCATATCAAAAGAATAAAGCAGCGGAATAATAAAAGACACAATGATATGATTACCCAGGAAACCACACGGTAAAAACCTGGGGAGGATTTGACCCACCGATCCTTAAGGCAAACCTGAATCCACTATGAAAGAATCGAAGTTCATACAAAAGGACTACAAGCTCCCCGCTTGACTTCCTAATGCTACCCACCAGTAGAACTTACTGACACGACCACGTGCAAACTCCGAATCCACGGACTCCTTCTTTCTTGGATTCTTTGATCAAGTACAAGCACCCACGCTTGTTTTTCTTTAAGTTCTTGAATCTGCAACTGAATGATTACCAAGTTCTTGACATAATCTTGAATCTTGGAAACCCTAAGTATATGTGAAGGAAAGCTCCTCAATGATCTCACAAGAGATTCACATAAATAGCAATGTTTGAGCAACAAAGACTTAGAGAGGTTTGGGTACAAAACCCTAAAAATAAAAAGAGGCACAAGAGGCACTCTAATCTCTCTCTTCAAAAAGTCCCAAAAACGTTCTAGGGTTTTCCTTATATATAGGAGTGTTTTACTTGATTCCCAAGACGTTTAAATAGAGTTTGGGCTGAACTGGAACTCTGTAGAAAACGCATTTGACCTGAGATTCGATCGATCGAGTCTATCCTTCGATCGATCGAGACTCGATCGATCGAGTCAGGCAGAAATGCTCCAATACATCTGCAGCCTCTCGATTTTAACTTTACAATAATTAATCAACTTTGAGCAAGCCTAAACAAGACTAAACATATTGTTTTGATCATAGTTTGCCAATATTACACATTAGAGTTCTAAATACATAAAATCCTAAATCTTTAGAACCTAACAAAGATGACATCCATTCAGCCTATGAGAAGCTTTACAAGCTCTCAGAGAAGCATGAGAAGTTGTATAGGTTGGCCACCAAGAAGCTTAGTGATGTCGAACTTGATCGAGAAGAGTTGTCCACAAAGTTTGATGAGGCGAATCAAACTATTGGAGCACTGAGGTTTGAGAACAACTTTCTGGCTGAGAAGACCAAGAAGCTTGAAGCGGAGCTGTTTCAAGTAAGAACCCAACTGGAGAGGACCTCAAGTGCAAAACTTGATGAGATGCTCAGCATTCAGAAATCTGCTTCAGATCGAACAGGCTTAGGGTATGGTCTTTCTTTCTTTAATTTTGCTTCTACTAGTTCTACTATTTTTGTTCCTCCTGCTAATACTGTTAAAGTTGAGAACACTGATGTTAAAACTGAATTAGCTAGTGAGAACGTAGACAAGGGTAAATCTATATTAGGAGCACCCCCTAAGCAAGATAAGAAAGATGATAGAAACCCTAGGGCTAAGAAGGCTAACTCTCAAAAGCCTAAACAAAAGAAGCAGTATCTCTGTCATCATTGTGGAGCTGCCGGTCATACTCGACCAAATTGCTACAAGTGGCTAGCCACCTAACAGAGCAATGGCATGACAGCATCTTGAAGCCAAAATTAGCTTCAATCCTCTCTTACTCCTCTTGGAGATCTTCTAAAAGCGCTCATGTTCCTTTCTAACTTGAACGGTTTCAATTCTTCCCCCTCACCGCCGGTTCAAAGTTTTAATCAAAGGAAAGGTTCTTCCAAGGTGTGGAAGAAAAAGGATTCTAAGTGATTTCATCACTTTCTTCTCCCTTCTTGTTTTTTTTGTTCATTGCATTGCTTGTGTGTTTTGTTTTTTTTGTTGAGTCAGTCTAGTTTTATGCTTTGCTTTGTTAACATATTTTTGTGTGTTTACTTTCAGTTTTGTTTATTTTGTTTTTAATATAAAAATAAAAAAATTGAAAAATCAGAAAAATACAAAAACAGTGTGTGTTTTGTGTACTTTGGTACTTATGTACCTTGGATGGCCAATGAAACAGAGTTTTCTAAACTTTTTATCACTTGTAGCTTAGATGAGCATTTTTATGCACAACTAAGCAAGTGAGTTTTGTGGCTCTTGTTTGTGATGAGTAAGATTAGGTTATAATTTAAAACTTAACACTCATATCACTCTTTTTGATGGGTAGGACTAGAAAATACTAAGAGAAAGGTATAAATAACCATTTCACCACTGTTGCCCATCAATCATTAATGACATATGTATGCTTCGGCATAGCAAAAGTGTGATATCAATGACATTTGTGTGCTTCGGCATAGCAAAATTGGAATGTCAAATATTAATAGGTATTTCTTTTCTCTCTCATAAGCCCATGCATGATATGCTTAAAAAGAAAATATGCAAAGAAAGTAAAAAGCAAAAAGATCAAAATGCTTTAAAAATGGTTGCAAGCGTGTATTCTAGGAGATGTGGGAGTTATAGGATGTGCCTCAAAGGTAATAGTCCCCATCAAACAGTTATGATTGTGTGTGAGTTAAAGTTATTTTCTCATATCTCAGATCGTCATAACATGTATACACATATGCAATCTTGCGATGTTTTTCACGCACAACACGCAATATTCTTTGCTACTTTCGATACATGTACAGGTACAATGTGATTTGGCCATCACTAAGGTTTTACATGTGCTTTTGTATGCTCACTAAACTGTCCTGACTTGTTTTTGTAAAATAAAATTGGTTAGACTTGTTTAGTGTGTGTGTGTTTTTGGGAGATCCATGTGCTTAAATTTTTCATTGAGAGATGATTTTGAGAGCTTTTTATGTTGATTGGATCTTTGTTGAGGTGTATGTTTGATTGCAGTCATGTCTATGTTTTTCACTTCTCGAAAAACTGCTTTTCACTGTTGGCTCGACACCTCTTCGACACCTGATCATCTGTTGAGCTTCTCAAGCTTTTTTTCTTATTGCAATCTCGACACCTCCTCGACACCTTGTGGATTGATCGAGAAAGTTTTTGTCACCTCGATACCTTCTCGATACCTGGTTAATCGATCGAGCTTCTGTTCTTGGTTCAAGTGTTCATTCCTCGATACCTTCTCGACACCTTCAGCTGTCGACGTGTTTTTTCTCGACACCTACCTCGATACCTAACTCGACACCTCTCGATATCTCTGCTGTCGAGATTTACTGAAGCTCCTATTTAAGCTCCTATCGCGATCTTCTCTCATTTCACTCGATCTCTCTCGATCTGTCCGCGGTTGTTCCTCTCCCAAACACCTTTTCTCTCACTAAAATCTTCAAATCTTCATCATTTTCGGTCTTCCCTTGATTTCCATCACCTGGTATGTTCATTTTTCTCTTCCTTTTTCATGCATTGCATATGTTAAAACCTAGGTTTTGGGATTTTTGGAAATTTTTGGGGTTTTTCAAAATTGATGAGTTTTTCTTGAAATTTTGGGTTGGGTTTTCACTTAAATGGTTTTAAAATGTCATACATTGAATTCCATGTGCATTAGAATGATATTTACATGCATTTAGATGTGTGTTTCTTGTATGTGTGCTGATAGGTTTGGATTGGGCTGAGCCCATGATGCCTTTTGATTTGCATGTCACATGCTCATGCATTCTCATGCATACGTACTTTTTGTTCAATATATTTGTCATATTTGAACTGTTTGGGACTTTTCTGATTGTCTTCCTCTCTATCTCTTTCTCATTCTTTTACGTTAGTCGTGTTTATGGCACCCAAACGTAAAACCACTCCTGCTCGGAACCCTCTGTGTTCTGGAGCTTCCTCTTCTTCTGACTCTGCTCCTCTTAACCTTCGGTTCCGTGATGGAGATGCCCACAAGGCATTTACTGAGAACTTTTCCAGACGAGGTGTTCATTCGGAACGCCAAGTCATTTGGCGGACTTCGCCGACACTGGCCTTCCCTCTATCATTCACAGTAGGGGATGGGAGTCACTGTGTGACGTCCCGGTCACCTGTCCTCTCGTGCTGATTCAGGAGTTTTACTCCAATATGCACGGGATTGATCGTTCAATACCTCTTTTTCATACTCGCGTTCGAGGTACGCGCATTGCTGTCACACCGCAGCTAGTTGCGGGTGTGCTTAGGGTTCCTAGGATAGAGTTTCCTGATTATCCTACTTGTGAGCGTCTGAGGACTGTGTCCAAGGATGAGCTCATTTTCGCTTTTTGTGAGCGCCCTTCTGACTGGGGTGAGCATCAGTATACATCATGTAGACCTTTTGCTAAAGGTCCTAGGTTTCTTAACATGGTGATGACTTTTGTACTCCATCCTCTCTCTCACTACAACTCTATTACGGAGCCGCGTGCTCGATTTTTGCTATCTCTTCTTGAGCATCTTATGATAGATTTTCCTTCTCACTTCATTTTCTCTATCATAGATGTTCATCTAGATTCGTCGTCTCGTGATAAGCTCATCTTTCCTTCCGCTATCACGAGGATTTTACGCCATTTTTCCATCCCTTTCCCTGTCTCCGACCACTTCACACACATATCTGCCATAGATGCCGCTACCGTAAAACGTAGTGAGGCACAGTTTAGGTTGGGACAGCTGGATTCCACTCCTCCTTCCCGTTCGGCTCCATCTACATCGGCTCCTTCTACTTTTACAGGTGATGTATCTCTTGGAGACATTATGGCGCAGCTACAGCGCATGGATGATTGCCTCGATACACTCACCACTGAGTTGTATCAGGTGAATGTTCGTGTTGGTTGTATTGCACGACGGTAGGCGACCATGGGTGGTTTTGCTTCTGAGGCTTCTTCTCCACCACCTCCTCCAGTCGCTTCGGATTCTGATGCTGATGATGATAGTGATGATGATGATGGAGATGCTAGCTCTACTGATGAGATGTCTACATGACCCTCTACCCTTTGTCACTCGTGACAAAAAGGGGGAGTAGTTTTGGATTATGAGAGTAGTCATCTTAGGGAGAGAGTTAGTATAGGACATTTTTGATAGGGGGAGAGTTGATATGTTGAGGGATGTAGTGAGGTTTTGATGTATCTTTTCTTTTCTATTCTTTAGATACATTGATATTGTATACGAGGTCTTGTGACCAGTTTTACATATATTGTACTTATTGTTTTATATATGTGGATGTATGTTTTTCTTTTACCTATCTCTTCATGTGTTGTTTCTTTTCTATCTTTAGACACATGTTCTTTATACTTGTATGCAATCTAATTATTTCTGTTTCACACAAGATGCCTTGATGAGTTTTGTTTAAAAGTGTTTCAGAAATACAGGTTGTCAAAGTTTACTTGTCATAAACTCTCTTCTAGTAAAGTTTTTCAAGAGTTTGTGTTAGGATAGATTTTATTGTATTCAACAAGTGAATATGAGTTGAGTGATTTATGACTTCTCTCATATGTTCATTTGTTTGTTGTGGTTTTGTCACGGATTGCCAAAGGAGGAGATTGTTAGGACATATGTGGTTCATATGTTAGGAACATATGTCATACTATTTATGTAAATTGGCTAATCCTTTGACAAAACGCACTCTACTTGTAATTGGATAGTTCTAGGTGTTTTTAATACTTCAAGAAACAAGGTTTTAAGATCAAGTGTTGAAGTCATCAAGTCTGTCCAAGAAAAATCAAGCTGAAGTGCATTTTCATTAAAGCTCGACACCTGCTCGATAGCTCCTCGACACCTGCTATCTGTCGAGATTTAAAAAATCAGGTTTTCTGATCTGATTTTCTTGGGATCCGTGAATATGTTTTTGGGCCCTCTTTTCTTCTAACCTTAAACATATAAAAGGATTGTTTTAAGAGCCGTCAACATAGACATAAGTTTTTAAAGCATTGAGCAATCCTTGTTCAAGCAAATTGTGATCAAAGACGAAGTTCTTGACCTAGTTCATCTTCTCTGAAGAAGTTGCTGTGTATTTGCACCAAAAGGTTTTGTGACCAAGCATCTTCCTGATCTTCATCGCATAGGATGAACTGAAGAACTTTGCAGCCAACCTCTCTTTCCAAAGTTAGTGTTTGAAGTTGCGTACTGGGATCTGCGCATCAAATTGGTTAGTCACGTACTTGGGAGCCGTGCATCAAAAGGGGGAACTGTCACTACAGATCAAGTCCAATTGGGTATTGGGGTAAGAGTTCAACTATAGGTTGGTAAGGTACTTGGGATTCCTTTACTTGTAACCGCTTGATTTGATAATAGTGGAGTTTCGGGAGTGGTGACCTAAAAATCACCCGGTGGGGTTTTTGCTGTTAGGGTTTTTCCCATTCGTGAACAAATCACCGTGTCATTTAATTTCCGCTGCATATTTAGTTATTCGGTGATTTGTTTGTGCTGCCACGCAATTGCATGATAAATTGATTAATTAACAACTTGACTAATTAATTAATTGGTTTAATCACAAGGGGTCATTCAATTTGTGGCCTATCAAATTTTATACTTAAGAAGTGAAGAATAGCATGCTTTAGATATTTCAATAGAAGTTTTAATGATAATATTTTCCATGATAGCAAAATTGATTTCTAGATTATCATGCAGTAGTTGAGGAAAAATTAATGATTATAAATATATGTTGATATGACTTACAAGGCGGATTCCAAAACCTTAATTCATTTATCTAGATTGTTTACATTTCTTTACTGCTTTATATTATATCTTTGCTTAGTTTAATTATTTGCTTAGTATATTTAATTGCAAACAACCAATTTTTATTAAACTAGATTAGGATTAATTAGGTTAAGATTTGATTAATTTTCCTACGTTCATTCAAGTCCCTATGGTTCGAACTCGTTTTTGTCAAATTATACTTCGGTACGGTTTGTACACTTGCGAGTACTTTAAAATTTCATAACACTGAACTAAGTTTAAAATTATGTCAAGATTGAGATTTTTTTTTTTGGAAGCTTAAATACGGTTCAATATGTTAGAAATGCCCTCTAAAGTGCAAACTTGCTTTTTCTGGCCATTATCATGAGTGGTGACATGGTTACCAAACTTGTACCGTATGATTCTAGTTAGAATCTTATTAAAAATGAGGGTGTATGGGTTGGTTTAGATCAATAATGGAATTCTTGCCCGTGCTCATGCAATATTTGCTCCCTGGTTAATGATAATAGGCATAATTCAAATAATCTCATTACATGAAATCCCTAGATACTTTTATCTCATTACATTTTCTAGGTCCTATTAATTCCTTTTTTGGGCGAAAAAAAATAAAACTATATCTTTCTTAGTTCCACTTTGTCTTCTTATTATTTCTTAGCCTAAAAGATGAAATTTGCAATTTGGAATTATGCCATTTTAAATTTTACATAGGTACAGATGGAGTGGGGATGTGATTATTTAGGTATGTTTTTGAAACTGAAATGGAAGAGAGCTGGGGAAGTTCTAGTGGAGTTGAAAACTGGTAACTAGAGGAAATGTGCAGAATGACAATGGGTAAGTGTTGAATTTGGTTAGTTAGACAATGCGTGAAACTATAAAGGAAACTAGGCATCTCGAGTTTTAGAAACTCGAGATCCATTCACATAGATCTCAAGTTGTCAAAACTCGAGTTCCATGCAAAAAAAAAATTAGTTTTATCGCCCCTATAGTGGCGTTTTTAAGTCTTATAGTGACGTTTTAAAGCCCTATAGCGGCGTTTTTCTGCAAAAAATTTTTATAAGTGCCCATATCAGGTTCAGGGAGCCCTATAGTGGCGTTTTTAAGCTCTACAGTGACGTTTTAAAGCCCTATAGCGGCGTTTTCTGCAAAATTTTTTCATAACTGTCATACAAGAACCCTATAGTGGCGTTTTTAAGCCTTATAGCGGCGTTTTTCGGAACTCGAGTGTTTAAAACTCGATTTCCACATGAATTTTTTTCCAAATCAAACCAATCCATTTACAAATCGAGACTTAAAAACTCGAGTTTTATGTTGGAACTCGAGTTTTAAACACTCGAGATGCTAATTTTCAATATTCTTCTCGAAAATGACAATTAACTAAATTTTTTTATATTTATTGTTAAATGGAAAAAAAATTCCTGGTAACTAGGATTATTGTTTTCATGTTTTAACGGAACAAAATGGGGGAGTATTTAGTATATTGTTGCCTCAATGAAAAATGACTTCTATTGAAATAAGAGATTCCTTAGATTTTTCCTCAGTTCAGATTTTTTTTTCCTGATTGACAATTCCTAAAAGATTTCATTAGCACGTCATTTTCTCACATTAATTTTCACATCTGTAGTTTTGTATGACCTGCCAACCTTACACATAGATAACATGTCTTGAACAAGACCATTGGAGCTAAACAGTTTTGGAGAGACTGTACCAAATTGCCTATTGAGTAAGATTGTGGGGGTTCTCAATTATAATTTTTTTAAGAAATACTTCTTATTTAGAGGTGGGTTCTTAGTGTGATTGTAAGTTCCTTCTATCAAAAAAGTGGCAGGTTACGGTTCAAGTTTGGTAATTAGTCTCAAAAAAGAAAAGAAAAAATGGGGACAAGGTTTGCATGATGAGGTTATTTGGCCTCAGTTGAGATTAGGTGTTATAATGTCAGGAAAAGATATAGGTTATGGAAGCTTCAAGTATCTCACAAATTGGTTGTGTTCATTTGGAAATTCTAGTTGATGTGGACTGCTATCAAAACTGAGGATGATAAGTGGAATAAATGTCAACCTTATCTACCTTCCTTTTAATGAACAAGCTATTATTCATCTTTTCAACTCTTGCAAACTTGCCTGGGAGTAGTGTGGTTTGTGTTCTCTTGTATATATTTAGAATAGGGTCAAAATTTGGTTAGGAAATTACATCTCTGCTACCAATGTTCTAATGTATTGTTGTTATAACTTGGCTATGATGTTGCGGACACTCAAAGACTAGCTCTCTTTATTTAAACCAGTGTTTGTTTAGAGAATGTTCTGAATGAAAATTACTCTTGCTAGTGTGTGGAAGGTTAAAAATAGTACATGGAAGGGGACACATTTTGTGGCAAAGGACACATCCTGCTAGAGGAAGTTGGCAGGTTTTAACAGTTAGGAAACAAATTTTATGAACATAAATTTATTCTTAGCAATCAAAAATTGGTTATTAGGTGTTAGAAATACTGAATAAATAGTATTGTATTTCACCTGTAATAAAATATATAAGAGTGCCTTTATATAGGAGGCAGAGTATGTAGTACAGGTATGTGTGTGGTACAAGTAAACAAGGTGGGCCTAAAGCCCACAACCTATTACATGTTAACAGCCCCCCTCAAACTCAAGGTGGGTGTGAGATGGTTGGCGGGCAACAGTGGTGAGATGGTTATTTATGCCTTTCTCTTAGGATTTTCTAGTCCTACCCGTCAAAAAGAGTGATATGAGTGTTAAGTCTAAGAAATAACCTAATCTTACTCATCACAAACACGAGCCACAAAGCTCACTTGCTTAGTTGTGCATAAAGATGCTCATCTAAGCTACAAGAGATACAAAGTTTAGAAAACTTTGTTTCATTGGCCATCTAAGGTACACAAGTACCAAAGTACACAAAACACACGCTGTTTTTGTATTTTTCATTTTTTTTATTATTTTTATATCAAAAACAAAATAAACAAAATTGAAAGTAAACACACAAAAACATGTTAACTAAGCAAAACAATGCATAAAACTAGACTGACTCAATAAAAATGCAAAACACACATGCAATGCAACAAATAAGAAGAACAAGAAGGGAAAAGAAAGTGATGAAATCACTTTGAGTCCTTTTTCTTCCACACCTTGGAAGAGCCTTTCCTTTGATTAAAACTTTGAACCGGCGGTGAGGGGGAAGAATTAAAACCGTTCAAGTTCGAAAGGAACATGATGGCTTTCAGAAGATCTCCAAGAGGAGCAAGAGAAGATTGAAGCTGATTTTGGCTTCCAGATGCTGTCATACTGTTGCTCTGTTGGGTGGCTAGCCACTTGTAGCAATTGGGTCGAGTATGACCAGCAGCTCCACAATGATAACAGAGATGCTGCTGCTTCTTTTGTTTAGGCTTTTGAGAGTTAGCCTTCTTAGTCCTTGGGTTCTTAACATCTTTCTTATCTAACTTAGGGGGTGCTCCTAAGATTGATTTACCCTTGTCTATGTTCTCACTAGCTAATTCAGTTTTAACATCAATGTTCTCAATTTTAACATTATTAGCAGGAGGAACAAAAACAGTAGAACTAGTAGAAGCAGAGTTAGAGATAGAAAGACCATACCCTAAACCTGTTCGATCTGAAGCAGATTTCTGGTTGCTGAGCATCTCATCAAGTTTTGCACTTGAAGTCCTCTCTAGTTGAGCTCTGACTTGAAATAGCTCTGCTTCAAGCTTCTTGGCCTTCTCAGTCAGGAAGTTGTTTTCAAATCTCAGTGCACCAATAGTTTGATTCGCTTTATCAAACTTTGTGGACAATTCTTCTCTATCGAGTTCCACATCACTGAGCTTCTTGGTGGCCAGCCTGTATAACTTCTCATGTTTTTCAGAGAGCTTGTAAAGCTTCTCATAGGCTGAATGGATATCATCTTTGTCATCCATCTTCTCACATTCAGTGTCCACCAATTCTTCTTCTTCTTCTTCCTCAACAATCCCTTCAGTAGAATTGACTGAGGCAGTGAAGGCATTTAGGATTCCGTCATCCTCATTGTTGGAATCATCTTTAGGCTCAGTGTCACTAAGGGTTGCAGCAAGAGCCTTGCTCTTTCCAATGCTCTTCAGATATGTAGGACACTCATTCTTCATGTGTCCAAATCCATGACACCCAAAACACTTTGGTCCTGCCGGAACAGTGTACTGACCGCCATCCTTGGCATCCTTCCTTCCTTTGTCTTGGCTCTTGAATTGTGAAGAACTGGATTGCCTTCGATCCTTGTCGAAGCTCCTCCCATTGGCATTCTTTATAAACTTCTTGAACTGCCTTGTAATGTAGGACTTCATCTTGGAATCTTCATCATCGGAAGACTCTTCTGTATCACTGCTCTTAGCCTTCAGGGCCATGCTCTTGCCCTTGCTTGACTTGCCTATTCTTGATAATCCTAGCTCGTAGGTCTGCAAGTTCCCAACCAACTCAGTCAAAGGAATTTTATCAATGTCCTTTGATTCTTCAATTGCCGTAATCTTGGTATGAAATCTCTCAGGTAGAGATCTGAGCACCTTCCTTACAACCTTGGGTTCAGGGATGGTTTCCCCAAGATTGAAGGCTGAGTTCACTATGTCTTTAAGCTTGGCATAGAACTCATCGAACGACTCATCCTCCTCCATCTTTATTTCTTCAAAGCTAGTAGTGAGCCTCTGTAGTTTTGAATCTTTGACAGCCTTTGTTCCTTCATAGGTTGTCTGGAGGATGGTCCATGCCTCCTTAGCAGTTTCTGTTGAGGATATCTTCTTGAATTCCTCATTTGTGACCGCGCTAAATAGGGCATTTAACGCTCTGCTGTTGAAGTTCGCCGCCTTGATCTTGGCTTCATCCCAATCAGCCGGCGCTTCTGTTGGCTTGGTCCAGCCAATCTCAACTGCTTGCCACACCTTTTCATCTAAGGACTGCAAAAAAACTCTCATGCGTACTTTCCAGTAGGCATAGTTAGTCCCATCAAATAAAGGAGGTATAATTAGAGATTGTCCTCTATCCATGACAAACAAGGGTCAATGGATCAAACACAGCAAAGATTAAACCTAATCAGAGTGTGCCCGCTCTGATACCACTTGATAGGCCACAAACTGAATGACCCCTTGTGATTTAAACTAATTAATTAATTTAGTTGAGTTATTAATTAATCAATTTAACATGCAAATACGTGGCAGCACAAACAAATCACCGAATAACTAAATATGCAGCGGAAAATAAAAGACACGGTGATTTGTTCACGAATGGGGAAAACCCTAACGGCAAAAACCCCACCGAGTGATTTTCAGGTCACCACTCCCGAAACTCCACTATTATCAAATCAAGCGGTTACAAATAAGGAATCCCAAGTACCTTACCAACCTACAGTTGAACCCTTACCCCAATATCCAATTGGACTTGATCTGTAGCGACAGTTCCCCCTTTTGATGCATGGCTCCCAAGTACGTGACTAACCAGATGCGCGGATCCCAGTACGCGACTTCAAACACCAACTTTAGGAAGAGAGGTTGGCTGCAAAATTCTTCAGATCATCCTATGCAATGAAGATCAGGAAGATGCTTGGTCACAAAACCCTACGGTGCACAATACACAGCAACTTCTTGAAGAAGATGACCTAGGTTAAGAACTTCGTCTTAGATCACAATTTGCTTGAACAAGGATTGCTCAATGCTTATGCAACTTGTGTCTATGTTGACGGCTCTTAAAACACTCCTTAAATATGTTTAGGGTTAGAAGAAAAGAAGGCCCAAAAACACATTCACGGATCCCAAGAAAATCAGATTGGAATTCTGACTTTTTAATTCTCGACAGATAGCAGGTGTCGAGGTAGGTGTCAAGCAGGTGTCGAGTTTTAAAAATTCTGCACTTCAACTTGCTTTTTCTTGGACAGACTTGATGACTTCAACACTTGATCTTGAAACATTGTTTCTTAAAGTATTAAAAACACCTAGAACTACCCAATTACAAGTAGAGTGCGTTTTGTCAAAGGATTAGCCAATTTACATAAAATATGACATATGTTCTTAAGCTGTGAACACATATGTCCTAACAAAAGTTATAATGACTTTGATACCATGTTAGAAATACTGAATGAATAGTATTGTATTTCACCTGTAATAAAATATACAAGAGTGCCTTTATGTAGGAGGCAGAATGTGTAGTACAAGTAAATAAGGTGGGCCTAAAGCCCACAACCTATTACACGTTAACATTAGGGAAGGATTTCATGCTGTGGCTATTCCTTACTAGCTGCATTGAAGGGGTGAAAGTTCTTAATAAATTGACTAGATGGTGTTGGATCCTTACCCTGATGCTAATATCTGGAACTTAAAATGCTATTTACAACATTGATAAGCAGGTTTTGACTGATGTTGAGCCATTAGTAAAAGAAGGCAACTAAGTGTTAAATTCTAAAATGAACATCAACTAGACGAGCAGATATATGAAATTATTCGATGGTGTCGCATTCTGCTTTTCAACATATGTCATTTGTTATTTTTTTGGTTTCAGCAGTTTTTGTTGATCTGTGACTTGTGCACCAAAAAAAAAAAAAAAAAAAAAGGAAAATACTTTCAAAGAAAAAGGTCATGACCGAATCAAAAGCATGGAATCATTTTGATAATTTCATGATATGAATGCCACCACTGCTACAATCAAAAGAGTTCTAATGACAACAAAGAAGAAAGCACATGTGGCATTTACAACTTTTCTGCCTCAACTATTATCGTATGGTGCTTATAAATTTGAGGCAACTATAAAAAGAACAATGACTAGAAGAAAGAAGACCATGAAATATGTTTTTCACTTCACATCCTTATACTACGTACTACTATCTCTTGAGAAATATGTTTTTCTTTAATTGTGACCATATCATAATATTATCTGTACACATAATTGTTATTATCGTACGATAAGCAATATGTATCATATCGTAACCAAAAAGTTATGTATCATAAGTGAGAATCGATAATGTTCATGAATTGTACAATACATAGGTATGTATTATATGAATGGTAATAATCATATGTATCGTATAATACATAAGTATACTAGTTTCGTAGAGTCCATATTTTTAGGTTGGCAAACTATGATAAAATGTAATCAATTTATAGTGTTTTTGATGAGTATTGAGTGTGTTAAAGGTGTATTTTAATGTCCAAGATAAAGAGCTAAGTTCAACTCAAGAAAGACTCAAGTTCAGTGCAAGAAAAACAAAGTTTCTGCAATATCGATTGCAAGCTCAGATTGAGATGAGTTCGATTCTAGCTCGACACTTAGTTTGGCCGAACGAGATTGCATGTATCAACAAAAATAAAAAATGACATCATACGCCATCCCTAAAAAGGCTTTTCAGAGAGAGAAATCACTGTTTGAGCAGCTAGGGTTTGTATAACCAAGTTTCTCTCAATTTCATTATACTGGAGAGATTCAAATTAGATTTGATTTGGGATAATAATAAAAAAATTGAGTATGTAATAATAATATTTTAATCAAATGTAGTATAAAATATATAATCTAATATAGGGCGTTTTGAAAAATGAGTATGTAAAATAAAAAAAGTAGGTTCTTATGCTAAAATAGACATGAATTTTTGTACGAGCTAATAAGAATGCTCTAATGTAGTAAGAAACAATGATGTTTTGTGTATTTGTTAATAGATAATTGCATTGTAATGTATTATGAAAAAATAATTTTATGTCTTTTGTTTTTGTTGATAGTTTGTTAGTACTAAATAAATGCTTATTTTTGAAATTTGATGATTTTTTTTCTTATAATCCGGCCCTTATTAGCTTAAAATCCTGGCTCTGTCCTTGACTACAACCAATGCATATAATATCTTAAATCACAATGGCCTAGAGACAACTACTCTTATCTAAGTTGTATTGTATTAAATTTCTATACTCATGGAGAAGAAATTGAATTTTGTACTTTTAGAGGTTGTAAACCAACTATACTTAGTGTCTGTATGTCATCAGCTTATAAGCTTAGCTTTTAACTTTTAGTTTTTATGTACAGCTTTTAAAAATTTTTTTTTTCCGTATTTTCTCACTTTTTCAAAATTTTTCAAGATACAAGTATATTTTAGTATATATTTAGAAAAAATTTTTCAACAAAAAGCTACTCAATCTCTTTAATTACTAGGATCTATTATGATCTTAATTAAGATACCAGTACACCTATGTACGTCTGTAAACTTTTCTAAAAAAAAATGTACCTGTTTAAACTATTTAGAAAATTTGGGCCAAGCCCAGCCCAAACCGGGAGTAGTATTTCTACCCACAACTTCCAGTAACTATATTTATGTCAAAATCTATAAATATGGGAGGAGTGTGTGTGGGTGCGTAAATTGGAGAAATATAACAAAAAACATTCATTGATCTCTTTACTTTCCATTCTCGATCTGTAGAAGTATTTTAGGCTTCGGATTCATGTATCTTAATTACTACTATATTAGCAATTAGCAAGCATCACCACGTAGCATAATTGAAAATGTTGATAATGATGTGAACTAATCGGTTTCTCTCTAAAGGTTAGTGCTCGTTTTATAACCTCTTTAACATGGGGGATTCACATGCATAACTGATATGTTAGGTTCTTTTTAACGTTAGCAGGATTTCCATTTGCACTTGGTGCTGATTTTTCTTTAGGTCAACGTACTCCTCGCTTAAAAAGGTGGAAATGATGGCAGAGAACATTCTTCCTTAATATTTAAAGAACAGTAAAGTAGTTGTTATTAGGCAGAAGACATGAACATCTTGGCCTGTAAAATTAATCTGGAAACACATGGAGTAAACAATTCTCACAGAACACTCTTAGTGTGTTTGCCCTAATGGATGCTGAAGGCAGTGGTATTTATTCCAGTTTATAGAGGGAAAAGATAAAAATTCAAAAGAATGAAAACCCATCTCATGCATTTCCAATTACACCCTTTCATTTGTGTTTTTTTAACAAATATACAATTCCCCTCTTTATTGTTGTGTCTGGTGAGTTTATATTTGATTAAAACTCCAAACAAGCATGGGCACCCTATGTGGATTTTTTTTAGAATATTAAGTATTTTAACACACACACGTGTTGAAAGAGAGAATGTCTTAAAAAAACTAACACTATGTAGAAAGTATATTGTACTTCCAAGTGAAACTATTTATTTCACAAGGATACGAAGAAAAGTCCTCTCTCATTCTTAATATTTCACTTTATGCTCCATCAAATATGATGTGTTTGGATTATTATTATTTTTTTAATTTTAAAAATTTATTTGAGAAACATTATGTACTGCAGATTGATATTAATGAAGTATAAAATAAAGGGAAAAGTTTAAGGATACTTTAAGAGTATTGGTTTAGAAAATTTTTATTAGAAAAGAAAAAAAATAAAACAATTAATTATTTTGACGGCTTTAAGGGCATCCGTTAACATGACCCTAATTAAAATAAATTACTCAAAATTAGTCTAAAGTTTTATTATTATTATTATTATTTATTATGAGGATACAAATGCATACACCATTACAATCACCCTCTTTTATTCATTGGGAACCAAAACTCCTTTAACAATACTATGTGCTTTGTTCCTTGGTTTGTAAAACATTATGGACAGATTACGACTCCAAGGCCAAGGATGCAACATTGTAAAGCTATTTCTCATCTCTAGATTTCTACTGGGGTGGGGTTGTACAGAATGTGGGCATGCGGTGTTAAATTAAGGGAGTCAAGAGTTAGGTCATTTGCTTTCCTATAAAGGTCATAGAATTTGTCATTTTTAAAGCGGAATTTCGTTTCTCTTTTTTTAGCTTTTGTTTTCTTAGCAACCATTGAAGTCTTATTTATTTATTGATGAAAACTTTGGGAGTCTTATTAATAATTAGCAGCCCCCACTTTATTTTATTATTTTCATCCTCAAATGCGGTTGTCTAATTAAGAAGTGGGAGAAAGTAGTGAATGAATAATTTAAAAATTAAGGAACTTAGAAAGAGAAGGTTTCTTTCCACTAAGTAAAGCCCAAGATGGTGCATGATCCAAACTCCAAAGACTCCAAAGACCACGCTGGTCTACCATTGTCTTTTGCATTGAGGTGGGCTATGACCCTATGAGACTACTCAATTAATTAGGATAATTAGTCCATGTTCTCCACTGCAAAAATGAGACACGATCATAAATAATTGCTCAGAGACTATTCAATTAGTCCAGGTTTGAAGTTGAATATTCTTTTCTTCTAATTTTTCTATTATATTATTTACCTTTGTAAGATTCAATGAAATGTAAGTTTAAAATGTTGATGCACTTCCACCGGAATGCATTAAAGTCTAGTTGGTTGGCTCCAATAAGTTTGTGCATTTATTTAGAATTTTTCATCCCAAAACCCCAAGTGTCATTTTTATATGTCTAAAAGTAAAATATTAGAAGTGTTATGCAAGGATCCACTAATGTATTAAGTTTAAATGGTGAATCAAATGATGAAACCATAAGGACTCTTTAAGGTGACTACACAAATGGGCCGATGAGCTTGATTTTTTAACGGTCAGCTTTGCATGTATTTGCTATTAGCAAGTAAGGCTATGGAATACCCATGAATGATTGCTCCTTGCAGAGATAGTAAAAGGTTTTATGCAGGGGGTGTGTATTCAACTCGAGAATTTGATTCAACCTGATGTCTTTAGATTCATTTTGTTAGTTTTTAGACCCCTGTGCAAACCCTATGTTAAATATACATCAAACATATCATACAACAGAAAAGTAAATAAGATACTAATATGATGATCCAGGAAAATCAATGAAACAAACCAGTTTCAAGGTAAAAAACTTGGGGGGACCAATCCCAAGAAGAACAATCCACTATCAAATAAAAGTTTACAGTCAAGAATATTTAATTCGTAGTAAACTTAACTATGGTTACTAAACCTAGCTTTGAAACCCTTAGACTTCTTTGATGTGGATCTATTCCAACATGAACCTCTAGTTTTTTTTTTTTTTTTGATAATTACATGAAAAGTTCATTAAACTGAAAACAGAATTACAACTGAGAGAGCAAACAAACAACTAGGGGTAAGACAGCAAACAAACTACACCCCACACTCCCCAATGAACTCAAGAGCCCAGCATTTGACTTGTGTTTGCATATTAAAGTTTTGACTTTTCTTTCCTTGGGCTCCAGCAACCCTTTTTAAAAGCCCTCTCTGCGGGCATAAAGGGGAATAGGTGAGCTCATTAAAGGGAGAGGAGGGATTATTTGTGGGGACCGGGCTGGGTGAACATTGGGCCTCAGATGCAAACAAAGGAGAGCCCAAAACCGGGGCCTTTACAATTACAATCTTACCCTTCACAGAAGATCCTTGGGAATCACGGGAGTGCGCAGCTGAGGAGGGCTCTGGGCTCAAGGTGTTGTTGGAGCTTGTGAGATTTGACAGAGCTGTTGAGTGCTTCAGCTCCGGACCCAGCCACACCTGACCAGCACCCACCGGAACCTGAACACTAGTGACTGCCGTCGATCCTTCCTCCTCCGACCCGCCACAGCAAACCACCCAATGATTCTCAAAACTCTCCATGAAATCCTTGCTATTTCTGATCCAGCCCCCAAAATACCTGAGGCAAACGGTCTCACCAAGACCCAGAAAACCACAAATAAAAAAAAAGAGTAGAAGCCGCTCCAATTGAAACCCAGACTTGAACCAAACCTGAAAAGCCATTATTCCCATATCTACAAGCGTTTGATCAGAACCCAACAACCAAGCAGTTCTAAGAGAGAACTTGAAGGCTCGCGCGCACACCCCGTGAAGGCCGATCGCGTGGTTGGGAAGGAGAAAACTTCAAACCCTTCTGTAAAGAGATGCAGAAGCCGAAAACCCCCAGAGAAAGTTTGATCCCAGATGCTTAAAGAGATGAATCAAACCTTAAAAGCTACTGAGATTAAAGAAACTGTATAGACAGAGGGAGAGAAGACTTGTACCAGGCAAGAGGGAAGCTCCTACTGAGGGAGAGAGAGAAAACTTTCTCTCTCCTACAAGCCGTAGGAGAGAGAAAGCCAATTTTATTTACATGAACCTCTAGTTCACACTTTACTCTTCAGTATGCTTGATATCTGAAGCTTGGGTTGCAACTTTGTTCCACTAGTACTTATGGAATAAGACTGATCTCTGGAAGATTCTTGAAGAGTAGAAGACACAAAACCTCTCAGATATCAAAAGAGTAGCTTTCCAAATGTACTTAAGGGTTTTCCTTATATACCAAGTAAATTTGGACTGAAACCCTAAACGTTTGATGGGCTAATGGACTTAATTTAAAATATGCAAAATTGCAGTTCGATTGGTCGAAGCTTTCTCTATATCGATCGAGCTAGCCTAATTTTCAATTCCTAAACTTGCTGCTTGTGTGTTCTTGAATTCTAACTTCTAGCACTTTGAGCAATGTTTAATATGATTCATAGATTTTAAGATCTATACATAGACAAGTTTATGTATACGGCTTGCCAGCAAACAAATCATTTAGAATCTAAATATTTAGACCTAACACATTTTTCATGAGTTGATAGGTTGAGTTGGGTTCTAAATTTTTTTTGAAGTTTGGATTTGGATGAGTTCAGTTTTTTTTTTTTTTTTTTTTTTTTTTTTTTTTTTTTTTTTTTTTTTTTTTTTTTCAATCTGAATTACCTAATCCAACCTAGATTATTAATAGTTTAACAAATATATGCACTTTATATCTGTTGCTTTGATTAATTTTGGATTCTAAGACTTAGATTAAAATCATTAGTTTGATTTATTTTGGCTTTGTAAGAGTTAATTTAGATAAAATATGAATATTAGGCCCAACCATGTTTATTGTAATCATATATTATAATGGATTGAATTAGTTGCGTGAAAACCCTATGTTTAGAAGGCTTGACAAAATGGTCCCAACCCTACATGTTGGGTTGAGTTGGAGATTTCTAAAACCAAGGAGGTTGGATTGGGTTGATAAATACTTTAAAATTCAACCTATAATAATGTATTAGTGATTACATGGCCTGCTTGGAGCTAGTACAACTTGCTTACCTGGGTGGCATTAGGATGATATTGACATAAACCTCTTTGAGATTTAAGTCAATTAATGCTCCCAGTAATTTTCTATATAGTAAGTGTGCGTTTGGGAAGCGCGTTTTGCGCTTCCCAGACGCGTTTTGCGTTTTGCAAATTTTTTTTTTTTTTTTTTTTTTTTTTTTTTTACTTTTCAGCTTTCCCTGACCATTTTTCACTGTTCATCACAGTAGCGGCTACTGTTCATTGAACAGTAGCCGCAAACCTTGACTTTTCAACCCAAAATTACTGTTCACGGACCCACAATTTTCACTTTTCAGCAATTTTTTTTTATTAAAAATGGGTCCCACGGTACTATTTACACATTTAAAAATTATTTTGCTACAGTGTTTCAGTTTTCAGTTTTCAGTTTTCAGCTCTATCCAAACGGACCCTAAGTAGACTTGATGCACGGGTTTGATTAGGTTCATGTTAGTTAGTCATTTCTTAGTTTTTCTTGATAAAGTGTCATGAATAGGCACTATTATACAAACCTTGTAAATGATGCAGGATGCGGAAGCGTCAAGAAGCAAAACATGTCTAGTTTTAGAAAACAAGAAACAAAACATGTTTGCTTCTGAAAATAACCTTAAAACCATGAGGGTTCCTTGAATCTATAAGGAGAAAGGGTTCTGGAATTCACTAGAGAAACAATAAACAAAAGTCTGAATTTTTATTAATATCAATAATTTGAAAAACAAATACAAACTTGGAGGCTTATTTAAGGACTCCATAAAACTTGACAGATAAGAAAATATATTCTAAAATAAGCCCTAATTAATACCTAACCATAATAGGAACTGTAGGGACTTGGTTTGAGCACTATTCTTTGGGAACGAGTGGACTTAAGCCCAGTTGGCCCAATACAATAAATTTGTAGATAGCGGGTCAAAGAACTAGGCCCTAGCGAGGGTTGTACGATTAAGCATGGTAATGCATGGCTCGATTGACAAGAATATAAACTGAAAGTATGAAATTAGGCTCCTCGGCCACTTTCTCTGATAGTATCTTTCTTATATCTTCTTTGATACTGGGTTACAAAGATTGCACAAGTACTATGATCCTTCTATTCTCCTAAAACCGCCGTCCTCCTTTCTGGAGGACTTGTTACATTTTATACCCCCTTCTGGTTAATCTCTGCCCTCCATTTGTTGATCATGCAGGTCATCATTCGAGTGCCTGTCCCATCAGCCACCTTCCTATCCTTTCTGTGAGTTGTAGCAACTGAGGCGACATTGTTCAGGGGTCACTTCTCCATTTAATGCGTCCAGAACGTTAGTTGTGGGCATTTAATGTGGAGGTGACAGTTCCTCCTGGGATTGCTCCTCCACCATGCCCCTATGGCTAACCCGTTGTACTTGCCTCTGTCTTGGATTGCTCTGGAAGGTTACTTCTGAAGGCACTTTGCTCTTCCTTTCAATGATCTGTGTGGGCCGAGGAAATGGTCGTCCCCGGCAGTATTCCTGGAGAATGGAGCTTTCTTGACTCGTCCTCGGACACATCTTTCTCCTCGGCATGGGCCTTGGGTTTAGCATAGAGTGGGCTGGGGTTGCCAAATTCTTTGGCCCCACAATAGCCCCTCAAAATCCTGCTGTCAAGCTCCTCGGACGGAGATGAGGATTTTGACATCCTTGGGCCTCTGCCGCGGCTTGTTAAGTCTTGTCCTTTATAAGTATCAGTGCCCTTTCGCCTGTCCAAGGCACGTTTCTGATGCCTTGGTATGCGAAGCGCACTCGCATTAAATTCGGGCGGCCCTGTGCTCCTCACGTTCAATGGTGTGATGATAATCTAACGGTGGTGATCTTCTTGATTATATGGGCGGGAAAACTTTGCACGGTTGTTACTATTTTTTATTGGGGGTATAAATACTCATTTGAATTGATCCGCCCATTTACTTTCGCCTTCAAGAGATCTTGTGCACATACTTCGAATTTGGTCACGTCTTCAACTGAACTTGCAACTTCCTTCAGTACAAAAAGCTTGCTCGAGGATCTTTTTCTCATTTCTGTAAGTCTTCTTCTCTCTCTTCAAGTTGCGTCCTCCCCTCTTTTAGATCTCTTTCTTCGTGTCTCTTAGTTGTCTCTAGGAATGGGTAGGCTCAAGAAATTGGTCGAATATGAAGAAGCGATGGAGAAATTCATTGCTGATTATAGGATACCCAGCATCGTAGGCCTAAGGTATTGTGAAGAGGGGGAGTGGAGGTTTAGGTGGGAAGAGGGAGAGGTGGTGATTCCCATAATCGCCTTCTTAGAGGGTGGTATGCAGATCCCCATGGTTCAGGTGATGACGAATTACCTTAGGCATTTTCGGCTCGCCCCCACCCAATGCAGCGTCAATATGTTTAGGATCTTGGGCTGTGTGGATGCCCTAAATGAGAAGATGGGGCTGAGGCTAACCCATCATGTCGTGAATTGGTGCTACAACCTCCAGCTCTTGAAGGGAAAGTCTTACTACATGAAGACGAGGGAGGATAGGGTACGGCTTATCC
This sequence comes from Quercus glauca, assembly GCA_023736055.1. Classification (NCBI taxonomy): domain Eukaryota; kingdom Viridiplantae; phylum Streptophyta; class Magnoliopsida; order Fagales; family Fagaceae; genus Quercus; species Quercus glauca. Next base: position 47,499,274 of record CM043324.1, read on the forward strand.
AGTGCCTCCCCTCGTCCAGCAAGGGGCTAGATAAGGACTTTCTCATCGTGTCTAGGGAGTGGCATGATGGCCTTCATTGTCCCACGGTGGAGGGCATACCAGGTGAGGCACTCGGAGTAGGAGAGGGTGTTACTTTTTGAATTTTCGTTGCCTGCTTTATTTGGTCGCTAATAATAGTATGTTTTCGCCTCTGCAGATTTGCACGCTTTCGAGTGTCATTTTGGCTTGGTTAACAAGGAGGACTTAGAGAAGGTGCTAAAGGCGGAGATCTTCGTGAACGAGGCCGACAACCAAGTTCGGGCTGCTTACAAGATCCTGAGGTACGACCCTATTCAGAAGTCGTTCGTTGTGCCAAGGTGTGTGATCAAGGCCAAGGATCTTCGGCTCTGGAGAATTTTTGTGGTCGAGGACGGTTTCTTGATCCCGGAGGGGTCCTCTACTTTGGTGGGTACTCCGTTGGTAGGTTCCTCTACATCCCGCCGAGCTGCGGAGGCTGAGGGGGGAGGTGAACAAACAGAGGAGGGAGGTGCCGGTTCGGGTCTTGCCGAGGACGACTTCGGCGTGTTCGAAAAAGTTTGCCTGTCTGAGGATCCCTCTGGTGACTTGGGTGACCAGAGCCTGACCGAAGCAGACTTCCTGTCAGCGGGGGGTTCTTCTCGGGCCAAGATGGGCTTCAAGAGGAAAACCCAGTCCAACTTGCTTGATCTGCTTGAAGGCCAGCCGGGGAAGCCTCAGCCTAAGCTTCTTCCTCCTCTACCCAAGTCTCAGCCTGCCCAGATCAGGTCAACCTCCACTCAGCCCAAGCTTCCTCTTCCTCCATTTAGGCCGAGTCCGCCATCTAGGCCCGAGCCCTCTGATCCTAAGCAGAGGAAGGACAAGGGTAAAAGGCCAATGGGAGGGGAGAAGCCCCATTCCCCCCAGGAGGAGGGCGATACTCGGCGACCCCTCAAGCAATTGAAAATAGGGTCTTAGGGTCAAGACAAGCAGGTCGTTGCCCGCCCCGAGGCTAATGCCTGGCTCTTAGCCTCAATGCTCCACGGGGGGCCCCTGAGGGACGATGCCTCTCTCAGGGACTTCCAAAGGGGCGAAGGCACACTTGTAACCGCTGCGCTGGAGAGGTCCCTGCTACTCCCTGCGGACATGGCTGAGTTGGAGGCTTTGAAGAGTAAGGAGGTCTTCTTTAGCCTTAAGCGATATTTGGGAATGGTAAGACTCTCAGCACTTATGATTCTTCTGACTTCAATTTTCTTTTTTTTTTTGTTTCCTTCTTACTTGTGCCTCGTCCGTCCTATGGAAGGAGGAGAGTGTATATATTATCCCCTTGCCATTTGCGAGGTTATTCCTCCCAGCTCTGAGGCCGAGGCGACTGCTGAGGAGACTGATGCTGCGCATGGTGAAGGAGCCGAAGAGGTCGCGGTTATTACAAAGGTGGTTACTATAGCCTCTGACAATCCTGCCGTGGGAACGGGTCCTCTCGGGGTGACTGAAACATCCAAAGGTCCTAATGAAGAAACACTCTAGGAGACAGCAAACCTTTCGGCCAATGTCCAAGCCTCTCTTGCCGAGGAGACATCGCCCTCCGCGGCGCCCCTGTAGGTTGTTCCTCCAGGTCAGAGCTCAGAGGACCCTAAGGCCTCCACAAATCCGCCACTCACAGGGGGGAAGAAGATTAAGCTGAAGAAGTAGGCCCCTTGGCGCCTTTGTTTTATCTCCCTTCTATTTTTTGGAACAATGTAATGGCACTTTTGCCTCGTTTCTTCTTTTTCTTTTTAGATGTTTCGATATGATTCTTGTTGTGTACTTTCTATGAACTTAATGTAGCGCGTGTTTTGTTTTCTCCTGCTTGTCGAATACTTATGGAATTTGTTGAAGTAATTAGTTTCCCAAAAGGCTTGAGTCCGAGGACCACGCAAGACCTTGGTTCTGTCTAACACTTAATATTTTTGAAGTAACTAGTTTCCCCATAGGTTTGAGTCCGAGGACCATGCAAGACCTTGGTTTTGTCCAGCACTTATAAGCCTTATCGAAGTAATTAGTTTCCCCATAGGCTTGAGTCTGAGGACCATGCAAGACCTTGGTTTTGTCTAACACTTATCATTTTGAAGTAATTAGTTTTCCCATAGGTTTGGGTCTGAGGACCATGCAAGACCTTGGTTCCGTCCAGCACTTATAGGACTTATCAAAGTAATTAGTTTCCCCATAGGCTTGAGTCTGAAGACCATGCAAGGTCTTGATTTTTTCTAACACTTATCATTTTGAAGTAATTAGTTTCCCCATAGGTTTGGGTCCGAGGACCATGCAAGATCTTGGTTCTGTCTAGCACTTATAGAATTTATCGAAGTAGTTAGTTTCCCCATAGGCTTGAGTCCGAGGACCATGCAAGACCTTGGTTCTGTCTAACACTTATCATTTCGAAGTAACTAGTTTCCCCATAGGTTTAGGTCCAAGAACCATGCAAGACCTTGGTTCTGTCTAGCACTTATAAAATTTATCGAAGTAGTTAGTTTCCCCATAGGCTTGAGTCTGAGGACCATGCAAGACCTTGGTTCTGTCTAACATTTATCATTTTGAAGTAACTCGTTTTCCCATAGGTTTGGGTCCGAGGACCATGAAAGACCTTGGTTCTGTCTAGCACTTATAGAATTTATCGAAGTAGTTAGTTTCCTCATAGGCTTGAGTCCAAGGACCATGCAAGATTTTGGTTCTGTCTAACACTTATCATTTTGAAGTAACTAGTTTCCCCATAGGTTTGGGTCCGAGGACCATGCAAGACCTTGGTTTTGTCTAGCACTTATAGAATTTATCGAAGTAGTTAGTTTCCCCATAGGCTTGAGTCTGAGGACCATGCAAGACCTTGGTTCTATCTAACACTTATCATTTTGAAGTAACTAGATGGTTACCAGGGTAAGAGGCATGCAATTACGACAGACTTTAGAATATTAATTGACAAAGATGCTTTTATTAATAGTAATACATTTGCAGGTTATTTACATTCCATGGACGAGGTACGGGTTTTTCATCTAAATCTTCTAAATAGTATGCACCTATTCCCGCTACTGAGGTGATTCGGTATGGTCCCTTCTAGTTGGGTCCTAGCTTCCCATAGGATGTGTTCTTGGTAGTGCCCACAACTTTCCTTAACACCAAGTCCCCTGGTGCTAGTGGTCTTAACTTCACATTGGCATCATATCCCTGCTTGAGCTTTTGGTGGTAGTAGGCCAATTGGATCATCGCCTTCTCCCTTTCGTTCATCGATTAGATCTAGGCTCTCCCCCAGCAGCTCATTATTACTGTCCGGGGAGAAAGAGCTCGTCCTTAGTGTTGGGAAGTTTGCTTCTAGAGGGATAACGGCCTCAGCCCCATAGGTCATGGCAAAAGGTGTCTCACCCGTCGACCGCCGTGGTGTAGTCCGATAGGTTCATAGGACTTGCGATAGCTCCTCTACCCATCTTCCCTTTGCGTCATCCAGCGTCTTCTTGAGTCCATTGACTATGACCTTGTTGACAGCCTCGGCCTGCCCATTTCCTTGAGGATAAGCCAGAGTTGAGTACCGGTTCATAATCCCCAACTCACAACAGTATCTTCTGAAGGCCTTGCTATCAAATTGAAGTCCGTTATCTGAAATGAGGGTATGGGGGATCCCGAATCGCGTGACAATGTTCCTCTAGATGAACTTCTTAGCATCCACATCTTTGATGTTGGCCAAGGGCTTAGCTTCGACCCACTTGGTGAAATAATCTGTGCTGACCAACAGATACCTTTTGTTCCCCAGTGCCTTGGGGAAAGGTTTTACAATATCCAGGCCCCACTAGGCAAATGGCCATGGGCTAGACAAAGGATTTAGGATGCCTCCCGGCTGATGAACGTTTGGGGCAAACCTTTGGCATTGGTCAAACTTCTTTACATACTCCAGAGCTTCCTTTTGCATCTTCGACCACCAATATCCTTGGGTAAGGGCTCGGTGCGACAGGGACCTTCCTCCTGTATGACTCTCACAGATCCTTTCATGCAACTCTTCGAGTAGTAGTTCCAACGCCTCGGGATGAATACATAGTAAGTAGGGTTCAGAATATGAGCGCTTATACAGTTTGTGGTCCTCGGACAACCAGAACCGAAGAGCGTTTCTCTGTATTTTGTTAGCCTCTAACTTCTCCTTAGGTAAGATATCATTTGTGAGGAATCCCATTATAGGGTCCATCTAGCTGGGGCTCACTCTAGCCTGGTGGACATGGGTCGTGCCTTTTGTCACATCACTTGCCCTCTCTAGATGCTCAACAAGGATAATCCGAGGCAGGTCCCCTGCCAAGGATGTGGCAAGTGTGACCAATGAATTTGCATGGGTGTTTCCACTTCTGGGGACATGTGACAAGCTGAAAAGGTCGAAGTCTGACTACAGGCGCTTGACTTGGCTTAAGTACTCTTGCATCCTTGCGTCTCTGGCTTCCAGTTCTCCGTTTACCTGGCCCACTACCAACCTCGAATCCGAGAACACATCTACTGCTTTTCCACCCATTTTTTGCACCATGACCATTCCTTGCAATAAGGCTTTATACTCAGTTTCATTATTTGTGGCAGGGAACCCAAGTTTCAGGGACTTCTCCACAATAGACTTCTCAGGGGACACTAGGATTAGCCCCACCCCAGACCCCCTTTGGTTCACGGCTCCATCAATGTACACTTTCCAACGTGGTGGCCTTGGAACAGAGATTGCCCCAATTGATTTTCCCTCCATGTCTTCCTTCTCGGCCACTGCTTCTAGCAGTGGTTCAACAAACTCGGCCATTAAGTCAGCCAGGACCTGGCACTTTATAGAGGTCCGTGGCATGTACTTAATGTCAAAAGCCCCTAGAATCGTGTTCCACTTGGCCCCTAGCATGGACTACAGCCAGTATGGCTTTCTCCAAGGGCAAGTACTTGATCTCTGCTTCGTGCAGTGACTTGCTCACGTAATAGACTAGCTTTTGAATGCCACCGCTATCCCGTATCAGCATCAAGCTCACTGCATGAGGGGCTCTGGCGATGTAGGCATACAGGACTTCGTCGGTTTCAGGATTAGACATGATCGCTGGCCGGGAGAGGTATTCCTTGAGTTGCTGGAAGGCCAGGGCACAATCCTCGGACCACTCGAATCCCTTCCACTTGTTAATCAGGAGGTAGAAAGGCCTGCATCTATCAGTCAACCTGAAAATGAACCGTTTAGGGCCATGATCATTCTAGTGAGTTTTTGAATCTCCTTAGGATTTTGTGGGGGCTTCAGGTTATTGATAGCTTTGATTTGATCAAGATTGACCTCAATGCCCCTGTGCGTGATGATGTAGCCTAGAAACTTGCCTGACCCTATGCTGAACGAGCATTTGGAAGCATTCAGGCGCAGCTTGTGCTTTCTTAGGATGTCAAAGATACAGCTGAGGTCTCTTAGGTGCTCGGACACCACTTTACTTTTTACCACCATATCATCAACATAAATTTCAATGGTTTTGCCCAGCAGTGGCTCGAACATTCTCGTCATCATCCTCTGATAGGTGGACCCAGCGTTTTTCAAGTCAAAGGGCATTACCTTGTAGTGGTAATTCCCAACGGGTGTCACGAAGGTGGTCTTCTCTTGATCGTCCAGGGCTAGTGGTATCTGATGATAGCGCTGGAAGGCATCTAAGAAACTCATCCGAGGATGTCCTGCTGTGGCATCCACCAGTTGGTTTATCCGAGGCATGGGGAACGGGTCCTTTAGGTATGCCTTGTTTAGGTCTTTGAAGTCTACACAAACCCTCCATTTTCCACTTTTCTTCTTGACCACCACAGTGTTGGCCAACCACTTAGGGTAAAATACTTCCTTGATGGCCCCCGCATGCTTAAGCTTCTTCACCTCTTCTCTAATCGCATCGGCGTGCTCCTTTAAAGGGCGCCGAGGTGGTTGTTGCTTGGGAACGACGGATGGGTTGACATTAAGATGGTGACAAATAAAGGCTGGGTCGATCCCTGGGGCATCGCAGGTGTCCCATGCAAATACGTCAATGTTTGCTTTGAGGAATGCCGTTAACTCCTCTTTTTCCTGAGGAGGCAGCCGAGCCCCTATCTGAAAGAACTTCTCTGGATTGTCCCCAATGACCATCTTGTCAAGATCTTCACATTTTGCTTCTTCGGCAGCTGCATTGGGAGGCGCCGCCGGGTCCTTTGATTGCTATAAGCCCTCTTCAGCAGTGGCAGAGGGCCCCGCATCAAGCCGATGCGATGTGGCAGCCACCATGCATTGCCTTGATGTGGATTGGCAACCACGGATTTCGAGGACATAATCCCCTGACGGGAATTTCATCTTCTGGTGCAAAGAGGAGGCAATAGCCCCCAAGGTGTGGAGCCATGGCCTGCTGACGATGGTTGTGTATGAGGAATAGGTGTCCACCACTATGAAGTCTACCTCCACCACTTCTGGGTCGGTCTGGATGGGCAGCCTAATCATGCCCTTTGGGATAACTAGCTTCCCATCGAAGCTTATTAGGGGGGAGGTATAGGGTGTCAAATCTTCTGGTCGTAGCCCCAGCCCCCTGTAGAGGTCGGGGTACATAATCTCGGCTCCGCTTCCACCATCCACGATCACCCTTCTCACATCATAGTCCCCGATTCTGAGAGTGATGACCAGTGCGTCATCGTAGGGTTGGGTGGTCCCTATCTTGTCTTCTTCTGAAAAGCACAAAGTTGGGTAAAAATTCTTCCTAGCCTTCTTTGACTCCGATTGGGACTCCTCGGCCTGCGTTTGGGCCACGGATAACACTTGCAAGGGGCGTGCGCTTGTTCTTCCTAGCGTAGCCAAGATCACATTGATCGTTTTCGTTGGTGCCCTTAAGGCAGTGTCTTTCTGGGGCTCCTGATAGTTCTGGCCTTGGCAGCCACTAGAATGGTGCAGGAGGTGCTTCAGCTTTCCTTTCCAGACCAGATGGTCCAGGTAGTCCTAGAGGTTCCTGCAGTCCTCCGTGGTGTGTCCGTGGTCCTGATGGTACTGGTAATATAGGTTCTGATTGAGCTTCGTGGGGTCTCCAGCCATCTTATTCGGCTCCTTAAAGTACGGCTCATTCCTTATCTTTTCTAGCACCCTATGTACTGGTTCTCGGTATACGGCGTTGACAGCCTGAGCGTTGGTCGACCTGGATTGCCCTGTAAAATCTCTCCTCGGGTGGTTGTTATTGTACCGGTTTGACCTGAAATCCCTCATCTCTTGAGGGATAACCTTCTCTTTTCCCTTGCTTTGCAACTGATCCTCTTCTACCTGCTTATACTTATCGATCCGGTTCATCAGCTGGTGCACACTGGTGGCGGGCTTACTAGTCAGAGACTTCCTTAGGCCATGCCTCGTCGGAAGACCGTTTTTTAAGGTGCTGACAGCAACATCCGCATACTTGCCGTCCAGCTCATTGTATATCTCCCAGAATCGGTCCGAGTGGGCCTTTAGAGTTTCTCCCTCATGCATGGTTAAGGCCAACAGTGCACTCAAGGGCCGAGGAGTTCTACTGTTTGTGACGAATCGGGAGCCGAAGGCTTAGGTCAGCTGCCTGTATGAGTCTATGGAATTCGTCTTGAGGCCATTGAACCACCTCATTGCCATTGGTCCTAGGCTGGAGGGGAAGACCCTACACATCAGTGCCTCATTCTTGGAGTGGACAGCCATCCGTTGGTTATATTGGCTCACATGCTCCACAGGGTCCATTTTACTGTTGTAAATGGTGAAGGTTGGCTGCTGAAATCGCCGAGGAAGTATAGCCTCTTCAATATGGCAGGTGAAAGGTGACCTGGAGAGTTGGTCCAGTGCCCTACTTATGGCATCACTTCCCATGCCCTTGGGGGATGAGCTTCTACACTTGCGTCTCTAGTAGCGCTCTTCTTCGTGAGAGAAGGTTTCGCTTAGAGGGGTCCTTGACCTCCGCCTATAGTCATCATTGCCATCCTCGTTGGAGGGTGTGTCGGGACTAGGATGAGATTGCCTTCGTTGTGCATAGCGTAGCTCCCTTTTCAAATCGTCTATCTCTCGCTAGATGGCCACCTTATCACTCTGCCTCTTGGACACGTGGCTTTTGACCTTTTCTGACTGCACGGTCTGGTCGTCATTTCGCCTCCGCAGCACGGGGCTGCCCTCGTGGGTGCGGCTTCCGCTGGTCTGTGTGGTGTGTGCACTTCCCTCTCAAAACTTCCTGTTTTCTTTATTTCTACCACACTTGGGGTTGGGGATGGTACCCTGTGGTTAGGACCTCGCTGGTTTGGACTGGTGGGATCCTGCTTGGTGAGGGCCTGTTCCTGCCATGCTTGATCGTTGCCCTAACTAACGCACAAGTTCTCCCCACAAACGGCGCCAATTGTAGGGACCTGGTTCGAGCACTGTTCTTTGGGAATGAGTGGACTCAAGCCCAGCTGGCCCAATACAATAAATTTGTAGAGAACGGGTCAAAGAACTAGGCCCTAGCGAGGGTTGTACGATTAAGCATGGTAATGCATGGCTCGATTGACAAGAATATAAACTGAAAGTATGAAATTAGGCTCCTTGACCACTTTCTCTGATAGTATCTTTCTTATATCTTCTCTGATATTGGGTTACAAAGATTGCACAAGTACTATGATCCTTCTTTTCTCCTAAAACTGCTGTCCTCCTTTCTAGAGGACTTGTTACATTTTATACCCCCTTTTGGTTAATCTCTGCCCTCCATTTTTTGATCATGCAGGTCATCATTCGAGTGCCTGTCCCATCAGCCACATTCCCATCCTTTCTGTGGGTTGTAATAGTTGAGGCGGCACTGTTCAGGGGTCACTTCTTCATTTAATGCGGCCAGAACGTTAGTTGTGGGCATTTAATGTGGAGGTGACAGTTCCTCCTGGGATTGCTCCTCCACCATGCCCCTATGGCCAACCTGTTGTACTTGCCTCTGTCTTGGATTGTTCTGGAAGGTTACCTCTGAAGGCACTTTGCTCTTCCTTTCAATGATCTGTGTGGGCCAAGGAAATGGTCGTCGTTGGCGGTATTCCTGGCGAATGGAGCTTCCTTGACTCGTCCTCGGACACATCTTTCTCCTCGACATGGGCCTTGGGTTTAGCATAGAGTAGGCCGGGGTTGCCAAATTCTCTGGCCCCACAGGAACTAAATTTGACTTGAAAAACATTAAAAGCACCTAAAAATAAGGAAATAAATCACCTAGACCTAAAATAACGTTTTCGCATAAAAATACCAAAATTAAATAATTACAAAAATTAAATTGTAGATTCTGTCCTACATCAATAAATCATGTAACTCACATATAACCAAAGATGCAAGTTTCTTTACTTCCTCTTTAAAGTTCTCTAAATTTCTCTTATCTTGTTTTTCCTTATTCTTAGAAGGTGACTAGCTCATATTAAGTCAATTTTCACTAATTCTCATTCATTTTTACTATTTATTTCATTCATTTCTTTTAAAACTTGGCAGATTTATTACAGTATGACCCATTACCAACCTTCAGGGTTAGGTCAACTTGATATTTTTCATATATTTTTTTTCACATGCAAAAAATAATAGTACAAAATAAAAATAAAACTTGGCAGATTTATTACAGTATGACCCATAACCAACCTTCAGGGTTAGGTCAACTTGATATTTTTCATATATTTTTTTTCACATGCAAAAAATAATAGTACAAAATAAAAACCAAACATGATAATATTGTCCATCATTTTTTCAATACAAATAAAGGAAAAAATAAACAAAAACACTCAAAATAAATAAATTTAAATAATTCATAAATTCTTAAGGTTACACAGTCCAGAATTTACTAAATTGAAGCTTTCAATGGGAAGATGAGAAGCTGTATGGCAATATCAACCCATCTACAGGGCTTTGTTAGGGTGATCCATTATCACCATACTTGTTCTTATTGTGTGTTGAGGGTTTCACTTCATTATTAGCTAAGGCTGAGATGGATAGGCGGATTAAGGGTGTTTCTATATGTAGAGGGGTGCCACCACTCTCAAGTTTAATGTTTGCAGATGAAAGTTTGAAATGTGTTTACATAGAGTTAGAGGGGAAAAAAATAGACGAAGAAAAAGCAAAAGAGAAAAAAGTGAAAAAAGCTCCCTTAAGAAAAAAAAAAAAAAAAAAAGTCAACCCGTGTGACCCATTTCATCGGGTCGGGTTTAGATTGACCCCGTTTTTCACAAGTCCAAAAAATCTCTACCCAAACCAATATTTTTCCTTTTGGTTTGGATAGGTTATTGGGTCTGGGTTCAATTATTCTTATTTTGAGAAATTGGGTTCAATTATATATACTAGGTATAATAGTAAACTTCTTCTCAAAAAAAAAAAAAAGGTATAATAGTAAACTTGGCCGTGTATATATGGTGGTGGCATTGCAAACGTTGTACTAGAATCCCAGCCATTTTGTCGATCAATGTCCAGCGGAGCTCCTGTTCTAGATTCATAGGCAAGATAACCAGGTGGGTATCTTGGAAGTAACAGTCATGGAGGGCTTATGACTGTTACTTCCATAAACTTAGGTCATGTGTTTCGATCGGGAGTTGTGTTTTCCTATTTGTTTGTTTGGTTTTGTTTTTGGGAAACAAGGATGTGCTGATGGGAAAAAAATAAAAATGAATTTTTTTTTCTTAAACGTGGAATGCTCTGTTGCGAAACTTAAATAGCACATAGTGTGTCACCTTGGATTAATGATTATGTACAACGATTATTAACTAATAGAAATGACTATTTGATCAACAGTTGATTCAGCCCAAGGACATGCTATCTTACACTTACAGGGTATAACTATCTGTCACGGGCACAGTATCATGTCAATTCAATTGTTAAGTTGTAGAGAATAGGGTTATAGCTATAAACGTTATGACCTCCATGACTGCGTAAAGCCTTGTAGCGATGGTGATGAAGAAAGTAGAATGGAAAATGGAATAAAATTCACACAAATATAATGTTCTGCTTCGGAGGAAGATCATATCTCTAATAACTATGCTTCATGAGCTTGGGAAAAATATTTGATAAGTTATTCGTTGCATCTACGGTCATATATATATATATATATATATATATATATATATCACCTACACCAAATTATTGGGAAACTACAACCTGGTAGAAGCGCCCCCGCCCCACCAAAAAAAAAAAAAAAAAAAAAAAAAAACCTTGATAGAAGCAAACTACTTATACGACTTGAATAAATTCTGTTTTTTTTTTTCCAAAGCCTAGATTTAGTTAGAGAAGCATAAAAATCATCATCTAAGGATAAAGTTCAACTAAAAATACTAAAAATAAAGATAAAGTAGAAGTAGGATTGAAGTAGAAGATCCTACAGCAACTAAACTCCTCACGCAACGATGCACTATATCGCTGAATATCATACACATTCTAGATTTTTAAATATTTAACAAGACATTAACGCTTCATTTGTTTGAGTGAAATTTTTTAAAAGAATGATATATATAGTGCTTGATTAGGACTTTGAAATTGATCCCAAAAGTTTTTTTTTTTTAAATATTATTTGATGCTGAGGGAAAATGCTTTATATTTAGGGTAAACATAGTGGTGGTGGAAAAGGTGCAGTAGAGGCGAACACATTATGGTGGCGGTGGAGACAATGGTGATAGTAGTGTAGGAGTGGTATGATGGTTGTGACAATGGTAGCAATGGTGTTGCAGTGGTAGTGATGCTGATAATGGCGGTGGGACAATGGTGCTGGTGATGGAAGTAATTGTGATACCCTAGATTTTGCAAATTTGATTGAGTTGGATTCTTTGAGTGTGTGTTGTATAGGCTTGTGTTGAGTCACATATATATGAGGTGTTTACTTATCCATTTGGGGTGTATGCATAAATGTGGCTAAAGCTTTTCTTAGGTTACAAAATTGTAGGACAAAATTGCTTTTTGCCCTTTTAAAAAAAAAAAATCCAGTATTTTGCCTTCTTTCTCAAACTAATTAAGAAAATGTCTCTTTTTTGAAAATTGAGTTTCTCAAAATCAATTTAGGCCCTATAGCGGTGTTTTTAAGGAGCCTATAGTGACGTTTTAAGGACCTATAGTGGCGTGTTGTAACTCGATATACAAAAAATCGAGTTATAGGTTAAAAAAAAAAAAATTGCATGTAATTCGACTTTATGGAAATCGAGTTACAAAACGTCACTATAGGTCCTTAAAACGTCACTATAGGCTCTTTAAAAATGACGCTATAGGGCCTAAATCGATTTTGAGAAACTCGATTTTCAAAAGAGAGACATTTCCCTAATTAGTTTGACAAACTGGATTTTTTTTTTTGAAAGGGGCATTTGCCCATTTTCTCTCAAAATTGTATTAGAGCTAACTTGACAACTCCATGTGGCTCAAGGGCATATGGGATTGACGAGGACGTCAGAAACTTAAGTGGAAGAGATTATGATACCTTAAAATGTGCATATTTGATTGATTTAAATTGTTTGAGTGTGTATTGTGAGAGTGTGTACTAAGTCTCATATTAGGTATTCACTAGGTGGATCTTGGATTTATAAATGATTACTTGGAACTCCAATTGCAATTTGACTCGTTCCTTTGAGAGTGTAAGCCAAATGTGATTAACGCTTTTCTTGAATAGTTATAGTAATGAAAGAGGCAGTGGTGTTGGTAGTACGAAGAAATAAAAGTGATGAGTATGCAAGGAAACATTGGAAAATATTTCTTGTTTTTCAAAAGCAAAAAGCATTTTTCACCACTTTTAACCTGTTTTCGTTGATCACAAAATATTTTTAACTTGTTTTACGTGATCCCAAAACATTTTATCTTGACTTCCTATTTTTTGGCTTTCTAAAAATTGACTAATGTAAGAATTTCAAAAAATGGTAAATATATGTTCGCACTCCTTTTTCTTGCACTCCTCACATACTCATTAACACAATATCCACAATTACATTACAAATTACAATGTAAATAACACAAAAAGGTCATATGCACATTTAAAACACAGAAAGAGGATGTTTGAGACAAATATTAACCTTCAAGAAAAGATTTCCGATTACACGTACGTACAATGCACATAAATCAAAAACTGAAAAGCAAAATGCATTTTCCACCACTTTTAACTTGTTTTTTCCGTTGAACACAAAACATTTTATCTTGACTTTTTAATTTTTGCGTTTCTAAAAATTCACTAATGTAAGAATTTCTAAAAATGGTGAGTTCACGCTGCTTTTTCCTGCACTCCTCACATATTCGTACATACAATATCCGTAATTATACTCACAATATAAATAACACAAAACAGTCATGTCAAAATTTAAACTTAAAACGTGAAAGGGGATATGTATGGACAATCGATGTGAAATAAGTTGTGTGAGACGTTATTACCCTTTTACAAAAGTTTTTTCACCTAAACAAATGGAGACTAGATTGTATCACATGTTGCCTTTAACAAAAAGATATCAAGCTGGTCACGAGAGGAAACTCCACTTACTAAAAAAAAAAAAAGAGAGAAAAACATGTAAGCAAATCTGTATGATGAAAAAAGCGGCAAGCATAGCTGTAAATAACCAATAATTTGATTAAAGATGAACTCAAATAATGAAAATGCAAGTGATGTGATTCCAAATGTCCTTACCTAACAATTAATATGTATATTTTAATTCTTTGGTAATCAGTTCTTCACCCATATTTCACAAATCCAGGTCATGATTTACATTTGTTCTTTACCAATTGGTAGATTAATCTCTTAGTAATCTTGAGGTGTTTTATTGGTCATACATAGCTGCCGACAATGCGTGATTTCATTTGAATTTTTACAAAGAAGAAAATATTAACCGATGACTATAAAGGTCCATGTGTTTCTTGCCTTGTAATCCACTCTTGGTGCCATTGGCAGACCTAAAAGAAAGCTAACTCCCCTATAATATTTTGGCCGATAATTTAGAGGCATCCACTTTACACTAGCTCTTACCTTTTGCATAGACTTTAAAAGGCAAAGCTGATATCTTTTTCATTTGGGTATTGACTGCCTAACCTTAATATAAAAATACTTCCCATAAAACACTCATATTTGCACTATTGAAGTGATCACATTGGCATCATGGTCAAGTACCCTTTCAAACAGGAAAATTTCTAAAACCCTATATGTACGTATCTTCGCTTACTTGTAGCTTTCGAATTGAAAGAAGAATAATTAAACAGGAAAATATATTAGATCCTAGTATGAGCAGTACGGTCCTATTTGCATTTGAACAATAAGAAATAACAAGTCAACAACATCATCTATAATTTTAACTATTGTATTCACCTTTAAAAATACACATTGTCTACTTTCTTCCATCCAGCTTGATGGAAACTCTGAAACTTAATTTGTATTGTCGCATTCAAATGATACGATTGTGCTCAATATGAGGGACACTTTTTTTTGCAAAAGTCCAACACTCTGACCCCAGAGATAAAACAAAGAAGCTTCCATTCTATTTTTTATATTATAAGTTTATTTATTATATTTTATTCGGTTTGTGGTTGGAAAATTATTAGGCTGAAAAAAAAGAGAGAGACATATGTCACTCATATATATAATCTGTTAATATATTAATTTGCATGACTTTAATATGCAGCCGTCACTTAAGCAGTGTTTCATCAATCATCAGTTGCGGCCTCCAAAATTATGAGAAAAATCTCCACTGTACGTTCTCGCTAGAATATCTCCACTAAGGTCAAGTCAAGCAAAAGATATTACAGTTGCAGCGTAAAGTATCTTGAAATTGAAGGCAAAATGTTGATAATAAAATGAAGTTACCAATAAAATAATCAAATGCTAGCTCAAATTCAGAAATTGGAACCACTAGTTGTTTTTTGATGAAATGCTTAGGTCAAATTCCTGATTACTACTTAAGCTCTATTTGAATGAGTTATTTTTATTTTAAAAAAGAATGTATACCTTTCTAAACTATCACAATTTTTAAGGTAGAATTATACTCATATACGGTAACAAAATAAATAAAATAAACATGGGAAAATAAGCTCATCCAAATCACACTATTTGTAATAACATGGTTTGCCTTATAAGTACAGATCAACGATAGTATGTGATGAAAAATACTAAATCAGCATATTACTTTGCTGTGGTTGACAAGGAGAAATGGTTCCAACAACATTTTTAAAATGTAATCATTTTTATATTGTTGGAATCCAATCACCATATATCATATATAATATATTAAAGTTGAAGCGCTATTAAAATCCAACTTGAATTCAAATTAATTTTTAGTTGTAGTCTACAACTTAGTATTTTATAATAAAGTTTAGAACCTAATTTAAATTCAAATTATTAGATTCTAACAGTTATCTAATATAGCACCACTTGTCCAATATAATTTTCTTAATTTTGGTATTAAGTAACCTATTCATAATACTTAACCAAAACGCTAAGATAAGCACCTCACTCACCTAAATAAAATCTCTTTATTATTTCTACCATTGAATGTTTCTGTATGTAAGTACGGTTACAACCAAGTTGAATCTTATAATTTGGGTTTACACCATTCAATGTTGAAATTTGTGTTTACAATATGACTCGATTTTAGATATAAGAAATGAAATTAACATAATTAATAAATTAGAAACCCTAATTTTGAAAGTTTATAAAATATATTGTAGACAAAATTGGAAATATGACAAAGGTGTAGAGACCAAAATTTTAGTTTGGCAATTTGTTTCTTTGTATCAATAAATATTTAATTGATTTCCTTTCGTGTAAGTAAAAAAACTATAGTTCTTAATTCTCATTTGCATTTGCTGGAGATACTCTAAAATGTGCAACAAAATCACTCCAACCTTGCGGAAGCCATCATAGAAGTGAAGGACTTTAAAGATGGAGGTGGAACCAACTCTCTTATTCAGGGGAAGACATCCCTTCCACTCATTTATATTCTTTTTTACTATTTTTCTTCTATATGTATTATCCTATATCTTTTTCTTTATATAGTGTCTATGAACATAGTTTGTTGTAGCTTAAAGATACAACAATGGTGAGCTGCAAGTCCAATCGCAAAGGGAAGGACAGTTTCGGCTAATAATCGACAAAGCGAAGCTCTAAATGTCAGTTTCAACCCATGAATTCTATGCGCCAATGACTACAAAGCTCATCCTCAACATCCCCTCAACATGTTCCTTTTTTATTGTTCAGTTCGTACTAATTTGGCTTTTCAACTGGATGTGTTGTTTCAATGATAACATGGCTGGCTCTACTATATAGGTAAGTGAGGCAATTGCCTTAGGCCCCCATATATTAATCAATAAGGAAGTATCTTTACTTCTAAGAGTATTAAATAAGCCCCTATTAGTTATTAATAGATAAAAAATAATATTTGTTTAAAAAAAATGAAAATCCTAAAACTACTACAACTTTTATCAACCACCTTGTAAAGTTGTGATTTCCAACTGTTAGGTTCTAAAGGTTTAGGAATTTATGTATTTAGAACTCTAATTTGTAATATTGGCAAACCATGATCAAAACAATGTACTTAGTCTTGTTTAGGCTTGTTCAAAGTTGATAAAATATTGTAAAGTTGGAATCGAGTGACTGCAGATGCATTGGGGTATTTCGGCCTGGCTCGATCGATCGAAGGTTAGACTTGATCGATTGAAAATCGGCCCAGATGCGTTTTTTGCAGAATTTCCAACTCAGCTCTAACTCTTTAAACGTTTAGGGTTTTATGTTTTTGCCCTAGGTATATAAGGCAAACCCTAGCCATGTTTTTCAGAGTTGCACAAGTTGTATTGTTGCTCATACATTGCGGTTTTGTGTAAATCTCTTGTGAGATCTAGAAGAGTTTTCCTTTACATAAAGCTTAGGGTTTTCAAGATTGAGATTACTTCAACATCTTGATGATCAACTTGGTTGCTGCCATTGAAGCTTAAAGAATATCAAGCGTGGGTGCTTGTAGCTGATTGATGGATTCAAAGAAAGAAGTAGTCCGTGGACTCGGAGCCTGCGTGTGGTCGTGTCAGGAAGTTTTACTGGTGGGTAGCATTAGGAAGTCAAGCGGAGAGCTTGTAAGTCCTTTTGTAAGAACTTCAATTCTTTCTTAGTGGATTCCGTTTTGCCTTGAGGATCGGTGGGTCAAATCCTCCCCAGGTTTTTCCGTGTGGTTTCCTGGGTGATCATATCATTGTGTTCTTTATTATTTCCGCTGCTTTATATATTTTATATGCATGATATGATTTTGTGATTGTTTTAACCTAGAATTGTTTAATTTGACTAAGTAACAACTTGGCTAATTAACTAGGCTACGCAATCTGGTTGTTTGTAAGGGGTCTAAAACCGTTCACCAACTATTTTTGTGTTGGCTTTATTCCGTACCAAATTTTATTGTAATTATGTTCAATTTTATGTATCTTGTATTTTATGTGGGATTTCTTTGTAAGGGTTGTGTGTGTGAGAGAAAGCGTGAAGACTCAAGGCAAATTAAAGACCAAAGAAGTTTTCGTGGGTAGCTCGCGAGTGGCCTTCCCATGAAGTAAAGCATGTGCTCAGCACATGACTAGAATGCGAAGAGTCATGACAGATGGTGACAGCTGGTTTTCACGAGTGTCTCGTGGGTAAGGCCTTCTCGCGAGATATCCGTAAAACATTCTGTTTTGCTATTTTGTCATATCTACTCCACTCCATCCTCACCCACACTATAAATACCATCATTACCCACATATGTTAAGGAGTGCTTCAGAGAGAAAACCTTAGCCACAAAACCTTTGAGAGTGAGAGATTGTCATACCCACAATTCTCTACATAATTCATTGTGGTTTTCCTCTACTCCTACCTCTCAATTTCCAAATCCTTGAAAGGTTGATAGCCCAAACACTTACCACACCCATTCTGAGTGTAAAGTGAGATTTTGGTGCTGTTGGGAAGTATTGGAAGAAGCCATTTGTTTGGTAGATGCAATCAGGCTGAATTGCGTGATCTGGAGAGTTAGAGAAGACAAGGCTTGGCGAAGTCAGTTGGTAGCAGGAGCTTGGAAGGCTCGAGTACATGGGGTGGACTAGGCTTGGAGGGTCTTTTGTTATTCGTGTACTCCAACTTATTCTCTAGTGGATCGATTTACTGCTTGGAGGGCGGCGGAAAGGTTTTTCGCCGAGTACTTCGGTTTTCTCTTCGATAACACATCGGCATGTTATCTTTTGTTTGCATTCTTCTTCCCTACTCTTTTAGCTTTCATTTCAATGCTGTGATTTGATGAATATGGCTTACAGTAGTTTTATTGTTTGTTCGCTCGCATTTACTCTATTCGCACTTAGTTTAAGTAAGAGTAAAATCAACTGAGCCGTTAGTTTTAATTTGGGAGTCTAAACAGTTCTTGTATTTTTCACACAATTTTGAGTTTTCAATTGGTATCAGAACGGGTACACTTGCTGTGGTTTCATTACCTAAGTGTGATCCTAGACCCCTTGGCTTGCTATGGATAGTGCTATGGCAAAGGCCAACATGAAGCATAGTTCATGTATTTGTGATAATGACTCTATGAGCATTTTTGGAGATTGTCCTAGCAATGAGCTTTTAGAGTTATTCAAATCAAAGAAACATGCTAGAATTTTCGTTAGAGCATAGGAATCATAAGATACATAATAACTTGTGTGAGCCGAATTCCTTAATTGCTAAATATAAAAGAAGGAATAGACATTTGTGTGATAAACTTGATAATTTGAAAAGAAAGCTTCACTCATCTATGAATGAAGCAAAGGAAGATGAGTGTTTAATTCTTGAAAGTGTTTAATTCTTGCTTGTGGTATCTTGACAGCGAATGTTCAAGGCACATGACCGGAGATAGATCACTATTCAAAACTCTCAAGGAGAAGGAAGACGACTATGTGACATTTGGAGATGGTGGTCACTCACAAGTTCTTGGAAAGGCAACCGTTGATATTCTGGGACTTCCCCTATTGACTGATGTCCTATACATCAAAGGATTCAAAGTGAACCTGCTGAGTATCACTCAAATATGCGATGAAGACTTCCTTGTTCAATTTTCAAAGAAAGGTTGTCTAATCCTTAATGAAGAAGGTGTTCAAGTATTAAAAGGACTTAGAACCACTGACAATTGCTATGGTGTTGTTCCCAAACCAATCATATCATGTCGGAGTGTTCATGTGAATCTCTTGGAGTTATGGCATCAACGGTTTGGGCATGCAAATTACAAACAAGTGGCAAAAGTCTCAAATCTTGAAGCAGTGGTTGGTTTGCCAAAGTTTGAAAAAATTGAGAAGAATGTTTGTGGTCCATGTCTAATAGGAAAACAAACAAAGTCAACCCATCCTAAAGTAAATGTAGTTGCTACTTCTTGTCCTTTGGAGTTACTTCATGTGGATCTAATGGGTCTAACGAGAATGGAAAGCATGGGTGGAAAACGTTACATTATGGTGGTTGTTGACGATTTCTCAAGGTACTCTTGGGTGGAATTCCTTAGAGAGAAGTTAGAGGCATGTGACAAGATGGAAAGATTGTGCAAGAGGCTCCAAAATGAAAAGGGAGTTCCCATAGTCAAAATAAGAAGTGATCATGGGAAGGAGTTTGAAAATGCAAAATTTGAAGCGTTTTGCAATGAGCACGGTATCAAAAAGGAATTCTTAGCCCCAAAGACTCCACAATATAATGGGGTGATTGAAAGAAAGAACCGGGTGATCCAAGAGATGGCAAGGGTGATGCTTCTCAACAAAAACCTTCCACAGAAGTTTTGGGTTGAAGCAGTAAATATTTTGTGTCACATTGGGAATAGGATTTTCTTCCGAGCAGGAACAAAGAAGACATCATATGAAATTTGGAGAGAAAAGAAGTCGAAGGTGAAATACTTCCGAGTTTTTTGGAAGCAAATGCTACATTCTCAATGATAGGGAGAATCTTGAGAAATTTGATGCTAAGAGTGATGAAGGAATCTTCCTAGGAAACTCCACAAATAGCAAAACATATAGAGTGTACAATAAGCGCACTAAGATGGTGATGGAATCGATAAATGTGGTCATAGATGACACCATCTCAGAAAAGGACATTGATGAGGATGACGAAGGACCAAACCTTAAAAAGAATAAGGGTGATGACAACATGTCTCAAGGTGAGGATGGTGAGAGAGAATCACCAAAAAAGGAGTCTACACCTCCTACATCAAGAAGGGAGACTAGATTAACACAAGGATCTTCAAGCCCTCTCACCCTTTCGGAAGTACAGCCTCCAATCTCGCTTGATGGGGAACCCTCAACTTCCAAGAAACCGTCATCAAGAGTAACTCTCAGTCATCCCATAAGCAACATAATTGGTGATTTAGATGAGGGACTTCGGTTGAGAAAAAGATTGGGCTATAGTGTGAATCATGTGACATACAACTGTTATCTTACTTAATTTGAACCCAAGAAAGCGGAAGAAGTTTTGAAAGATGAGAATTAGGTAGAGTCCATGCACCAAGAGTTGCATCAATTTGTTAGAAATGATGTATGGGAGTTGGTACCAAGGCCCAAGGATACACATGTAATCGGCACTAAGTGGATCTTCAAGAACAAGACCGATGAAGATGGTGAAGTTGTCCGAAACAAGTCTAGATTGGTGGCTCAAGGATATACTTAAGTTGAAGGCGTTGATTTTGATGAGTCATTTGCTTCGGTAGCAAGACTAGAATCAATTCGAATTCTTCTCTCCATAGTGTGCATCATGAAGTTTAAGTTATACCAAATGGATGTGAAGAGTGCCTTCTTGACCGGATTTTTGAACGAAGAAGTGTAGGTTGAGTAGCCAAAGGGTTTTCAAGACCCTCACTTTCCGGACCATGTGCTAAGACTGAAAAAGGCATTATATGGGTTGAAGCAAGCACTAAGAGCTTGGTATGATCGACTCACCGCATACCTTTTGGATTATGGTTTCAAGAGAGGTCAAGCCGATCGAACACTCTTTGTTAAAAGAGATGAGAAATCCCTCCTTATTGCTCAAGTATACGTGGATGACATTGTCTTTGGATCCACAATCGATCATCTTGCCCAAGAATTTTCGGAAGAGATGAAAAAGGAGTTTGAGATGAGCATGGTGGGGGGAACTATTTCCTAGGGCTTTAGGTGAAAAAATGGAAAGATGGGATATTTATATCTTAAGAGAAGTATGCTAAAAATCTTCTCAAAAGATTCGACCTAGACTCCAAGAAGCATACTTCCGCTCCTATGAGTTCCTTGGTAAAACTAAGCCTTGATGTAGCTGGGGTGGAAGTAGATCCAATACTCTATCAAAGCATGATCGGCAGTCTTCTCTACCTTACTGTGAGTAGACTGGATATTGCCTTTAGTGTAGGGGTATGTGCACGATTTCAGGCAGCACCCAAAGAGTCCCACTTGACAGCAGTCAAACAAATTATTCGTTATATCAATGGCACATCTGACTATGGAATTTGGTATTCAAGAGACTCGAGTGAGTGCTTAGCTGGATATTCGGATGCTGACTGGGCCGGGTGCGTTGATGATAGGAAGAGCACCTCAGGTGGTTGTTTTTACCTTGGAAATAACTTGGTGTCGTGAATGAGCAAAAAACAAAATTCAGTCTCTTTATCAACGATTGAAGCTGAATACATTGCAGCGGGGAGTTGTTGTGCACAACTATTATGGATGAAGAAGCTCTTACATGATTATGGAATCACTCAAGACACTATGTGTGTGTTCTGTGATAACATGAGTGCCATAAACTTGTTGAAAAATCCAGTGTAACACTCGAAATCAAAGCATATCGAGATTCGGTACCACTTCATGGTGGAGGAGAAGATTGTGTGCCTAGAGTTTATAAACAGCGACAACTAGAAGGCAGATATATTTACCAAACCTCTTGATGGTCCACGGTTTGAGTCCTAGCGTAAGACCATTAGTGTCGGTATCATCCCTTGACTTTGATATCTTGTGTGACCTTATACTGATCATTGTTGCATACTTGTTGTATAGGTCTCACTTGTTTAGTTAGATCTTGTTTTTTTTTTTAAGCTTGTTTTGTACTTGCTGTTTTTGTTAATCTTACTTTTCATGTTTTGTTTTTGAGTGTGTTGAAAAATTCAAAAACCCATAAAAATTAAAAAATCTATAAAAAGTTTGATTGCTTGTGTTACGTATATCACATGTGAGTTTGACCTAGTACCTTCGTACTAATGGCGTAATGCATTTACAAGCTTAGCTTGTTATGTATGCACATTTATCTTTGTGGGAAAAATCTTGAAATCTATTTGTGACTGTTGTAAATTGATCTTCAAGCTTGTCATGAATGATTGGTCAATAGTCTTGATAGTTTTGATATATGCATAGACTTGTGCCTATATATCTTCCCACATTTTTTTTTTTGTTTAAAGAGCTCAGTAAATGTAAATCTCAAAATGAAAAGAGATAATGAGTTGCAAAAACCGTCGCACATACTAGTATTTGACTAGAAAAAAGGGAAAGCGACTTGTATTGAAATGTATGGTGCCCAAAAAGCCAAAGACTTATTCTAAAAATGGAAATATCAAAAATTTCAGGCATCGATCTCAAAATGAGATGTATTGTTAAAAAATGATCAAATGTTATGAATTGTAAAGAAGCCAAATGAAAAACTTCAAAGATATGTAATCATTGTTTTGTGGGAGGTCATATATGCTCATTTCTATAATTGAGACAGACCACTTGACTTAGTACTAGTTGTGTATGACTTGATTGAATTGATCATTGAAGCTTCACTCTAGACTAAGGACTATTCCACATTTGGTACTCACACACGACACACAAGACTGTTTAATGAATGCTTATTTCATTTGTGTGACTATACGTGTTCAAATGTGATGTGTATACTCAATTGCTTGTCGATCAAACCTAAAAAGATTTTTGAGTATTTTATATGTTTTTGAAAGTGTTTTTATGCTTTCGCGTTTTAAGTTTTTGTTCAAATTGCATTTTGCATGTTTTTCATCAAAAACTTTCTCGGAGGCATTTTCGTGAGAAGCTCGCAACTAAGCTCTTCCTGCGAAAATGGGTTAAGGCAAAATAGTGAAAACACAAAATTCAGACAGAAACTTTCGCGACTGTCTCGCGACTATTTTGAGAGTAAAGTCTTCCGGCGAAAAGTTTTGTGTTTCAGATGCATTTTTCGTAAGTAACTTTGTGAGATGGTAACCCACGAAAAACGCGTGTTTTCAGTTTTAAAGGGCAGATGTAGACAGGTTTTCAAACATTCACTATTCCCTTCATTTTGCCTCCCTCGAGCCTCTCTCAACCCCAAACTAATTTTCACTCAAAAACCCAATCAAACCTTAAGAGAAAACTTCTTCAAATCATATCTAAGGTATGTTCATACAATCTTTTATCTTTATTTCCTTAGATTTTGCAAAAAATTTCTAGGTTTTACTTAAATTGGGGTATTTTTGAAAAAGGGTTGGGAACTACAAATTTTGTGAAAATTTTTTCAATTTCTTGATGGCAGTCACTTTGGGTCTAAAATCTTCAGTTAAAAATCTAAGAATTTTCCTAACAATTTTAGGTTGATCATAGATTTCACCAAAGTTGTACACAAAATTAACAATATCATTAAGCTTAGCATAGAATTCATCAAAAGATTCATCATCAGACATCCTAATGCTTTCAAATCTAGTAGTTAATTGTTGCAACTTATTAATTTTAATAGCCTTTGTGCCTTCATGCACAGTCTGAAGGATATTCCAAGCAGTATGAGCAACCTCAACATTAAAGATTCTCTTAAATTTCTCTATAGAAACAGTGTTAAAGATAGCATTCATAGCTTTGCTATTGAATACGGCTGCTTCTTTTTGAGAAGTTTGCCACTCTCTAATAGGAGTTGTGAGCTTCTCCCATCCATACTCAACGGAGTTCCAGACTCTCTCATCAATAGATTTCAGGAATGCTTTCATCTTTACTTTCCAATAAGCATAATTATTCCCATCAAAGGGAGGAGGAATGACTAGAGAGTGTCCGTGTTTCATGACAACAGGGGTTAAGGATCAGCTCATAGATTAAAAGATCTACAAAAAAAGAGCTACTTGCTCTGATACCACTTGTGAGTTTTTAGACCCCTTAAAACACAATTGGATTAACTTAGTTAACAAGCCAAGTTATTACTTAGTCCAAATTCCAGATCTAGGTTAACACAATAACAATCATATCAATGTAAAGTGCGGAATATAAAGAACACAAAGATATGATGACCCAGGAAAACCAAACCGGTAAAAGACTTGGAGAGGATTTAACCTAGCTATCCTCAAGGTAAACTTGAATCTACTATGAAAAAATCGAAATTTTACAATAGCAACTTAGACCACTAACATCCTATTGCTACCTCATGTAGAAAACTTACTGACACAACCACGTGTAAGCTTTGAGACCACAGACTCCTTCTTTCTTGGATTCTCCAGTAAGTACAAGCACTCCCGCTTGTATATCTTTAAGCTCTTTAGTGCAGCAATTGAATGATCATCTAGCTCTTAATGAAATCTCCTTCTTGATAATCCTAAGCATGTGTGAAGGCAACCACCTCTCAGATCTTACAAGAGATTCACACACACAGCAAATAGAGTAACCTCAAAAACGTGGCTAGGGTTTCCCTTTTATACTTAGGGCAAAACATAAAACTCTACACTTCATATGGGCTTAGGGCAGAGTTGGAAATTTTGCAGAAAAAAAATTCTGCCCAACTTTCGATCGGTTGAGTCTAATTCTCGATCGATCGAGTCAGACCAAATTGCACAATGAATTCTGCAGCAGCTCGATTCCAAATTTACATAAAACACATACACTTTGAGCAAGTCTAAAACAAGACTAAACAACCTATTTTGATCATGGTTTGCCAACAATACAAATTAGAGTTCTAATACATTAGTTCCTAAGTACTTAGAACCTAACAACACCAAGTGTGTCTCTTGAGCTAGTGGTTTTTTTCTTTCGTGGGTTTGGGGAAATACTAAAATTTCTTGTCCTTTGACTCTCCATTTTAAACTATTTCCCATTAAGTTCACAAATAATGGAGGATCTTACCAAGAATTGGAACAACCTAACCTTATCTGAGAAGGAAGAATCCGGTTTGGTTCTTCCACAAGTTCAACAATCTAAGGAATACATTCTCGCAGCCAAATTCCTTACACCACAGTTCCTTGTTATGGAAGCTGTGGTTCGAACATTCAAGCAATTGTGGAGATCTGAGAATGGTTTCAAAATTTGTAATATGGGAGACCATGTTGTATTTTTTGTATTTGATAATAATTTTGACATAGTAAGGATCATTGAGAACCAGTCTTGGAGCTTTGATAAATATCTGGTGGTGTTGAAAAAATTTGATGAGTCTTCAAAGTTACTTGAGTTGGAGTTTAATAGAATTTGGTTCTAGGTTCAAGTCCACGACATCCCAATCCACTTCTTGTCAAAAAAAGTGGCCAAACAAATTTGTGAAATTGTTGGTGATGTGCGTCGGTCACCTAAATCGAGTGAAGATGAAGAAGGCAACTTTATACGGGTCTGGGTTCTAGTTGATATTAACCTTCCATTGTGTCGTGGGAGAGTGATAACATTAGAGAATGGCAAAAATTCTTGGGTTCGATTTCAATACAAACGACTCCCCAAGTTGTGTTATTGGTGTGGTCGATTGACTTACAATGATAAAGAGTGCGAGTTGTGGATACAAAGTAGAGGAATGCTTACTTCAGACCAAAAGCAATTTGGCCCTTCCTTAGGGTTGCATCGTTCCAAGTAGGTGGTAGGAACGTGTTCTTTGTCCCTGGTATTTTCAACAGAGAAGAAAAAAAATCAAAGAACCCGAAGTAGAGAGATGGGGATAAGGGAGCTTCACCGAAGGATGGTATTTTGCAGAGTAGTCCGGTGGACAAGCAAGCGGCTAGGGTTTTCATTGATGAAGATGAAAGTACTGATGAGTCTTTGGTTTCAAAAAAAAAAAAAAAAAAAAAACTCAAATAGCAGAGTCATTCAATGAGGAAAAAACAGTAGCAGTAAATTTCAAAAAAAAAAGCTCACATCCAAAATTGACTCTTCTAATTAAAACAGAATTGTCATTAAATGAGAGTTATTCCTTTCCCAAAACTGTCGTGTCTAACTTGCCAAGCAATTTCCACAAATCCAAGGGTTTCGAATTTGAAGTGTAGTCAAACTCTTCCGATGATCACATGTTCACTAATTAGTCTAACTTGGTTTCACGTGAGAAAAACAAACCAAACACCCCGTGTAAGTCAAACAAACCCGTGCCTCAGGCTGCAAGAACTTCCTCGAGTCCTATACCAGAAACTTTAGCAACGCACAACAATGGAATTCCTCCTACCTAAGGCAAGTGGACTCGGCTTCTCAGAACACACATCTCTCCTCCATCTCACCTTGTGGATTTTGAAACAGTTAGCTTGGGCAAAAGAGCAATGGATGATAGCCAAATCCCATCAGGTTTCAAGAATAACAGGCAACAAATTTTAATGGAGAATGATCCTCAATCTCAGATATTGGCGGAGGCTGTTTCATGGCCCTGCTAGAAGCAATGAATCTCTTAGTTTGGAACTGTCGTGAGCTTGGGAACCTGCATACAAAGAGAGAGCTTATTGAAATTATATGGACAAAAGATCCATCTGTCGTGTTTATAGCCGAGACACGGGTAGATGAAGCAAGGCTAGATCGAACTCTTAGCACTATCAATTTCGATCAAAAGTGGGTGGTGCCAAAAACAACTAGAGGTGGCGGATTGGTTTCGTTTTGGAAAAATTCTGTCAAGTTAGATGTGGTGGATTCCCATAGATACTATATTGATGCAATAATCAATGGGGGTAAGGAAGATGAGTGGAGATATACTGGTTTCTATGGTGAACCAGAAACAGCAAGAAGAAACAAAGCATGGGAGAAATTAAGAATGCTAAACCGAAGTAGGAACAAACCATGGTTATGTGTTGGGGATTTCAATGAGATTATTGGACAAGATGAAAAATTGGTGGGTGCCTTGAGAAGTTACAATCAAATGCAGATATTTAGGGAGGCAATCGATGAATGTAGCTTTATGGACCTGGGTTTCGTTGGTTCCAAGTACACATGGAGCAAATATTTTGACAATGGGGTGTCTATTTGGGAGATATTGGATAGGGGCTTGGTGAATAATAGCTGGTTTTTGAAGTTCCCAGAAGCCAAAGTACACCACCTCTCATGTAATACTTCGGACCATTTACCCTTACTTTTTAATCAGTCTGGATTGGAACTTCCAGTAAGGAGGAAAATTTTCAGGTTTGAAGAGATGTGGTTGTCTGATTCAAGATGTGGGGAAATAGTAGAAGCGACCTGGAGGTATGTGGAGGGACCGAGTTCAAATAACAAAATTTAAAAAGAGTAACTATGAAAAGGATCTCACTTGGTGGAATAACAATTGTTTCGGGAATGTTCGAAGAGAATTGGGTAAAAAAAAAGAGAGGAAGAATTGGCATCAGCAGAAAAAATAGCAAAGATGAGTGGAGATAATTTTTTAGTGCGAAAATTGAAGGCTGATATTACTATTTTGCTAGATAGAGAAGCTAGAATGTGGAATCAAAGATCAAGGGTCTTATAATTGACCAAAGGTGACAATAATACCAAGTATTTTCATAGCAAGGCCACGAAGAGATTTCGAAGGAACTCTATAATGGGAATTCGGGTTCATGATAAGAGTTGGATGGATCAACCAAGGGACATTGGACAATGCTTCATTCATTACTATGCTGATTTGTTTTCCTCCTCAGACCCTGCATAGGTCCAAGAAGCGATCCAAACTATTCCACAAGTGGTGACCGACTCTATGAATGCTAATTTGGTGGGTACCTTTCATGAATGGGAAGTTGAAGTAGCCCTAAAGCAAATGGCTCCACTAAAGGTGCCATGCCCTGATGGAATGCCTCCTCTTTTCTACCAACACTTTTGGCAGATGGTGGATGGTGATGTAACTAGTTCTATCCTTTCCTGGCTTAATATAGGTACTTTACCTTCACCATTTAACCATACTTTTATCACTCTCATTCCTAAAGTTGATAACCTTGAATTAGTCACTAAATTTAGGCCTATTAGCTTGTGCAATGTCTTGTATAAGGTTTTCTCAAAAGTCTTAGCAAATCGTTTGAAAAAATTCCTATCAGCCCTTATTACTGAAAATCAATTAGCATTTGCAAAAGATAGGCTGAATTCTGATAACATACTTATAGCTTTTGAAACTTTGCATAGCATGAAAAATTATAAATCCAGGGGGGATGGTTTCATGGCGATAAAATTGGATATGAGTAAAGCCTATGATAGGGTTGAATGAGGGTATTTGGAAAGCTTGATGAGGAGAATGGGTTTCTATGATAAGTGGATCAATCTCATGATGATATGTGTTAAAACAGTTTCTTACTCGATTTTGGTGAATGGTGAACCCCAAGGCCTTATCCAACCTACTAGAGGGATTAGGCAAAGGGATCCACTATCTCCCTTCCTATTCCTTTTATGCACGGAAGGTTTGCATGGCCTTATCACAAAAGCAGCAACTGATGGAGAATTGAGGGGTTTTTCTATTTGCAAACATAGTTCTAAACTAACCCATATGTTTTTTACAGATGATAGTTTGTTATTTTGCAGGGTAAACACTTTAGAGTGTGAAAAAAATCCTAAATTTGCTAGCTATGTATGAGTCAGCATCTGGGCAAAAAATTAATAAGGAGAAAACATCCCTTTTCTTCAGCAAGGCTACTCCTTTGACAACCAAGAATGTAATCAAAACCTTCCTTGGGGTACAAGAGATCAAGTTTTACGAGAAGTATTTGGGGTTGCCATCTTTTGTTGGAAGGGGGAAGCAAGCAAGTTTCAATTATATCAAAGAAAGAGTTTGGAGAAAATCACAAGGGTGGGAAGGAAAGTTACTTTCATAGGCTGGGAGAGAAGTACTCATTAAATTGGTGATTCAAGTTATTCCAACCTTTGCAATGGGCTGTTTTAAATTGCCAGTAGGGTTGTGTCATGAAATTGAAGCCATGGTGAAAAAATTTTGGTGGGGACAATGTGGGGATGGAAGAAAAATACATTGGATCCGATGGGAGGAGTTAACAAAATCCAAAATGGTAGGTGTAATGGGTTTCAAAGACTTAATCCTATTCAATGATGCTTTACTTGCCAAGAAAACTTGGCGACTTCTCCACAATACTGACTCTCTCTTCCATAAAGTTTTCAAAGCAAAGTTCTTTCCAAATTGCTCTATTTTGGATGTAAAGGACTCAAATACAGGTTCATATGCTTGGAAAAGCATCCTCAAAGGGAGTGATGTGATTCTTGAAGATGCTTGTTGGAGGGTTGGTGATGGAAAGTCCATCAAAATTTGGTAACATTGCTGGTTACCTATAAAACACCCAACAAAAATTTCATCCCTATTCTGGATTCAATGAAAGAAGCAACGGTGGATTGCTTGATTAACTAGGATAATAGAACTTGGAACCATGAAATGATTGATGGGATTTTTGCTCCACAAGAGGTGGATTTAATCAAAAAATTCCTTTATCAAGAACTGCTACAACAGATTCTGTGTTCTGGCCACGAGTTGAGAATGAGCTTGCAAGTCCAGGTACCATTTTTTGAAAGATCAAGAAACTGGCTTCTTTCCTTCAGTTCCACCCGACCCTGCACAATCTCTTTGGAAAAAAATCTGGGCTCTTGATGTTCCAAATAAGGTGAAACACTTCACCTGGCATGCCTGCAGAAATTCACTGCCAACAAAAAGCAACCTGGTTCGTTGCGCTCAGATCATCACTGTGATAGGTGCACAACAACACAAGAAACTATGCTTTAAGCACTTTGGTCTTGCTCGGAATTGGATGGGGTGTGGGATGCAACAGAATGGGATTTTCGGTCTTAGGTGGATGTCCAAACTTTTGGAGAGTTGCTAGCTTGGATTTTTGATAATGGCAAGTGGGCTGCATTTTTTCAATGACAGCGTGGTGCATATGGCAGCAGTGGAACCAGGTGTGAAACCAACAGCCTCATCATTCCATTGATCAGTTGCCTCGAGTTGTTGCAGAATGGCTTGCCGAGTTCAATGCTACCCATCCAACCACGCAAATATGGTCTGCACAAACCAGACATATATAGTGGAAACCTCCCCCCTCCTTTTCCTTCAAAATAAATTATGATGGGGCTGTCTGCTCAAGCTCAAATTGCTCAGGTATAGGCGTTGTGATTAGAGATCATGGAGGGCTGGTTATTGCATCACTTGCTCAAAATCTTAGTCAAGCATACAAACCAGTGGAGATTGAAGCTATAGCAGCAACCCAAGGTATTGAATTTGCTGTAGAAATTGGCGTGGACAAAGTATTGATTGAAAGGGATTCGAGTGTTGTTATGGAAGCCTTGAGGTTTAAAAATGTAGGTTTGGCATCATATGAATTACTCATTGAAGTTGCAAAATTAGTAGAGAGGAATTTCTCACAATTATCCTATTCTCATACAAAGAGAGAGGGTAACAAAGTTGCACACAGTTTGATGAGATTAGCGCTTAGCTTGTCAGATACTGTTGTATGGATGGAGGATGTTCCACCATCAATTTTTCATTTTGTTCAAACTGATTTATACGCTTTATCAAAATAATATAAGTTGACTTCTCTCTAAAAAAAAAATTAGGCTTATGAACAAATCTAACCTTTATTAATGATGATTAAGTTGCTTGCTTGGATGTCCAAGTTCACGATGCTAGAAGAAAAAATTAAGTAATAGTGTAAAACACCAAGGTGGTATCTGGCCACTGATATCACTCAAGAAGTAATTAATTACCATGAGTTTGACTGTTGTTAAGGAAGTTGTGTCTGTTATTTTCTCTACACCGTTTCTTTACGTGAAGTTTTAACCGTGATGGAAGATCATTAATGATTTATAGCTACGTAGACGGAAAATTATTAAATACTCTAGGAGTACCATAAATGCATACTCACCCTTCTCACATAATTGTGGGTCCCACTAATTAAATTCATGGTAGGACTCACAATTCATGTGAGAGGGGGGAGTACGCATTTATGGTACCCTAGGAGTACTTAATAATTACCCCTACGTACACTTGTGTGGTTTAAACATGTGCATTATTGGCTTTATTATCCATGCTCAACACATAGGCTTTACTTGCACAGCATAGTGCCTATGTCGCTAATAGTCTAAAACATTTGCAATCTTCACATAGTTCCTCGGGCGCTACCTATAATGGGTTGGAATGGTATGACTAGTGTGTTAATCATAATAGATCTTGGATGGGCATTGAGTAAAACAAATCTTGTTTTGATGCCACTCTACTTGGCTTACTCCCTATCAAATGTCCCTATCCGAATTTCCTCCCAATGCTGAAGGTTTCCATTTTGTCCCTATTGTAAATGTGTTTGACGGACAAAATAGGCTTCTGCCCTTTTCGGGCAATTATATAGGGAAATGCCCTCCTTCCCAAACTAAATAGGGAAATGCCCCTATTTTAAAACTCGATTTATGATAAATCAAGTTAGAAAAAAAAAAAAAATTCTGAAGCCCTATAGTGACGTTTTTAAGGAGCCTATAGTGACGTTTTAAGGACCTATAGTGATGTTTTTTAACTCGACTTCAATGAAATCGAGTTATAGGTAAAAAAACGCCACTATAGGTTGATTTCATTGCCTATAACTCGATTTCATTGAAATCGAGTTAAAAAATGTCACTATAGGTCCTTAAAACGTCACTATAGGCTCCTTAAAAACGCCACTATAGGGTCTAACTCGATTTATCATAAATTGAGTTTTAAAAGATGGGCATTTCCCTATATAATTTTTCCGAAAAGGGTAGAAGCCCATTTTGTCCTGTGTTTGACATTAGTAAACAATAGCCATTGCTATGCAAAGTAGCGTAAAAAACTTTTAGAAAATTTTTTTTTTTTTTGATGAATTTAGATTGAACGATATAGAAAAATTAATTAGCAATGAAAGAGCTTGAGGGTCTTAGTTTAAGTGTGCTTTGGCGCTATTATATTGCTTGTATGACTTCAAGATGAAAGCTCAATAATAAAACCACTAAAGTTTGTTTAGACCTCCAATTTCAAAATTACGGCTAAATTGCTTTTAATCTACTCAACTAAGTGTGGAATAAGAATAATTAAAGCACAATTAACCAGAACTACTTCCTAGTGCATAAGCATACATAATTAACAAGTAATTAAAAAGCACAAGAAATAAGGGAAGAGAGATGCAAACACGATGAAAGCTCAATTAGTGTGAAAACACTAATGCTTGTTTAGACCCCCAATTTTAAATTACAGCTTACTGGCTTTTACTCTAACTTAACTAAGTGTAGAATAAGAGTAAAACACGCGTTATAAACACAAAACACTGCTCTAAGCCATAAGCAACCACAATGAGCAATAAAATTAAATCTTAAAGAGTAGGGAAGAGAGATGTAAACACAAAATAACACTGAGACGTGTTAGCAAAGAGGAAACCAAAGTACTCAGCCAAAAACCTCTCTGTGACCCTCAAAGTTGAAATCGATCCACTAGTGAATAAGTTGGAGTACACAAATAACAAAAAGACCCTCCAAGCCTAGTCTACCCAATTTACTTGAGCCCTCCAAGCTCCTACTACCAACGGACTTCTTGGAGTCTTGTCTTCACTAGCTTTTCGGATCCCGCAATTTTGCCCAATTGCATCTGCCACTCAATGGCTTCTTCCAATGCTTCCCAAAGGCAGCAAAACTTCTCTTAACACTCAGAATGGGTGAGGTAAGTGTTTGCGCTAAGAACCTCTCAAAGATGTATAGATAGAGAGGTAGCAGTAAAGGAAAACCAAGACAATTTGTGTAGATGATTGTGGGTATGACAATCTCTAACTCTCAAGAGTTTTGCTAGGGTTTTCTCTCTGAAAAGGACTCCTTATAATTTCATGGGTAATGAGCATATATATAGTGTGTGTAAAGAATTTAGAAAAGCACTTTTTATTTTTGCCGCGAGTGTCTCGCGAGATGGCCTTTCTCGCTAAGTACTCGTGAAATGATAGGCTAGCATGACTCTTCAACTTCTAGTCATGTGCTTCACTTGTGGCCTTTTCGCGGGTACACTGATCTTCATTGCATGCTTGATTCTTCACCAATCTCTCACACTCATCCCTTACAATTAAACCCACATAAATACAGGGAAATGATTTACTAAATTACAACCAAATTTGGCACGGAATCAAAGCCAATAAAGGCTAGTTGGAAATCACAACTTTACACATGAGATAACACCGTGATGTGTTATCGAAGAGGAAAACCGAAGTACTCAGTGTAAAAACCTTTCTGCAGCCCTTCAAGCCGAAATGATCCATTAGTGAATAAAGTTGGAGTACAAGGATAACAAAAAGACCCTCCAAGCCTAATCTACCCACTATACTTGAACCCTCTGAGTTCTAGCTCCTAACGGACTTCACCGAGTATTGTCTTCACTAGTTATCTAGATCCCGCAATTAGCTCTAATTGCATCCACCAAATAATGACTTCATCTAATGCTTCCCATAGGCACCAAAACAACTCACAATACTCAAATTGGGTGAAGTAAGTGTTTGGGCTAAGAACCTCTGAAGAATATGTAATTAGAGAGGTAGGAGTAGAGGAAAACTAATAGAAATGTGTAGATTATTGTAGATGTACAATCTCTAACTCTCAAATGGATTTCTAGGATTTTCTCTCTAAAATTCTCTTTACAATTTCGTGGGTAATGTGGGCTTTTATAGTGTGGGTAAAGAAATGAGTAAATCACACAAAACAGGTTGGCAGTGCATCTTGCGGGTCATCTCACGAGTTGGCCTAGTCACGAGATGAGTTGTGAGATGCCTTTCGACACTTGACTCTTTAGCTTCCAGCATGTGCTTCTCATGTGGCCTTTCACAAGTTGTCCACTCGCGAGCCAGTCATGAGTTGCTCTAGTTCTTTACCAATGTCACACACTCAACATTTATGTTGAATCTCACAAACATACATGGAAATGATTAAAGAAATACAATCAAATTTGACATGGAATTAAAGCCAACAAAACATAATTGAAAATTATAACTTTACACAAGACATGGTGTATGGTATGTTGCTACTTCAAGATTCTGTATATGGAATATCTAACGACTTGCAGTAGACCATTTAGTTACGGCCTTTAGTTATTTAGCAAAAGCTTCATCTAGCGGCCGAGACTAGTTCCATGTATTTTGGGACCTAAGGTGTGAACTAAATTGAGGTTTTTATATATTTAAATATCAATTAAATAATAATTTTTTATTAAAAAAAAAAATCTATTCTTCTTACTTGTGTATTCAAAACTACATACTAATTAAACTTTTGTATTCAAGTTATCTAACATCTCTTTATAAATTGATAATATATTTAATTCACTTAATCTTTCTTTGGATGTTATATTTATTAATTTGGTATTAGATATATATATATATATATATATATTTATTTGATTTTTATACAACAAAATTTATTTTTCAATTTGTTAACAACTAGTATATTCTATGAATCAATAGAGAAACACCTATCTTACTATTTAAAAAAAAAAAAATGAGAAGTTCTTTATAATAAAACAAAAAACAATCATAGAATGGTAGATGTTGGGAAATTTAGACCCCGGTTGATAGAATTAACAAGTTTTAAACCTAAGTTGTTAATTAGATTTATTATGAATAAACCTTGTTCAAACACACAAACATCAATATCATGTCAATATAATGCACAGCGGAAAAGAAAATAAGATAAGATATGATGACCCAGGAAAACCAATGAAATAAACTTGTTTCATAGTAAAAAACTTGGGGGGGGGGGGGAAACCTTCCCGAAAAGCAATTCACTATAGTAAACAGAAGTTTCAGATCTAGTACAAAACTTTTGCCCCTAGACTCTACAATTCCAGTAGATGAACTTACAACAGAAACCTTCTACTGCTTCAGAACCTCTGAACTCTCTAATATACAAACGCCACCAATGATGCATAGATCCCAGTACGTGACTAACTCCTTTGCACGAATCCCAATACGTGACTAAATCCAAGCAACTTGAAGATGGTGTTGTTGGCTGCAAAGTTCTTCACTTCATCAACAATGAAGATCAGGAAGCTCCTTGGTTACAAAAACCTTTGGCATAAAAACGCAGTAGCTTCTTTCAGAGAGAATAAAACACTAGGTCACTCAATGCACATGTTCTCCATGTATAACGGCCTTTAAAATAAGCCTTATATATATATCTAGTGTTGTGAAAAAAGAAACCCTAAACATACATGTCAGCATAGGCCAAAAATAAGATCTGGAAATTCTGATTTCGTAGATCTCGACAGATTCAGCTTTTGTCCAGCTTCGTTCTTAAATATCGATAGATACTATTTCTGTTGAGATATCTGTCGAGTTTTAATAAACAACTTTTCTTCACTTGTTTCTTGGTCCAATCTTCATGGCTTTAATACTTGACTTGAACTCTTGTTTCTTGAAGTACTAAAACCATCCTAGATCTACCCAGTTACAAGTAAAGTGCATTTTGTCAAAGGATTAGCCAAGTACATAAAATTTGTCCTTAACAATCTCCCCCTTTGGCAATCTGTGACAAAATCACAAAATCACAAAAAAAAAAAAAAAAAAAAATCATGAGAGAAGTCTTAAATTACTAAACTTATAACCACTTGTTGTAATAAAAAATAATTCTATCCCTACTACAAACTCTTGAAAAACTTTGCAAGAAAAGAGTTCACATCATGATAAACTTTCACAACCTGTCTTTCTAAAACACTTAAACAAAACTCATCAAGGCATCATGTGTGAAACAGAAATAAAGATTGCATACATAAAGAAACATGCGTATAAAGATAGAGAAGAAACAACACATGTAAAGATAGGTGAAAAAGACATACATCATCATATATATATCAAAGATAAGCACAAAGTATGTAAAAATAGTCACAAGACAGGTGTACAAGAAGCTAAAAGAAGCTCCAAAAACAACAAGGAGGTAAAAACTCCCCCTAACAAGATAAACACAACTCCCCTTTACAAAGGCATGTATTTCTCTCCCTAACATGTAGAATCTTAAAAAGAAACCACATTTTCTCCCCATTTTTGTCATGATTGACGAAGGGTACAAGAAGCTATAAAGCTTTGCCCGAGAAATATAAAGATGATCAAACATGATTAAAGGGGCACAAGGAATCCATATAAATGCATGAATATAATGAAACAAGATGCTATGGATGACAAGATAATAGAAAGATGCAAAACATTTGAAAAACAATGCATGCAAAAGGGTCTCGACAGATCGAGAAGCTATCGAGCTGTTATCGAGCTGGAAGAGGGCACATAAAATTACCTCGATAGTTTGAGATATGTGTCGAGAATCTATTGGGAAGCTACCCACAAATCTCGATGGATTGAGAATCTGTCGAGAATGTATTGAGTAGACAGAAAGCACAGAAGAAACTTGTGTCAAGCTATTGTCAAGATGCTGTCGAGAAGGTATTGAGTAGCTGTCGAGAAGACAGAAGTATGGTTTTCCAAAGGAGGAAAAAACACACAAGATGAATGCAACAAGATAGCTACTCAAACAAGCATCCACGCAGCATGTCAAGCACTGAAACACAGCTCAGATCTAGATGTAAAGCATTCATAGATCCAAAAACTCACACACACACTAAACAAGTCTAACTAATTTTATATTTCAAAAACAAGTTAAGACAGTTTAGTGAGCATATATCAACACATGTATTCCTTGTGATGGCCAAATCACATTGTACTTGCACATGTATTAAGAGTAGTAAAGAATTTGCGTGTTGTGTGTGAAACAAAGCAAGAGTGCATAGGTCTCATATTATGAAGATTTGAGACATGAGAAAATCAAATGCACTCACACACAATCATAACTGTTTGATGGGGACTATCACATTCGAGGTACATCCTATAATTCTCACATCTCCTAGAAACACGCTTGCAACCATATTAAAAGCATTTTGATTCTTTTTGCTTTTATTTTTCTTTGCATATTTTTCTTTTAAGCATGGCATGCACGGGCATATAAGAGAAAAAAGAAATACCCAATTATGTAAGCCAAAACATCAAAATTTTGCTATGATGAAGCACACAGATGTTATACATGATTGGCGAGCTTTAGTGGTGAGATGGTTATTTATGTCTTTCTCTTAGGATTTTCTAGTCCTTCCCGTGAAAAAGAGTGATATGAGTATGAGATATAAGAGACAATCTTAATCGTACTCATCACAACCACGAGCCATAAAACTAACTTGCTTAGTTGTGCATTGAGATACTCATCTAAGCTACAAGAGATACAAAGTTTAGAAATTTTGTTTTAAAGGCCATCCAAGGCACACAAGTACCAATATACACAAACAGACACTGTTTTTATTTTTTTTGATTTTTTCTTTTTTTATTTTGAAATAAAACAAAATAAAAACTAAACAACCAAACAAAAACAGACAAACAACATGAAAGTATGAAGATAGATGCAGATGCATGAAAGCATGATTCCAAAAACAGATAAGAAATCAAGCAAGAAAGTCCTATTTGAGATAGAAAGAATTAAAGTAGAAGACAACAGAAAAGACAATTAAGTCTCAAGCTCCTTTCTCACCCACATAGCACGAGTCTTTGGCCGTAAAAATGAAAAAGCACGTGTCCTAATAAGTCTACTAAAGGACATAGAAGAATTAGAGTTCTCCTGAAATTGAGTTAAAAAACTCAAAGTTTTTAATAACTCTCCAAACAAAAGTGTTGATCCCTAAGAGGGAACCTGTAACCGTTTGGGCACTTGCTTATGAGGATACAAACGAATGTGTCCAGAAACACTACAATGGTGACAAACATGAATAGTTTTTGAACTACTAGACTTCCTAGAGTGAGGTCTAACAGAAGATTTAGAATTAGCCAAATCAGTTTTGGATTTCATACCTTTATCACATTTCTCAGATTGGGGTACAAAGACAGTTTTTGATCCAGAAGCCATGGAAGAGGAGGGAGGAAACAACATATCCTAAGCCAGTTTTATCAGAACTAGGTTTTTGAGCACTCAATACCTCATCAAGCTTTGCACTAGACATCTTTTCTATTTGAGTTCTAGCTTGACTAAGCTCAACCTCGAGATTCTTGACATTCTCCTCTAATGAGGTGTTCTCCACAACAAGAGTCTTAACTAACCTTGTAGTCTCATCTAGTTTGACTAACAGTTAAGCTTTTTCAGTTTTTACCTTATTAAGCTCTTTTCTACAAAGATAAGAAGTCTTTTCAGATTTTATAAATTTAGTGCGTAGCTTATCATAGGCTTCTTGAAGGGTCAACTTCTTGGGTACTTCATCATCAAAAGAATCCTCACTGTTACTAGTACTTTCCATAATCACCTTATAGAT
This sequence comes from Quercus glauca, assembly GCA_023736055.1. Taxonomy (NCBI): domain Eukaryota; kingdom Viridiplantae; phylum Streptophyta; class Magnoliopsida; order Fagales; family Fagaceae; genus Quercus; species Quercus glauca. The sequence continues at coordinate 47,537,607 of CM043324.1, forward strand.
TGTGGCAGCAAAAGTTATCTAATGACCACATTCATCCTCATACTCATCAGAAAGATCACTCTCAGAATCACTTAAGGTAGCAACCAACACTTTAACTTTTGAATTCTTGGTCTTTTCCTTCATAAGATAGTTTGGGCACTCTATCCTCATATTATAAAAACCTTTGCACTCATGGCACTAGATGAGGGGTTTCTCATTCTTGCCTTTCCTAGAGGATTCAGATTTCCTAAGGGCTTTGTTCTTATCCTTTTTCCTATATTGGAGAAACTTGATAATCTTATTAGCTATGAAGGTTAAGTCCTCATCCTCATCCTCATCTTTGTCTTCAAAGTCATCACTCTTTTCCTCTATACCCTTAAGAGCCATGTTCCTACTCTTTCCACCTTTTCCCATTTTACCTAATCCCATCTCATAGGTTTGAAAGTTCCCTACAAGCTCAGTCAAAGGAATTTGATCAATGTTCTTCATTTCTTCAATGACAGTGATCTTGGCATGGAATCTTTCAGGTAGGGACCTAAGGATTTTCCTAACAATTTTGGGTTCGGTAATAGATTCTCCAAGATTGAAGGCAGAATTCACAATATCCTTGAGTTTAGTATAGAACTCATCGAAGGTCTTATCCTCCTCCATCCTTATTTCTTCAAAACTGCTGGTGAGTCTTTGAAGTTTTACGGTCTTTACTGTCTTGGTACCTTCATAAGTTGTCTCAAGAATAGTCCATGCTTCCTTAGCAATTTTCATGGATGATATTTTCTTGAATTCCCCATTGGTCACACCACTAAATGGAGCATTCAAAGCCCTACTGTTGAAATTTGCTGCTTTGATCTTTGCTTCATCCCAATCCACTGATGTTTCCTTTGGCTTAACCCAGTTGACTTAAACAACTTGCCATACTTTTTCATCAAGAGCCTGCAAAAAAGCTTTTATACGAACTTTCCAGTATGCATAGTTAGTACTATCAAACAAAGGAAGAATCAAAAGAGATTGTCCATGATCCATAACAACGGAGGTCAAGGATCACACTCAGGAAATTAATCCAATTAGAGTGTACCTGCTTAGATACCACTTGTTGGGAAATCTAGACCCCAATTTATAGAATTAACAAGTTTTAAATGCAAATTGTTAATTAGATTTATTATGAATAAACTTTGTTCAAACACACAAACATCAATATCATGCACAGCAGAAAAGTAAATAAGATAAGATATGATGACCCAGGAAAACCAATGAAACAAACTCGTTTTACAAAAAAAAAACCTGGGAGGACACCTTCCCGAAAAGCAATTCACTATAGTAAAGAGAAGTTTCAGATTTAGTACAAAAATTTTGTCCCTAAGCTTTATAATCCCAATAGATGAACTTACAGTAGAAATCTTCTACCGCTTCAGAACCTCTGAACTATCTAGTATATGAATGCCACAATGATGCACGGATCCCAGTATGTGACTAACTCCTTTGCACGAATCTCAATACGTGGCTAACTCCCAGCAACTTGAAGATGGTATTGTTGGCTGCAAAGTTCTTCACTTCATCAACAATGAAGATCAGGAAGCTCCTTGGTTACAAAACCCTTTGGGTTAGATTCAATTTATGGGTTAGATTTTCAAAATATCTAGTCATGTCTGTTTGTTTAGTGAGAGTTCTAGCCTTATGCTACAACTAAATTTGTAACCAAACTTTGTCTTTACACTTTGGTCCTCTGAACAATATATTAGGCCCTTAAAAAAAGAAGGAAAAGCCCAAGAAAAATTTTATTGAACTAAAATTTTGAAAGAGATGCATCTTATAATATTGATAATGAGACTATTGTGCAACAATTTCAAACTAAGAAAACTCATAAAAGAAAATTGTATAACTTGTATTTGTGTGTGTGTTGGTTTCTTTTTATTAGATTTTATATAATTTAAGTTTCACAATGATCACCTTAGAAAACATACCAGTGTTCTCTTACACTTATTGATATACACTTGGTACACAAAACATCCATATTTTCATGCGCCATCACCACATTTAAAATGTAAAATTAGTGACTTTTAATCTCTGTGTGTGTGTTAAAAGTTAAAACTTAGAGAAAATCTAATTAGATTTTAATTGAATTTTTAATTTTGTACCATATGTCCCATCTAATTTTTAATTTTTGTACTAAGTGAATTATTGAGTGTAAAAATCAAAGAGGCCAAATCTAATTAGATTCTAAATTGGATTTCAATTGGAGTCCAATTTTGCACCACGTGTCTATCTAATTTTTTAATTTTTGAGGCAAGTGAATTATTGAGTGCAAAAATCGAAAAATCTAAATTCAATTAAATTCTAAATTATATATATATATATATATATATAATGAGAAATCATTACATACTTTAGAAATGTATGGTTTAAAAAATGTGTAAACTAATACTATGTATAATTTAAACTTCTTCAAAAAAATGTATAATTTAAACCATAAAATCGTGATTGTTATTAATTGTAGATTACACTAGTGTATAATAGAGAGCAGATGAGAATCAATTCCCTAAATCTTCTAGTTAGTGTCGTAGCGCTCTCTCTCTCTTATATAGTGGATGTTACACGTGAAAATAAAAATTCAATGAAGACTGTCAACAAAAGGTTCAAATAATGTATACACTATCCACTACACTCACCGTCCACTCCATGAATTGCATGTAGAGGAGGGAGACCACGACGGAAGTGTAAACAGCTGCAAGACTAGAGATATTTTGAGATTTCTCAGTTCTAAGGGTTTGTATTTCTGTTTAATTTGCTAAAATTGAAAATTTTTTGCTGAAAGTATTGTAGATAAAGGTAAAAGTTAGCTGAAATAGTACAGTGAGATTTATGAATAATACCAAAAAGTGCAGTGGGACTCATGAATAGTAGCAAAAATAAGCTGAATAATAAAATAAGCTTGCAAAAATTATTTTACTATTCAGCTTATTTTTGCTACTTTTCATAGGTTTCATTGTACTATTTCAGTTAAATTTTACCTTTATTTATAGAACTTTTAGCAAAAAAAAATTTTAATTTCAATAAAATAAGAGCATTTCAGACATAAATACCATGCTTTTCTTTTAAGATCACGTTTGGGCTGGCAACTCTATGTGTCTATTTCGTGATTAGACGTCTTGACTCTTGACCTTTATTATTTTGCCTTTTCAAGATTGTCTTGTTCTTTTTTTGATAACCTGTTGTCTTGTTCTTCTTCTATGTCTTGCAGCGTGGATCATATATTTGAAGACAATGTTAGCGTCTATACCTTCTTTTTCATTCAAAAGTTAAAGATATTATAAGATTCAACTTTTTTATTTTTTATTTTTGGCTAAACGAGAGGGGGCGGGGTGACTATTGTGACTCATTTCTCTGGACGTGATTATAGGGGCATTCCTCGCTAAAAAATGTTAAATTGAGTCATAATTATTATGGTCGAGGGTGACCACAAACCTCACCCTAGCTTCACGAAAGAGCTAGTAAATTAGCGTTAGTTGCAAGAGGCAACTCCACTCCCTGCTAGGGTTCAAACATGGGACCTCAAGACAGCGATCACACATCTTGACCATTAAGCCACCCCTCTCAGTGGTATAAGACTCAACTTAAAGATGAGATTTATGATGATACAAATTAGGGTGAATTTGGTTTAGCTTTTTGAAAAAGTAACAATTACTTTGCAATTGTTGTTCAGGAAATGAATGTAAAAGCGCAAACTTTTATGTTTATAAGAATGAAAAACACGACTTCAAAATTTTACCAAAAACGACAAATAATCATGTTTTCAAATTACCAACGTCATTTTTGCCCAAAAGGCTCTTACCAAATGGGTATAAAGTGTTGAACCGATTTAGTCAAAATAATATTTGAAGATAGAAACTAAAAACACAAGATAGATTAAGGTCAGTGAATCACGTTGCTCTTGCTCAAATTGAACTTATATTACTGCTGCCGTAATGCATGCACCTTAAGACACACGAGAACATTATGCAACTGTGGCTTGGTTTCATTAATATGAGATGTGACGAGCCATTGATGGATGAAGTGCAATTGGCTGCTACCTAACATTTATATATCGAAATTCATGTTTTATATACTACTCTATATCATGTGAATTTGGACAATCAAAGGGTTGTGTGGACGTTGTTAAGTCTAGATTATTATATATAAAGCGTGGCTTGTCAATTTTCTATAAAAGCGATTACAAGAAGTTGTACGTACACACAATTACAACTTATATTGAGTGTTGTATATGATCTCCTACAGTTAGTCGTCGATGTCATTGTTAAAACTTGCATTGTGCTGTTGAGTTCATGTGTTACACATCCTTACTAAATTGACTTTAATACTATTTGTCACGATTCAGCATTATTGAAAAACAGAAGATTAATTTCATTTATAAGCAAAATACATTAAAGTGTTTACAACTTGATTAATCTCATAGCATGACTAGTTTTTAATATGATATTGGAAAAGACAAAAGAATGGCTGAAATAAATGAAATAGATCAACATAGGACTTAAATTTACCAATCAATATAGGAAAATAATTTTGTGACTAATGGTTCATAATTTTAAGTATTAGTAAAATGTTTGATTATCAAAAAGAAAAGTATTAGTAAAATGTTTATCACATGGGACACCAAGAATCTATGAAAATTGAGTACGCAACTAGTGGCCTAACTAGACAAACATGTGGTGTGTTTCTTTAAAAAATTGTGTACTGGTGTGAACAGTGAAATTGCTACTTTAGGAATGACAGTAATATGTCACCTTAGCCAAGTACAACAACAAAATTAGGGACTAAATATACTCCCCTATTATACTCACTACTGTCAATACATTTATATTCCAAACAATTACATAGACCAATGTTCTCCAAAGTAGCTTTGACTAAGCCATAGCACGCCTGGTCTACAATGCCACCCCACTTGTGGTACCCAACTTTATACTTTTGCACCACCAGAGTTGAACTTTAATGATAAGGGATTGAGATTAGGTACAATATTTAAGGTTTTACACTATTTTATGCAATTGTTTTTAATGGTTGAGATTGAGAGTTAGAAAAGCCATTCTCAAACTCAACTATTGAATAAAAAGTTAAAAAGGAAAAAAGAAAAAAGAAAAAAAAAAGAAGAAGTACAATTATGTTAACTTGTGAGAAGAATGAGAGCAATTACAAATAGTGCAATATTGCATCTGATCTCATTCCAACAATACAATATCTGAAGTTCACCTACTAATAAAAGGGTCTTTTGTAACATATTTATTATTTTTTTAGAAAGTTGAATCAATTTTAATAAGTGAAGTTTGAATCGGTTGTACTTAAAAAAAAAAATTTAATGCTTTGAAAAAAATTACCTAATATGCCAAATAAATCAAATGTATTTTAAGCTTAAACAAATGAGCACTCATTAAGACCACAACAATTTATGATTCAATTTCCTTCAAGAAAATAACCCTTTGATGGATTTGGATGTTGTAGCCATTCCCAAAAGTCTTGCAATTTTTCCCAAATTTCATAAAAACAAAATTGTATATGTTGAGTTTAATTTAGTGTTTCTAACCTAAACATTTATGGTTCAAATCCTTATTTTCCAACTATCAAATTATCAAGTAATATATATATATATATATATATATATATATATGAGAACGTTGAGGAAGAGAGTATACTTTAAACTTGTCAAATGAAGTGCCTGTTCACAATACTAACAGGAAAATCCATATCCAGATCCCGAAACTTTTCAATTCTTGAAGTTTACATGATATCATTAATTGTATTTTAATTCCTCGGTGTAGCTCGTGTGCTAATTTCCCTGTGCATGAAGGAGTCAAGGAAACAAGAAAACTTGTCTTGCAAGTATTGCAAATTCGAGGAAATGACAGGCCTAGGCAGCATTTGTGACTAGATCACTTTGTCAATATATGGAAAGACCTTTACACAACATAATTATTTTTGTACTATGAAATATTCTTGTAGATCTAGGTCAAGCACCAAGTTTCAAAATATTTTTGCAACTTGCAACTGATGTGTGTGACAGTGTGAGAGAGAGAGACAGAGTAAAAAAACAAAGATGGAGCCACTGAGGTAATGATCAAAGGGAGTCACCATTTGTCTAATTATGACTATGTTCCTTTCTGGGTACAGAATAATGCGTAGTCATTTCGTGCTGTACACAGTTTATTGATCTTATTTTCTTCTTCTTCAGTAAACAAGCTCTCAAAATTTGGTACTTGTCTCGGACTTTTACTCTTTTAACTTTTACTTTAGGTGATTTAATTCAAATAAAAAATGTTAATCCCCAATATTCATCATTGTCACTATTAAATATTAGGATATTATCATAATTTGAAACCCATAAATGATATTAAAGTATGTTTAAACTATAGCTTTGAAGAATATTATAGGTTACCGTAATTTTGTAATATCATTAACTACTATGGGGGGTTTTTAAGGATTACTAGGGGCCTAATATTTTCCTATATATATATATATATATATATATACACACTATATTAGGTTCTTTATATTACACCGTTCCAAATAGTGGTGTTCACTAAACTGCACAAATCGCAAAAAATACACTAAAACTGTCCGCAAAATGGTATAATCGCACCGCACCACAAGTAACAATGTATCGCACCATACCGCACTGTATGGTGCAGTATAATTTGTGGTTTTATAATAAAAAAATCGCACTGCACCGCACCCTCTCTATATATTAATATATTATTTTTTTAATATTAAATATATTATTAATAGTTTAATAACCATGGTTTTTATTATTATTATTTTTTTAAGTTTAATAACCCTAGCAAGTGTTGATTAGGAAAGCTAGCCCAAAATAAAGAAAAACTAGCTCAATAGTTTAAAACTTGGCCCAAAACAAAGGGAAAAAAAAATCAATTTTAGGTTGGGCAGGAAAACCTAAAATTTGAAAAATATACCACCTTCAAAAATTTCAAACCGCATCTTATACACGGCACCACACATGTGACCTAAAAAATGAGATGCGGTGCAGTTATGGTTTTGGCTAAACCGCACCGCAAAGTGCGATGCTAAAAGTAGCCCAAAACTGCACCGCACCACACTGCGAACATCCTAGTTCCAAATAACAAAATGTTGCTCAAAATATTTTTCTTTGTAGTGTAGAACTTTAGGCTGAACTATATGTTAATTCGTTTTTAGTTTTCGCTCTCTCTCCATATACAACTTTTTATTATTTATTTATATTTTAGCACTATTAGTTAAAGCATTCACAATGGCAAATGCCATCCTATCCTATTTTACCATCTTAAAAGCTACTTTATCAATTATACCATACTATTTTACAATACACCCAACATCCCAAAACCCCATTTTTTTTTCCATTTTATTTAAATATTCTTTTTTATTCCTTTTTTTTTTTTTTTTTACTATTTCTCTTTTTCTCTTCATTTTTCCTCTCTTTCTCCCTCAACTTCTAGCATTGGCCACAACTAAACAAACAATTACCACCATGCCACCACTACCCTCTGCCCAACAAAATCCCACTGGAACCAAAAACCCAAAAAAAAAAAAAATAAAACAAAATAAAACCCACCAAGTACCCACTAAAAACCCAAAAAACTCATAAAAACCTAGCAAACCCATAGCAACCCAACAAACCAATCCAAACACCAGTCACAACCATGGTGAGAATCAAAGGACAGAATCACTAAACGCCGGCCACCAAACCCAGAAACCGGCCACCATGCCAACACCACCAAACCCACCAAACGCCGGTCTTCACATCGGTCTCCACGTAAATCTCCACTGCACTAACCTCCAGCCACCATGCCGATCTCAACCGCACCACCAGCCTTGCCACCACGTCGATTCAAAGAAACTGATTGGAATGTGACTATTGGAAGAGAGAGTGGGGCCAGAAAAACCAAAAGAAGCCAAACGCCGGTCTCTAATGCCGATCTCCATGCCGGTCTCCACCACGCCGATCTAGAAATACATCACCCATGACAGCCAACCCCCCACACGAATATAGATAGAGAAGAGGGAGACGGAGAGAAAATAGAGAAGAGAGAGGATGAGTAAAGAGAGAGGGAGACAAGTGAGTCAGAGAGAAAGAAACTGAAAAAAAAAATATTTTATTTTTACAATTGTGCTATAATACTGTCACAAATTTGTGACGGTACTGTAGCACTATTGCAAATTTTTTTAGGATACAAATTTGGCTGCTGGACTCTTTTTGTGCCTTGATGCTAAATTTCCCCTACATTTTCTATTTACAATCTCCAATGAGAATGCTCTTAGAAAGGGAGGATCAAACCTTAGATTGCTATAATTTTTTTTAAGAAAAAGAAATTAAAGAGAGAGAGGGTTTACTATTGTTTTAGATGGGTCTCACTTAGTGATATAGCACCACATCATTCTTTCTCAGAACTAAAGTAGTGATCATATAAAATGCACATAAAAAACTCGTTGTCTATACTATTCCACTATATATATATATATATATATATATTATAAGCGACATCACTGATGAGCTTCATGAAAAATATGAAGCAATTGGCAAAGTTCAGTCAACACTGTGTGTGCATGCACTTATTTTGACCTTTCAAAAATTTTCCCTCATCCAAACTCATCACAGCCACGGAAAAACTTAAAAACACGGTTTCTCTGCCAAAGCAAGATTCTTCAGCGGAGTAGATGATTTTATAACAGTACATGCAGTGACTGATTTTTGATGTTATAATTTATTCGGCGATGTGACAACTTCACAAGGATCTAATCTATATGTTTTGAATTATGCTACGGACACGATTTTTGGCACAATTTTGTGCTACAACTCGCCATAACGTGAGTTATGATTGGTAAGGGTGTGTCTTCACATGACCTACTGACATATCCTTACCAATCACATGGCGAGTTGAGGCATAAAATTATGCCAAAAATTATCCATAACATAATTCATATATTTTGAGGGAGAATAGTTTGATGCTGAGCCCACCTTTTACGATAATTGGTGCTAGCTAAGCATGCGTTAAACACAGTATTATTGAGGGCTTGTATCAAACAAACGAATGATAAGACCATCCTCTATGTATGTTTGAAATAGATTATTAGGGTATAGGTTCCTTTTTATTTTATTGATATTGAGTCTTTTCATTTTTCTTTTCTTATTTGGTCGTGGAGTAAAGGTTATTGGAAAATAAATTCAAAAAAACACTGTTTTGAGAAATATTTTCTTTTACAAACAGCTTTTTTTTTTTTTTGGTAGGATAAAGTTCATCTATAGTCCAAAATTGGTCATGATGTGCATTTCTTTTTTAACCATATTGTACAATTGATAATGTTTAACTAAATTATATTTTTGGACCTTAAAGTTTGGGGTTATTTTGTTTTAGGTAATTAAATTTTAAAAATTTTCATTTTTAATTCATCAACTTTGATTCTGTCTTCAAAATGGTCTCCTAGTTGTCGCCATTAGTGAACTTATTGTTAAGTGCCTTATACGACATAGGTATTCAATATGAAGCTACTTTGTTTACCCCCATTAACTTATATTTTATAAATTGAAGAAATAGATTGAGGGCAAGCACTAAACCCAAAATTCAAAAATTGAGGGCATCTCATTCATATATTCATTTTTCTTTTTGTCGTTTCCCTTTATGTTAGTGCTTCCTGTACACTGCCATTTATTCATTCTTCTTTGTCAATAACCTCATCTTAATCATTATCTTTCTTTATATTATGCTTTCCTCATGGCAGATGATCACCATTCTTGTCCCATCTTGTCCTTGCCTTCTAATTGCAAATAGAAGTCAGATAAATCAAAATCCATGATCTAAATAGTCTCTGATATTATTATGAGTTTATGACTATCCTCATAAGAATTCAGGAATCCTTGGAAATCATAAGCTGCATTCTATAATGTCAAAAGTTTACTGTTGCATTCAAATCTATAGTTTATAATACACAATTTTGAACAATAAGATGTAATTGTTAAAGGCTTTCCTAGATAAACACACATTAATTCTTTTCTTGCTTCCACTTTCTCTTCTTCTACATCTTTATATTTCCTTATTTATATTTTAACACTATTAGAAAGGGACTAAGGAAAATTAAGCTGGGAAAAGACACCTTAGATTACAATAGTTTTTTTTTTTTTTTTTTTTTTTTTTGGAAAAAGAAAGGTTAGGCGGATTACTAGATGGGCCGTACCACACAAAATGTAAATAAAAAACTCGTTGTCTATACGTTACCAATATTATAATATAAGCAGCATCAGCCATGAGCTTCATGAAAAATATGAAGGAAATGGCAAAGTTCAGTTAGCACTTTTTGTGCATGCACTTAGTTTGACTCTTAAACTTTTTACCCTCAGCCGAACTCACGGACTAACTGAAAAACACGGTCTCTAGCTTTTGTTTGGCAAACAAAGTTCTTTCTTCCTGGAGTAGACAGTATGCAGCTAATGCTGGATGCTATTATTATATTCGACAATGGGACAACTTCACAAGGCTCTGTAATCAATATATTTTGAGTGACATAAACAGATGGATACTAACCATGCCTTAAAGTGTCATAGAAGTAAAACATGTTTGCATATTCGCTTGGAAAAATTTGACTTCAAACATGTTTCGAGTTATTTTTTTTCAATCCAATATATGATGATTGAAAAAATCATTCATGCAAAATTTTAGTTATATAACTTTGTTAATGAGTCATGAAACTTTTTTAAATAATAATATAAAAAAAGTTTTATAAATCATTAGGTAATAAATTAAAAAATATAATTTCAAATAAGTTATTAGAGCCGAAGTTTATTCTCCTTAAAATATATTATTAAGGGCTATATTTCTTTTTTCTGATTGTGTTAATTTTTATTATTTATTTTTCCTTATAAGATGTGGAATAAAGGGTATCGGATTGGGAAAGAAAACAAAATAGCACTGTTTTGAGAAATAGCTTTTTTACACAGCATTATTATTATTATTTTCGGAGAAGATACACAGCATTATTTTAGGAAAAAGCTCGTCTTATTTGAAGCCCATCATTGGTCATCATGATGTGATCAGTGTGATTTATTTTTTGTTATTTTTTGTTTTGTTTTATTTACCATATTGTACAATAAATGAAGTTTTTTAAGTTCATACTTGAAGCAGCTGAACAGGGTTTGTACACCCTTCTATACATCATGACCACATGGATTTTCCATGAACACATTAAATAAGTGAGGGCCACATAGAATAGCATCAGCAAGTAAATATTCAATTAGAAAAATGTACGGCAATAATCTGAAGTCACTCTTACACTGACAGCTATTAAACCTTCGGACATTTTAGGTGAGCTGTTAATTGACAAAGGCATCACATCAATTGGGTAGCTCATTTCCAGCTGAAAAAATTGCTGCATTAGTATTTATATCAACTGTTGATTTCAGTTCTATAATAGAAGCATTAAGATTGATCTGATTTGGTTAGTTTGGTTTTCATCTTTTATGCAATTATTCGTAAGTACATATAAATTTCAAGGGCAATATGTTATTACATGTAGTGAATAATGTTACCCTCATTCATTTACTCATTCTTCTTTATCATCAACGTCATCTTAATCATTAGCTTTCCCTTTAATTTGCTTTCCTCATGGAAGATGATCACCCTTCTTGGCTCAATTTGTCCTTACCTTGTAATTATAAAACAGAAGTCAAAAAATAGAAAAACATGATCCAACTTGTCTCTCTCTCATATTAATATTATTATGAATTTATGAGCAACCCCATAAACAAGAAGTCTGAAATTTTGTGAAATCATTAGCTGTATTCTATATTGTCAAAAAGTTACCGCTTCATCCAAATATACCATCGACCATGGGATCAATGATTGATAACAATGTCAGTGAAAAAAAAAGAAAAAACGAATTACATTATACATGTATAATGTAATTCTAAAACTAGACGCTTGATGCATGCATAATGGTTTCTATGCATCCATTTTTCTTGCACCTGCCTACTTTATGCCCAACTGTCAATGGAAGTAATCTTTAAATTTTGCCTCATGTCCACCATCAATTTTCTGTCATAATGAAAAAACGCAGCTGAATGTGAGGTATTTTTCCTTCTGTTCTTACCTTGTTTCTAGAATCACCAATCACATATTTAAAGAATGCGCAAGACTAATAATGTTCCAAAGTTTAAGTGAATAAATTGAAGAGACTATAAGCTGAAGTATACTGAGGAACCGTTTGGAGGGGTCAAATTTCATCATGATTAAGATGCTTTCACTCGCCATGATAGAGACCTTCATTCAACTACCAAGCAATTTATGTAATTGTTTTCTCATTCACAAGGGCTGCTTATTAAGCATTCTGTATGAACACATGCACTCGGGTATGTTGATTATACACTTGTTTGAAAATAATGGCAATATGCAATTATACTTGTATATCTTAAGGTGCATGAATGATGGAAAGAACATTCATTACCTTCTTGAAATTATTTTACATATGATTGGTCTTCTCATTGATATATTACCTAATCGTATCATATTTGGATTTGGCAAAGACCAGGTTTACTCCCTTTTAAAGTCAATGTCGTCAAGAAGAACTATTCAAAACTACGTACCTATACGCAATATGGTGAATAATGATTTAATATTTAGACTAACCCATAGGGGTTATCAAATTTTAAACTAAGTTTTTGCCGAGTTTCATTACCCATATGGGTGTTTAAATCACAATCAATGTTCAGTTCTTCGTTGTTTTATCACAAGTCTAATGACATATTTTTCACAACAGTTGAAGTGGAATGTTGTAATTGGTACACAATAAAAATGATTTTAATGGAAAAGTCATGTGAGGGTGATGCACCAATCATAATTTACCATCTCAACAAGTTTGTGAAAGAATTGTATTAATTGCATTGCACTTGTTTTGTTTTCTTAGCATATAATATACAATGTGTGACATAATTTTTTACCAAATTAGTTTAAAAGAATTTCCTACAATGTATTAGTTAGTGATGTAATAAATCTCGTTATTCATCAAATCATTTAAATAAGTTATATGAGTTTTAAGTAGGTCATTTAACTAAAAAAACATATGAATAATTTTTTGGGTTGGCATGTAGTAGGTTGGAGGAACTTTCCTCCAAACTATTTTGAGGGAAAATTTTGTCCTTTATGGTGATGCTAATTAGTGTTATGGTTAGTTGCATACTTAGATGATTTTTTTCCCTTCCCCGAAAACAAGAGAAAACTTGTTCATTTTGATTTAATTTCTAATTATTTGAAAATTTTGAGTATCTTTGTTAGGCAAAACACAATCATGTTAATGGTGATGGTGAATGCATGATACTGGATAATGGAGATGATAACAACAATAACACGGCTATATTGAAAGAGTGGCAATATTGTGACACCAGTTATTATGATATGAGAAGTGTGATTTCGATGATGGGACAACAACGGCGGTGACATGTTATGGTTATGTTGTAAGTAGTAGTGTTGGGGTTATGATGACAATTTGGTTGTGCATGGCGGAGATGATAATTAATGATAATGGTTTGAAGAACATGATTGCAGCGACGACAAAAATGGTCTAACAGAGGTATGATTATAGTAAGGAAAGAGCAACAATCTGAACTGATTTTGATTTTAATTGTAAAAGCTCCCAATGAACATGGACAATTTGACCAAGTAAATGCTTTACAGAGAGTATGATACACTGCACGTGTGCATGTGAATAGGCTTTAATTGATGCAGAATTAGTCTTTACAATAATCAGTAGACTACTTTGTTCCAATCATAATTCGAAATTGCTCCTAAAACTAAGCTAGAAAATTTTCAAATTATGATGTTTTAGATAACACATGCATGACTTCTTATCTTCAGGCTTGAAAACTTCATCAAGGAAAACAGATCAAGAGGTGAAGCTTCATCTAGATGACAGTATAAAATTACAGGGAAAAAAAAGGAACTGAAAAACTGAGACTGAAAATTTGCTAATACTTTCATTAGATACAAGATTTAGATTATTATTCTACAATAATAATTCTCATAATTATATTCAATTTAGAGATTATAAAAAAAATCTTCCCTAATATTGTACATTTTACAAGATTTCTACTTTGATATATAAGTAACTCCATCCTCCAGGACCTTCACCGTCAAAAGGGGAAAAAAATTAAAAAATATCGAGGTCGAGGATTTCAAAGAATACTTCAGATTATCAACAATCACATGTTTTGTGATCAGATAACCAAGTTTAAAACAATGCTGGTAGCATTTCCCAAGGCAACATGTTATAATTTTGTGCACTTATGAGCATCTCTCTTGCTCTGTCGAGTAAATCTACAGTATTCTTTTGGAAGTGTAGTTTCTTGGGACATTTAAGCAAGCTGATATATGTTCCCAGATCATGAACACAAGAAGGGTTTTTCACGTTGAAGAAGTCAAGGACTAATTCAACACCCACATGAGCATAACATGAACAACTCCAAGGTAACTCATATCTGTCCCCAAAAACCCTAAAACTCTCATTCAAAAAAACCCCAGGCATCTTTGTGATGGGGTCATTGACATTCACTATTCTTAGTACTTTAACACCCAATTCCTCACACCTTTGCTTGAATCCAGAGTTCCCGACTCTCGGGCCTCCGAATGAAAAAACTGTGATTGGTTTTCCCCGGCTTGAATTCTCTTTATTCAATCCAAGCTCGGCGATGTCATAAGCAAGTAGAAGAGCCAGTGAGCTCCCCATGCTATGTCCTGCTATTGAAATGCTAAGTTCCTCACCTTTGTACTTTGTTAACAGCCGGGACACCTCGGATAGAAGCTGCTCTCGGCAACTTCCAAGGCCAAACTTACTATCACTCTCGTCTGAAGTGTATAAACTCAGAAATCCCGCTTCCACCTTCACGTCTGGCCGCGGATCATGAGGGTCTAGCCGTGCCGGTGTGAGTGAGCTCATTAGGTTTGCAATCCATTCATGGTTAGTCACTGTTCCCCTGAAAGTAATGACTATGTCTCTCCTCCCAAGTCTCCGAACTGATTCATCATCGGACACTGCAACATAACCGATCCAACGTCCACAAGGGGCGCCATTTTGGATTGGAATATTGATGTCCGGCGTGGCGTAGATGTACTTAGTGACCTTATAACCGGAATTCTCCATCCCAACTTCATTCAACATGTTCTTCTTCCCATACTTACAATTCAAGTAACGTTTTGAGTTGGGGTCTAGATCGAAAGCCTTGTAACAAGCGGTGACAAACTCCCCGTACCGAATAATCTCTTGCCGGAGAAGAGGGTGCAATGGTTCAACAAGATTTTCCCAGTTGTTTAAACCATGAACCTCTCTCCAAAAGTGAGACAAAGAAGTAGTAATTGAGCTAGTTTTTAAGGCCCTGAATGACACTGTTGTTGTTGCTGCTGTTTTTGTTGCTACATATGAAGCAGCAACTGAGTGTCTAGCTAAAGAGGTTTCAGTTTTATTAGGCAGTGAAACCTGACCAAAAGAGTGTTGTGACTTGGGTCTAATGTTTTCTGAAAATGTAACATGGTTGTTGGTATGTGGGTTTGGCATGAAAACTGTGGAGGAAGCCATGGAATTAAGGTGTATGAGAAAGAGAGACTGAGACTAAAAAGAGAGAGAGAGAGAGAGAGAGAGAAGATTATTGTGGTGGACGGTGGGGGCAATGGGGTTTATATAAGGAGAGAAGTGCCATGTTTGTTTGTTTACACAAAAGATGAAAGTGAAATTGTAAAGAAAATAAAAAGGCATGTTTGGCGAGGATTTGACTAATGCCTTCAAAATTCCAAGCCTCTTTATTTATGTGGTCGGTTGAGAAGTGGGCTCTTTTACAACTCTGCGGCTGTTGAAAATGGGCGGGAAATAATTCAACCAATTTTTTAATCCCTAATTTTATTTTATTTTTTAACTCCTTGTAAGTTGACTTCCTTTTATCTTTTCTCTTTTTTCATTAGGTGATCCATTTTATTTTGTACAGTACAATATGCTTAATTATTCGGTTTGTATTCAGGGCTTCAATGCATCATATATATATATATATATATATATATTATATCTCTTAAATATATTGTAACTGTTTAATGCAACTTATTTTTTAGTTTTTTTAAGATAGGTTGTTAGAAAAAGTTGTATCTAAAAACAATGTACTGGTTTGAAAATTGGATGTCAAAGAAACAAGGACTTTTTGTTATCATTTGTCTATTCTAATTCTTTCACGCCAAGTAATTTCATTAACTTCTTTTTTTTTTTTTGTATTTAAACTGGTTAGCACCTCTTTAATCAGGAGGACTTCAAATCCAGATGTCTTGTACTAGAGTTTTATTAATTTGTTTAGTTTTTTGGTTTTCAAAGTTGTCTATGAAAGGTAAGATTTGAGTTATTTTTCCATTTTATCAAAAATATATATACACAAAAATTATTAAAAAAAAAAAAAATCAGTGGTCCTAATTGTTCAACAGTTCACATCATTTTTCTTTTTCCATGATATGACGACAAATCTGACGTACACGTGGATGCATTCTGATGGGAGTTGCGTATGTGCGATGAAAAAACATGAGCACAAGGGACGTAATCTTGAGTAGTATCGTTACGTATTGAATATTTGGCATAAAATAATGAGTTTGTATTTGTTATTTACAAACAAGTATAAAGTCTAATATATACGTGATGGGAGACCATTTTTGTTGTTGACTGTTAATATTAAAAATTGTCCAAAAAGGAGCAATGACTGTTTCAAAACAATTCTAAAGTGCATCATCTTTTGAAAACTGCCACACGTGTGGGAGTACATTTTAGACTCCAATTCATCCTTAAAGGTAGAAAAAAACATAAGCAAGTCGGAAAGTGGGAAAATGGATTAATAAAGACTTGTTTTTTAATTTAAATTTTTTCTTTTTTTATTAAGTATTTCGTGTAAGAAGGAAAGTGGGAAAATGGATTAATAAAGATTAATTTGGTTATAGAAAGATAAGAGTGATTAATTGCACAGGTAAGAGAATGTGTGTTGATTTAAATTGAGGGAGCAAAACAAGGTAGAAAAAGAAAAAATAATAATGATATTAGTAAAAGTAGTTAAAAAAAATTATCAATTAAGAAAGTAACAAAAATCGGAGACTATGATTTAAGAGAAAATAAAATGAAGTAGAGAATACATGTGGCTAATTAACCTTAGTTAATATGTTGAGCATCCATAATCGACCACACAAGATTTAGAACTAAAACATTGTTGTTATTGTTGTTGTATTTCATATAAATTAAATATTTAATCTAGTGTGAAATGAAAAAGTTGACTCCAAACCTGTTTCAAGCTAACTTGTTCCAATTTATTATGTGATAATTAAAAAAATTATCTATGTATAATTTTAGTCATAATTCTTTTTAAATAAGTCGTGTGAATTGTTTAAAAAATAATATAATACACATGAATCATGCATAGTCTTATAATTTATCATATATCTAGTTGAAAAAGACTAGTATCAAATCAAATTTTTATCACAATATTTTCTCAATAAGTCGTGTGGCTTATTTAAATAATAGTATAATTAATACACATAAATCATGTATAGTATTATAATTTGCCACATAATGCATTAAAAAAGATAACTTCAACCCAATTTCAATACAAACTTTATTAACTGCGGAAATGATTTTCTCTATTTTTAAGTCGGTCTATTTTGTGGTACCCTTTTTCAGATAGTGTTATGTCCATGTTTTGTACGACTGTAATACTGGACACAAACCGAAACCTTTCATATATTACGTATTTGAAGCATAAATGTCTTCGTATGTATATTTGGTGAGAGCCTGAGAGATAGGAGAATTTGCAGTGAAAAAAGAGAAAAATAGACGGCGCCGACAATTTCTCTCAAGTCCCTCAGCTTTCTTAAATTACATGCATGCCCCTTATAAAGTAAGGACCGCGCGTCATTCGTGAAACAGTGCTACGCGATTATAAATTTCATGCACGCTTTGTGTGCTTTAGAATTTTTTTTTCTTTTTTTTTTTTTTTTTGTTTTTTAAAATATTTGAGCAATGTTTCACAGAGAGTAAAGAAAATTCAACGCGGCAAATTGATGATGGGTCTTTGCCTATCACTCAACTCAGGTGTCAATACAAGAATGTCCTACCCAATAGTGACTACCTTTTATGCTCTCTTTGTTGAGAAATGCTAATGAGTACTCTTAGAGTATTAGTTAAAAATTTATTTAAAGAAAATTTTTATGAGAAAAGAAAAAAAAAAGTAATTAATGTTTTGACAGTTTTTTTCATTTCCTATAAAAATGATGTCAAAAGTTTCTTAAAATGAATTCTTAACCAATAGTCTAAGGGCACTTGTTAGCATGACCCCTTCTTTGTTTAGGTTTGTACTTTTTGCCTAAAAGAAAATTGGGATTAAGAGCTTATTATAGTCATCTGAGTCCCTTGGTTGTCCTCTTTTGTAAACAGTGGAATAAATCATATATGCCATATTTGGTGGTGTGCTAAAGCAATATTTGTTGCCAAATTTAAGCGACAATTGGTGTTTTCAATGTCATTTTATGTCTCAAAAATAGTGTGAATTTTTTTAGTGGAAGACACGAAAGGTAACACATTACATTGAGTGCACTTTTTGTTTGAAGTAATAAAAATATGTGTGTTCGTCTCTAGTCCAAACAAAACAAAATTTTATTAGGTGGGTCATTTGTTTTTTTAAGTCAGATTCACACTTACTGTTGCTGCATGTAGTAGATATATATAGTCAAAAAACGTAACATAATTTATTTGGTAAAAAAAAAAAGGTGTATGTATGCGTATGGTTTCGTTCATGTTATAAGAAATTGACTAAACTTTTGGTTTAGAAAGATATATAAAGACAAAATATAATTGTTGTATAATAATAGTATGTACTGTGTCTGTGGGTTTGTATTGGATTTCAGTGGGAAGTTCGTGGATGAAACTACTTAACTACGGCTACTTAAATCTTAACTTGTTTGTAATATTAAATAATATGTTGGTCTTTTTTTTTTTTTTTTTTTTTTGAGAAAGAATAATATGTTGGTCTTGTTACATTATTTTGGTTTTACAAATGTCAAAAATCAACTATTTAAAGATAATAAATATAACCTAATATTTTGAGCATATATATATATATATATAATGAGAAACTAGAAAGAGTGATAGAATAACATTAATAACCTTGTACCTTGATTTGTGTGGCTCTTCTCATGGGATGAAAATCTTCATTATTTGTTGTACTATGCACAAATATGGTAGCTAGTACCTATAAGATTGATATGGCATTACTTATTTTTATAAGCATTGATCAGCTTTTAGAACAATTTAAATTATTCAATAGATTAAAGAAATGAAAGGATAACATAGAAAATATAGTATTATTCTTTTCCTTTTATCCAAATTTGATGTGATTTTTCGCATATCTATGCCGTTCAAATGTATATAATTAAACAAATAAAAATCTATTTAAAAAATGTAAAAGAATTCAATCTTCATTAGATAACCGACCAACGGATATAAAAATAGATCACTATGAATCTTAATGGATCACCTGATTAAGTTGACTCTCCTATATGCTCAAGTTTGGTTTTAATCATTTAACTAGTTCGAAAGTCAAGTTTCAGCTTGTTTATCATTAAAAAGAAAACATAAAAGTTTTTTTTTTTTTTTGGAGAATCAAATAGATAAACAAAACTGAGATCACATAGAATCAAATTTTGAGCTGGTCGTGAATGTTTGGGCTCATCTATATGGACTAAATTTAAAAAAAAAAAAAAAAATTCTTGTGTAATTAATTTGACATTATCAAGAAATGGATTGTAGGTGAGGGACCAAATTAATGAGAATTATTTCACTTCCTTACTATTCTTTTGGCTAATATTGAAGTCCAAAAGTAACAACAAAACCTATAAACTTATCTCCTCATTTGTTAATTTTAAGCTTAACAAATCTCCACCTTTAGTCCACGACGTATCTTCATTAGTATACATTTGGGTATTCTCTTTGCATCTCATTTGTGGCTACGAGCATTCCACCATGGCTTCAACAAAAGAATATGATTAATTGAGTTTAATAATAATAAAATTCTTAAACATCATAGTTAAAGTTGGCTTTGAAACTATGTTAGTTTATACCATCTTTAAATCTTTGTTTCTTTTATTACTTCATGATTATCTTACTCTAAAGTGTTCTAAATCAAGGCTCTCTCTGTTTTTTTCTCCAAAATGTGCTATGAAAACTCGAAAATGTGTTGAAAACATAAGAGTTGTTTAGACATCCAAAACAAAATTATGACTCGATAGATTTTACTCTAACTTAATACTAAGTGCGAAATAGAGTAAATGTGAGCGAATAAACAACCAAGCTACTCTAACCAATAATCATTATAACACAGCAGTAAAATGAAAGGTAAAAGAGTAGAGAAGAAGAATGCAAACACAAGATAATACGCCAATGTGTTATCGAAGAGGAAACCGAAGAACTCAGCGAAAAACCTCTCCGCCGCCCTCCAAGCAGTAATCGATCCACTAGACAATCAGTTGGGATACATAGGTTAGCAAGAGACCCTCCAAGCCTAATCTACCTAATGTACCTAAGCCCTCCAAACTCCTACTCCAACAAGACTTCTCAGAACCGTGTCTTGTCTAGTTCTCCGGATCCTGCAACAATCTCTATGTTGCATCTGCCATCCTTGGCTTCTTCCAATACTTCCCAATAGCACCAAAACCTCACTGAACACTCTAAAAGGGTGTGATAAGTGTTTGGGCTATCAACCTATCAATAGTATGGAAATGGAGAGGTAGGAGTTGAGGAAAATCTACAAGCAATTGTGTAGAGAAATGTGGGTATAACAATCTCTAACTCTCTAGGTTTGTGGTTAGGGTTTTCTCTCAGAAGCACTCCTCAACATTTATATGTAATGTGGGTATATATACTGTGGGTACAGAAAGTGTGTATTAGAGAGTACAGTCTGGCAAAACAGAATGTTTCACGGGTATCTCGCGGGAAGGCCTTACTCGTGAGCTACTTGCGAAACATAGCTGTCTCCATCCTGTTCTGACTCTTCGCATTCCAGTCATGTGCAGGGCACATACATTACTTCGCGGGATGCTTAGTCGCGAGTTACCTGCAAAAACTCTTCAGTCTTTAATTTGCTTAAGTCTTCACACACACACACACTCTCTCTCTATCACACAACCCTTACAATTAAATCCCACAATAAATACATAGTATAAAAGATTGAACATAATTACAATTAAATTTGGCATGGAATAAAAGTCAACAAAGCACATAGTTGTAAATTACAACTTTACATGCTCCATTTTTGTTTGTATCACCAATTAACTTGTACAACTTTTTTGAAAACTTTCACTCCTTTTTATAACTAACTTTCATAATCCATCTCTTAGGGAATGTATATAGATAAAAGAATTCAACCAAGCCCCCGTAAATCCATTTTTCTTGTTAAGTTCAAGCATATGTATCACATAACCCTAAAATTTCAAAATTCCTTTAAACATCTTAAGTTTTACCCTACGCATGCATTAACTAACAAAATAAAATCGCCATCACAAGTTTAATTTTTTTCAAATCAATCCTTATTCGAATAAGTATGAAAAAAGCATGTTGAATCTAAAATATTTAACTTTTAATCGAATTGATACCTTTGCTAACAGTATGAATATTTTCATCTCCACCATCCATCGTAGCAATTGTTGCACTTTCGACAATCTGACTATCGCAAATTTTTTTTTTTTTGGTTGAACTCTTTTACCTCAACTATTAACTTCTTACACTTATACTTCACATGCCTTAACTAATGATAGTACAACACTCCACATCTTGACTTCTTATTAAAATTATTTCCATGTGATATACTCATACTACAACTTGAATTGGGCTTCACCATGAATGCCTCAACTTCAATTACTCACTAGCTTCTTGAACTTCTTTGTCTATAAAAGAATTGTTGTCGCCACTTCTAACTTGAGTGTTTTATTTCCAATTGATAGTGTTCATTAGGATAAAATATGACAGTAGTTGATATCAAACGATCCATAATATCAATACCTTCATACATAATAGATGTAACTTCTTGTGTAGAGGTCTCATTCAACACAATGGACTTTACTTTTGCGACAAGACTCAAATAGATAGTACGCATGTTATTCAGTGGTGACTCCAAGAATTTTTTCTAGGAGGTCAGTAAAAAGATAAATTTTGAGTAGTAGATGAATCTTGAAGTCTACATGATTTTCTTATTACAATTTTTTCCTTAGTACTAGGAGGAAAATAAAAGATAAACTATAAGTTCGTTTGATATATTATTTCTTAATATAATGAACATACTAATTATGGTTGCTAAGATTAAATCTTAGAGAAAATATTATTTCTAAATACAATATCACCACATGCCTTTGGTGTGATGGTCACTTTACAAGTACAAGTTTTTGTGGGGGTAGAGAGGTAAAAGTTGTAATTCAAGTCTCTAGGAGGGAGTTTCACACATATACACTTAGATTAAGTTAAAGTAGGATTTCTATCTCAGTTTTAAAAAATATAAATAAATAAAGATATTAATTATTATTACTGCTTAGTAAACTTTAATTATTATTGCTTAAAATATTTTTATCAATTAATTTATGTCTTTACTCTATACAATTCTTTTATTTAACAATTCAACTCAACTTTGACAACTATATTGGTCTTTATAACTGTATTAAGAAAATTTTTGTTGTGTTAATATTTTTTGTCTTCATTCAATCACTTCCATTTCCCACGTTCCTTGTCTAATTTTTTATATTATTTTTATGAATCACTTCTTGTTTAATTGTTTAATTGTCTTTTAATGTTAACGTTTGCTAACTACTGATAGACTCATGCCCCCAGTCTCCACTTAACAAATAAGAAATTAAAAATAGATTCAAATTCAGCAACTATACTCACAGATTCGATCAATTGTATAAATTAGTTGTAACTTTTTTTGCAAGAATAGATTGTTAAGATAATTATATTCGAGATTATTTTAGTTGGACTTAAAAAATATTTAAGGTCAAGGTGTTCAATATTTTTATTTTAGGGGTCAAAAACAATATATATATATATATATATATATATATTGTTGATGCTCATTTTGAGGCCTAATAGCAGGAAGAAGCCCAACAATATGGGCAGAGAAGAGTTAGTAGATGGTTAGAAGAACCATTAAGCCTGGATGGTAGGAGCAGTGGTTCATAGGCCCATAAAGTACATAAATGGGCTTTGAGGAAAGCAAATGGGCCTAAAGGAGTCCAGAAAGAGAAGTAGAAAACCCATGGGCATTATGTGATTTAACAAAGTAAGAATGGGCCACAACAAGCCCGAAGTAATGAAGTAAGAAAGTAAGGGGTTGATGGGAAGCTCATGAGCCCCAAGGATGAGGAATAAGGTAATTGGGCCAAGGAAGCCCAAGGGAGTTAGTAAAAGCCCATGGGTATGCAGAATTATAAAACAGGCCAAGGATGCTCAAGGAAAGCAAATGGGCCAAGGATGCTCAAGAAGAAAGGAATGAGACAAAAGAGCCCATAAGCAATTAAATGGGTCAAGAAAAGTCCAAAGTAGCATGAGTATAAAACCAATGACCATATTGAGTCATTGGGAGAAGAATAGGCTGAAAGAAGGCACGAGTCAAATAACACCATGACAGGAACAGTAAAGTGGTATGACAGAAAATGGCAGTAGGATTACAGAAGGAGCAAAGAATAGGCTGAAAGAAGAAAAACCCACAATCAAGTAAGGCCTAGTCCTTGAAAGAAGCAAGTTGCAAGGAATGAGAAATAATAATGCAATTCACGCTAGGTCAAGGGTGAGCGGCAGAATATGCAGACGAGCCTCTAGACCACGACAATCGCATAAGCAGCAGACAGGTTTTGGATGTACACAGAAGTGGAGCACGCGCAAGGCCTAGATATCACTAGCCTATACCCAGTCAATACAGGAAGTGGTGGGTCATGGGTCAGAAGTAAGAGAGGGTATGGTTTGGCGGTGGGGAGAGGGGAAAGCCTATTCTGGAGTTCCTGTTCAGGTTCTTTTAGGGAAAATGTCTTGCTGGGATAACATACTACCAAAAAGAAGTAAGGATGAATTGGAACTATTAGGTGCATGCCATTAGAGATGGGAAGAGAGAACACCCACATCGTGGTGGATAAGAATGCCACAATAAGCAAGTAAACAAAATAATCTTCTTTGTCTGGTGATGGGGAGTGGTGCAGCCAGCACAGATAAGTGGTGGTGGCTAGACAGTTGACCAATCAGTGGTGGTCGGTAAGGACACCCAGCCCAGACAGAGGTAGTTAAAGGCTAAAATGGTAAAAGTCAATCACGGCAGGTAGTATATGAAGGACTCTTGCTATGCACAGTAGAAGGGATCATCATCACGGTAATAGTAACCACTATGAGAGAATCACAACATTACTAGATAGATAATCACTGTAAAAAGAAAAGAGGAGAAAAAGAATTAGAAATAACAAAAATAGAGAAGAAAGAGAGAATCAGGAAGAGAAAACGGAGAGTGTAGAATGGCAGGTATGCACCAATAGGCTACTCCATTTTCTCCCTCTAAAAGCCTACCCTCTGTTAGGAAAAATGACTTATTTGGGCACAAGCCATTCATGCCCATTCCCTCAGAGTGGGTAATTTCCATGGCAGGATCATCCTGTGAAGTCACCCATGTTGAGGAAGTGGTTTCCTCTTTGGCCTTAGCCCCATAGCATAATCAAATGTGGCAGACTGATCTTTTATTCTTCGATTTTCTCACTTATTGTTATTACTTCTCATGTCGTATTTGTAACCTCACTCAGAATGTGTTTTTCTTTCCCTGTTTTGACAAAGGATTTCTCGCTTGTCTTGCCTTAAAAGCAACTTATTTTTTTCATCTTTGTTTTATCATATTTGCCTGCCGTGACTCTTCTATAGCAACTATGTCTACCATGGGCACATGATTAAAGTTTCGGCAAACGAGGCATAGTTTGCGCACAAACTGGTTCAAAGTGGATTACAATTGGACCGGTCCTAACTCTCCTATCGATACTTGGGCCACAATACAGCAGGAAATAGTCTAGTCCAAAATCACACACACACACACACACACACACACACACACACACACACACACACACACACACACAATCATATATATTAGCTTAAGGAGTTCATTTGAACCCCTGGACCAAAGCTAACGCCACCCCTTGTAACTTCATCTCATGCTTTCCCATACATCATTGGACATAAGAGTTAGCTTCTTCGACTTCCCTAAAACACTTTATTCCATCTTTGCTATATTAGGATTTTTTGGTACAGCCTTAATTACCAAATATAAATCTACAAACTACTGATGTAGTGAGTAATTATTAGTAAGTGAAAAAGTTGTGTTACTGGTGAGTCTAGATGAGAACCAATAATAATTAACCTTAACAGCAATTTGTAAAAATGCTATAAAATAATTTGTAGGTATAACATTAATCGTGAAACTAATAACATTGTAAATTTTAATTTAATACAAAATCTCTCTGTCTATTAAATTGGGGGTCATAATTTTAACAAATCAGTATCTCCCCACTTACACCACCTAAATTTGAAACTCCCACTTTTGCTTGTATAACTAACCAAATATATATGATATTAAATATCTAATTAATTCATTTTGTTAGGAATTATGAGTTTTCCTAATTCCATTACAAATTTATTTGTATTTTTGTTTACAATTGTAATGTAATTTGTTGTAATGGGGGCTAAAGGTTGAAGCATTTGTTCACTATGCAAGAATGCAAATCTTGTTCTAATGAGATCAAGGCTCAATTGTGCAAGATCAAATAAAAACTCTTGGTATAGTCTCACTAGACACTCGATTAACCAAGACCACATTATTGAAATTTTGAGATTTTCTTTCACATCAGTTTGTGCAGCTACCACAAGTCTAAACACTACATGTATAAATTAACCTAATTTTGAGAGAGGGAAGACAACTGCAACAAAACCAAGAAGTACCGAAAGAGAGCCAATCTATGTCTTTCAACTCCTCACACATCAATTATTCTTGAGAGTTTGAGAGTTCCATTCACAAAGATCACCTTTGTTAAGTTCTAAGATCTTAGGATTTTATGTATTTAGAACTCTAATTTGTAATGTTGGCAAACCATGATCAAAACAATGTCTTTAGTCTTGTTTAGGCTTGCTCAAAGTTGATTTATTATTGTAAAGTTGGAATCGAGTGGCTGCAGAAGTATTAGTTACTTTCGGCCTGGCTTGATCGATCGAAGGACAGGCTCGATCGATCGAAAATCGCACAGGTTGAATTTTCTGCAGAATTTCCAACTCAGCCCTACTTCATTAAACGTTTAGGGTTTTATGTTTTTACCCTAGGTATTTAAACAAAACCATAGCCACGTTTTTAGAGGTTGCTCTAGTTGTATTGTTGCTCATACATTGCTGTTTTGTGTAAATCTCTTGTGAGATCTAGAGGAGCTTTCCTTTACACAAAACTTAGGGTTTTCAAGATTGAGATTACTTCAACATCTTGATGATCAACTTGGTTGCTGCCATTGAAGCTTAAAGAATATCAAGCGTGGGTGCTTGTAGCTGATTGAAGAATTTAAGAAAGAAGGAGTCCGTGAATTCGGAGCTTGCACGTGATCGTGTCAGTAAGTTCTACTGGTGGGTAACATTAGGAAGTCAAGCAGGGAGCTTGTAGTCCTTTTGTAAGAACTTCAATTCTTTCATAGTGAATTCTGTTTTGCCTTGAAGATCGGTGGGCCAAATCGTCTCCAGGTTTTTACCGTGTGGTTTCCTGGGTGATTATATCATTGTGTCTTTTATTATTCCGCTGCTTTATTCTTTTGATATGATTATTTGATTGCTTTAACCTAGTATTGCATAATTTGACTAAATAACAACTTGGCTAATTAATCTAGGCAAACCAATCTGGTTGTTTTTAAGGGGTCTAAAACCCAACTATCTTCATTGCATTTGAAGTGTTGTTGAAACTACAAAGACGCTATATAGCTATGAAGGAACAAGGTAGGAATTTGCAATTGTTAGCAAGAGTGGGGAGCTTGGGTATGGTGTTTAACTATTTGTACAGGAAACTATACCGGAAAAACTTTCATAGTAGATTTGATAATTTGGACTTGGCCCCAAGGTTTTTTTTTTTTTTTTTTTTTTTTCGTCGCTTCGCTTGGGTTTTCACTCCATGAACATGTGACTGTCTTTGTGTGAGTGTGGTCAATATTTTCTTGCTTTATTGTTTATCCATGAATATTAATGTACTTGAAATTGATTAATTTACTACTTAGACTTAATCTTGATTAATTGGTTAAAATTGGTATTAGACCGTACTAGGTTTTCACATTTTAACGTTAAAATAAACCATCGCTTATAGTACAATATATTTGGAGTTGGATTAGTGGGAATAAGGTGTATTGGTACCGATGTCTTTGGGCTTAGTCTCTTAGAATTGATATTTATTATATAATAATCAAATAGAGAAATAGAGGCTTCTTGAAGTATCTTTTCGAAGTAGAGTTTGCTTTTATGTCCTTCTCTCGCAATGTCAAAGGCTTTACGAGGCTTTCCTTTGACACGTAGGCAATAATCCCATCACAAAACAGAAACTTCACAAAATTATGTCCAAAAGGTCTATGTCTAGTTTTAAACTCACTTTTTGCTTAAACATTCACAAGTAAAGATCACTTGCTGAATGGCCAGATAGTAACATAAACTTGGGTCCTTATACTGCATTTGGTAAGGCTGCATTCAGTCCCTCTGGACTTGGGGATTTCATTTTGGGGATCCACATTGGTCTTTTCGGATTTCATCGTTTTAACTTAACCAAGATAAGTAACAATACATTATCTTATGAGCACGCTCTACGCACCATTGGGACCCGATTGGACTGAACGCAGCCCCATCACTTTGACCCTACGGATTTACAGCAGTAATTTTCCCATGTCCCTGTTTTACGGAGCCAACATGCTATGAATCTTGAAAGACTCACAATCAGAGGCTCCTTTCATGAAAGGAGAATAGGAGATATCACCCGCACTCAAAGATTATGAAGTATGAGTCCCATAATTGCATGGGGCCCATAATCTGTAAGTGAAGGCTATTAGAATTATTGATGTATGTTCGGAGAATAAATTATACAGAAGGTATGAAGGCATATAAGTACAACACAAGTATGTGCGCACTACTAGAAAAATAAAGTAGTGGGCCTAAAGGCCAAAGGCCTAGTATACACTAATGAAAGCAATCCACCTATAAACACAACTATTCATATATCAAATTTCACAACTTACTGATTTATGCGATATATTGTGAGTGCACAACATAAAATAGTGAGTCACACAAGACAAAAAATATTGACCACACACAATAGCATAGGTCAACAATTTGTGAGATTGGGTGTGTGATTTGTTGTCTCTAGAATTATTCTAACAGAAGTCATATTGTATGCAATCATTGTATGTAACATTCCTCTTACATGAGAGTGAATCAAACAAATTTTAATTATAAATTAATTTTGAGCTATTTCTTTCAACCCACTATATGATGATTTATAAGACTATTTATGTATATTATTTAAACAAATCATATGAATTGTTAGAAGAATCATATAATCAAAATTACACATAAATAGTCTTTTCAATCACTACATAATAAGTTGGACTGATGAAGAAAGATATTTCCAAATCAATTTGAAGCCGATTTTTTTTTTCCGAGTGGTTCCCACAGTAATATAAAAGGATATTATATACCATATATTACACAAAATAATAAATAAAGGGTGTGAATAAGGCTCATGAGATACCCACTTAATTGATTAGTAGGCCCCTAGGCTGCTGCCAATTATACGTAAAAAAAAAAAAAAAAATTTAAAAGCCGCAGCCCCATTAGTTTGGCCCGTGCACATCTGCTGCCATGCAAGAATGTACTAAAAAGACGTGCAATAGGCTCCAAGAAACAAGTGTTTTCATGTTACGTGGCTAACTGCGAGATGACTGCTTGAAGTGAAAGGAGTTAGGGTTTAATAATACATATTTGTACGAGTGAGCATCATATAATTTTTCCATACTTTTTTATTAAGTTAAAAATATACAAGTTACCTTCAGAAAAAAGAAGTAAGTTTTGTCGTATATAAGAATTAATTTTATATTTTAATAAGAATAAGAATCAAATTTAATTTAACAGATACAAAAAATTTAAAGCCAATCATACTATTGAAGGATTGTTCCAATTCTATAGTTTGGAAAAGTCCCCAAAGACTTTAAATTAAGTTTACAAGCAACTACTAAAGATAAAACACAAGCAAAGAATATTATTCCAACGGATTATTATCTTTTCATGTATAACACTAGATGGTCTAGATTCATCTTTTCTATCTTGGACAACTTGAGGTCTTAAATGTTATCTTCTCTAGTGCTCTCTTTGCATGGAGGTGTGCTAGTATCAAGTTTGACTTATTACCAAAGCCAAAGGTATATAGAAGAAGCATGCGTGAACTACTTTATTTATAGTTGACAGTCCAATGCAATGAATGAAAGAGATTTGGCATATGTCGAGTCTAAATACAAAGGCATGCATGAGAAGAATTCAAAAGAGACCAATTATTTTAGTGATTCAGAAACCAAAAAGTAAATTTGCTTCTACCATTCAAGCTACTACTTTCTGGTAGTCTTCAAAATATGTAGTCTCGTTTCCATTTGGGAGTTCTATATATCTGCCTTTCAAATCAAGAAACTACCCGAAGCACTATTGGATCTCATTTCGTTATGTGTGTTCCTTTCCTGATACCTCCATTTGAATTGAAGTCTACTTCTATATTCTATACCTACCCCATCAAGTCGTCTTTTCATCAAAACTAATCAATATTCGTTTCACGAATCTCTTTCTGCTTCTTCTTGGAAATACCAACAAATCCTTTGCTTTAAAAGTATCTGGTAAGAGTGTTGAATCATAAAGACGCCCTTTCAATGCTTTCATATGACTAAGCTGGTACATTATGTCGGTACTTGACTAAATTTTATTTCTTTCCTAGTTAGCAAAGTTAGTGTGAAACCAAGGGCCGCCCATAACTTGTCATGACTTATAGAATTATTACGCAATTATGAATGTAATAATTGTTCGTTACTTTTGAATGTGTCTCATAAAAGATGTTGGAAAAGGTTCCATCAAAGTTGTTTTCCTTGGCTTCACTTTTGAAGGGCTGCCATGGTCATAGTTGTAATATATTCAACGAATGATAATTCAACTATCACTTATACAATAACATTCAATAAAATTAATTAAATAAATCAAATTCAAACATATTTATAACATCCACGTTCAAGTTGGTCTAACTCAAAAGTGATGATACATAATATGTTAAGTTAAAATATATTCATTATATCCATCATCTTATCTAATTTACTTTATGCACATCATGTCACGAGTTTTTCTGCTTGGATGGAGGATGTTCTAGTCCATTGTTTTGCTGTTTATCAGGCGGACAAGCCTGTATCTTAATAAAATTCAAAGTCTTCTTTCTCAAAAAAAAAAAAAAAATCATTTTAATAGCCAAAGTCAATGTTGTCATCTTTATTATCTTGCAAAATCATTTTTTCATTACCATCTTTTATTTGTCCATCTGTTTTTTCCCAATCATTTCCAACTATTAGTGCATTTTAAATTAAAGTACGTTAAAACTTAAATTAACTGAAAATTAATAAAGAGATGAGTTATAGTAGAATTTGTTAAAGAAAGAGTTAACTTCATGTAAATTAAATTAAATAAATTTAGAAGAGTTATCAAAACTAATAAATAATATGTAGGTTATGAGAAGGATTGGAAGACTATATATATGGTTATGCAACGGACTAATTTGATATCAAGAGTGAATGAAGATAAATAGTTAAAGAAAAAAGTTTCTAAAAAAAAAAAAAAATAGTTAAAGCAAAGAGTATGTTGGAAAATCTGGTTTTGTATCTCATACAAAACACACAACGGAAGCAACAAACACGGATCTACTTCAATCATGAAAGATAACATGTAACCATGAATTTTAGAACAAAGAATAGAAAGCGTACCTTGGTGCAATGAATTTCAAAACCAAAATTGAAAAGTTCTCGAGAACACTTTCAATCTTCACTCCAATTTCACTTGATGCCCAAGATGTATGGTCTCTCAATCAGTTTCCAAAGGGGAGTAAAAGAGTGGCTTTCACTCACACATACAAACCATTTCATAAAGATTTCTCTCTATGTTGTCTCTTATTAAATTCTGTATGTTTCTCCCTTTATATCTAACTGATTATCTAATTGGACTAGCCTTTTGGGCCTTTCCAATTGGGCTTAAGTGTGTGGTTTGGAGTGGGACCAAAAGGGATTAATAAGACACTAGCTCCAATGGGCTTTGGGCTTTTCTGTCAACTCTTGACAAGTCCAAAATTACCATTAACTATATTTAATACCACTATATAAATATAGTTGCACTCTAAGCCTTATCTATAAATTATATCCCAAAACTTTATTATACATACAACCCCTTCATTAAAATATTCATAATAATACAAAGTCATGAATATAAACTGCCACTTTGAAGATTACTACATCTTAATCCTTGAGTATCCGGTTTAATCCTGTATGTTATTCATTATATATTTATGAAATCCAATTTCATAGATATATACTTTAGTAACTACTTACTAAAGTGGTTAGGCCTAACTCTCTGAATAACTAAACCGATTAAACTTATCTCAAGAGAATATTTTATATCTCCGTTAAGAGACTATGAATTCCATCTTGAGAATATATGTTCTATCAACGCTAAATGCGGTTGCCCAACATACTGAGGTTTTAACCGTAACTTATAGATCTTACTCCTGATATATCAAAACAACTTACATCTCATGATCAGGTCCATTATTCTCTCAGGATTTAGAGTTGATGTAAATAGAAGTCGTGAGATTTATTATTCATTTGACAGTCGTTACGAGAATAATAAATCTCACAGCGGTCCAGTTCAATATGTCTTAACTTTTAAAACATATCAACATATCAACTAGAAGTCTCCACTTCCATGATCAAGACAAATTATTGTAGTTGATATATTATAGTCTTCGCAGATGAAATGCCCAATTTCATTACAGACTATGAACTAAAATTCTGAGTTTATAAAGAATTTGTGATTTATATCTTCTGTGACTAAATCACATAAATCACATACTATGCATCTCATGGACTAAGATAATATCCCATTAGTTCATAAATAGTCTCATATAATTAAACAATTTAATTATTTATGACATGCCAATGAATTGGATTTTAGGGCATAAACCCCAACAATCTCCCACTTGTCCTCAAAGACAATTTACCATATATCCGACACTTATCTTCCTTTAAAGTAATTCATAGTCACTCTAAGGCAAGGTTTGGAAACAAGTTTCAGTCAGATTTATTGCATAAATTATCTTTTCTACTACTGCTTCTCAAGTACTCATATCTCTCTAATGAGATAATACTTATACTTAATGTGTATCTTCACCACCTAAGATGAACACGTATTTTGAAGTCTTACTTCATGAATCACAATCAAACTATAAGTCAGTATTTGTACATCCAGTAACCATCAAAATTTCACTTTTATGGACAAGCATATAATCCCTCATTCTCCTAAGATATTTGAGTATATGCTTTACTCCCACTAAATTAGGTAATCTTTGATTCAATTGATATTTGCTTACTAGGCCCACCGCAAAGTAGATATTTAGCTTAGTATATAGCATAGCATAAAGACTTCCAATAAATTTGATATAAGGAACCGTCTTAATATGCTTTTCATTTTATATATCTTAAGACTATAGTCCTATATAAAAGAACTTCAAACTTAAAAGGAAAGAATCCTTTCTTGAAGTATTACATGCTATACTTGGCTAGAATCTAATCTACTTAAGCAGTTTGAGATAGACCCAACATCCTAATTTTTGAATTTTAACAAAGTTATAATTCTTAGGATGTGACTAGTCTTTCCCAAGTACTTTATATCATATTGGACTAGACAACCAAAAACTCTTTTGGTGACAACAACTCTACATCATTCTAAATGATTAAAATGTTATCAACATACATTAAAAAAGTTATTATTCTATATAACTTCTACACACATAAGGCTTTGTAATACTTGATCAAAATCAAATAATTTGATTGCTTGATCAAAGATGATATTTTATGATTTAAATGCTTACTTTAGTTCATAAATGGACTTTAAGCAACTTGCATACTAAACACTACTGGTTCCATGTTATGAACAAGTCTAATTACATCATATAGATGTCTTCCTCAAGATTGCTACTAAAAGAAGCTTTCTTGATATTCATTGCCTATTTCATCCAAATGAAATATAATGAATAAGAGAATCTAGATAGAGTCAAACTAGACTATTGTTGAAAAAATCTTTTCATAATCGAACCATTTTTTTCTGAATAAATCTTTTCGCCACTAGTCTTGACTTTGAAGGTTTGCACCTTCAAATTTGTCAATCTCATTTACTTGTAGACCTATTTGAAAACAATAGGCTTAATGCAATTAAGCCCCTCTACAAGTTCTAGACTTTAAATAGAATCTGATTCTATTCACATAACCCTGATCCGGTAATCTATATTCATATCATCTATTACCTTTACATAGGACCGAGGATCAAATTCATATTCTTGTGGAAAAACTACAAAAGTTTATTCCAAAAATATGAATTTATTTGGTAATTCTGCCAATACGATGTTGTACTAGTGTAATAGTTATCTATAGAATAATGTCTTGTGGTGTATCTAATACAGCCGTCTTATTTCCAAATGTATTTTATAGTTGTCCTACAACAAATTCTGACATTTTCCTTCTAGAACAATCTACGATTTGCTTTAAGATTATTCACATAGTCATAATCAAGAACTTTGTATTTGTACTTTACAAACATCTTGTTTTCTTTATGACTACCAAAACAATCTTTTGTAATTCCTTTTGTATACCCAACATAAACATACATTTTTCTACTTTTGATTTCAACTTGTTAGACTTCCTTTCTAACACAAGTGCTGGACATCTCCAAAGTGGAAGAATCACATACTAGGTTTTCACTTAATCCACGATTTGACAGATGTGGTAGGAAAAAACTTTTGAAATCAACTTTAGAAAATATATAGTAATTATTAGAGTATATCTCCAAGAGAAATAAGCAAATAGAAATACTTATCATGTACTTTACTATTTCTAAAAGAGTCTTATTCCTCCTTCATGTATGCACTGACTTAAAGAAGTCAATGACACTATATTCCTTTACAATAAAGGAACCCTAGATCATATTATCCTCTGAATAGAATTCATAGACTAGAAATATAACAAAATAAAATAATAGTTCTAAAAGTCCATCTTTCACCAATCTTGAATAACATTTAGATTAATAAGATCTAAATAAGTGCCAAAAACATACAATTACAAAGGATGAAAACTTTCTCTTTAAAAAGTAAAACATTTAAATTTCCATCTAGAAAACAATCATGGACAACGCTTGGTTTTACCAAACAGAAATACTTTCCTTTTGGTCATTCTTTTGAGTCTAATTTCCTTTTGGCAACTACTAGGGCAACTAGCTTGTCCAACTGTTTGGTACTATAATTCCTCTTCTTACCACTCTTACCTTTTGGTTTAGGCAAAGAATTTGAATTAAATCATATTAATTCCAGCCTTAGCTTTTAGGATGTCTTTCGTTGCGTAGTACTCACTCATCAATTCATGTAACATAAAAGAAATTTAGTTTCAAAACAATCTGAATTGATCAAATGATTCTAATAAGGACTTGTGGATCATATCCAAATGAGATTAACATTTAATCTTTACATCCAAGAATTCCAATTCATTTTAAAATAAAATATTTTCATAAAATGATTTAGAATTAGAACTTCTTAAGCTTTTCTTAGCACTCAATATGATTCATACCAATATCGTCTAGTAGCACGATTATTTCATACCAAATATCTCATTTAGACTTGATATAAAACCTAAGTTTAGTATTAACTCTTGCATCTCATGCTGTAGTACTATTGAGATAGAAGCCAATGAAACATTTTAGCATTTCAATGGAGACTATGATCATATCATAAGCTATCTTCCATAAATGCATCATGTATAAGAAATTATGACAATGCTGAATCAAAACATGAATATGTACTTCAGCTCCTTCAAGCACGATGTCTAAAATTATTTCTGTGAGGGATTTCACAATTTGCTCCAATACCAATGGGCTTGGTCTGCGATCGAATGCTATAAAAGATTTGTGCCCCCTCATCCTTCACCAATTGGTCGTTGGATGGATCGGTAAGGCACACGGTCCGACAAGTGGTATCAGAGCCAAGGTCATAGGTTCGAGTCGTTGGAGCCGCATTGTGAGGGAGGGATTGTGAGGGATTTCACAATTTGCTCCAATACCAATGGGCTTGGTCTGCGATCGAATGCTATAAAAGATTTGTGCCCCCTCATCCTTCACCAATTGGTCGTTGGATGGATCGGTAAGGCACACGGTCCGACAATTTCTTTGTTAACGTGATTCAACTAAAATAGTAGCTAGAGGACAAAATTTATGACAACTTTATATTGAGACCATGAACTTAAATACCAGGACATTATTATTTTGCATCCATAACCATATAGTATGGAACCCGAAAAACATACTATACTAGGTGCAATGACAACCTAATCCCGCAATTAATATTCCTCGGAAGCGAGGTCATACCAATCACTATGATTAGGCGAGAATTACTCTCATTATTAATGCTATAATAGTAACTCTTACCAAACAAAAATAATTTGCCGCTTTTCCTTTAGCCTCTAAGTAATAATGACATAGCTTCGAAGGGAGGTTAACATTACACTTAGTCTAGTGTACACCATTGTGTAGAATCAATGTGAGTCACTAAGTAACTCCACGGAAGCATGGTCATTCTTAGTGTAAAAACACACTTGATCTATCATTAAGAAGTTTAACCTGTAGTACCATGAATTAAACACCCTCCGAAGGGAGCAAGGCATATATGCCAAGGCGAGGTGCCTAATCACACTACTATAAACCGGCAATAGAGGCTGTGAGAATCAACCCTTGAATCTCTCTCCCACTAGAAATTTTAAAACAAGTGGATTGTCCTGAAATCATTGTGATCTTATCACAATTTTAACTCTACACATCAAATGTGTTTAATTGTTTAAATTCAATATGATATAACTAAGTCACGTCACAATAGTGTAACGAACATTCGCGCTATCACAAAGAAGTTTAACCTTGTAATTCGTGAAGTAAATACCCTCCGCATGGAATGCAAGACTCGAAGTCAAGACAAGGTATCTATTCACATTACAATAAACTTAACAAAAGGGTTATTTCAGAACTCCTACTCTTATTTGGGTTTTTCTTTAAATAATTGTGATCCCATCACAACTAATAACCTTGCACTTGATAAAGACTCTAATCTCATTAGAATCACTAACTAAAATGGAAGTCCTAAACTATTTAGGATTCCTTAAACACTAATGAATCAAAAATTAGTTATATAGAACTCTATCCTTAATTTACTAGATAAAGTATTCCAATCTCATTAGAAACTATATATAACTTTAATTAGAATTTTAATCTCATTAAAAACCTCTATTTAAAATAAATTAAGGACTTTTAATCATAAAACAATTTAGGACTAAGAGTTCTATTTAACTAACATCTTTGATCTCATTAGGTCTTTTAGTTAGATAACGATTAATAAATCTCCTTAACTTTTGAGGACTATAAAATTAATCACATAGCTTTGCTTTTTATGTATAAAAAACAGGTGTCAGAAATTTTTGGCGGCTTGTTTTAGCGACTCACCCAGTCGCGAAACTCCAGTCGCTAGTTTTGGCGACTCGGACAAGTCGCGAGACTCCAATCGCGAGTTGGTGACTCACCCAATCACGAGACTCCAGTCGCAAAGTTCACACAGAAGCTTTCGCGACTCACTCGCCAGTCGCGAAAAATACCCAGAAACAACCGTTTTTTCTGTTAACCGTTTTTGACGTTTCTGATGAACAAAATTCATTCTTAATGATAAAAAACGATGAGATTAAGATTAAAACTTGAATATCATTAATGTTAAAGTGTTAAAATTTAATTTTACATGGTTAAAATCAAACATAAACAACATCATAACATCAAAATCAGTTTTAATCAAACAATAGTTTCAAAAACTATAATATGCAGAAAAATGACTGCAAAATTTTCACAACTATGAATCCACATCGTAGATCACGATAAATAGCAAGTTTTCCATACACTACCGAAAACCAAAAAACAGTTAACTCTTTGATTCAGACACCGAAACAAAGACAAACATTTTGGCTTTCCTCATCCTTTAATCAAGAATGAACATGGGCGACTAGTGCAAAAAGCAAAAACGATTTCATACAGTTCCTTTCTTGCTATCTCTTATCAAAACATATAGAAAACATGTTCAATTATTAATCTAACAATAAATTAATAAAACCCAACATGTATTTATATCAGACCATACGTGCAACAAGTATGCAGAAAATTTCACTGTAGAAAACTAGAACACCAGGAAAGTGGTTTTTCTTTAATTCTAAAACTCAATCACATGTTATATAAGCATGATATTGAAGACCGCTCTGATACCATTTGTTGGAAAATCTGGTTTTATATCTCATACAAAACACACAGTGGAAGCAACAAACACGGGTCTACTTCAATCATGAAAGATAACATGTAACCATGAATTCTAGAACAAAGAATAGAAAGCGTACCTTGGTGCAGTGAATTTCAAAACCAAAACTTGAGAAGTTCTCGGGAACACTTTCAATCTTCACTCCAATTCCACTTGATGCCCAAGATGTGTGGTCTCTCAATCAGTTTCCAAAGGAGAGTAAAAGAGTGGCTTTCACTCACACATACAAACCATTTCATAAAGATTTCTCTCTATGTTGTCTCTTATTAAATTCTGTATGTTTCTCCCTTTATATCTAACTGATTATCTAATTGGACTAGCCTTTTGGGCCTTTCCAATTGGGCTTAAGTGTGTGGCTTGGAGTGGGACCAAAAGGGATCAATAAGACACTAGCTCCAATGGGCCTTGAGCTTTTCTGTCAACTCTTGATAAGTCCAAAGTTACCATTAATTATATTTAATACCACTATATAAATATAGTTGCACTCTAGGCCTTATCTATAAATTATATCCCAAGACTTTATTATACATACAACCCCTTCATTAAAATATTCGTAGTAATACAAAGTCATGAATATAGGCTGCCACTTTAAAGATTACTACATCTTAATCTTTGAGTACCCGATTTAATCCTATATGCTATTCATTATATATTTATGAAATCCAATTTCATAAATATATACTTTAGTAACTACTTACTAAAGTGGTTAGGTCTAACTCTCTGAATAACTAAACCCATTAAATTTATCTCAAGGGAATATTTTATATCTCCGTTAAGAGATCATGAATTCCATCTTGAGAATATATGTTCTATCAACGCTAAATGCGGTTGCCCAACATACTGAGGTTTTGACCGTAACTTATAGATCTCACTCTTGATATATCAAAGCAACCTACATCTCATGATCAGGTCCATTATTCTCTTAGGATTTAGAGTTGACGTAAATAAAAATCGTGAGATTTATTATTCATTTGACAGTCGTTAAGAGAATAATAAATCTCACAGCGGTCCAGTTCAATATGTCTTAACTCTTAAAACATATCAACATATCAACTAGAAGTCTCCACTTCCATGATCAAGACAAATCATCGTAGTTGATATGTTATAGTCTTCGCAGATGAAATGCTCAATTTCATCACCGACTACGAACTAAAATTATGAGTTTACAAAGAACTTGTGATTTATATCTTCTGTGACTAAATCACATAAATCACATACTATGGATCTCATGGACTAAGATAATATCCCATTAGTTCATAAATAGTCTCATATAATTAAACAATTTAATTATTTATGACATGCCAATGAATTGGATTTTAGGGCATAATGATATCTTGTCTCATTTACATTTCCGCATTTACATGATATTGATGAATTTTATTTAGAATAAGGCTTCCATAACTAATTTAATTATCAAGTTGATCTTAAAACTAGTTAAATACAATGTTTTGACAGGGGTCTAAACCTAACAACATTAAACATCATACTATACTAAAAACTATGGATATGGTATTTAGAATCTTTTGGGTTTGCTTGGGTGCGGGAAGAGAATCGATCTTTAATGAATATTCCACCTATTCTTTTATTTAAGAGTTTAGTGTAAGGATTGGAATTAGTAGACTCTGATAAAGTTGGTCCTTAAAGATAATGTTGTTGGATGAGGCTCTAGGTATCGCACCAGAAGATCATGGCGCTATCAGCTATGGAAGTGGTGATGATTGGGGATGGAAATTTTTCCCACAGAGAGAGAGAGAGAGAGAGAGAGAGAGAGAGAGAGAGAGAGAGAGAGAGAGAGAGAGAGAGAGAGAGAGAGAGAGAGAGTGTGTGTGTGTGTGTGTGTGTGTGTGTGTGTGTGTGTGTGTGCACGCGCGCATGCGCGCTCATGCACGCTATTGAGCAATGTGCGCGCGCACATGCACACTATTGAGCATATTTTCTTTAAGTTGATATCACATCATTAGAAATAGGTCACCTTATTTCTTTGTCAATCATATGCAACAAGAAAATAAATAGAACATGATGGAATGATTAAAAGAGCTCATTTTTTGAAGATTTGATGACTAAAATTGATCATTAAACATTAAGGCCAAACATCGTTTTAAACATTAAGGATAAACATTGTGTGAACTTTAGGGATCAACAATAAATATGAGCCCAAAAGAAGTTATATTTGATCGACTGAGAATTAAGGAAAGGTAATGTGCTTGGCATCTTACGGGCAATGTAATGATATATAGGGTTTTAACCAACCTTCCTTCAAAATTTGGAATTGGGCACCAATATTAGACTCGTTTCAAAAATACTAAATTCAGACCTCCCCACTTTCAAAATATTATCATGCTAGTTGTTAATCCATGCAATGCATATAAAAAAAAAAAAAATTCAAAAAAATATATTTATATATGATATATTTTAATTTAGTAAGTGTTATCAAATAAAAAGTCAAATTAAATATTTTGTAAGAAAATAAATAAATAAATTGCCTAGTTTAATTTAATTTTTTTTGGAGAAGTTTAAACCTAATATAATCAGAATTTGATTAATCTTGTCTAACTTTATCCAAAAAGACTGTTCAATTTAATTTAAACCAACATAGTTCAGTAAAATTAGTAATTCTAAAATTTAAATTAAAAAATAATATTACAATGATAACATGGAAAAATTAGGGTTAAAAAACTTATATGGTAATATTAAAAGAAATTAACAAAAAGTCAAATTCTTATATTTTTATATATTATATATTAATTCTACTTCCATTCTTAATGTTATGTTGTGGTTTTATTATGAAATGCATAATAATTTTCTGCTACATGGGTTAATGCTATATCATCAATAATTTTAAAATGTTTTTAATTGTCCTATACACATAATTTGATTACATATGTTAGATTTGAATGGAAAATACTCGTAAAATATTTGATTTTTCACAAACCTAGTGTCTAGCATATAAATTGTTCAAATTGAAAGTCCAAAACCAATTTTTTGTCCACGCACAACCGATTAATCAATGCAGCTAGAAAACCTTCTCTAAAATTAATTATTAGATATTTCCAAAATACAACTTACATCATTTTTCTTACCATGAATTTTATACCATCCATTAAATATAATAATTAATATATATATATATATATATATATTCTTTTTGTTTTTGTTTTTTTAATGTCAAAATTTTATTATATTAAATTGCTTGCATTTATAGGTGTGGACTTGAACAATACCTATTAACTTTCCCTCATCTTCTTTTTTTATTTATTTTTTTTATTATATAAGATAAAATTCTACTCTATCATAATCTAAGTGTATATGTGTGTGAAACTCCCTTTTGGAGTCTTGAACTCTGGCCCTTGCCCCCCACACTCCATAAGCACTTATACTTTTGGAGTGACCATCGCATTAAGGGTGTGCGGTGACAACTTTCCCTCATCTTAGTCGTGTACAATATCCTACTAATCTATCGAGAAATAAGAAAGCAATAGTATGTAGTACGTAAATTTGTAGAATTGTGATCGACCGTGAAGGAACGAATACGGATACCCCACCAAATTTGATTACTAGCCTGATAAGTATGTGGTACCTGTACTTTGAATATAACATTCATCAACATTTTTTTCAACTATTGGATAAAACGTATCCCATACGATTTCAATAGAGTTTCCAAATTCCAAGTGCAGATATGTAGACCCCTTATGTACAGTTAATGAATGAAAGTTGCATGCAATGTCAAACTTTTTGGTCTTCCTAGTTTTGTTTGTTTGAGAGCAGCTAAACGACAACCCTTCCCCTGTCCTTGACCAAGAGATTTACGCATCAAAGTTTCTGTTCCATATGGATAGATAGTGAAGGACTTGGCTTAGCTCAAGTCTCTAGTTGCACTTAACCTAAAAAGTGGATACCTGTCATTATTTTAATAGGTCCAATGTAACATGATATTGGACCCAAGTTTTACCCAGTGACGGAGCCACACTTGGACTAGGGGGGGCAATGGCCCCCCCTAAATTTTTGTAAAAAAAAATTATTATTATTATTATATATATGTGTGTACTAATTTTAGCAATTTTGTTCTATAAAATTACATTTTGTTTCCCTTTAACAATATCATTGATTCTTTTAAGAGTAATGATATACTCACAAACTTTTTTATAACATTTTTACAAACTGTTATGGTAGCAAATTCTTATTGGTTCGCATACGGGCACACCACTCACATCATTTTTTTACTTACCAGTAATCACTTATCATATCGGTAATTTATAAAAAACTTGTAGCTCTAGCATTTTCCT
The DNA here is from genome assembly GCA_023736055.1 of Quercus glauca. NCBI lineage: Eukaryota > Viridiplantae > Streptophyta > Magnoliopsida > Fagales > Fagaceae > Quercus > Quercus glauca. The sequence continues at coordinate 47,579,637 of CM043324.1, forward strand.
CATTTTAATGACCATAAAAAAAATAAAAAAATAAATTATAGATCTAAAATCTAAAACAAAATATACAAGCCTAAAAAAAATAACTCAACAAAAAAAATTATAAGTAAAACTAAAAATTAACTAATTTTATCCAAAATAAATAACCTTGCCTGCCTTTTAAAAAATTCTAAACAAAAATAATTTTGTTCTTACCCACCCAAAAAAAAAAAATTTAGCAGCTAAGTAAGAGAATCAGAGGTTGAAACCGCCATACATAACCAACAGTAAAACCGCCCCCCCTAACTCAAAGTTCTGGCTTCGTCCCTGGTTTTACCCATAATTAATACCAGAATAAAATGAGTGATGTGAGTTCTAGTTTGTTCAACTGATAAAATTTTTTGTTGTCGAATAAAAAATACGAGGTTCTGAACCCATATACACTAAAAATTAATTGATGTCTTGACTTAATTATAAAAAACAATAATCATAAAGTGAAAACCATAAATTAAGATTTTATCATATCTATTAAAAAAGAATAATACAAGTGATGGTAAGAACATATAGACGATCTTCTTTTATAACATGTCAAAGTGATAAGTTGTAATTGTAATAATATTACTTTTATATGAATTTATTATTATTAACTATTCAATAGTCTATAATTAATATTTACTCATCTCCAATGGTAGAAAGTCTCACTAATTAAATTTATGAGATGATCCATCATTCATGTAAAATGAAGGACTATCACGTTCTTGTAGTAATAAAAAGTTCCCTTTTTTATTAGATCCAATTACAATATATGATATCAACAGTTTATAGATAAAACTTATATACAGTATTTTAAGTGCAATACATTAGGTTCCATAATTGAATTCAAGTATTTGGTTGTTTTGAATTTATTTATATTTGGCAAAGAAAATAATATTCTTCTCGCTGATCAATGCTGCTAAGTGTTTGAATTCAATTGAGGAGCCTAATATAGTCTAAGGTGTATCTAACTTTACCCTTTTATTATTAACTGAATAAAATTTTTTTTTAATTGAGAATTTTAACCTATAGTATTCATTTCCGATAAACGTTCTTTATTATTAGATCATAAATATAATTTTGTTATTTTCACATGAATCGCAACATGATCAAATAAGGAAAATAGTAGATTTCAAGAAATTAAAATTTTAGGTCAATTAATATTCTTCACTTTTTATTTACACTAAAATAATAGCTTATTATTAATTACCTTTACTTTTTAATTAAAAAGGTACTTAATTTTTTTTAATACTAATATTTTTATGAATTAAGAACAAAAAAACATAGAAAACGGGCGGCGCGTGTGAAAGGCTAAATATTATTGATGTGGTTTGTACAGGCAGAGTGCACGTGGTTATATACTGTCACGCTTGGCTTCCACATGGGCCGGTTGTGTCTCCTGTTAATTTGTACGGTCATGATTCACGTGATAATCGCGAGATGTTTTTAATTCAAACGCGCTGAAATTAAATAGGCGCGTGCTGCAAAACAAATGAAAACGTTGTTTTTATCAACGTTTAAAGGGTCGGTGTTCCATGAAACTGATAGTACTAACTAGTAACCACTACTCTCTTATCTATAAATGGAGTCTTTGAAAATCCCCACACTGTCCCATTATTGACTCATAATAAAGACACCACGTAAACGCTTTATGTGTACACACTGGTTTCCAACTTCCACGTGTTCGGTCCTCATTTCAAAGAAGTAAGATCAACAAATTTTGATGACGTGCTAAAATGAATTTATGATATTAATGTGTTTTATTTTTTTGGTTGATAAAAAAAAAAGGTGTGGAAAGGAAGGGTGACAATTTCAACTCGAATATGGCAATACAAACAAAGATAGGTATTAACATGCTCACTAGTTAGGATTAGGAAGACTTGAATCTAATATCAAAGTTTTGTTGGCCCAAGACTTAGTCACTAGACTACTTGCCGCGTTAGTATATTATTATGTTTTAGATGCTTATGGAGGAAATGATCTCAATCACCATTCATAAGTAGGTGAAGCGATAGAGGTATAGTCCAAGATATCTAACAAATAGTTGAACTTGTTGTACCTATTTTTGAACTTTCTCAAACATTGAAGTTCTGTTTGGTATTGTATTTAAACAACAGTTTTCAATATTTAAATACTTAAAATTATTATTAAAAATGTTTTTGATAGACAATTTTTTTTTTTAAAGAATGTTTTGAATTATGTTATTCAAAATATGGTGTTTAAATACTAATTCTAGAAAGCTCCTCATACTAGTTTTCAAAATGCTAACAATATAATGAAATTTTTGTAAATAAGTTAAAAATGATGGGACCCACAGATTTGACAAATATTACTCTCTCTCTCTCTCTCTCTCTCTCTCTCTCTCTCTCTCTCTCTCTCTCTCCACAATTCGTCGTCCTCTGACTCTCACAAAGGAACAAAAACTCAAAAACTATCAAGATCGTCGTAGCAAAAGAAAAAGAAAAAATTGCCATCCTAGAAAAAAAAAAAAGCACCAAACCCGTGGGGCTCTCTCTCATTCTCATGTGGGTACTAGTTTTGGTTGAATGATTTAGGTGTAATTTTATGACTTGCAAAATAGGCCTTTCGAAATGAGTGGAAAGAAAAGGAAGAAGAAGATGGGAAGAAAATGAAGAAGGAGATGAGAAGTGGACGCAGGAAAAAGAGGAAGAAGAAGATCGGAAGAAGAGGAAGTGTTAGAATGTGTGTGGCTATGGGAATGGGTGGGCCGTGGGCAAAAATTTTAAAAAAAAACTTACAAGTACTATTATTGTCAGAAAAATTAAAAAATTTACCACTTAAAAAAAAACACATACACATACCAAACACAAAATCCTATTTTTTCACATTTAAAAATATGTTATTAGTAATACAGTACCAAACACATTTTTTACATTATGAGTACTATAAACACGTGTTTTTACAATACTTTTTAAACCTCAGTCTTCACATCATTTTGAACAACAATACTTGAACATTGCTACCAAACAGGCCGGAATGCTTGATTCGAATCCTAGTACCGTCCCTGTTTAAATATGATTTGGATTTAAATCAAACATTACTTTCTCAATAATTTGAATATTAAAAATATCAAATCTTCTCCAACAAAAACCCAAATAATCTTAATTTAGTCAACTTTTTATATATAAAAAAATTGAAATAATCATACATAAGTGTAAGGACCCTATTTGTAGCCCAAGTCCAAGGTGAGTGAGACCTTGGCCCAGTTAGCTCAATATAATAGAATTTGTAGAGAGTGGGTTGAAGAATTGGGTCCTAATGAAATTAGTAACAACTATTATGGATTTAAAGTGAAATCAGACAATAACAAAATCTATAATACTGAATATATGTGATGTCCGAGGAGATCAGTTGGGTTATAAATCTTCTCTAGATGATTACAGATGAAACTTTAATGGCTATAGTGTTCCTCTTCTCTTTTTCTCGATCCCCTTCTTCGTGGAGGGGTTTTTGTTGGAAAATCTGGTTTTGTATCTCATACAAAACACACAGCGGAAGTAACAACCACGGATCTACTTCAATAATGAAAGATAACATGTAACCATGAATTCTAGAACAAAGAATAGAAAGTGTACCTTGATGCAGTAAATTTCAAAACTTTCAAGACTTGAGAATACCTTTAATCTTTATCTCAATTCCACATGGTGCCCAAGATGTGTGGTCCCTCAATCAGTCTTTTGTACATAGACTCTCAAAGAAAATTATTCTTCTTCTCCTTGTGGAGAAAAATTGATTTCTTTTCTTTTTATCATACGTACATTAAAACTATTCTCATAGTTTCTTTATTTAATAACTCTTATTAAATAATGACTGATCATCTAATTGGGTTAGCCTTTTGGGCCTACCTAATTGGGCTTTAGTTTGTGGCTTGAGATGGGACCAAAAGGAAACAAATAAGACTCTAGCTCCAATGGGCCTTGGGCTTTTCTTTCAACTCTTGACAAGTCTAAAGTTACCATTAATTATATTCAATACCACTATAAGAATATAATTGCACTCTAGGCCTTATTAATAAATTATATCCCAAGACTTTATTATACATACAACCCCTTCATTAAAATATTCGTAGTAATACAAAGTTATAAATATAGATTGCCACTTTGAAGATTACTACATCTTAATTCTTGAGTACCCGGTTTAATCTTTTATGTTATTCATATATTTATGAAATCTAATTCCATAAATATATACTTTAGTAACTCCTTATTAAAGTGGTTGGGCCCAACACTCTGAATAACCAAACCCATTAAACTTATCTCAAGGGAATATTTTATATCTCCGTTAAGAGATTATGAATTCCATCTTGAAAATATATGTTCCGTCAACATTAAATGCGGCTGCTCAACATACTGAGGTTTTGACCGTAACTAATAGATCTCACTCCTGATATATCAAAGCAACCTACATCTCATGATCAGATCCATTATTCTCTCAGGATTTAGAGTTAATGTAAATAGAAGTCGTGAGATTTATTATTCATTTGACAGTCATTAGGAGAATAATAAATCTCACAGCGGTCCAGTTCAATATGTCTTAACTCTTAAAACATATCAACATACCAACTAAAAGTCTCCACTTCCATGATCAAGACAAATTATCGTAGTTGATATGTTATAGTCTTCATAGATAAAATGCCAAATTTCATCACTGACTACGAATTAACATTTTAAGTTTACAAAGAACTTGTGATTTATATTTTTCTGTGACTTTTTACATAAATTACATACTATGCATCTCATGGACTAAGATAATGTCATATTAGTTCATTTATAAATAGTCTCATATAACTAAACAATTTAATTATTTATGACATGCCAATAAATTGGTTTTTAGGGCACAAACCCTAACAATCTCCCACTTGCCCTTAAAGACAATTTACCACATATCCGACACTTATCTCCCTTTTCAGAATAATTCATAGTCACTGTAAGGCAAGATTTGGAAACAAGTTTCAGTCAAATTTATTGCATAAATTATCTTTTCGACTACTACTATTCACGTACTCATATCTCTCTAATGAGATAATACTTACGTTTAATATGTATCTTCACCACCTAGGATGAACACATATCTTGAAGTCCAACTTCATGAATCACAATCAAACTACAAGTCAGTATTTGTATATCCAATAAACATCAAAACTTCACTTTTGTGGACAAGCATATAATCCCTCATTCTCTTAAGATATTTGAGTATATGCTTTACTCCCACTAAATTAAGTGATCTTTGATTCACTTGATATTTGCTTATTATGCCCACCACAAAATAGATATTTAGCCTAGTATTTAACATAGCATAAAAACTTCCTATCGATTTGAAATAAAGATCCGTCTTGATATGCTCTTCCTTTTATATATCTAAGGACCGTAGTCCTTTTATAAAGGAACTTCAAACTTAAAAGGAAATAATCATTTCTTGAAGTATTACATGCTATACTTGGCTAGAATCTAATCTATTTAAGCAGTTCGAGATAGACCTAACATCCTAATTTCTGAATTTTAACAAAGTTATAATTCTTAGGATGTGACTAGTCTTTCCAAAGTACTTTATATCTAAATGGACTAGACAACCAAAACTCTATTGATGACAATAACTCTACATCATCCTAAATGATTAGAATGTCATCAACATACATTAAGAAATTTATTATTCTATATAACTTTTACACACTTAAGGCCTTTTAATACTTGATCAAAATCAAATAATTTGATTGCTTGATCAAAGATGATATTTATGACCTAGATGCTTGCATTAGTCTATAAATGGACTTTAAACAACTTGCATGCTAATCACCACTGGTTCTTTGCTATGAATATAAGTCTAGTTATATCATATAGATGTCTTCCTCAATATTGCTACTTAAAGAAGCTTTCTTGATATCCATTGCCATATTTCATCCAAATGAAATATAATGGATGAGAGAATCTAGATAGAGTCAAACTTGACTATTGGTGAAAAAATCTTTTCATAGTCGAACAATTTCTTTTTGAATAAATCTTTTCACCACTAGTCTTGACTTTGAAGGTTTGCACTTTCAAATCTATCAATCTCATTTACTTGTAGACCTATTTGAAAACAATAGGCTTAATGCAATTAAGCACCTCTACAAGTTCTAGACTTTAAATAGAATTTAATTTTATTCACATAACCTTGAATCAATAATTCATATTCATATCATCTATTACCTTTACGTAGGACTGATGATCAAATTCATATCCTTATGGAATGACTTCAAAAGTTTATCCCAAAAGTATGAATTTATTTGGTAATCCTCCCACTACGATATTGTATTAGTGTAATAGTTATCTATAGAATAATATCTTGTGGTATATCTTTCTTTTTTTTTTTAGAAGAATATCTTGTGGTATATCTAATACAACCATTTCATTTCAAAATGTACTTTATAGTTGTCCTATAACAAATTTTGACATTTTTCTTCTAGAACAATCTACCTTTACTTTGAAAGAGCCCTATTCCTCCTTTATGTATGCACTAACTTAAAGAAGTCATTGGAACTTCATTCATTTTCGAAAAGGAATCCTAGATCATATTATCCTCTAAATAGAATTCATAGATTGTGAATATAGCAAAATAATGGTTCTAAAAACCCATTTTTCACCAATCTTGAATACCATTTAGATTAATAAGATCTAGACATAAGTGTCAAAACATACAAAATCAAAGAATGAAAACTTTCTCTTTAAAAAAGTAAAACATGTAAATTTCCATCTAGAAAACAATCATGGACAATGCTTAACTTTACCAAAATCAGAAACACTTTCTTTTTGGTCATGCTTTTGAGTCTAATTTCCTTTTGGCAACTACTAGGGCAACTAACTTGTCCAACTGTTTGGTATTTTAATTCTTCTTCTTATCACCCTTACCTTTCGGTTCAGGCTAAGAATTTAAATTAAATCATATTGATCCTAACCTTAGCTTTTAGGATGTCTTCCGTTGTGTAGAACTCACTCGTCAATTCAGATAACATAAAAAGAATTTATTTTCAAAACAATCTGAATTGATCAAATGAATCTAATAAGAACTTGTGGATCATATCCACATGAGATTAACATTTAATCTCAACATCCAAGAATTCCAATTCATTTTAAAAATAAAATATTTTCATAAAATGACATAGAATTGGAACTTCTTAAGCTTTTCTTAGCACTCAATATGATTCATATCAAACATCTCTTTTAGACTTAATATAAAGTGTAAGTTTAGTACTAACTCTTGCAACTCATGCTATAGCACAATTGAGACAGTAGCCAAGGTAACATATTAGCATTTAAATGGAGACTATGATCATATCATAAGCTATCTTCCATAAATGCATCATGTATAGGAAATTATGACAATGCTGAATCAAAACATGAATATGTACTTCAACTCCTTTAAGCACCATGTCCAAAATTATTTCTTAGTTAATGTGATTCAACTAAAATAGTAGATAGAGGACAAAATTTATGACAACATTATATTGAGACCATGAACTTAAATACCAGGACATTATCATTTTGCATCCATAACCATATAATATGGAACCCGAAAACCATACTATACTAGGTGCAACGACAACCTAATCCCGCAATTAATATTCCTCGGAAGCGAGGTCATATCAATCACTATGATTATGCGAGAATTATTCTCATTATTAATGCTATCATGGTAACTCTTATCAAACAAAACTAATTTGCTGCTTTTCCTTTAGCCTCTAAGTAATAATGACATAGCTCCGAAAGGAGGTTAACATTACACTTAGTCTAATGTACACCATTGCCTAGAATCAATATGAGTCACCAAGTACCTTCACGGAAGCGTGGTCGTTCTCAATGTAAAAACACATTTCATCTATCATTAAGAAGTTTAATCTGTAGTACCATGAATTAAACACCCTTCGAAGGAAGCAAGGCATATACGCCAAGGCGAGGTGCCTAATCACACTACTATAAACCAGTAATGGAGGCCGTGAGAATCAACCCTTGAATCTCTCTCCCACTAGAAATTTTAAAACAAGTGGACTGTCTTGAAATCATTGTGATCTTATCACAATTTTAACCCTACACATTAAATGTGTTTAATTGTTTAAATTCAATGTGATGTTGCTAAGTCACGTCACAATAGCGTAACGAGCATTCGCGCAATCACAAAGAAGTTTAACCTTGTAATCCGTGAAGTAAATACCCTCCGCATGGAATGCAAGACTCGAAGTCAAGACAAGGTATCTATTCACATTATAATAAACTTAACAAAAGGGTTATTTCAGCACTCCCACTCGTTGTTTGGGTTTTTCTTAAATAATTGTGATCTCATCACAACTAATAACCTTGCACTTGTTGAAGACTCTAATCTTATTAGAATCACTAACTAAAATGGAAGTCCTAAACTATTTAGGATTCCTTAAACACTAATGAATCAAAAATTAGTTATATAGAACTCTATCCTTAATTTACTAGATAAAGTATTCTAATCTTATTAGAAACTATATATAACTTTAATTAGAATTTTAATCTCATTAAAACCTCTAATTAAAATAAAATAAGGACTAAGAGTTCTATTTAACTAACATCTTTGATCTCATTAGGCCTTTTAGTTAGATAATGATTAATAAATGTCCTTTACATTTAAAGACTACAAAATTAATCACATAGCTTTACTTTAATGCATGTAAAAAACAGGTGTCAGAATTTTTGGCTACTCATTTTGGCGACTCATTCTGGTCGCGAGTTGTCGACTTGTTCCAGTCGCGAGACCCCAGCCGCGAAGTTCATCCAGAAGCTCTGGCGACTCACTAGCGACTTGCCAGCCGCGAAAAACGCCCAGAAACAACTGTTTTTTCTGATTTAACCGTTTTTAACATTTTTCATTGTTCTTCCGTCAAAAACACTTTTGATTTTATCAACAAAGATTTACAGATCAAACATTAGGGTTTTCAAGATGAAGATCAAGAACCCTAATATACTAGAAACCCTTGAAAACAAAATCCCAATCTCTTTAGGAATGGATTTCTTTAAAGGATTTCAATTATGACATACGGATTCAATGAAAAACAACACACATTCATCATTCAAGATAACCAACTAGTGTAATTGTGACGTTATCTCAAAATTACATCATGCCTATACTAATATATATATAATCATGAACTGATATCTCAAAACGAAAAGTTTATATACCTGCACATGAATCTATATATATATATATATATATATATATATATATTCATTTAATCAAAAAAAGTAAAGGCATAACATGGCATCATGAACAAAAGACTTGATCATTGGCTTCATGGAATAACACGAACCAAAACATATATATCATATATTAAATCATGGCATATGAATTCTAACGCCAACATTGAAGTCAAACTAATGTATATGCTTGGCACTATTTTGATATCAGCGCCAACTTGTTAAGTTCTTCTCATGAAACTTAACAACGCTATACATCACCGTCTGCCCACAATATTGACTTATATTCCAAGAAGACAAGAGAACAGTACATCAAACTCTATCAATGCTTTTTAGGTTTATGTGTTCATCGTGTTCATGCCTAACACAGACTATCAAAACAGGGCATATATTGAGAGATATAATCATGACAACTTCGAAAAACTGAATTTAGCATATATTTAAATGGCAACGGTTACCAAAGAAAATTCAGTTACGAAATATATCCAAGCAGTGCAAAACGTAATGCACATGCTTGACCGATATATCAATTCCATTCAAAACTAATGCCATGAATCTCTAAACATATCCACATCATAAACCACGATTAAAACATAAATTTGCAGAAAATTTTACTGCAGAAAATTAAATCATCAAGAAAACGATTTTTTTTTTTAATTCTAAAACTCAATCACATGTTATACAAGCATGATATTGAAGACCGCTCTAATACCATTTGTTGGAAAATCTGGTTTTGTATCTCATACAAAACACACAGCGGAAGCAACAACCGCGGATCTACTTCAATAATGAAAAATAACATGTAACCATGAATTCTAGAACAAAGAATAGGGAGTGTACCTTGATGCAATAAATCTCAAAACTTTCAAGACTTGAGAATACCTTTAATCTTCATCTCAATTCCACATAGTGCCCAAGATGTGTGGTCTCTCAATCAGTCTTTTGTACATAGACTCTCAAAGAAAATTATTCTTCTTTTCCTTGTGGAGAAAAACTGATTTCTTTTCGTTTTATGATACGTACATTAAAACTATTCTCATAGTTTCTTTATTTAATAACTCTTATTAAATAATGACTGATTATCTAATTGGGTTAACCTTTTGGGCCTACCCAATTGGGTTTTAGTTTGTGGCTTAAGATGGGACTAAAGGGAACGAATAAGACTCTAGCTCCAATGGGCCTTGGGCTTTTTTGTCAACTCTTGACAAGTCCAAAGTTACCATTAATTATATTCAATACCACTATAAGAATATAATTGCACTCTAGATCTTATTAATAAATTATATCCCAAGACTTTATTAAAATATTCGTAGTAATACAAAGTTATACATATAGACTGCCACTTTGAAGATTACTACATTTTAATCCTTGAGTACCCGGTTTAATCATTTATGTTATGCATATATTTATGAAATCTAATTTCATAAATATATACTTTAGTAACTCCTTACTAAAATGGTTGGGCCCAACACTCTGAATAACCAAACCCATTAAACTTATCTCAAGAGAATATTTTATATCTCCGTTAAGAGATTATGAATTCCATCTTGAAAATATATGTTCCATCAACATAAAATGCGGCTGCCTAATATACTGAGGTTTTGACCGTAACTAATAGATCTCACTCCTGATATATCAAAGCAACCTACATCTCATGATCAAGTCCATTATTCCCTCAGGATTTAGAGTTGATGTAAATAAAAGTCGTGAGATTTATTATTCATTTGACAGTCATTAAGAGAATAATAAATCTCACAGCGGTCCAGTTCAATATGTCTTAACTCTTAAAACATATCAACATATCAACTAGAAGTCTCCACTTCCATGATCAAGACAAATCATCGTAGTTGATATGTTATAGTCTTCGCAAATGAAATGCCTAATTTCATCACCGACTATGAACTAACATTCTAAGTTTATAAAGAACTTGTGATTTATATCTTTCTGTGACTTTTCACATAAATCACATACTATGCATCTCATGGACTAAGATAATGTCACATTAGTTCATTTGTATATAGTCTCATATAACTAAACAATTTAATTGTTTATGACATGCCAATAAATTGGATTTTTAGGGCACAAACCCTAACAATTTTCATCTTATATAGCTCCATTGGATCATCCTCACCTTACACTTGTCGATTATCTGTGCCCACACTTGAGTACCTATCCCATTAGACATCATCTCTGGCTTTCTGTGAGTTGGGGTGATCAAGGCAACACTGTTCAAGGGTCTTCTCTACATAAATGTGGCCAGGAAAGTAGGTGCAAGGCATTAAATCCGGCGGTAGCAGTTTTTCCCTTAGATATTCTGGGTTCTTATCTCTTCTGTACGTGTATGAGGATCATCCTTGTCATGGAAATTTCTTGGAGGGTCCCCTAAATTGTTGAAGTACAGAGCCGATCAGTTTTTAACCTTATTCGAGAAGGAACATCTCCTCAGACCATCTTACTCCATTCCATCTTTTATAATTTTGAACTCGGGGTTTCTTTTAATTATTTACCCCTCCTCGGACACACCATATCCTTAGATAAAGCCCAAGGCCTAATATATCATGCTAGGCTTTTACCCCCACAACAGTCCTGCAAAATTCCGGTTTTTCCCTCGCATCTGAGGATAAAAGATGGGATTTTGATTTATTGAGAATTAAGAATATTAAATCCTTTTTTGGCACGTGTGAGAGTGCGGTTTTATGCTCCTCATAATTACTTCTGATGCTTCGGAGACCGCAAGGCGTCATTAATTGCTCCAGGCGGCATTATGTCTCTTGCATCTGATGGTGAAGCATTTATCCAACGGCTGACCTTTTCCCTTGAGTTTTGAGCGTGGTAACTCCCCCAAATTTTGTCTTTTATATAAAAAGCCTTGAGGGAAACCGCTTTTCTTCACTTCGTATACTTTCAAGTTCTCCAGAGATTTCAAACATTCAAAACCACCAGGCTTCCTAAACTGTTAAACTTTCCACACTATTTTCCTTAGAAATCTTGGAGATTTTCTCTAAAGTTTTCAGGGACCACTATTCATCCTAGTTCTCGTAAATTCTAGTATCTTTAAACCTTTCTTTTCTCCTCAGCCAACCTTCTCAGCCTTCCAGTTATTATTTCTCCCACTATCAATTTCAGTAGTTTCTCTTTAGTCTACTAAAATAAGTAGATTTGAGAATTTAGTTGAATCCCCTGCCAAAATAGAGGTCCTTAAGAAGAAATACCATATACCACAAGAAGTCGCACTAAGATACTGTTCCACAGAGCGTAGAGTAACAAACCGAAGAGAGGGAGAGGTCATAATCCCCATGATAGCTTTCATAGAGGGGGGAATGACCCTCCATATGGGTAGGATAATGAGGGACTACCTTCTTTACCATAGGATATGCCCTCACCAATGCGCACCTAACCTTTCTAGGGTCCTAGGAAGTGTTGATGCTGTAAACGAGTATCTGGACTTAAGACTCACCTAGCATGACGTGATTCATATGTATGAGTTCCACAAACAAAACGGGCGGGATTTTACCTTAAATCCCGATTGGATATTGTTAGGCTCATATCATGCCTCCCCAAGTCTAACAAGGGGATGAAGGATGACTACTTGATTGCTTCGGGGGCATGGCATGATGGTATTCATTGCCTAGTCCAAGAGGGAGAGCCGGGTGGGATGCCTTAGAATTAGGTTTACTAACAATAGACTTAGATTCTTTAACCCTAACATTACTCTGCTTCTTTTTGCTTTGCATTTTCTTACTAATAGATTTTGAGTTTCTAATTGCACTTCGTTCTTTGTTTGTGCTCACAGATAAGAGACATATAACTCCAAATATTAGTCTCACCAACGTCCAAACTCTTAATTACCCGCTTAGATCCGAAATCTTCATAAGTGCAGATAGGCAACTGCGAGCCATCCACCTAATTTTGGATTTTCAGCCGATCACAGAGATATTCCAAGAGGCCGGCCACGCCATAAGAGCAGGTGATCAAAGGATAGCTCGGATTGACGTATCTCGGCCCAATTTCTTAGCCCCCTACGATCTTCCACCAGTAGCACATCTATACCAATAGAACCTTCCTCTGGTTGTCCAACCAGTTCACCAAGTCCCTCCAGAAGTAATAGCAGCTGGAGAAGGGATTGCATCCTCGAACCCCTCGCTTGATGAGGAAATTGATAAATTCTAATTCGAAGAGGAGGAAGACCAGGGAATAAAAGTGATCTCAGTATCGAGCGCCGAGGACGAGCAAGATCAACACTCCATTATTCATGCTCCTTCCTTGGTGATTGCTCGCCCAGACGATTCTTCCAAGGAAGAAGAAGAAATGACTTTAAACAAAGGAGGCAAGAGTCTGAGGGTACTTCTAGCCCCAAGGGGAAAAGATTCTGCCCCAAAGGAGACGGATAAGCCCCAAATCCCAGCAAATCTTCCACCTCCCCCCCCCTCTCCCAGTGACCTCAACTGGATTGCTCCCCAATCCTTATTTGAAGAGAAAAAGGAAGGATCCAGAAGTACACGAGGTAGAAGAGGGTGAAATGATCCTTCAAAAGGGGGCAAAGCAGCACAGACATGCAAAGGACAAACGAGCATCCTCCGTGGAGAGCAGGGAGGGCTCTCAAGGCACCGATGTGCGCCGATCATCAAACACATGGTCCCCCAATCTAGAAGTGGATGGTGCCCCCATCTCCTTGGATGCCTTGGTCCGCAACTTCCAAGGGGGGCATGCAAGTTATATTGCTGAAGCCCTTAAGTGACCACTTCTCCTGCCAAGAGATATGGAAGCTTATAGGCGCTTCAAGCAGCCCGAGCTCTTTCTATCCCTGAAGAGGAACCTGGCTATAGTAAGTGTTTAAGCATACTTTCACATTCCATCCCTAGTTACTTCATTTACCATCCATATTCATTCCCTCTTCCTTTGGTTGTTTTTGTGTAGATTACCCAACAGGTCTATGTGGCCGAAGAGTGGGTTAATAGCAAGGCCAATCAAGCTAGAGCAGAGGCCCATTCTCGTGTCGAGACCGAGAAAACTCTGGGGAAGCTTAGAGAAGAGCATACATCGTTATCCGAGAAGCTAAAGGAGGCGATCCAGGCTAGGAACAGCGCCAAGGTAGGGCTAAAGACCGCAGAGAAACAGGCCGAGGATCAGCGCCAAAAGCTGCATGTAACAGAGATAAATTTGGCCACATAAAAGCAGCTGGTCTTGGATCTCAAGGCTGAAGTCCAGAATGCCAAGGAGGCTGCCCAGTTGGCTAAAGAGGCAACAGAGGCTGAGAAGTCAGCGTCTTATCTGCTCGGAGTGGAAGAGACGCAAATAAGACTGGTTGAGGAACTTGCAGGAGTTTACTAGGAATACTGCGTGGAATCGTGGGGTAAGGCCTTTGACACTACAGGAGTTCTGTCAGACTCCGTTCTGAGGCAACCTGGGAGTATATACTATAATACAGAAATTCGCGAACTCCCAGGTTCTGACTCTTCTTCCCCTAAGCATGTTACGAAGGTATCTAAGCAGCCCCTTACCAGCCAAACTGTTCCCACTCTATTTGAGGCTTCAAAGGGGTCCAGCCAGGCAGCTGATCAAGGCAAAGAGGTTGAGGGAGCCAAGGACAAGGACAAGGACAAGGTCCAGGAGGAATAAGCTATGTCCAAGGCAAAAACGATAGAGGCTAAGGGTAACAAAGCTGATCCCAAAGCCAAGGATGCTGCATCTTCCCAACCGAATCAAGCCATCAACCCCCCAGCCTCTAAGACCCAAACTTAGTTATTAGGATCTTTTGTAATGATTTAGTCTTTTTTTTCTTTTCTTTTTTCTTTTCTTTTTTTAATGAATGTACTTTTCCTTTTTGATTAATGAATGGTTATTTCTTTCTATCTTGTGTGTTATTATTTCATATACCTTTAATTTTACCACTGTTACATATGAACTAGTTTTGCTGTTAACTTAGCTTCCTCAGATTATGAAGTATTATGAAGTTCTTGCTTCATAGTGATATTATGAAGTATTCAGTAATAAACCTATACTTGGCTAAATAATGAAGGCATTTAACTTACTCCAAACCATTAATCTGAAGAACTGATAATTGTTATAGATCAGTTTTGACACTTAGTGAAAAACAAATAGATATATAAAAGATGTCGTACTGTGTCAATCTCCCCTTATTATCTGGTCCGAGGACTTCAGGCATGAATAAGGTTTAATTTAAACACTTATAAAAGATGTCATACTGTGTTAATCTCCCCTTATCATCTGGTCCAAGGACATCAGGCATGAATAAGGTTTAATTTAAACAATTATAAAAGATGTCATACTATGTTAATCTTCCCGTATCATCTAGTCCGAGGACTTCAAGCATGAATAAAGTTTAATTTAAACACTTATAAAAGATATCATAGTGATAAATATAATGACAACACAAATTGATAAAGGAAACTCTTATTAATAATAATACATTTTTAGGTTGTTTATATTCCACGGACACAGTATTACATGTCCATCCAGATCTTCTAGAAAATATGCTCCTATACCAGCCACCAAGGTGATGTGGTATGATCCTTCCCAATTGGGCCCTAGCTTTCCTCACAATGGATTCTTTGCCGTACCTAGAACCTTCCTTAACACCAGATCACCAAGTGCTAATGGTCTTAACTTCACATTGGCATCATAACCTTATTTGAGTTTATGTTGGTAGTATGCCAATTACACCATTGCCCTTTCTCTTCTTTCTTCAATAAGGTCCAAACCTCTTTCTAGAAATTCATTGTTACTGCTCAGATTGAAGGAACTAGTTTTGAGTGTAGGGAAGCCAGTTTCCAGAGGAATAACAGCCTTGGCCCTATAAGTCATCGAGAAAGGGGTTTCCCTGGTTAAACTGCGAGGTGTAGTTCTGTATGTCCATAGGACATGTGGTAGTTCCTCCACCTACTTTCCCTTTGTGTCATCCAACCTCTTCTTGAGCCCGCTTACAATGACCTTATTAATAGCTTCTGCTTGTCCATTTCCCTGAGGATAAGTTAGGGTAGAGTATCTATTCATAATTCCTAGATCACAACAGTATCTTCTGAAAGATTTGCTATCAAATTAAAGACCATTGTCTAAAACGAGGGTACGAGGGACCCAAAACGTGTAACGATGTTTTTCAAAACAAATTTCTTAGCATTCACGTCCCTGATGTTTGCCAAAGGCTCAGCTTCCACCCATTTGGGGAAGTAGTTTGTGCCGACCAGTAAATATCTCTTATTTCCTGCTGCTTTGGGGAAAGGGCCGGCGATGTATAAACCCGATTGAGCGAATGGCCAAGGGTTGGATAGGGGGTTTAGGACTCCAGCAGGTTGATGTATGTTGGGTGTAAATCTTTGGCATTGATCACACTTCTTGACATACTCATATGCATCTTTCTGCATATTTGGCCACCAATAGCCTTGAGTAATGGCTCTGTGAAACAATCGACCCCCCATATGGCTTCCATAAATTCCTTCATGCAGCTCTTCAAGGAGTAGCTCCGATACCTCGGGGTGAATGCAGAGTAGGTATGGCCCAGAAAATGAGCGCTTGTACAACTTTTGGTCCTCGGATAACCAAAAACGAGGTGACTTTCTCCGTATTTTGTCAGCTTCTAATTTATCCTCTGGCAAGGTATCTTCTTTCAGGAATAGTACTATGGGGTCCATCCAGCAAGGACCTACTCTGACTTGGTGAACATGGATTGCTTCATTATTCAACTCTGTAGGATTATACAAATCTTCTACGAGGATAACTCGAGGTAAGCTTTGGGTCGAGGAAGTTGCAAGTGTGGCCAGGGAGTCTGCGTGTGTATTTCCACTTCTTGGGACATGTAGTAGGTTGAAAGTCTCGAAGCTTGACTGCAAGCGCTTAACCTGACTTAGGTAGTTTTGCATCCTTTCGTCCTTAGCTTCAAACTACCCCTTCACTTGGCCGACAATCAGCCTTGAATCCGAAAACACCTGTATGACTTTTCCTCCCAATTTTTGAACCATGGTCATTCCCATCAATAGAGCTTCATACTCGGCCTCGTTATTTATGGCCAAGAATCCTAGTCTTAATGACTCTTCGATAACACATCGTGTGCTGTCCGTGTGTTTGCATCTTCCTTCTCTTTATCTTTGCCATTTATTTTCTATTGTGGATGCGTTTATATTTGGCTTAGACTATTTATCAATTCTGTGTTTGGCTTATGTTCATGTTCCGCACATTAATCGTTTAACATTAAGCTTGAATTGATATTTTGTAATTTGGGGTCTAAACGTTCAAGGGTAGTCTATACCCATATTGAACAATTATTTGGTATCAGAGCGGGTGCACTCTTTGTGGTTTGATTACCTGAGTGCGATCCTAGACCCTTTGGATTTGGATGCAGCTATGGAAAAGGCCATGCTGAATTGTGGTTTAAATGTATGTGATAATGACTCTATAAGTATGTTTAAAGGGTGTTCTAACAATGAACTTTTAAGGTTATTAAAATCAAAGAAACATGCTAGGATGTTCATTCACATGCTGAAATACTTTGAAAATAAGAACCACATCTTACACAATAGTCTTTGTGAGTCTAATTCTTTGATTAAGAAATACAAAAGAAGAAATAGAATATTGTGTGAAAAGGTTGATAATCTGAAAAAGGAAATTCAATCTGGCAGAAGCATAGAAAATGAAGATAAATTTTTGTTTGATGGTCAAGAATGCTTGTCTCATGCTTGTTTATTTGTGCACACCTCATTAAAGGTATTAAACTCATGCTTGTGGTATCTTGATAGCGGATGTTCTCGTTATATGACAAGAGATAAATCATTGTTTAAGACTCTTAAAGAGAAAGCCTGTGACTATGTGACATTTGGTGATGGGAGTCATGCTCAAGTTCTAGGCAAAGGGACTGTTGAAATACCGGGATTACCTCTATTGAAAGATATGCTATACATCAAAGGATTAAAGGTGAATCTCTTAAGCATCATTCAAATATGTGATGAGGATTTTCTTGTACAATTCTCAAAGAAGGAGTGCATAATCATTGATGAAAAAGGGATTCAAGTCTTGGAGGGAAATAGAACTACCGATAATTGCTATGGAGTAGTTACTACGGCACCTATTTCGTGTAGAAGTGCTCGCGTTGATATGCTGAAACTTTGGCATCACAAATTTGGGCATGCAAATTTCAAACAAGTAGCTAAAGTCTCTAAACTTGAGGCAGTTGAGGGACTTCCAAAGTTTGGAAAGGTGGAAAAGACTATATGTGGAGCATGCCAAATGGGAAAACAAACAAAGGCAAGTCATCACAAGGCGAATGTGATTGCTACCTCACGGTGTTTAGAGCTTCTTCATGTTGATCTAATGGGGCCTACAAGAACTGAAAGTCTAGGAGGAAAGAGGTACATTATGGTGGTAGTTGATGATTTCTCAAGATACTCTTGGGTGGAATTCTTTAGAGAGAAGTCGGAAGCATGTGATAGAATGGAAAGGCTATGCAAGAGATTGCAGAATGAGAAAGGAGTTCCCATAGTCAAAATCAAAAGTGATCATGGAAAGGAATTTGAGAATGCTAAATTCGAAGCCTTTTGTGAGGAGCATGGCATAAAGAAGGAATTTTCAGCCCCAAAGACTCCACAACAGAATGGGGTAGTTGAAAGAAAGAACCGGGTGATCCAAGAGATGGCAAGAGTCATGCTACTTAACAAAAACATTTCACAAAAATTCTGGGCTGAAGCTGTGAATACATCTTGTCACATTGGTAATAGAATCTATTTCCAAGCAAGGACGAAGAAAACGTCATATGAAATATGGAGAGAAAAGAAACCCAAAGTTAAGTATTTTAGAATATTCGTGAGCAAGTGTTACATTCTAAATGACAGGGAAAATCCGGAAAAGTTTGATGCTAAGAGTGATGAAGGGATTTTCCTAGGATACTCCACGAATAGCTAAGCTTACAGAGTGTACAATAAGCGCACTAAGACGGTGATGCAGTCAATTAATGTAGTCATAGACGACACCATATCAGAAAAGGAAATTGAAGATGATGAAAAAGGGTTAAATCTTAAGAAGAATGAGGATGATGATATGTCCCTAAGTGATGATGCAGAGAAAGAATCACTGGGAAAGGAGTCTACACCTCCTATATCAAGAAGAGAGACTAGATCAACACAAGAAGTCTCAAGTCCACTCACACCTCCAGAAGTTCAACCCCCAATCTCTTATGATGAAGAACCCTCAACTTCCAAGAAACCTTCATCCAGAGTAACCCTCAATCACCCATCAAGTAATACCATTGGTGATGTAAACGAAGGACTTCGTTTAAGAAAATGGCCAAAATATATTGCTAACCATGTGACATACAATTG
This sequence comes from Quercus glauca, assembly GCA_023736055.1. NCBI lineage: Eukaryota > Viridiplantae > Streptophyta > Magnoliopsida > Fagales > Fagaceae > Quercus > Quercus glauca. Next base: position 47,599,183 of record CM043324.1, read on the forward strand.
CTATCTTGCTCAATTTGAACCCAAAAAGGTAGAAGAAGCTATGAAAGACGAGAATTTGGTAGAGTCTATGCACTAGGAGCTACATCAATTTGTTAGAAATGATGTATGGGAGTTGGTTCCAAGGCCTAAAGATGCACATGTGATCAGCACCAAGTGGATTTTTAAAAACAAAACGGATGAAGATGGTGAAGTTGTCCAAAACAAATCTAGATTGATGGCTCATGGGTATACTCAAGTGGAAGGTATAGATTTCGATGAATCATTTGCTCCGGTAGCAAGACTAGAGTCCTTTCGAATCCTTTTGTCCATAGCATGCATTATGGATTTCAAGTTGTACCAAATGGATGTGAAGAGTACCTTATTGAATGGTTTTCTAAATGAAGAAGTCTTTGTTGAGCAACCAAAGGGGTTTCAAGATCCTCATTTCCCAGATCATGTGCTAAGATTGAAAAAAGCTTTGTATAGGTTGAAGCAAGCACCAATAGCATGGTATGATCGCCTCACCACTTACTTATTGTATCGTGGATTCAAAAGAGGCCAAGCAGATCGAAAATTGTTTGTTAAGAGAGATGAGAAATCCCTCCTTGTCGCTCAAGTGTACATGGATGATATTGTTTTTGGATCTACAATTGATCAACTAGCTCATGAGTTTTCGGAAGAAATGAAAAGGGAATTTGAAATGAGCATGGTGGGAAAGTTGAACTACTTCCTAGGGCTTCAAGTGAAACAACGGAAAGATGGAATATTCGTCTCTCAAGAGAAATATGCCAAAAATCTGGTCAAAATATTTGGCCTGGACTCTAAGAAACACACTTCTACTCCCATGAGTTCCTTAGCAAAACTGAGCATAGATGCAGCTGGTGTTGACGTTGATCCAACACTTTATCGAAGCATGATTGGCAGTCTTCTCTATCTCACAGCTAGTAGGCCAGATATTGCATTTAGTGTCGAGGTATGTGCTCGGTTCTAAGCTGCTCCTAAAGAGTCCCACTTGACAGCAGTAAAGCGAATCATTCGCTATGTCAATGGCACATCTGACTATAGGATTTGGTATTCAAAAGATTCAAATAAGTATTTGGCGGGATATTCAGATGCTGACTGGGCAGGATGCATTGATGATAGGAAAAGCACTTCCAGTGGTTGCTTTTATCTTGGAAATAACTTGGTCTCATATATGCCTTGATTAAATTGATCATTGAAGCTTCACATTGGACTAAGGACTATCTCATTTTTTATTTTCACACACATCACACAAGTTTATGTTTAATGAATGCCCTATTCATTTGTGTGATTGTACTTAATTAAATGTGTTTTCACATGCTGAATCTTTGTTGATCAAACACAAAAATATTTTTGAGTGTTTATAGTTGTTTTTGGAAAAGTATTTTTTTTACAAAAAAATGTCAAAATTTCAAAAACAGTCTTGCCCTGTTTTGGCGACTCAGTCGCGGGTTAACCCAGTCGCATGCTCGCGGGTTAGTTTTGGCAACTTGTTCACGGATGGAAGCTGTAGTCGCGATGGCATACAGTGATTTTCATGGCTCAGCTCGCGACTCCCTCGCGAGTAGTCCTTCTAGTCGCGAAAAACACTTAGAAAAATTTTCAAATTTTTCTCTGTTGAGTGTTTTGGCGGCTGACTCTGGCAACTTGGACGCGACTTGTTCCAGTCGCGAAAAACGCGTGTTTTGCATTTTAAAGTCATTTTTTTAAAAAAACTTTTCAGTTTTTCCCTCGAATTTTTATGACTGTTCATTGTCTTCCTCATTTCTCTCTCTGAAACTCACCGTGTTCACTTTTGAAAAACCTCCATTTCTGCACCATTTTCACTTCAATCTTCAAGAAAAAGGTATGGATTTTTCCTCTCTCACTTCATCCTTCATGATTTGAACATTATTTTCCCACATCTGTGAGTTGTGCTGTTGTTTTGAGTTTTGAAGGGTTTTTGGTCATGGGTTGAGGATATTTAGTTGGGTGTGGTTGCTTAGGTTTTTGTTGCATATTATTAATCTATTATTTTGATATGCATTTTCTCATATCTGCTATTTTAAATTGTCATTAGTTTCCTTCTGTTGATATCTACATATCTTCTTTTTAAACATGGGTTTCTGTTTGTGTGTTGAATATTTATTCGAGATTTCTGGTGGATTTGTATTGATTTCATCCGTTTTGTGAGATCAAGGTGCTATTGTTGACACCCACACACTTATTGTCATGATTGGGCCCTAAATCCCAAATGTTTAAGGTTTTCCTAATTATTCATGTCTTTTCCCTAACCCAATGCTAATAATATTTTGTATTTTTTTTTAGTTTCTTATTTTTGATAATCCAAGTTACAGAGTGGATATGTCTCCATTCAAGAGAGTAGCTGTGAAAGGGGGCAACAACAAAGGTAAGGAACCTGTCATTGATGTCGATGATCCCTCACCTCGAACAAAGAGGACCCGTTTACCATCAGGTGCGTTCGACCCAAACAAGTTCAGATCCTATGCTGCCTTTCAGACTCGTGAGAATTATTTTAGAGATGCTACACCGTTGATTGAAAGGGTTGTTGATCAACCTTCTTTGTTTGACACCGACATTCCTAAATGGTTTGCTCATAAAGATTGGAATTACCTTCTATTTGATCTTGATGATGCTTATGAGAATTTGGTCAAAGAATTTTATGCAAATGCAATTGTTGAGGGTGATGAGCTTAAGTGCTGGGTTAGGAGGAAAAGTTTCTCTGTTTCTCTCGCATACTTGGCAGAGATTCTTCACATCAACTGGCCAATGCTTGAAAACTCACCGGTTTATGATGATCTATGCCCAGATGAGGACTTACTTCGGGATGCCCTTGGCAATGACCTGGAATTCTCACCAAATAGGAACTCAGTCAGTGTTTCCTCTCTTCCTCCGAAATTGAGGGTGCTCACAATCATCATGTTTAACAACTTGTACCCCCTATCCAGCACCAGGTACATGAACCTCGGTCGTGCTTTGTTTCTTTATGATGTGATCTCTAATGTTGAGATTGACATTTGTGCACATATCTTTCATGTTCTGTGCAAAACAGTTCAACGAACTGAATCATAGATATGCATTCCATTTTGCTGTCTCATCTCTAGAATTTTGAAGCTCAAAAGGATTCATCCATCTGACGATGAATCTCCCTGCACAAAACCAAGTCCAATCAACATGCACATGTTCAATGCGAGCATTGGTCATAGTAAGAAGGGAATCAAAACTGAAGCTTCAACATCTCACAGTGGTTCGCACTCTAGCTCATCCTCCTTTGACGAAAAGCTAGACAACCTTATGGCATTTGTCCATGAGTTGAGCACCAAAATGTCCGGCCTCACATCTATCTTGCACCATCACAACATTTGATGGGACATGAAGTTCACCTCTCTCCAAGCTCAATTGGATCAGATTCAAAGGAAGTTAGAAGAAGATGATGAATAGTCATTCCATGACAAAAAGGGGGAGAAGATCTGAGTAAAATGATAGGGGGAGAAAAAGCATAATCAAAGAGGGAGCTTTATATTTTGTTATGTCGCATATTTTGGTTTATATTTATATATGATGTTATTCAGTTGTGTGGTTTGTATGGTATATTTGTACCCATGTTGCTTCTGTAAGCTTTTAGGGTTTGTTTCCATGCATTTTGTAGGCTTTTATGGTTTGTACCATGCTTATGTAGCCTTTATGCTTTGTGGCTTAAGTACTTAATGTTAAATGCCATGCATTTTTCTTTAGTACTTCACTCTTGTGCCCTTGTAGGATTGTTCCTAGATGCATATATGTTTAATGCATTGGTTGAGTGTTGCACATGTAAATGATGCTTTGCAAATAAGCTTATTAGCTTGCATGTCCGGATGTTCATTCCATGTGAGAATAAGCATTGTGATCACTTTTGTATAGTGATTGCCTGTTTTGGTCAAGCCATGATTTATTACTTTATTACTTAAGTCCATTTTTGCTTGATCATATTATGCTTGCTCCATATGCATTTCAAGTTTTTCTGCATACAATGATATTGTTGTGTTGTTATGTTTCAGGAGATACTTATTCATATGTTTCAAGAGCTTATCAGAATCTAGAGTTAGGTGTGAGTGAGTTTTACTCAACTGTTCCCAACTCACGCGTTAAGTCTAGAGTCTGTTGTAAGGTTTTGTCATGGAATAGCCAAAGGGGAAAATTGTAAGGTTGAATTTAATCAACCATCTTGTTGGCTTTATTCCGTGCCAAATTTGCTTGTATTTTAGCAATTAGTAGCCCTGCATTTATGTGGGATTCTTGTAAGGGTAGTGTGTGAGAAGATGTGAAGAAAAGCTCAAGTTTGTGCAAGGAGGCAGAGTCTTGCGACTAGGACTCACGGGTGACTTATGACTGGAAGCCGCCAACTGCAGCACACGTGAGAAGCATACGGGGAGCTAAAGGGTCACGCCAGCTATTGCACTACAAGACAAAAGTCCTAGGTTGGCCAGGCCGATAACTCACAGCTGGATTTCGCGACTCAGACCAGTTGCGAGGCCAAGCCACCAAAACACCTTGTTTGGGAAAAACTGACTCTTTGCATTCCAAACACTCACCACTATATATAGACCCTTACACCCACGAAATGTAGAGAGCTTCTAGAGAGAATTTTGAGAGAGAAACCCTAGAGAAAACGAGATTGATTCATCCACAATCTTTACCTAAGAGACTCTTCGAATTCTTCTACTCTTTTCCTCTCCATTGATACATCCTTGAGAGGTTCTTAGCCAAATCCTTTTCTCACCATACCCATATCTGTGAGAAAGTTTATTTGGTGCTTTGGGAAGCAGTTAGGAAGGAACCAATGTCTATTGGTTGATGCTATGGTTGATAGCGGAATCCGGTAAGCTAAAGAAGAAATAGGTTCGGCGCAACCTCGTTGGAGCAAGAAGCTTGAAGGGCTTAGGTACATTGGGTAGAGTAGGCTTGGAGGGTCTTCTGCTGTTCATGTATCCCAACTACATTCTTTAGTGGATTATTTACCGCTTGGAGGGCGGCAGAGAGGTTTTACGCCGAGGGCTTCGGTTTCCTCTTCGATAACACATCGTGTGTTGTCTGTGTGTTTGCATTTTCCTTCTCTTTATCTTTGCAATTTATTTTCTGTTGTGGATGTGTTTATATTTAGCTTAGACTATTTATCAATTCTGTGTTTGGCTTATATTCATGTTCCGCATATTAATCATTTGACATTAAGCTTGAATTGATATTTTGTAATTTGGGGTCTAAACGTTCAAGGGTAGTTTATACCGATATTGAACATTCACAACCGATTTTCCATCCATGTGTTGTGCTTCTGCTGATTCTTCTAACGAGGGTTTAGAAACTCTGCTATCAGATCCACAAGTACTTGACCCTTGACAGAGGAGCAAGGCATGTACTTGATGTCAATAGCCCCTAGAACCATGCCCTATTTGGCAATTCTCCCCATGTAATCAGCATTTCGAAGTATAACCTTAAGTGGGAGTTGAGTTAGGACAACGACAGTGTGAGCCTAAAAGTAGTGCGGGAGTTTTCTTATACCATGCACCACTGCCAAAATGGCTTTCTCCAGTGGTAGATAACGTACCTCGTCTTCATGCAGGGACTTGCTCACATAGTAAACTGGTCGCTGTACACCACTGTCCACTCGTATTAGCACCAAACTTACGACATGAAGGGCTACAGCGATATAGGTGAACAGGACTTCATCCACCTCAGGGCTAGACATGATGGGTGGCCAAGATAGATACTCTTTAAGTTGCTGAAAAGCCAAAGCACACTTCTCAATCCACTCAAACCCTTTCCACTTATTCATTAGTAGGAAAAACGGTCTGCACCTATCCGCTGATTGCGAAATAAATCGGTTCAAGGAAGCAGTCATCCCTGTTAGCTTTTAAACCTCTTTGGGGTTTTGAGGTGGCTTTAGGTTAATAATCGCCTTGATCTAATCTGGATTGACTTCAATTCCTCGGTGAGCGACCATGTAACCCAAAAATTTTCCTAATTCGATACCAAAAGAGCATTTGGAAGCATTGAGGCGCAACTTGTGGTTCCTCAGGATTTCAAAGATATTTTCAAGATCTCCTACGTGCTCGGACACCATCTTGTTTTTTACCACCATGTCGTCTATGTAGACTTCGATACTCTTGCCTAATTGTGGCTCAAACATCTTAGTCATCATTCTTTGGTAAGTGGATTCTGCATTTTTTAAGCCAAAGGGCATCACTTTGTAATGGTAGTTTTTGGTGGGTGTAACGAATGCTATTTTTTCCTTATTGTTAGGTTCTAAAGACTTAGGATTTAATGTATTTAGAACTCTAATGTGTAATGTTGACAAACCATGATCAAAACAATATGTTTAGTCTTGTTAGGCTTGCTCAAAGTTGTTTAATTATTATAAAGTTGGAATCGAGTGGCTGCAGAAGTCTTTATGACTTTCGGCCTGGCTCGATCGATCGAAGAATAGACTCGATCGATCGAAAGTCGGCCAGATTGTTTTTTCTGCAGAATTTCCAACTCAGCCCTACCTCATTAAACGTTTAGGGTTTTATGTTTTTGCCCTAGGTATTTAAACAAAACCCTAGCCACGTTTTTGTAGGTTGTTCCTATTGTATTGTTGCTCATACTTTTTTGTTTTGTGTGAATCTCTTGTGAGAACTTTGAGGAGCTTTCCTTTACACAAAACTTAGGGTTTTCAAGGTGGAAATTACTTTAACATCTTGATGATCAACTCGGTTGCTACCATTGGAGTTTAAAAATAAACAAGCGGGGAGCTTGTAGCTGATTGAAGAATCCAAGAAAGAAGGAGTCCGTGGATTTGGAGCTTGCACGTGGTCGTGTCAGTAAGTTCTACTAGTGGGTAGTATTAGGAAGTCAAGCAGGGAGCTTGTAAGCCCTTTTGTATGAACTTCGATTCTTTCATAATGCATTCAGGTTTACCTTGAGGATAGCTAGGTCAAATCCTCCCCAGGTTTTTACCATGTGGTTTCCTGGGTCATCATATCTCGTGTTATTTATTTTCCGCTGTTTTATATATTCTTGATATGATTGTGTGATTGTGGTAACCTAGATTTGCATAAATTGACTAAGTTAATCACTTGACTAATTAACTAGGTTAATCTGGTTGGTTTAAGGGGTCTAAATTTCCATCAAGTGGTATCAGAGTGGGTAGCTCTTTTTTGTAGATTTTTTGACCTCTAAGCTGATCCTTGACCCCTGTTGTCATGGAACACGGGCACTCTCTTGTTGTTCCTCCTCACTTTGACGAGAATAACTATGCATATTGGAAAGTAAGGATGAAAGCATTCCTGAAATCCATTGATGAGAGAGTTTGGAATTCCGTTGAGTACGGATGGGAGAAGCCCACTACTCCTGTGAGTGAGTGGCAAACTTCTCAAAAAGAAGCAGCTGTATTTAATAGCAAAGCTATAAATGCCATCTTTAATGCTGTTTCTATAGAGGAATTTAAGAGAATCTCAAATGTTGAGGTTGCTCATACTGCTTGGAAAATCCTCCAAGGTGTGCATGAAGGCACAAAGGCTGTCAAAATAAATAAGCTGCAGCAATTAACTTCTAGGTTTGAAAGCATTAGGATGTCTGATGATGAATCCTTTGATGAATTTTATGCCAAACTGAATGATATTGTTAATTCTGCTTTTAATTTGGGTGAAGTCTATGATCAACCTAAAATTGTTAAGAAGATACTTAGATCTTTAACTGAAGACTTTAGACCCAAAGTGACTGCCATTACTGAGAGCAAGGATGTGGACTCCATCCCTGTGGATGAACTTGTAGGATCTCTTCAGTCCTATGAGTTAGACCTACCCAAAATTAACAAATCCAAATCAATGGCTCTTAAGTCTGTTGATGATGTTGATGCTGGTGGATTTGATGATGAGCTCTCTGCTACAGAGATAACTTACCTTACCAAGAACTTTAGAAACTTTCTTAGGAATACTAATAGGAGGGCAAGGAATACAAACACTGCTGAACCTAGAAATTTTAGGAAGAATGATCCCATTAAGGTTAGCAACACTGAAAAACCTAGAGAAAGAGTAGGTCAATCTTCCAACAATTCTTTGGGTGCTCAATGTTTTGGTTGTCAAGGGTATGGTCATGTTAAATCTGAATGTCCAACATTCTTAAGGTCTAAGGGCAAAGCTATGGCTGTAACCCTTAGTGATAATGAGGTTTCTGATGATGAGTCTGGTTGTGACGAGGATAGAAACTTCATTGTTTTCACTGCTACTGTTGTAGTCAATGAAAGCATATCTGCTGAGGAGAACCCTTCTGATAGGGAACTCTCTGAGGACACAGATCTTCAAGAGGCCTATAATAAACTTTGCAAAGTTGCTGCAAAGGATGCTATGAATGTTGAACTTGGCCTGAAGAAAATTGAATCTCTTGAGCTTGATAAGAAAAATTTGCTTGTTAAGTTGTTTGATGCTAATGATCTTTTGAACAATGTGAAAACTGAGAATATGATGCTAATTGATAAAGTAAAGAAATTAGAACTTGATTTATCTGCTGCTAGATCTGCTAGTTCTAAACTTGATCAAATGTTGAGTGTTCAAAAGTATCCTTCTGACAAATCTGGTTTAGGTTTTGTTGAGAGCATCTCTGTGTCTGCACCCCATTCCACGATCTTTGTTCCTTCATCTTCTTCTGAACCTTCTATGAGTGAGGTTGTGAGTGAAACTGTTAAACTCCCTGTGAGTGAGGTTGTTAAACCTGTAGAAGTTTCACCACCTAAGAAGATTAGGGTTGATTTGAGAGAGTCTAAACCTAAGGAGCCTACCAAATCTAAGGACAAGATGCATGGTAAACCTGTTTGGGTTTGTCATTATTGTGGAAAGTCTGGACACATTCGTCCTAACTGTTACAAGCTTCAAGCTGCTAAGAGAGTAAACAAACCAAAAGTTCCTGTGCCTCAAGCACAAGATCCTATGACACTAATTGGTGAATTGGTAAAGGCGTTAAACCTTTATTCCAATCCTGGAGTTGGGAATCACTCGAATGTGAATAAGAACTCCAATGCTCATGGTGCATCTAAAAAGTTTTGGATGCAAAAGACTCGATCTAAGTGGGTCTTTTTGACATGGTCCTTGTGCTTCATTGCTTTATTCATCTTTGACCATTGTTCTTTGGTTTTTGTGTTTTTTTTGTTCTAGGACTTGCATTGCATTACATTCATGCATTTCATTCTAGGATTTATTTGTTTTCTCTTTAAAAATTAAAAAAAAAAAAAAAAAAAAAAGGAAGCAAAACTATGTTAAACACTATTTTTCTTGGTTTTTGAAAACAAGGTTGGTCAATCTATTTACACATGTCATGTCTTGTGTACCTTGTTTAGCTTTGATGAGCTTATTCTTTGCACTTTACTAGTTAAAGCTTTGTAGTGCATTTTGTGTGGGAAAGATGTTTATGGTGTTTATCACTTTGTCTTAATCTTAAAGTCAGATGTTATTTGACTGTCGGACTTGATCCTTTTGAGAAAGGCATAAATAACCATCTCACCACTGTTCACTAGTCAATCATGTACACCTTAGTGCATATCATAAGATTTTGTGCTCGAGAAAGTGTAGCACATGCACAAAAAGAACATAAGGTGTAGCCTCGGTTAAATCTCATAATTAAAATTGGTGTGTACTATTAGGCTTGATGCCAATTCACATAATTAAGAGGCAAAAATTCAAGAAACATAAATGATTGCAAGCTTTTGTTCTAGGAGATGTGGGAGTTATATGATGTAACTCTTGTGGTGATAGTCTCTTTTAAATTCTATGTGATGAATTGTGTAGACTTTGTGTTTAATTGCTATTCACATATCACCTCACATGTATCTCAAGCTTTTGCTAGTTGCACACACTACACAAATTACTCTTTGTTAAACACTGTACATGTTATTGTGTGTGTTTTTGGTCTGACCAACTAAGTTTGAAAATATCTTGAGAATTGTGCACAACATATTTTGTTGTTTAAAGAATTGAAAGGGAGAATGATTGAAAATTTGCTGTGAAAGAATTGGGTTTAAAATTTTGGGTTTTTAAAAAAGCATTTCATCTCATACTCATGCATTTTGTTCATTAAATTTCATGCTTTGAGGAGTTTTGTGGCCAAAATGTGATTTTTTTTCAAAACCTGTGATTTTCTCAAAAATTTAGTGAGCCTCTGCCTGTTTCGATCGATCCAATCTATTTTTCAATCAATCGAAAATGAGCTTCAATTTTTCTTATGAGTCTCGGGTCACTTCGATCAATCGAATGTAATTTTCGATCAATCGAAGATCGTGGAAAAGGTTTTTAAAAAACTCAGATCTGACTTGTTCAAAGTCAATTTTTTCAAAACTTTTCAAACTTTTCTTCTCTCTCCGACTCAGCAAGGCTCCACATAGATTTTTTTTTTTGTCGTTTTCTTCCAATTTCTTTGCAAGGTTTCTCTCTCCTCAAGCCAGTAAGACCTTAATACCCTTCCTTTTGAATTTATTTTCATGTTTTCATGCATAAATCCATGCATTTGAGGCTAATTTTCGGACTATACAAATTTTGGGATTTTTGTTGATTCAAACCCTATTTTGTGCAATTGATCAATGGGTTTTTGTGGAGACATGATATAAACATTATATTGATGGTTTAATTTGATCAATTTTGGGTTTTGTGAAAAATTGGAAATTCTAGGGCTTGTATTGAATCCGAATTGGGGATTTTGTTCAATTAGGTTAAAATTGATGAAATTGGCTTGTTATTTTGATGTAATTGAGCATTATAATCTGTGTGTTGTGTTCTGTGATGCTCAATTCATTAATTTGTTTTAAAAATTTCATCAAGTGGTTCTTCAATTTTTGGTGTTTGTTAGAAACCCTATGTTCAAGCCAATTTTGTTAATCTAACCTTTAATTGAACCTAATTTTTTACTGCATTAGAACATGCATCATGACATTTTAACTGTTCATACATTATATAGATTTTTTTATTCTATTTTTTGTGCTAATTTGCAGTCTGTACTTAGTTTTGTTTTTTTTTTTTTTTTGTTCTTTTGGTTTTACTTTGTGTCTCTGTCCTTTCCTTAGCATCATGCCTAGGAAGATTAGAGCCCGTAGGTCTGTTCCCTCTCCTTCATCTCCCCCACCTTCCTTTGACCATGAGAGGTTTCCGAGTGAGAAAAACCAAGAGATTTTTGAGAAGCTAAACCTTCAGAGAAAAATTTAGACTGAGCGCTCTGTCATCTTAGATAAGGTTGATCCTACCATTAGGGCAAATTTTGAGCGTCGGGGCTAGTTACTTTTGTTGGATGTTTCTGATCCTCCTCCTCCCGCTACCCTGATTAGAGAGTTCTTTTTGAACATCTCTATCCGCGTCTATGATTCCAACACTCTAGTTAAGAGTTGGATACAAGGTGTAGAGTATGTCATTACTCCTACGGTAGTAGCTGATGCTCTAAAGGTACCTTTGGTCCAGCACCCTGTTTACCCTTATGATGAGTCTCCTGTGTTGAGTGATGTCATGTCTTACATCACTGGGTCTTCTATCCAGTAGGGTTCTGATCCTCGGATCAACACTGCTAAGCTTCTTGAGACTATCTATCTTTTCTTTAGGATAGCGTGTCATTCTTTTTGGCCCACTTCACACCATTCCTCTCGAGCGGTGTGTATTTTTGTATGCTCTTGTCACTGATGCTCCTATCAGTTTTCCTCATTTGTTTCTTCGTTCTTTGAACGAAGTTTATACAAGTTCATCTACCGCTCATGCTCTTGTTCATCCTATCTTTATTCATAGGATTTTGCTTTATCTTGGTTTAGATGATTTCCTTTCTTCTGAGCCCGTCCATGTGATTGCTCCCATTGGTGCGACTTTTCTTAGACAGAGGGTTGCTCATCTTCGAACTGGCTCTAAACACTTTAGGTCTGAGCCTTCTGGTACCGCACCCCCTTCTTCTTCTACAAGTCCTGCTCGTGAGGCTATTCCTGATCCTGCTGCTGCTATTGCTGTTCCTCCACATTTTTCAAATGACTTCGATGTACGTTATAGCCTGGAGACTGTCATGACCATTCAGGCAGCTCATGGTCAGATTTTAGTGGACTTGCTTGATGAGATTCATGCTCTGAGAGCTGACTTGGCGCATCTTTGTTCACCCTCACCACCTCCTTTTGATGATGGCTTGTGATTGTCCTTTGGCATTCCGTCACAAAAAGGGAGAGTATAGTTTGGAGACTTGTAGAGGAGTTTTTGTAGTTATGGGGAGTTTTTCTTTCTTTTTGCGAAGTTAGTGGAGATTTTTGATATTAGATTGTATCTAGGTGCTTCACCATGTATACTTTCTTTTGGGCTATTCTTGTTGGGAAATACATTTTTGATATATGATTCTTGATTCTGTGTTCACTGCTTATTGATTTATATTTATGAGTTATTCATTGTATATGTCTTTATTATGTGTTGTGTGAACTTTCAAGAATGTTTTTAATTTTTGGTGTATCTAACTTAGGGGGAGAGTTAAATTACATATCTGTTGATTTACTGTTTTTCTGTCACACATGCGTTTATGCGTTTGTTGAGTATTTCAGGAATATACAGGTTGATTCGATTTGGCTGCTATCTACACTTGCAACTGATGGATAGTAGTTAGGATTGAATTGTGTTTTATGAGCATTACTTTTTGTAAAAGGGCTTTTTATTTGTACACTTTGAGCTTATAGTTTGTGTTTTGTCACGAATTGCCAAAGGGAGAGTTTGTTAAGTTCTAAAGACTTAGGATTTAATGTATTTAGAACTCTAATGTGTAATGTTGGCAAACCATGATCAAAACAATATGTTTAGTCTTGTTTAGGCTTGTTCAAAGTTGTTTAATTATTGTAAAGTTGGAATCGAGTGGCTGCAGAAGTTTTTGTGACTTTCGGCCTGGCTCGATCGATCGAAGAATAGACTCGATCGATCGAAAGTCGGCCAGATTATTTTTTCTGCAGAATTTCCAACTCAGCCCTACCTCATTAAACATTTAGGGTTTTATGTTTTTACCCTAGGTATTTAAACAAAACCCTAGCCACGTTTTTGTAGGTTGTTCCTATTGTATTATTGCTCATACTTTTTTGTTTTGTGTGAATCTTTTGTGAGAACTTTGAGGAGCTTTCCTTTACACAAAACTTAGGGTTTTCAAGGTGGAGATTACTTTAACATCTTAATGATCAACTCGGTTGCTACCATTGGAGCTTAAAAATAAACAAGCGTGGAGCTTGTAGCTGATTGAAGAATCCAAGAAAGAAGGAGTTCGTGGATTCGGAGCTTGCACGTAGTCGTGTCAGTAAGTTCTACTGATGGGTAGCATTAGGAAGTCAAGCGAGGAGCTTGTAAGTCCTTTTGTATGAATTTCGATTCTTTCATAGTGGATTCAGGTTTACCTTGAGGATAGCTAGGTCAAATCCGCCCTAGGTTTTTACCGTGTGGTTTCCTGGGTCATCATATCTTGTGTTATTTATTTTCCGCTGCTTTATATATTCTTGATATGATTGTGTGATTGTGGTAACCTAGATTTGCATAAATTGACTAAGTTAATCACTTGGCTAATTAACTAGGTTAATCTAGTTAGTTTAAGGGGTCTAAATTTTCATCACTTATCATCCAAGGCTAGTGGTATCTGATGGTATCCTTGAAAGGCGTCTAAGAAGCTCATCCAAGGATGGCCTACCATTGCGTCCACTAATTGGTCTATCCAAAGCATAAGGAAAGGATCCTTTGGGCATGCTCTATTTAGGTCTGTGAAATCTACACATACTCGCCATTTCCCATTCTTCTTTTTCACCACTACAATATTGGCCAGCCATTCGAGGTAAAAAACTTCCTTGATAGCCCCTGCTTGTTTGAGTTTCAACACTTCGGTTTTGACGGCATCTGCGTGTTCCTTGGACGGACGTCGAGGCAACTGCTGTTTTGGAGTGATGGATGGATTAACGTTCAGATGATGGCAAATAAAGCTCAAATCCACTCCTGGGGCCTCATAAGCATCCCATGCAAACACATCAACGTTTTTACCAAGAAAGTCTATCAGCTCTTCTTTTTCTCTATGAGGTAGTTAAGCCCTGACCGGGAAGAATTCTTTCGGATCGTTACCTATAACAACCTTTTCCAGATCCTCACATTTTGCCTCCTCGACTGGTTAGTTAACCGGTAGCGCCAAGGTTGTTAATTGCTATAAACCCCCTTCAGTAGAGACCGAGGACCCAGTGTCGGATTGATAGGAGATGGCAACCACCAAACATTGCCTAAACTTGGATTGGTTTTCCAATATCTCCCTAACCTGGGCCTCGGATGGGTACTTCACCTTCTGGTGAAGGGTCGAAGAAACAGCCCCTAGAGTATGAAGCTAAGGTCTGGCCACAATAGCTGTGTAGGGTGAATAGGTGTCTACCACAATAAAATCTACTTCCACCACCTCTAATCCAGTCCGAACAAGTAGTCAAATCTGGCCCTTCAGAATGACGACCTTCCCATTGAAACTTATCAAGAGCGAATCATACGTTATTATGTCCTCGGATTTCAGCTTTAGCCCTCTGTATAAGTCGGGGTACATAATCTCAACACCACTGCCTTAGTCCACTGCCACTCTTTTCACATCATATCCTCCAATCCTGAGGGTAACCACCAAAGTATCGTCGCGAGGTTGGATGGTTCCGACTTTATCTTCATCCGAGAAGCCCAAAATTGGTTGGATTTCCAGTCTAGCCTTCTTTGGTTTTGACTTCGCGTCCTCGGTAGACATCCTAGCCACAGACATCACCCTGGAAGGGCAGGATCCAGTTCTCCCTGGTGCAATGAAAATGACATTTATCGTTCCCAATGAGGGCCTTGAAGAACTATCTCTCCGAGAACTTGAGCTTGCCTGGCTCCCCTGGCCACTAGAGTGGTGCAAGAGTTGTTTTAACTGGCCCTCACAGACGAGCTGATCTAAGTGGTCCCACAGACTCCTACAATCCTCTGTGGTATGTCCATGATCCTGATGGTATTGATAGTAGAGGTTGTGGTTGCGCCTCTCAGGATTTCCCACCATTTTACTTGGCCGTTTAAAGAATGGCTCGTTCTTAATCTTCTCCAGAACTTGGTGCACTGGCTCTCTAAACATGGCATTGACTGTTTTAAGAGTCACCGACCTTGATTGTCCAACAAAATCTCTCCGCGGTCTATTACTGTTGTACTAATCCGACCTGAAATCCCTCTTCTCCTGAAGGATAACCTTATCATTTCCTTTCGACTGCTGCTGATCTTCCTCAACTTTTTTATACTTATCAATCCAGTCCATGAGCTGGCACACGTTGGTGACGAGCTTACCAGTTAGTGATTTCCTCAAGCCGTGACCAGCGGGAAGTTCGAGCGTGAAGGTATTGATGGCTACATCATCAAAGTCACCGTCTACCTCATTGAACATCTCCCAGTATCGACCCGAATACGTTTTTAGGGTCTCCACTTCTCGCATGCTCATGGACAATAGGGAAGCCAAAGGCCGAGGAACCCTAGTGCAAGCAACGAATCAATAGCCAAAGGCCTGTATAAGCTGTTGAAAAGAATTAATGGAATCTGCTTTGAGACCGTCAAACCATCTCATTGCCATTAGTCCAAGACTAGATGGGAAAACTTTACACCTCAAGGCTTCATCTTTGGAATGGACAGCCATTCTCTGGTTGAAGTGGCTCACATGCTCAACGGGGTCCGTCTTGCCGTTATACACGGTGAAAGTGAGCTGATGGAATCGTCGAGGGAATGCCACTCCCTCAATCCTTCTTGTGAAAGGCGACCTGGAAAGTTGGTGCAACGCCTTACTCATAGCATCACTTCCCACCCCCCTCCGGGTTGGAATCCGAACCTTCCGTTCATGTCGCTGCTCTTTTTCATAGGAGAAAGACTCACTATGCGGGGTTCGGGACCTTCACATGTAGTTAGCGTCCTTTTCGCCATCGGAAGAGGTATCAGAGTTGGAAGGGGCTCTTCTATGTCGTGCATGGCGCAACTTCCTCTTCAATTAATCGATCTCCAATTGCATGCCTTTGTTGCTCTTTGCATGGGAGACGTGGCTTCCCCCTCGAGACTAGCTCTTCTCAGCATGCGTGATGTGCACACTTCCTTCGCAATCACCTTTTTGCTCCAGGTTGACAGAGGGATTGCCATGTTAGGACTCCAAAGACTCCGCTTCGTGTGGACCTGATCCTACTATGGTTGACCGTTGCTTTCACTATAACACAAGTTCTTCCCACAGACAGCGCCAATTGTAAAGACCCTTTTTGTAGCCCAAGTCCAAGGTGAGTGAGACCTTAGCCCAGTTAGCCTAATACAATAGAATTTGTAGAGAGTTGGTTGAAGAATTGGGTCCTAGTGAAATTAGTAACGGCTATTATGGATTTAAAGTGAAATTAGACAATAGCAAAATCAATAATACTGAATATATGTGATGTCCGAGGAGATCAATTGGATTATAAATCTTCTCTAGATGATTACAGATGAAACTTTAATTGCTATAGTGTTCCTCTTCTCTTTTTCTCGATCCTCTTCTTCGTGGAGGGGTTTTCATCTTATATAGCTCCATTGGATCATCCTCACCTTACACTTGTTGATTATCTGTGCCCTCACTTGAGTACCTATCCCATCAGACATTATCTCTAGCTATCTGTGAGTTGGGGTGATCAATGCAACACTGTTTAGGGGTCTTCTCCACATAAATGCAGCCTGGAAAGTAGGTGCAGGGCATTAAATGCGATGGTAGCAACTTTCTCTTAGATATTTCTGGGTTCTTATCTCTTCTATACTTGTATGAGGATCATCCTTGTCATGGAAATCTCCTAGAGGGTCACCTAAATTGTTGAAGTACAGAGCCAATCAGTTTTTAACCTTATCCGAGAAGGAACATCTCCTCGGACCATCTTACTCCATTCCATCTTTTATAATTTTGAACTCGGAGTTTCTCTTAATTACTTATCCCTCCTCGGACACACCATATCCTCAGATAAAACCCAAGGCCTAATATATCATGCCAGGCTTTTACCCCCACAATAAGTATTAATTATCATTAAAAGATAACTATTTCTTCACTCATCAATAAATTATTTATCAATTTTTAGTCTAAACATAAGTTAGCCTATGTTTTGGTGTGCCGTTCACATTGTTCGTATTGATTTCATCCGTGAATGAACAGAGCACATTGAGGTCAATTGTTATTTTGTCCAACATAACCTCCAATTGATCTTTGTTACTTCTCAAAATTAGCTTGCAAACATCTTTACCAAGTCACGTACTTAGGGTTAGGGATGCTTTCATCAAGTTTCTAAACTCAGGCTTGTCTCTCACCTTCCACCTGGAGTTTGAGGATCATTGTTAATGTATAAAGCCCAACAGGCCATAAGCCCTTTGTACCATACTTGTATTACACTCTTATTAGTTGTACAACACTCATGCCTATTTATATAAAGATAGTTATAGTTTTACATGTATAAAATATAGAGAATTCTTTGTCATTCTAACAATGAAATTAACTTGTTAAAATAAAGAAGAGATAGAAGTGGGGGTTTAACATGTTAATGAGGTGTTACTAAAGAGTTAGTTTTTGGGTAACTATTTATAATAATAATAATAATTTCAAACGGGAGAGGAAGGATACAAACTTTAGATATTTACATTAGAAATAATAGAATGTGTCATTTGACCAACTAAAGATCATTGGCCATCTACATTTAAAAATGGTAAAAAAGTGTCATTTGACCGACTAAAGGTCATTGGCTATAGTTAAGAAAATTATTCTCCAATTTATAAGGAGAAAGAGTTTATATTGACTTATAATTTATGATGTTTTTAAGTTTTAGTGGCATATATAAGAAATGTGATCAATCACCATGGATGAATAGGTGAAGAGGTAGAGGTATGGTCCAAGATATACAACGAACAATTGGACCTCTTGTGCCAATTTTTGAACTTTCTCAATCGTTGAATGCTTGAATTTCTTAAAAAGAGTGAGATTTCTTTTGATTTGGTTTTATACCAAATATTATTTCCCTATAATTTGAATATTAATGTATCAAATTTTCTCCAAAATCGCCCAAATAATCATAATCGAGTAGATTTATAATTAAAAAAAAATAAAGTTAAAAAAACTCATATATAAGTATTAATAGTTATTAAAAGATAGCAATTATCTTTTCACTCATCAATATATTGTTTAACAATTTTTAGACAAAACATAATTTAGCCTATGTCGCCAAGAAATTTCCCTTGATTTAAAAGTTGTTCCAAACATCCAATTATACCTAAAACATTAAAAACAAGGTCGTTCTTAGACGGCGAGTTCATAATGATATCAAGTATTATCAAAGTTATGCTCCGTTTGTTTCAATGGAAAATATTGTGCAAAGATGGTTTTTCGTGTTTTCCAGTGTTTGGTAACATTAAAAAAAAAAAAAAAAAAAAAAAAAAAAAAAAAAAAAAGAAGAAGAAGAAGAAGAAGAAGTAAGTCGAAAGGAATCTATTTTTGGTCAACATAAAAAGTATAACTTATTTTAGAGATTGTTTTCCACTCATTTAAGGTTTGAAGAAAAAAAATAATGAAAGTGTTGGTTGAATGTGGAGAGAGAACCCCTAGATATGAAGGAGATTGAAAGTCTTACTTATTTTAATTTCTTTTTAAAGAATTAATTAAAAGGAGTTTATTTTTTATTGTAAATTATTTTATATTTTATTATCTCAACTTTTGGTTTTGATAAAAATTGAGAATTATTTTATGTAATTTTTTTTCCAAGAAGATAAAAATATTACTAGATTAAAATTTTATTATTTAAACTTCAAGAGTTATAAAGGAGTTTCATTATTTATATACTTCATTATATTTGGTTTGCTTTAATTTCACCATTTCATTCTTATAATCAGTTTTATTATTAAAATATTTACTTTAGTTAACATATGATTTTTTGTTAATCCTTTTATCATATGAGCATAGTATTAATTATAAGAATAATTTTAGTCCTTATTGTTCAAACATATATTGTGAGTTTGGATCCGCATCCACATCTATGCATTTACGTTTTCAACTTCTTTTTTTTTTTTTAGCGTGTGAATAGTAAAATCACATGAATTTACTGTGCAGGAGACAAAATGTACTGTTCATGGGTTCCACGGCATTATTCACACATTTAAAAATTATTTTGCTACAGCGTTTTCAGTTTTCAGTTTCAACAAAAATAAATTATATCCAAACGGACCTATATTAGCTGAATATTACATATACTTACAACATGTGGCTCATCATTACAGATAACAGGAGAAACCTTTGTGTGGATTGAATATATGAAAGTTTTTGTGAACATATGTTAAGTTTTATCTTAGGGAGCAGACTAAATTGATACGAATTATATGAATAATTATCTAAAATTTTAATTATAATTAATTCTTTTAAGATTTTTTTGAGAAACAATTAATTCTTTTGAGATAGAATGTAAAATTGTAAATACGAGTAGTGCCATCTTTTTTTTTTTTTTCTCACTCTTTTAACTATTCGATCGACCCTTTATCAAATGCCGTGTAACTATAATAGTGTACAACTTTCTGTGCTATCAACGATTTTTTTGGTCCATAAATCAGTAACCATTTTGTTACTTCCACGATAAGGTTCTCACTTTGGTCAAATAGTTCACACGAAGTCATAATTCGAAAGGTACATGATTCCAAGACTAAGATGTCCCATCTGTAACAAGAATGGGCAGCAGGATGTGATATGTCTAACAAGAACACCAATTTGTAAGGGAACATTGAAACCCTTTGTTGCTTGAATGTAAGGAAACAACGAAATAACATGTTCTATTCAAGATTTGTGCACATTATGAGAGGAGGAAACACAATGATTAAAATGCAATCTCCTTGAGTTACACTGAATGGTGAAATGAATAGGGGGAAACTTCTTCTGCGCTTTACACAAATTGAAACAGACTCCGGAAAAGAACAAGCATTATTATAGTTACACGGCAAAATGTATGAAAGCCTAACTTCTTTTGTGAATCATAGAGTAGCACTAAAAAAATCGAATAGAATGTAGAGAAAAACATGTTCTATGTAAGTGGGAAATGTTTTGAGACGATGATAACTAATGAGTCTAGAAAAATCATTAAAGCTGTCCATTTCAATGGACGATTTTGTGTCATTAGTAGACCATCAAGGAAAAAGATACAATCGCTCAAGCACATTCAACACATTAAATGATGACTATAACTCATCGGCCTTAAACTCCCATCAAAACAGAGACTATTACATTCAAGAAACCACCTGCAATTATGCATGTAAAGGAAGATATTTATGGGCACAATAGCTACTCAAGCTACCTATGAAAGAGACAATTTGTCTCATTTGCTAAGGTATGAGTAAAAACTTACAAAATACTATCTACATACAAAATAGAAAAATTAATACTAACTTAAGTATTGGAGGTTCCCTACTGAAGCGCACCCTGGTGGTCACTTCGATCTACTTTCTTTTTCTTTCAGAATCCCATAAACCTTTTAGAACTTCAGATTTGGACAAGTGTTGGGTTATAGATTGACCCTAGTTAATTAATTCAATTACCCAAGTTGATTAATTAGGTCAAATTACTTGCAAATCGTGGAGGCACAAACAAATCACCAAATAAACTAATATGCAGCGGAAATTAAATAACACGGTGATTTGTTGATGAAGGGAGAAAGCCTCTCGCAAAGCAAAAATCCCATCAGGTGAATTTTAGGTCACCACTCCCAAGAAACCACTAATTAACAATCAAGTGGTTACAAGTATGAGGAATATTACCACTACCCTGGCCTATCCCAAAATACCAACATACAGTTGAACATTTGCTCCAATACCCAATTGGACTTGATCTCATAGTAGACTTTTTCGCATGCACGGATCCTAGTACATGACTAACTCTAGCAACTTGATTGACATTTGTTGGTTGCAAAGTTCTTCACTTCAAAGCATGTTGAAGATCAGGAAACACTTAGTTACAAAACCCTAAGGCACACAAAACATAGTAGCCTCTCAAGTAGTGTATGAGTTCTCTAGTTAAGTCTCTGTCTCTTTGATGACTTTTGAAAAAGCCTTTTATATGGTCTAGGGTTGTGGAGAGAAACCCTAATCATCCAAGTAATCATAGGCTGAATTTTAGATCTGAGATTTCTGAAATCGTAAGTTTCGATAAATTGAGATTGTGTCGAGCTTCCTTATTAAACCTCAATAGATGCTAGTGTCGAGCTTTAATGAAACTCACTTGTTTCTTGGGTCAATCTTCATGTCTTTAATGATACCACTTCTAAAGTAAACTTCACACACTTGTTGATACATTAAACCCAACTTATATCTACCCAAATACAAGTAAAGTTCATTTTGTCAAAGGATAGGCCAATACATAGAAAATATGGCCCTAACATATATTCTAGTCATTTACCACAATTAATTATAACTAACTTGCTATACATTTTTTTAGGGTCATATTTTCTATGTATTGGCTTATCCTTTGATAAAACGCATTTTACTTATAATTGGGTAGATCTAAGTTGAGTTTAATGTATCAACAAGTATGTTAAGTTTACTTTACAAGTGGTATCATTAAAGACATGAAGATTGATCCAAGAAACAAGTGAAGCAAAGCTGTTTCATTAAACCTCGACACTAGCATCTATCAAGGTTTAATGAAAAAGCTTGACACAAGATCGATCTATCGAGACTTATGAATTCAAAATTTTCAGATCTGAATTTTGGCCCAAGATGACTTGAATGATTATGGTTTCTCTCTCTACAACCCCAATCATATAAAAAAGGTTTATTTTAAAAGTCATCAAGTACAAAAACAGAGACTCAGAACTCATACACTCTGTGAAGAAGCTACTATGTTTTGTGTGCCTCAAGGTTTTGTAATCAAGTGCTTCCTATCTTCAACATGCTTTAAAGTGAAGAACTTTACAGCCAACAACAATCAATCAAGTTGCTAGAGTTAGTCATGTATTAGGTTCTATGCATGCGAAGAAGTCTACTACAAGATCTAGTCTAATTGGGTATTGAGCAAAGGTTCAACTGTAGGTTAGTATTTTGGGATAAGCCAGGGTAGTGGTAAGATTTCTCATACTGGTAATTGCTTGATTGTTGATTAGTGGATTCTTGGGAGTAATGACCTGAAATTCACCCGATGAGGGGTTTTTTCCTTGCGAGAAGTTTTCCCCATTTGTCAACAAATCACCGTGTCTATTTTATTTTCGTTGCATAATAGTTTATTTGGTGATTTGTTGGCGCTTCCACGATTTTCATATAATTTGACTTAATTAATCAATTTAGGTAATTGAATTAATTAACCGGGATCAATATTTAACCCAACATGTTTGATTAATTTAGGAGAAAACACCTTTTCAATCATGTGAATTTGGGATTATTGAGTATTGCTCTTATAGATGTGAGGATAGTGAGTTTACACCTAACACCTTCTCAACCAGTAAGGTATCCCTTGCAATTAGTCAATAATACCTAAATTAAGTCTTTCCATGTAATGTTTTATATTAATGATTTATCTAGAATGTAACTAGGAAATAGAGCATTGAAATCTTATATTTTTCTAGAATTGTATCTAAGACCAAGTTATATTCTCTCTCTCTCTCATCTTGGTCATTTTCATTGTTTCGTTGTGGTTCATCTTTTGATTTTCTCAAGTCAACATTGATTTTCCCATAATGGCCTATATCGTCCAAGTCGGTTCACACCAAGCAAAATTAAACCGTCCCCAATACAACTAACAATCTCACTTCAATGATACAACTCAATTTTTTTTGGGGGGGGGGGGGGGGGGGGGGGTGGGGGGGGAGGGGGGGGTGGTGGTGGTTATGAGAAATTGACCCTTACGATGTGATATGGAGCAAAATGATGCACTTACATTGACCACATTGAACATGTGTAATTATTTAGTATTTTGGGAGCACAATAAATATGTGTTTTGTCCTCTCACATGAATAATATATCTTATCATAAATTTAATTAGTGAGACCCACTATTATGTGAGAGAATGTGAGCATGCATTATTGTGCTCTAGAACGCTGGATAACTACTCCTTGAACACTCTTAATTTCGGGGGCAAAATGATTTTTTACTTTATTTTTTGGTTTTATGGAAAGCTTTATTATTATAATTTTTTTCAACAAGATATAATTTGGAAGTTTTTAAAGCCTAAGGTAGAGCTTGCTTGTTTGAGTGGACAACAATGAAAGCAAAGGCAGGAGAGCCGCATAGCCTACCCTTTGGAACCAATGAGATTGTAATATCACCGAATATTTTGGACTTCCTTTTCATAAGGAAAACGACGTGATATTGAAAATAAAATAAATAACTTTGGCAAGCAATGGCATGAAAATCTACATGATGAAACGATTCACGTGAAAGTCAAATCTCTCCGATTGGCTGTGGGGCATTGTTGCTTTCCACGAGCCCTGGATTTGTTATAACGACCGAGTACCAAACTCAAACATTAGAAAAATGTTGACTAGGAAAAAATAAAGAAAATATAGTCAAACATTGAATAGAGAATATTGGCTGGCTAATGGCAAATTCACATGGGGATAGTACTAGTACAAAATCAAAGCTTGCCTTTGTAGTCTAATACCCTGTAAGGATAGAGATGTGTGTAAGTTATTTTGGATTTTTGGATGTTCTTTATAAACTTTATCCATTCATCTCTTTCATCATTTATTAAAAAAAAATGATAATTTAGTAATAGTTCATTCTGTTCTTATTTATTGATGAGCTTTAGGAAATTTTCATCCACACTTTGAATTGCAGAATCCTGGAATTTAGAGATTGTTTTAGTAATTGTTAAAAAAAAATGTCAATCTTATAATCATAAGACCCATAATATTGTATTGTTTGCCTTTTAATTTATTGTATTGACTATAGACAATAGTCTAAGCATTTTTCATGGTCTTTCATTCCAAAATTAAAAATTTTCCAACTCTCAAAATCCTTACCCTTTTATGGTAATTGTGGAAAGCCCCAACCGGCCAAAGAACCTTGAATATTCAATCTTTATGTTCTGTGTGGAGCCTCGTGGTGCAAATATATGATATGACTAGTTGGTGTTAGATAAGAAATTGTGACTTGACCATTGTGTAAAATTTTCTGATGAGAATTTGAAAGAAATTTGCATAATTTATCTTAGAGAGGTGGCAACTACTACTATATATATATATATATCAAGCACTGTTTAAGCGGTGGCTACGTAGTAAAGTCAGACAATTGTGTTCAACAGGTAATTAATTCAATATGAAATTACCAAAATTTGATTCTACTAATAAGTTTACGGCCATGAACCATTAGTATATTGTTAATTATTCAATACCAAATAACTAAGCACTTTATGTGGGTCTAAGTTTTGAAATTATTTTCATGAAATGGGTATTTTATTGGCAAAAACGTATAATTTGAAAGCGACAATCGATTGCATTTGAGATTTTCCGCAAGGTTTGATGGAACAAGATGCTATATGTATCTAAATGTTCATACATTAGTGTAAAAGTGGATGGAGATTTTCTTCTATAATCTAATAATATAATGACTATGCACATGGGACTGTCAACTCGCAACTTCTAAGGGTTCTATTTGTATCGCCAACTTACAAAGAGGTCGTGTTTAGAATTTTGCACATTGAGAGTGATTGTTCTAACACAATGCATGTGTGTGTTTGTTTGGAGAACAAGATCAATCAATGTAAATGCAATTATCATATTCAAAACATCTATATTAATCTATATAATACTATCAAAAAATTGGAAGCTCAACAAACATTAAGTTATTCTACTTAATTTTGTGTCAAGTTATTAAATTAGATTTCAATCTATTGTGATGTTGTGGAAAGTGTGCCTCTAATTAAAAACAATAAACAACCTAAGACTCCATTTGAAAACAGCTTATTTAGTTAAAACTAAAATATTTTTGTTAAAAGTACTACAGATAAAACTAAAAGGTAGTTGAAATAGTATAGTAGAATTTATGAATAGTATCAAAAAGTACAATAAGACCCATAAATAGTAGCAAAAATTAGCTAAATAGTAAAAAAAACTAGCTTTTTAAACCAATGCCAAATGCAACCTTATAATTAATTCAAGTGCATTTGAAAATAATGTATATTTTTTCTATCAAAACTTATCATTATCTCAAATATAAAAAATTTTGTCATTCTTCTCAAAAAAAAAAAAAATTTGTTAAACCTTTTTAATTAGTCATAATTACTTGAGTAAAAATCTCACCTAATAAGATATTTTTTCATTTAAAAAGAATTTTCTAAAAAAAATTGAGGATTTTGCATTTGTGATTGACTTGGTGATATATTATGTTCTTCTTGTAAATCTTGTGATTTTATAGATTTGATTTCATTTGTGTGTATTAAGGTTGATGAATAACCATATTTCTAACCCTAAATAGATTTTTTTTTATCTATATTGTTGGCTGGTTTTGGGATGGGCTAAGTTGTATTGTTGTTTGGTTTTGGGCTAGACTAATCTGTGTTAGAGTGTGCAAGATTTAAGTCAAGGTTTGCGAAACTATATTTAAAGGTAAATTAAACTAATAAAAATATTTTTAATATATATAAAAATATTGTTCTTTATCAAGTCATGGGGTTCATTTGAACCCCTTGAAGAACAAGTAACACTGGCCTTGTGCATGCGTGATGTATGTCTTCTTATTCATGCATGCATGCTTGGTGTATGTAAGGGCGAAGCTACATACATGGGTAGGGGGGGCATGGTCCCCACCCCCAAAAATTTTGAAAAAAAATCCTTATTATAAATTATTTTAATACTTTGAAAATTTAGCTTAGAAAAATAGGAGTCCACCCCAACCCAAAAAAATGATTTGAGTTAGCCCAAAATGCTCTTAAAAAAGTAATTAGTCAAATTGTTATAAATACAATACTTTATTTTTATCAATTTCATTTTTTATTATAAAATGTACTCTTATAAATTTTTTATAGAGTTTGGCTTCAAACATATTTGAATCTATCTTTTTCAATCCACTATGTGGCGGCAGCTCTAGGAATTTTTTCTAGAGTGGCCGTTATTTTATTTTATTTGAAAAGAAGAAGAGGAGAAGATAACTCCATTTAAAATCTAGGGTGGTCATTGAAAATTTTAAATTATAAAAAATCTAATAAATGAGAATTCTATATATTTAAAAAAAAAAAGAACACGCAAATACATAAAATCTGGCAATTTCCTTCTAAGAATAATTTTTTTAATTTTGAAATTTTTACATGATAGTCTCATTATCAATGCTGCAAACTACATCTCTTTTAAAATTTTAGTTAAATAAAATTTTGCTATGAGATGGGCTAATTTGTATTGTTATTTCATATATATATATATATATATATTTCTTTATCAAGTCAAGGGGCTGGAGAACAAGTTGCTGGCCTTGTGCATGCGTGATGTATGTATGGGAGAATGGGTCCCCACCCCCAAAAATTTTGAAAAAATCCTTATTATATATAAAATTATTTTCATACTTAGAAAATTTAGCTTAGAAAAATAGGAGTTCCCCCCTCCATCCAAAAAAATTATTTTAATTAGTCCAATGATGCTCTTCAAAAAGTAATTGGTCTAATTGTTATAGAAACAATAATTTATTTATTTATTTTTTTTTGGTAGTAAAATGTGCTCGTATAATTTTTTTTATAGAGTTTGGCATCAAAAATTTTTGAATCTATCTTTTTCAATCCATTATGTGGTGGCAGCTCTAGGAATTTTTTCTAGAGTAGTCATTATTTTATTTTATTTGAAAAGAAGAAGAGAAGAAGATAACTTCATATAAAATCTAGGGTGGCCATTAAAAAACTTAAATTATAAAAAATCTAATAAAAAGAGAATTTTATATATTGAAAAAAAAAAAAAAAAAAAAGAACATGCAAATACATAAAATCTGGCAATTTACTTCTAAGAATATTTTTTTAATTTTGAAATCGTTGCATGATGGTTTCATTATTAATACTACAAGCTATATCTCTTTCAAAATTTTAGTTAAATAAAATTTTGCTTGGGCCTTTTTTTTTTGTTTGTAAAGACTTAATATATTGTTAAAGGGACAAAAGTTTGAGGGAAAAGTTTGGTTACAAATTTAATTGTAACCTAAGACTATAACTCTCACTAAACAAATTAATATGGCTACATGTTTTAAAAATCTAACTATTGAATTGAATATTCTTTATATTCCTAAAATACATGTCAAATTTCATGCCAATCGGATGTTATTTACTATTTGATCCATGAACTTTTTTTTTTTTTTTTATCTATAATTTGAGACTACAAAAACTCGAAATTTAAACATTTGATTGATGACATAGCTATAGATGTTTAATTTTCTTGAAATTTTGCGAGTATAGAGGGAAAAAAAATGTATGCAATAATGGATTTGTCAAAGTTCATATCTAATAAAAAAAATATTGAATAGAGTTGTAACCATATTCTAAAAGACTACATTCAAGTTTGTTGCCAAACTTTGTTCAAATTTTAATTATGTTGGGCCAAAAAAAATTTAGGGTGGTCACAAATTTTTTTAAGAAGATTAAAAAATAATAAAATTTTAAAATTTATATATAATAATTATTTTTTCCTAAGTTAGGGTGGTCCTGTGACCACCCTGGACACAATGTGGAGCCACCCTGATTTGTATGGCATATTGCACATAAAGTGACTAGGCCAAATAATAATAATAACAATAATAATAATGATAATGATAAAAAAAAAAATAATAATAATAAATAACAAAAACAAAATTAAAATGGTATCCACAACCGGTTTTCATATCTCATCTTATTTTACTATTCCAAAAAGCTACTTTATCAATTATACCATACCATTTTACAATACACCCAACATCCCAAAACTCTATTATTTTACCATTTTATTAAAATATTATTTTTTGGATGGCAAAAAGAAAGAAAGAGAAAGATAATTAGCTACTGTAGCAAGAGAAAGGGGCTTAAACGGACTGGCGTGCTATTAAAATACACTATTTTTGGATGGAATAGTGCTACAGTGCGATCTCATATGTGAGATTGCACTGTCGCTATGCCAAAAAAATTTGGCCGGTCCCAGGTATAGCCACCCAGTTGCTGGAGCAATTTGGGCCCAAATGCCAAATGTAATTTACAATTTGGCATTTGAGAAGCCCACTGTTGATGCTCCAGGTAGAACAATAAATGGACAGAATTGATGAGTGTTAATTGCAAAAGCCATTTATGTCTTTCACATACGACCTTTGTTCTTCGTCTGGCTTTCACATGTAATTATGTAAATTTGATCTTTAATATATATATATATATATATATATTGCACCAGGTCTAATGTGTTCTACTTGCCTGTAAAATTGAGGTACATCCTTACATGAAAATGTACTAATTCCCTGCTGACTAAAAGAAGATAAATGGGGGGAAAAAATGCAGCAGAACCTTCCACCCAATACCCAAGACTTTAAAATGCGTTAAATAGCATAGTATAGTTTATCAGAAAAAACTTGTGGATTAACGGCCCAGTGTGATTACAATTCAGGGCCCATTTAGTTAAGGCATGGGTCGCATTATTGCAATTCCTACTAATCGACTTAAACTTAATTCACCACTAGAAGAAGAATACAACAAGACTCTAATTTTTTTATTTTCCTCACAAAAAAAAATACTCTAATTTTTTTTAAATAAAAATAAAAACTGACTCTAATGTATTAAGATCTTCTAAATTTAATATACTTATTTCAAAATTGATGGATAGAATTTTAAGAATTTTACGTTAAAAGTATAGCGTCTTATTTATGATAATTGCTCTTTATTATCAAGCTATTATATAAATTAATTTTAGGTATAGATAGGTTTCGAACTTAGATTTTTTATTCAACGACAAAAAACTGTATGAATTTATCTAATAGAACTACATATTTTAATTAGTCTCAATCAAATAAATATTCTTAATATAGATATTGTTTTTCTATATCTAAAGAGAGTGAGTAAAAAAGTATATGATAATATTATGAGACAGTTAATAATATAGTTTTAAACAACCCAAAAAAAAAATTGATGCCATAGTGAATTTTATGATACTATATACTTATTTTTTTAGTAAAAGACGACATAATAATTTAGCATATATTCACTACATCTGTTTATATGCTTATTTTTACCAAATAAATATTTTAATTTTGAAGAAAAAGATTAATTAAAGTATATGTTTTGATGGGGGCTCAAGTCAGAAAGGCTTGTCCACGATGGTTGTCCATGATCAAACCACGTCTAGAAAGCTTTGTAAAGGAAGAAGCCTTGGGAGAGCGTCGTAGGTAGAAATACAACTCATTCATAAGTAACAAAGTCATCCAATTTCAAGATCGTCGTCCATGCCCAAGGGCATGGACGACCAGAGGACACTTAGTGAATTCTACGAGAACTTCTCAAAAGGGCTTCATATAATCAAACCATGATGCACTACTCCTAAAACGTGGAGGGGACTCCCCATAATCTGCTCCACGTACCCCATTTTTTCCATTAACCACACACATCACCCATGATGATGGGGGATCCAAACAAGTAAACCCACTTCTAACTCTCTATAAAAGAAGCAAGTCTCATTCACCCAAGGTAAGTAATACTATTCACAATTTCCCATCCTTGTGTTCTAGAGAG
The DNA here is from genome assembly GCA_023736055.1 of Quercus glauca. Lineage (NCBI taxonomy): Eukaryota > Viridiplantae > Streptophyta > Magnoliopsida > Fagales > Fagaceae > Quercus > Quercus glauca. The sequence goes on from CM043324.1 coordinate 47,628,859, forward strand.
AAAACTAACTTAACCGTCGGAGGGTCCTTAGCCAGGTTACACCGGTCACCCTTGATAGTTCTTTCTTTTCTTTTCAGGATCAAAAAGCCACCTGTAAACACTCGATTTTGCACCCATAATTTAATCTTGGTAGATGACTAGAGTGACCATTCATATACCCAAAATTTAGAGTTGCATTACATACATTAATTCATTCACTATGTATCATAAAAGTAATATTGAGATTCTAACGATCGCGACAGTATGTCCGATTTCTAAATCGGATTGTCGGATTGAAAGATATCACATGATCAAATTTTCACAGTTCGCATGTATTTTGTTTGGGTGGAACCAACCACGTGTGATTAATTTAAATTAATTTTGAATTGGCTAAACAATTAAAATTAATTAGTGATTCGTTGTTGATTAGTGTCAAAAATAGGCCTACTTGCATGAGAATAAAGTGAATAATCAGATAACAAAGAAGTTGTGGATAATCAAGGGTTTTTTTGGAATATTTATCTATAAGATAATTATCACTTTAAAGACTTGAATATCAAGAAAAATAAATTAATTTTTGGAATACGGATTAAAAATGCATCTACTTACGATTCTTGGCTAAAAAATTCTCAAAAAAGGAGTCCAAATTGGACCAAAACTTAAACGCTAACTTGGCACCAAGATGGCCATTCGGCACTCTTGGAGTGCCGATTGGCACATGAGAAGTGCCGATTGGCCCAAATTTTCGGCCCGGATTGGGGACTACCTGATTGAGATAAATCCTATATTTTTCGAATTTTTAGAGATAAGGACACATTCCAATTCGTATATGATCTCATTCAGTATCCCAACCTCTATAAATAGGGGAAAAATTCAAAAATAAGGGCTCTTCTCTTCTGACTATTCAATTCCCCTTACGTTAAAGACTTCTGGAGGGTTTTGTTTAAGGAACTTCTTTTTTGTAAGTAAAGTATTTTAGACTTTAAAGAGGTGAACAAACTTCTTTGATTTCTAAAATATTCTTTCATTAAAAGAGCATGCTCATGCAAGAGGTATTCTGTTTTCTTTCTTTTCTTTTTCCATTAATTAGTTTGTTTTTGTTTGATGCATGAATATGTTTAGTATGTTTCATTATGTCTTGTTCTTAATATATAATTGCCATGCTTAGATACCTTAGATGATTGTTTATTTCAATTCTTTCTCTTTGACTTCAAAATCTTTAATGACTATCAGAATTTTTTATGACAACACAAAACTGATCTGTAGTTTCATTAAATACAAATCTGATTTTTTTTCTCTAAACACAAAACTGATCTGTGTTTTTAGATTTGATTTTTTTTTTTTAAACTCAAAACTGATCTGTATTTTCATTAAATACAGATCTGATTTTTTTTCTAATCTCAAAACTTATCTGTATCTTCATTAAATACAGATCTGATTTTTTTCTAAACTTAAAACAAATCTGTATTTTCATTAAATACAGATCTGATTTTTTTGAAAAAAGTTTTCTTTGCATAAAATTGCAGATTTTGAAATTCAAAAGAAGGGATTGAATTTAGGTTAAAGTTTTTTTTATATGTGATGCATGCATAATAAATTTGTCTTATGAATATGAATCCTCCTTCAAAGGTCCTTTTTATTTGTTTCCAACAACAGGTTTGGTTTTTCTTAAACCCAAAAATCTTTTTTTTTTTTTTTTTTTTACTTTACACAAAACAAATCTGATTCTTTTCAAAATCTTTTTTTTTTTTTTTTATACAAACAACAGATCAGATTTTTCTTGATAAAATCCCATTTATTTTAATTCATAAAACAGATATGGTTTTTTCACAAACGAAGTTTTATGTTTTTAATTTCAAGAACATATCTGATTTTTTTTTTTTTTTTTAGAAACCAAGTCTTTTTTTTTTTTTTTTAATCTTCAAAATAGATCTAAATATTTGATAGGCCAAAAACGTATTGACCCCCATGTGATGGATTAATTGATTAATTAGTCAAGTTTAATTAATTAATCAAATTAGCATGCAATACGCGCGGTAGCACAAACAAATCACCAATTAAACTAAGTATGCAGCTGAAAATAAATTGACACGGTGATTTGTTTACGAATGGGAAAAACCTAAACGGCAAAAACCCCACCGGGTGATTTTAAGGTCACCATTCTTGAGAATCCACTATTACCACAACAAGCGGTTACAAGTAAAGGAATCTCAATATGTTATACCAACCTATAGTTGAACCCTTACCACAATACCCAAATGAACTTGTTCTGTAGTGACAATTTCTCCTTGTAATACACAGCTCCCAGTACATGACTAACCAATTGCGCGGATCCCAGTACACGACTTCAATCACTAACTAGAGAAGGTTGTTGGCTGCAAAGTTCTTCAATTCATCACACGATGAAGATCCAGAAGATGCTCGGTCACAAAACCCTACGGTGTACAAACACAGCAACTTCTTCACAAGAAAGATGAACTAAGGCAAATTCTATCTCCGGTCACAATTTGCTTGAACAAACTTTGCTCAACACTTATGCAACTTGTTCCACCTTTGACAACCCTTAAAATAATCCTTTTATATGTCTAGGGTTGTGAGAAAAGAAAGCCCAAACATACAATCACGGATTGAAAGAAAACAGAACAGAAAATTTTGTTTTTCTTAAACCTCGACGGATGCCCAGCTGTTGAGCTACTGTCAAGCCATAGGGCTAGAACAGCTCTTCAAGCTCTATAAATGGCTAGCTATCAAGCTTTAATGACAAGAACTTTTCAAACTTGAATCTTGGACAGACTTGCATGGCTTCAACACTTAAGCTTGAAACAAGGTTTCTTGAAGTATTAAACACATCCTAGATCTACCCAAATACAAGTAAAGTGTGTTTTGTTAAAAGATTAGCCAATTACATAAAATAGTGACATATGTTCCTAACAAGTGAATCACGTTGTCCTAACAATATTCTTTTTAAAAGAGGACATCATTCATAAGACAAATTTATTTAAATTATCTTTTGTCAAGTTTCTATCACATGTGTTCAACATACCATTCGACATCATGCAAAAAAAGGGTATATTAGTCATTAGAATTTAGAAGACTAGATTTTGTCTGGGCGGAATGGGTGCCTAACATCTTCTTATTCCATAACCTAGCCCCCGAGATTAGGATTTTTGGATAGGTAGACTAGTGTTTTGTCTTTTAATTTTGGTAGATTGTAACTAGGACCAAAACTTTGTATTCTTTTGCATAGATTGTGATGATGCTCTAAATCTTCAGTAGGTCTATCGCCCAAACTTGTTATCTTCCATAAGGGGTGAAGAGTAGTGAACCTGCAAAAAATAAAGACACCTTTGAAGTGCACCAGTGTGGTGCTAGCCTAAGACCCTCCGAAGGTCAAGTTTGAAATTGATAATGAACTTTCTTGGAAAGGAGTTTCCGAGAAGTATTTTTTGCGTAACTTGGGATTGGAGTGCCTCAGTGTTTACATAGGAGCTTTTGGATAATCACATTAGCTGAATTGTAGGGATATGGGGTTATCCCTAGCTAAAGTGTAGGAGTTAGGAACTATCCCGTAGATGATCCATAAGGAGTGAAGGGTTAACCTTAACTATTTTGTACGAGATAAAGTTTATCCTATCATCAGCAGCCGTGTGCATGTGGGAGAGTCTTAAGCAATGTAGGCATTGCAACATGAGTTAAGTGTGTGGTTGTACTCATCAGCTTTTAGCCATGCCATGTGTACATGTTGGTCGCGTTTGGTCTTCCTCTTCTAGTGAGTAGGTACTCTTCTGAAGACCAACTTATTTGGGAAGAGTAGCACCTTCCCAACGGGTTGCTGTGGGGTTAGTCAAAATATTCCTCATCAAATTGTAATTAGGACCCAAAGCCTTGTAAGGTTAATTTAGCAAAATTGTACTTTCCTTTATTCAATCAATGACAATGAAGTATTTTGATCATGTAATTTGTACTTATTTTTTTGTATAAAAAAAATAAGTGGCAACTCCACACCACTTACCCAAAAAGTGAGGTGCCCTTAAAATAGCCCAAATCTCTTTTTTGAGAACACCCAATTTTTCCGGTCTCTCACACCACCACTATAGTCCGAAGCATTCCAACCTACTGATTTTCATGTATCATCAATTGGGGCCGTCTATGGGAAAAGAATTAAGTTAGTTAATTTTCTAAGTGTTAACTTCTTAGCATTCTAAGACAAAAAGGCTGCATGGTTCGAACTAGGTCGATGGCCACCAGTCCAGGACACCAGGAGATTGGAAACGCCTCCAATCACCCAAACCGTACACTAGCACCCCCGATGATCGTCCAACAACAGCTACAGTCCATGGCAGCTGCTATGGCAGAACTGACGCAACAAAACCAAGAGTTAAGTAGAGAAGTTAATAGACAATGTCAATAGCGACGTGGTGAAGAACGAGGCCAAAATTCAAAGAATGAAGGAGCTAAGAACAATGCTGAAAGTGACCAGTCCAGAGGCACCATTACTCGTAAGGTACCACATTTGGAAAGGGAGATGGATCAGATGAAAAGAGCCATGGAAGAGATGAAGGATTCCATGAGGAGAGCAAATCACGTGGATGATCTCATCTATTGGACCGATTCCCCCTTTATTGCGTCCATCACAAGTCATCCCCTGCCTTCCAAGTTCAAAATGCCTACCTTGGACTCATATGATATGACGCGTGATCGTTGTGATCACATTGCCATGTTCAAGACAACCACGCATCACCAAAGTGTTCTAGATGAAATTATGTGTAGAGCAATTCCTACCACATTGAAAGGCCCGACCAGGGTATGGTTTGGTATGTTACCACCAAATACCATAACCTCGTTTCAAGAGTTAATTAAGTTGTTCGTCAACAAATTTGTTGGAGGTAAGAGGCAAAAGCGTTCCTCATCCAGCTTGTTAAGCATAGAGTAAGGAAAGAACGAGAGTCTACGTTCTTTTATTAGCCGCTTTAACAGAGAAGCCTTGTTAGTAGACGAGATGGATGACAAGATCCTCATGGCAGCCTTTAGTGAGAAACCGCAAGGGTGTTGTTAAAAAAAAGAGATTCAGTTGCTTTAGGCACCTCTCATTTTGGGTAAGTATGTGGAGTCGCCACTTATTTTTTATAATATATATATATATATATATATATATATATATATTATAATTACATATCCAAAATAACTCAAATGTCATTAATTGATTAAAAAAAAAAAAAAAAGGTACAAATTGGTAGAATAACCTTACAAGGCTTTGGTCCTAGTTACAATTTATGCAAAAGTTACAAAGCTTTGATCCTAGTTACAATCTACCAAAACTAAAGACAAAACACTAATCTACCAACCAAAATCCTAGGTTTGGGGGCTAGGTTACAGAATGGGAAGGTGTTAGGCACCCATCCCGCCCAGACAAGGTCTGGTTTTCTAGACTCTAATGATCATTATATACCCCTTTGTATGATATCGAATGATATGTTGTAACACACATGACAAACACTTGACAACAATTAATTTAAATAAATTTGTCTTATGAATATGCCTTCTTTTCAAAGAAAAATCTGATCTGCTTTGAAAAAAAAAAAAAAGGGGGGAGATTTGAGATTTGATTGTTAAAAATCAAATTTGATTTTTGTAAAGGGTAAAAAGGAAGATTCTATTAAGAAAAATCAGATCTTCTTTTTTTTTTTTTGGTAAAGTTAAAAAAAATTGAGATTTGATTGGTAAAAATTAGATATGTTTTGTAAAAGATAAAAAGAAATATTTTGTTAAGAAAATAAAAAATAAAAAAAATAAATATTTGACTTAACTCTTAATTCATTCTTTGAAATTTCAAAATTTGCAATTTTAATTAATATGAAAAAAAAAAACCTTTTTCAGAAAAATTTTCAGATTTATATTTAATGAAAATATGGATTAGTTTTGTGAGCAGAAAAAATTTTAGATCTATATTTAATGAAAATACAGATTGGTTTTGTGACAAGAAAAAATTTTAGATCTGTATTTAATGAAAATACAGATCTGTTTTGTGACCAGAAAAAATTCCAGATCTATATATAATGAAAATACATATTTTTTTTGTAATCAAAGAAAAAAAATTAGAACATACAATAAACTAAAGAACATTTCAAAGAAAATTCTAACTAAGCATATAAGCATGGCAAATATGAATTAAGAACAAGACATAATATAATTAAACATATTAACCAAATTCGTGCAATGAACAAACACAACATGTTAATTAATGGAAAATAAAAATAGATAGAAGAATGAAACTAAATACCTCTTGCATGAGCGTACCCTTCATTAGAAGAATATTTTAGAAATCAAAGAAATTTTTACTTCTTTGAGGTCTAAAATACTTTACTTACAAAAAGAAGTTCTTAAAGCTAAACCTTCTAGAACATCTTTAACGTAAGGGGAGCAGAGAAGTCAAAAAAGAAGGGCCTTGAATTCTGATCTTTTTCCCTTATTTATAGAGGTTAGGATGCTTAAAAAATAAGCTGAATGAGATCAAATATGAATTGGAACACGTCCTTATCTCTAAAAATCTAAAAAAGATAAGTTTTATCCCAATCAAGAGGTTCCCAGGCCAAGCCACACATTTGGGCCAATTGGCACTCCAAGAGGGCCGTCTTGGGTGCCAGGCCCACATTTGAGCTTTGGATCGATTTGGACTCCTTTTTAAAGGATTTTGGAGCCCGAAAATTGCACCTAGACACGTTTTTAATCCATGTTCTAAAAATTAATAATTTTTTCTTAATATTCAGGTCTTTAAAGTGATAATTATCTAATAGATAAATATTCTAAAAAGACTTAATTATCCATAACTTCTTTGTTATCTGATTATCCACTTTATTCCCACACAAGCAGGCTTATTTTTGACACTAACCAACAACCAATCACAAAATTAATTAATTAATTTTAATTGTTTAACAACCAGAATTAATATAAATTAATCACTGGTGGTTGGTTCCACCCAAACAAAATGCATACAAACCGTGAAAACTTAATCATGTAATATCTTTCAATCCGACAATTCGATTTGGGAATCAGACATAACGTCACGACCGTTAGAATCTCAAGATCATTTTTTATGATATGCAATGAATGAATTAATGCATGTAATGCAACTCGAAATTTTGGGTATATGAATGGCCACTCTAGCCATCTTCCAAGATTAAATTATGAGTGTCTTCAGAATGCCCCTCATTGACAAAGCTTGTAAAGTGAATGTCAATGTAAAACAAAAACATTGATTTTAGCAGCCATGATTTAATCGAGGTTGATCTTGCAAAGATTGCCTAGCCCTAGAACCTAAAACCTTGGGACATAGAACTAGTGTTTTGCTATTTTGAAAAATGAGAATTATGAATACTTAATCTACTTGATAATTGATAAACCTGAGATGAATCTTGAAATCTGAGGTGACTAAGAGGATTCTCTATCTCAATTTGGATCTAAGGTGATTAAGAGGCTTCTCTATCTCAATCTGCATGTGGGGGGCGACCAAGAGGCTTCTCTCTCTTGGTTTTAATGGGAGGTAACCAATAGGCTTCTCTATCTTGGAACCTGAGGCAATTGACAGGCTTCTCTATCTTAATCTGAAACTGTGGCGACCAAGAGGCTTCTGTATCTTGATCTGAATGGAAGGTAGCCAAGAGGTTTCTCTATCTTGGAACCTGAGGCGATTAAGAGGCTTCTCTATCTAAATTTGAAATTGTGGTGACCAAAAGGCTTCTCTATCTTGATCTAAATGGAAGGTAACGAAGAGGCTTCTCTATCTTGGAACTTGAGGTGATTGAGAGGCTTCTCTATCTCAATCTGAAACTAGAGGTGACCAAGAGGCTTCTATATCTTAAGCTGAATGGAAGATAACGAAGAGGCTTCCCTATCTTGGAACCTGAGGCAATTGAGAGGCTTCTCTATCTCCATCTAAAATTTGGGGCGACCAAGAGACTTCTCTATCTTGACCTGAATGGAAGGTAACCAAAAGGGTTCTCTATCTTGGTTTGAACATGGGCGATTGAGAGGCTTCTCTATCTCAATCTGGAACTGGGGGCGACTAAGAGGCTTCTCTATCTTGGTTTAAACTTGGGTTTTTCCTGCAAAAGACCAAAGTTTGGGATTAGATTTTAAATGATTGGTGCTTTGTTGTTCCACTACTTTGAGATGTGTGATTTTCTCTCTCCCTCTCTCTCTCTCTCTCTCTCTCTCTCTCTCTCTCTCTCTCTCTCTTTTGCGACTTGAATTTCCTCTTTAAAAGGAAAAACCATTGATTTATTTTGAAGTCCTTTGAAGAAAATTTTTTCCATCATTTATTCTTTTTGAAATTTCAAATATTCTTTGAAAAATGACACCCTCTGTTCTTGATCATCCTTTAGAAAACTTTTATTTTTTCTTCCTTCAAAATTGAAATTTTCTTGAAATTGATACCCTTTGTCTTTGGAAATCTTTGAAAGTTTTTTTTTTTTTTTTTTCATTCATTTTTTTAACATATCTTTTAATTCCAACATCACCGTGCTTCATTTTTTAGAAACAACCAAAATAAATAAATAAATTGGGTGAGTTAACTGAGTCAACTCACTTAAACCTAAGCTGACTCAGCAACTCAAGTATGACTAAGGGGGAGGAGGGGGGGGGGGGGGGGGGGGAATTTTTGGCCCCCTTTTGTGCTTGTCTCCATTATTATTATTTTTTTTTTTTTTGCTTCTCCTTCTTCACTCTCTCTTCTTCCTCCATTGTTACTATTCACAAGCTTCTTCCTTTTGCATTTTCTTCATCCTCACACCATTTCTTCCTTAGAAAATCACTTCTTTAGGCTTCTAAACTTGGTTTCATCTACTTCCCTCAATATCTTTTCAGATCTTTGTATTCTTGACCGCCTTTGCAACAAACCCATTTTCTTGAAACCCATCTCCAAACCTCCATTTTTTGCACTTTCATGGCATCTTCTAAGGGGCCATCTTTTCTTACTTTCAATGGGAAGAAATATCATCCATCCCTTGAATGGAATGAGAAAAAGGGGCTCCTTCAAGACCCAAAAACCCATGCTCCTCACTCCAAAAAGGACTTCAAGGTGAGCTCATTTTTGTTTCTTTGTTGGCAAATTTTGTTGATTTCATGTTTTGTTGAGAGCTTGATGGTAGGACATTGTCATTTTGGTGTTGGTTGTTCTTGTTGGAATTTTGAACATTGTATGATTTGGTTGGAAATCGTTGTGTGATCAAGTTGTTTTCTTTGTTTTGGGGCATTTTTGAATCGTTGAAATGTTTGGTATTATGGAATTTGGACAATGTTGATGATTCATGAATCTTGGCATTGTATGTAGCTTATGGTATTGTTGGATGAATCTTGACTTGAATGTTGTGGATATTGGAATCATGAAAATTTGATGTGTAGGCATGGTTGAACAAAGTCATTTTTGATGAGTGTGGAAATTTTGTTGGAATGTGTAGGTCTTATTTCATGAGCATGGAAATTTTTATGAGTATGGGTATGGAAAATTTTTGTGGTGTTATGGATTTTTTTGGGTTGGACATGGAATTTTTTTGTTGGATATGGAATTTTTTTTTTTTTTTTTTGCATATGATTTTTTTGTTGGATATTCTTGAGCCATTGTGGAATGATCTTATGGAGATGAAGGATTTTCGGGTTGACAGGGGCTATTGTTGGGATTTTGGAATGGTGTTTTGTGGAAATCTCAATGATTTGTTAAACTTTGTTTTACAAAACCTCAAGAGTCGAGGTAGCCTCCAGATGTTGAAAGGCATATGGGAGATAATGTCCCGGACATTAAGAACATCATTAATGAAGTCGGCTTTCAGACTTTTTTCCTGGCTCTCTTGGATCATGATACCAATGAGTATAAGGACCTCCAATTACTCCTTTCTTTGTCAAACTGATTCTGGGACACTACTTGCACTTTCCATTTTCTAGACAATGGTGAGGTGATGTTGACACCCTATGAATTCTTAGCCATTAATGGCTTAAAATTAGGTGGTGAAAGAATTAAAGTTAATGATTTCATCACCTCGGTAGAGATTAAAAGTATTTTGGGTGTGATGCCTTCAAAAATTAGGAGCAAAAATATATCCTTGATGTGGCTGTACACTAATATTGAAAGCTGTAAGACTGTAACGACCGGCACTCACATGTTCATGCTTCTCTTCTTTGGAACTCTCTTATGTCCAGACTTGGGTAGTACACTAAGCTTGCGTTATTTGTGGAGTTTGAGGGATATTGGCCAGATCAAAAATTATAATTGGGGTGGCATGGCTTACGCAACCGTTTTGCACTTCATGACTCAACTTTCTTGACGTAGCCTCTTAAGCTTAGGAGGTGCACCATTTGTTTGGCAGGTGAGGTTTAGAATTCTTGGTTATGTGTGTTTTGGAAGGTTATTTTGGTTGTTGTGCCGTTAATGATGTGTGTTGATTTTTTTTAGGTTTGGATGTATGAATATTTTCGGGTTGGTCCTCAAGTTTTGGAAGATGTTGGCGACATATATTCAAGGTTTCTTCGTTGGCTGCCTTAGTATCATTTGTCAATGCCTCCTAAGCGTTCTTTGCAAGTTTAGCATATGGTGATTGATAACTTGATTGCCGATGATGTGAGTTTTTTTTTAGGGGTTTTGTGTTTGGTTGAGGGTTTTTGTGTTCTTTCTTTTTTGTGCTATGTGGTTTGGTTTCCTTTCATTCGAGGTTCTTTGTGATTTTTAGATGTCTTTGGATCCTTGGCTTGGATGTGAGGAGCATGCTGAGTGTGAATGGGCGCAAGAGCTGAACAGCCGTCAAGTACTATTTGAGTGTGGCCATGGGAGATATTGGTATCTTGGTGATCGGGTGTTGGCTCAAGTTTGACATATGTACCATCTTGAGACAATTCCAATTCATCCTTTTCCCTTCATCTGGTTGGCAGACCTCTTAGCTAATGAAGAAATTGCTCGTGCTCAAGTCAACCATGTTGTTTCGAGGACACTAGGAGACTATCTTGAATTTGTCCAGACTCAATTGTAGGGTTGTTTAGCCAGCATTCCTGTAACCTCGGTAGCTTTCTTTCTTTCCAAAGGCAATTTGCATCATGTCTTGCATTTTTTATACTCTTTGTTTCAACTTTTGTGAAAATATCTGCATGTTGTACTTTTAGGTTTCATCCTCTGAAGAGGAGAAGAGTCCTCCTCCTAGCCATGCTGGCGACTCTTCTAGTTCTTTCATAGAGACATATCCTCATTTTTCCACATGGCAATACAAAGTAATGAATCTTGATGGGTCATACAGCTCTATGAATCTAGACCGGCCAGAGTACACCCTAAATGTCCCCTAGAATGACCCAGTATATTCTGGAATCCTTCGGTCTTCTGTCCTCACTTTTGCTTATTAAGTTATTTTTGAACTTATGGATTTGTGCTTTAGGTTGGTGTTGATCTTGTGTAAGAAAGCATGCAGATTATTGGAGGTTTGCAGTTGGTAGCACGCACTCAGTCTTCTCAATATGTGCTCAACGAAATAAGCTGAGTAAAAGATGATGCTTCCTTAATGCTTCTACTTGAACTTCCGTGATAATGGATTTAACACTTGTCTCTGTTGATTTTTCAAAAGAACAGAATGGCAATGGTTGATGCCAACACAAGATCCTTGGAGGAGAGAATCAGAAATCTTGAACTTCAGAACCAGTAACAAGAATCTCAATTTTATGCAAGTTAGGAAGGAGACACTAAAGGTGGCTCCTCTAGGGGTGGTCTAGGAGATCTTCCCACAGGCAAACCTGAAGTCCGAATGATGCTTAACCTGTATTTTAATTTTCCTGCAAAGACAAGAAAGTACTCCTTAGACAATTTGTATTAATTTCCGCTTTTAGCTCTTTATCTTTGGATTGCTTTTGATCTTGTTGAAACTCAAATGAGACGAGTTTAGAATTCACCTGATGAAGTCTTGTAGCAAATAATTTGAACTTTCAGATCACCTTTGATGCACAACTTTGGGAAATCTTGACTAAATGTAGGTGATTTTTTGAAACTAGTGATGCAGGTGATTTTTTTTTTGAAAACAAATGGACACGACATGTCTAAATGCCCCAGTTTGACAAACCATGCAAATTTTTGAGAACTTAATTGTGCAATCAAAATTTTTTTGAGTGAAAATTAGAGTCAAAATGGACCCGTAAAGTGCCTAAAGACACAAAACAAGGTAATTGGGCCATGGTTAAGCTGGGTGCCAATCGACACTTGGGGAGTGTCGACTGGCACTTTAGGATGCCAACGGGCACACCCAATTTTGTCCCGATTCCTCGCGTTTTCCAACGTGTTTTCTGTGTTTCTAAGTTTTTTGAAAAATATTTTCTCTGTTTGGGACTATGAAACACTTTCCCATTCAACTACAAACTCTTGACACCTATATAAACCTGGTTTGGGACTGAGGTAACTTATTTTAGCATCAAACCTGCAAACAAATTTCTGGATCAAAGTTATCAAGAAACAACAATCACATGCAAGAATTGTTCGTGACTAGCAATCAAAATTTTCCTCATTCAACCATTCATGGTATCAATAGATGGGTTCGTAGCTTTGATTTTAGCATCAAAACCAATTTCACAGCCCACAAACTAGAGGGAATCAAGGCTTTGAGGAATGTCAAGATCAAGTGGGATTTTCTTTGCGCAGGCGTGAAGTTCTAGGATACTGAAGACCATGTATTCTGATTTAAAACTACCGAACTTTGTCCCACAATTGAAGAATTTTTAGCTATTCTAGGTTATGATCCTGGCAAAAAATCCCTAGCAATTTTCTGTGATCCCAGACATATAGAGATTTTGTCTGATGCTCTAGGACTTCCTACTTCCATTACCAGTAGCATGATTGAAGGCCACATGGTGAATCTTCATGCAATTGTGTCAAGATTTATTAACAAACGTACTCATGGGGTGACTGACAACATGCAGAAAAATTTTGGCTTAGCTCTTTGCTTCATGGGAGAATTTTTGCTTTGCTCTAGAAGGTCTAGTTTTGTGGATGCTCGAGCCATATGTATTATGAGTCAAGTTAAGGATGGTGATAATCTTGCCTCTCTGATCTTGGCAGAAACTCTCTTAGGGTTAGACTCTGTATATCTTAATGGAGTGTCACAATACTTTCTTGGGAGTCCCTTGACTTTGCAGATATGGTTGATGGAAAGAATGGACATGATTGTCATGCCTACTGTTGCTAATTATGGTCCTAGCAATTCCCTCAGTAGGACTGTCCTCAAAACCGAGTGTCAAACTGAAAGCGATTGGGTGAAATTTCTGAACAAGAAATCCAATGTCTCAATTCGATGGAATTGTTATTGGTGGAAGTGCCCACCCCCTTTGTTGAGGTCTCTAAAACCAAATCACATCTTCATAGTTGGATTACGGAGGGCTACTTTCTATAAGGTTGATAGACTTTTAAGACAATTCCAATATGAGCAAGGAATGCCTAATGGAAGAGGGAGAAAACCTTTCACTCATGTGTCAAACCTTACTTCTATAAGGAACATGTTGGGCTTGGAGATGGCTGACCGAGTGGATCAATCTTTTGTTAAGGTTCACTTTCACAAGATGACTATGGAATATTCTAACCTGTTAGGACATATGTGATTTGATGTTGGCTAATCCTTTGACAAAATGCACTTTACTTGTAATTGGGTAGATCTAGGATGTGTTTAATGCTTCAAGAAACAAGGTTTTAAGTTCAAGTATTAAAGTCATGAAAAACAAGTCCAATTGGGTATTGGGGTAAGGGTTTAACTATAGGTTAATGTACTTTTTTTAGACCCCTTAAAACACAGATTAACCTAGTTAATTAGTCAAGTGATTACCTAGTCAAATTATGCAAATATAGGTTAACACAAATATATCATATCAATGTAAAGTGCGGAAAATAAAGAACACAAAGATATGATGACCCAGGAAAACCAAACCGGTAAAAAACCTGGGGAGGATTTAACCTAGTTGTCCTCAAGGTAAAACTGAATCCACTATGAAAGAATAAAGTTTACACAATAGCGACTTAGACCACTAACATCCTATTGCTACCTCGAGTAGGAAACTTACTACCACGACCACGTGACAGCTCCGAGTTCATAGACTACTTCTTTCTTTGGATTCCCAGCAAGTACAAGCACTCCCGCTTGTGTATCTTTAAGCTCTTGAATCAGCAACTGAATGATCACCAAGTTCTTGACATAATCTTGAATCTTGGAGGCCCTAAGTATGTGTGAAGGCAAACACCTCTAGATCTCACAGAAGATTCACACACACAGCATAAAGAGCAACCTCAAAATGTGGTAGGGTTTTCCCTTTTATACTTAAAACAAAACATAAAACCCTACACGTCAAATGGGCTTGGGCTAAGTTGGAAAATTCTGCAAAAAAATAATTTGCACAAGCTTTGATTGATCGAGCCTAATTTTCGATCAATCGAGCCAGTCAGATTTACACAGTAAATCTTGTAGTAACTCGATTCCAACTTTACATAAAAAACATATACTTTGAGCAAGTCTAAACAAGACTAAAATGTTTTCATCATGGTTTGCTAACATTACAAAATAAAATTCTAATACATTAGTTCCTAATTCCTTAGAACCTAACAGTTGGTATAAGGTGCTGAGATTCTTTTACTTGTAACCACTTGTTTTCATAATAGTAGATTCTCGGGAGTGGTGACCTTAAATCACCCGTTAGGGTTTTTACCGTGTAGGATTTCCCCATTCGTAAACAAATCACCGTGTCAATTTAATTTTCACTGCATATTAGTTAATTGATGACTTGTTTGTACTACCACGCGTTTTACATGTAATTGAATTAATTAATTAACTTGGCTAAGTCAATTGGTTAGTTTATCATAAGGGGTCAATACATTCTTGGCCTATCAAGTGGTATCAGAGCAGGCACACTTTGATTAGGTTTTAATCTTTGTTGTGTGATCCATTAACCCCTGTTTGTTATGGATAGAGGACAGTCTCTTATTATACCTCCTTTATTTAATGGCATTTGATTACACTAACTATGCATACTGGAAAGTACGCATGAGAACTTTCTTGCAGTCATTGGATGAAAAAGTGTGGCAAGCTGTGGAGATAAGTTGGACCAAGCCTACGGAAGCGCCGGCCGACTAGGATGATGCTAAGATCAAGGCGGCAAACTTCAACAACAAGGCATTGAATGCACTATTCAGTGCAGTCACGAATGAGGAATTCAAGAAGATATCCTCTACTGAAACCGCTAAGGAAGCATGGACCATTCTCCAGACAATCTATGAAGGAACCAAGGCTGTCAAGGATTCAAAGCTTCAGAGGCTTACTACGAGTTTTGAAGAGATTAAGATGCAGGAGGATGAGTCATTCGATGAGTTCTATGCCAAACTCATGGACATAGTGAACTCAGCCTTTAATCTTGGGGAAACCATTCCTGAACCCAAGATTGTCAGAAAGGTGCTTAGATCTCTTCCCAAGAGATTTCATGCCAAGATCACCGCGATTAAGGAATCAAAAGATATTGATAAAATTCCTCTGACAAAGTTGGTTGGAAATCTACAGACCTATGTGTTGGGTTTAACAAGGATTGGGAAATCAAGCAAGAGCAAAAGCATGGCGTTGAAGGCCAAGAGTAGTGACACTGATAAGTCTTCAGACGATGAAGATTCTAAGATGAAATCCTATATCACGAGGTAGTTCAAGAAGTTTATGAAGAATGCCAACGCGAAAAGATTTGACAAGGACAAAAAGCAATCTAGTTTTTCGCAGTTCAAGAGTCAAGACAAAGGAAAAAAGGATGCCAGGGATGGTGATAAGTACAGTATTCCCTTAGAACCAAAATGCTTTGGATGTCATGGTTTCAGTCATATGAAACAAGAGTGCCCTACGTATCTCAAGACTATTGGGAAAAGCAAGGCACTTGCTGCTACATTGAGCGATACTAAGCCTGAGGATGATTCTGATAATGAGGATGATGGAATCCTAAATGCCTTCACTGCCACTGTAAATCCTACTGAAGGGATTGTTGAAGATGTGGATGAAGAAGAGGAATTGGTGGAGTCTAAGTTTGAAAAGATGGATAAGCAAGATGACATCCACACAGCCTATGCAAAGTTATACAAGGTCTCAGAAAAGCATAAGAAGTAGTATAGGTTAGCCACCAAGAAGCTTAGTAAAGTGGAGCTTGAACGAGAAGAAATTTCCACTAAGTTTAATGAAGCAAATCAGACAATTGGAGCATTGAGATTTGAGAATAATTTGTTGGCCGAGAAGACCAAGAAGCTTGAGGCAGAACTATTCCAAGTCAAAGCCCAGTTGGAGAGAACTTCAAATGCAAAGCTTGATGAGATGCTCAGTCTTCAGAAATTTGCTTCAAATTGAACCGGTTTAGAGTATGATTTCTCTTCTCCTAGTATTGCTTCTACTAGTACTACTATTTTTGTTTCTCCTACTGATAATATTGAAACTGAGAACAATGATGTTAAAAATGAATTAGCTAGTGAGAACATAGAGAAAGGTAAATCTATCTTAGGAGCACCCCCTAAGCTTGATAAGCAAGAGATCAAGAACCCTTGGACTAAGAAGGAAAACACCCAAAAGCCCAAACAGAAAAAGCAGTATTTCTATCATCATTGTGGAGTAGCTGGACATACTCGACCAAATTGCTATAAGTGGTTAGCCACTCAATAAAGCAACAGCATGATCGCGACAGGAAACCATAATTAGTTTCCATCCTCCCTTGCTCCTTTTGGAGATCTTCTCAAAGCCCTTATGTTCCTTTCAAACTTGGGCAGTTTCAATTCTTCTCCCTCATCACTGAATCAAGGATTTGCTAAACGAAAAGGTTCTTCCAAGGTGTGGAAGGAAAAAGGCTCAAGTGATTCTATCACTTTTTCTCTCTCTTCCTTTTTTTTTTTTTTTTTTTTTTTTTTACATCACTTGTGTGTTTTGCTTTCTAGTTTTGAGTCAATCTAATTTTATACATTGCTTTGTTTAACATGTTTTTGTTTTTTTACTTTTCAATTTTGCTTTATTTTGTTTTTCTTATAAAATAAAATTGAAAAATCAAAAAAATACAAAAACAATGTGTATTTGTGTACATTGGTACTTATATACCTTGGATGGCCATTGAAACAAAGTTTTCTAAACTTTGTATCTTTTGTTGCTTAGATGAGCATTTCTATACACAACTAAGTAAGTGAACTTTGTGGCTCGTGTTTATGATGAATAAGGTTAAGTAATCTCTTGTACTTAATACTCGTATCACTCTTTTTGACGGGAAGGACTAGAAAATCCTAAGAGAAAGGCATAAATAACCATCTCACCATTGTTTCCCACCAATCATGAAATGACATCTGTATGCTTCAAGTGAAATTTCAAATGCTTAACATCATTGGGTATTTTTTTTCTATCTCATATATGCCGATGCATGATTTGCTTAAAAGAAAAATACGCAAAGAAAAATGAAAAGCAAAAAGAATCAAAATGCTTTATACATGATTGCAAGCGTGTATTCTAGGAAATGTGGGAGTTATAAGACGTACCTCAAAGGTAATAGTCCCCATCAAACAATTATGATTGTATGTGAGTTAAAGTAATTTTCTCATATCTCAAATCGTCATAACTTGTTTTTGAAATATAAAATTGGTTAGACGTGTTTAATGTGTGTGTGTGTGTGTTTTGGATCCATGTACTTAACAATTTTTTGTTGAAAGATGATTTTGAGAGCTTAAAATGTTGTTTGGATCATTGGTTGTAGAGCATGCTTAATTGCATTCATATTAGTGTTTTTCTCTTCTTGAAAAACTGTTTTTAAGCAATCTTGACAGCTGCTAGACACCTCTTGACAGCTAGGCTATCTATCAAGACCTTTCAGCTACTTTTTATCGCATTCTCGATAGCTTCTCGATAGCTGCTTGATCCATCGAGATACTTTCTGGTTGCTCGATAGCTTCTCAACAGCTTCCTCGATCCATCGAGATTCCTTTGTTATGGACACCTCTCGATAGATCCTTAACAACTTTTCGACAGCTATTTCACGCGTTTTTAAAGCTCGACACCTCTCGACACATCTCAATCTGTCGAGATTTATGAAGTTTCTATATAAAGGATCTGCACAATTTCTCCCTCACTTTTCTCGATCTCTCTCAATCCTTTCTGACCTCTCACCTTCCCAAACACCTCTCACTCATTCCAAATATTTTCCCCACTACTTCTTCGGTCTTGATCTTGCATTTTTCACAGGTATGATCTACTTTTCATCATCTTATCATACTTTTCATGCATTTTTTACCTAACTTTTGGGGTTTTTGAAAATTTTTGGGAGTTTTCAAAATTATTGAGGTTTTTGTGAAATTTTTGGGATGGGTTTTGTTTAAATGGGTTTAAAACATCATTCATTGCATCACATTTGCATTATCACAATGTTTCATGCATTTAGATGTGTGTTTACTTTGTTGCAATGATTATGTGCTGGTAGGTTTGGATTTGTTATATTCTTCTATTATGTTGTTGGTGCTTTTCTGATTATCTCTCTCTCTTTCTTGCGTTAGTCTACACTATGGCACCTATTCGCAAATCTACTCCGTCCCAAAACCCTCAACTTTCTGGGGTATCTTCTTCCTCGGACCCCTCTCCTTCTCATGTTCGGTTCCGTGATGAGAAGGCTCGTAAGGACTTTTCGGAGAACTTTTGTAGACGAGGCATTCATTCAGAATGCCACATCGTTTTTTCAGACTTTTCTAACACTGACCTACCCATTGTCATTCACAGTAGGGGTTGGGAGTCACTTTGTGACATCCTGATCACTTGTCCCTCCGTGATCATACAGGAGTTTTACTCCAATATGCACAGAATTGATACTTCTGTACCTTATTTCTTCTCTCGCGTTCAAGGTACGCACATCATAGTTACTCTGGAGATTGTCTCCGAGGTACTACACGTTCCTAGGGTAGCGCATCCTGAATACCCTGGTTGTGAGCGTATGCGGACTGTGTCCAAAGATGAACTCTCGTCTCGCTTCTGTGAGCCACCTTCTTCTTGGGGTGAACGTCAAAACAACCCTTGCTTAGGCTTTGCAAAAGGTCTAAGGTTCCTTAACATGGTAATGACATTCGTTCTTTATCCTTTGTCTCACTATAACTCCATTACAAAGTCTCTTACTCGATTTTTGTTGTCCCTTTTAGAGGATCTCTCTATCGACTTCCCTTCTCACTTCATTCTATCCTTTATAGATGTCTATAGGGATACGGCGACCTGTGATAAGCTCATTTTTCCTTTGGCTATCACGCGGATACTTTACCATTTTTCCGTCTCTTATCCTAAGTCTCCTCATTTTTCCATTATAGGTGCCATAGATGCTGCTACCGTTAGACGGAGTGCGGCACAGCTTACATTGAGATAGCCCTAGACATAAACGGTAGCTCCTCCATCTTCTACCACTCCATCCACCTCTGCTCCTTCTTCTTCTGCGAGTGGAGTGACACAACTTGTGCATATGGATGCTCGTCTTGACACTCTTAGTGATGAGTTGTGTTAGGTGAACACCCGTGTCGGTCGTATCGCACGACGACAGGCCGTGATGGGTGGTTTCACTGTTGCTTCCTCTCCATCTCCACCAGTCTCTGAGGATGAAAGTGACGATGGTTCCGGTAGTGAGGATGCTGATGAGGATGATGGTGCTAGCTTGCCCAGTGATGATGAGATGTCTACTTGATGTACTTACCCTTTGTCACTCGTGACAAAAAAGGGGAGTAGTTTTGAGATGAGAGTAGTTATACTCATAAGGGGAGGGTTAGTACAGGAGATTTTGTGATAGGGGGAGTGTGTATATGAGGGATGTAGTAAGGATTTTTGTATCTTTTCTTTTCTTTTTATTTTAGATACATTATCTCTTGTACATTGGTCTTGTGACCATTTAGTGATAGCATTCATTGTACTTATCTTTGATATATATTTGATTATGTTGTTATCACGTTTCACCTATCTTTCCATGTGTTGTTTCTTTTCTTTCTTTATACACATGTTTCTTATTTAATGTATGCAATCTTATATTTCTATTTCACACTAAGATGCCTTGATGAGTTTTATTTAAAGTGTTTCAGAAATACAGGTTGTCAAAGCCTTCTTGCCATAAACTATCTTCTTGCAAAGTTTTTTTTAGAGTTTGTGTTAGAATAGATTTTATTGTATTCAACAAGTGAGTATGAGTTTAGTGATTTATGACTTCTCTCGTATGTTCATTTGTTTGTTGTGGTTTAGTCACGGATTGCCAAAGGGGCAGATTGTTAGGACATATGTGATTTGATGTTAGGAACATATGTCAATATTTTATGTAATTGGCTAATCCTTTGACAAAACGTACTTTACTTGTAATTGGGTAAATCTATGATGTGTTTAATGCTTCAAGGAACAAGGTTTCAAGTTCAAGTGTTAAAGCCATGCAAATCTGTCCAAGAAACAAGTGAAGAAGTGTTAGATTTTAAAGCTTAATAGCTAGCTCAACAATTAGCATCTATCGAGGTTTAAAAAGCTGCTGAAGCCCGAAACTCGACAGCTAACTCGATAGATACCCTATCTATCGAGGTTTATGGAATTCAATTTTTTTGAGCTAATTTTTATCCAATTTGTGTGTATATGTTTGTGATTTGATGTTAGGAACATATGTCAATATTTTATGTAATTGGCTAAACCTTTGACAAAACGCACTTTACTTGTAATTGGGTAGATCTAGGATGTGTTTAATGCTTCAAGGAACAAGGTTTCAAGTTCAAGTGTTAAAGCCATGCAAATCTATCCAAGAAACAAGTAAAGAAGTGCTGGATTTTAAAGCTCAACAGCTAGCTCGACAACTAGCATCTATCGAGTTTTAAAAAGCTGCTGAAGCCCGAAACTCGACAGCTAACTTGATAGATACCATATCTGTCGAGGTTTATGGAACTCAGTTTTTTAGAGCTGATTGTTATTCAGTCTGTGTGTAAATGTTTGGTCTTTCTTTTCTCATAACCCTAAACATATATAAGGATTATTTTTAGGGCCGTAAAAGGTTGCGCAAGTGTGAAGCAAAGTCTTGTTCGTGCAAATTGTGACTGGAGACAGAATTTGCCCAAATTCATCTTTCTCTAGAAGAAGCTGCTGTGTTTGTACACCTTAGGATTTTGTGACCAAGGAGTTTCGTGATCTTCATTGTGTGATGAACTGAAGAACGTTGCAGCCAACATCTTTCTCAAGTTAGTGATCAAGTCGCGTACTAGGATCCATACATCTATTGGTTAGTCACATACTGGGAGCCGTGCATTAGAAAGGAGAGATTGTCCTTACAAAACAAGTCCAATTGGGTATTGGGGTAAGGATTCAACTATAGGTTGGTATAAGGTACTGGGATTCCTTTACTTGTAACTACTTGTTTTGATAATAATGGATTCTCAAGAGTGGTGACCTTAAAATCACCCGGTGGGGTTTTTACCGTGTAGGTTTCTCCATTTGTAAACAAATCATCATGTCAATTTAATTTCCGCTGCATATTAGTTAATTGGAGATTTGTTTGTGCTACCACGTATTTTACATGTTAATTTAATTAATTAATTAACTTGGCTAAATCAATTGGTTAATTTATCATAAGGGGTCAATACATTCTTGGCCTATCATAACCGATTGGTGAACAAAATTGCAGATGAGAAGGTTGACATGGTTGCTACGAGAAAACAATTTCTTAGAGACAACCAAGAAAGAAACAAGACCAACAACTATGAGTTTAAAAGGAGGGAAAAAGATGACAAAGTACCTAGCACAAGCGGGACCAAAGAACAACCGAAGGAGAAAAGACTGAAGAAAAAATGATCTTCTTGTTTTTGGCTTTGAACATGTTTATTTTTAAAGTTGATGTGAAACTCTTAGGTTTAGCAATTATTTATGACCTTTAGATTTACGGTTCCGTTTAGGGTTCAGGTTTTTAGGGTTTGGTTTTTTTTTTTTTTTTTAGGTTTTGGTTTAGGGTTTGGGTCTTGAATTCTTTGTAATGGCATGGTTTAATGGAATGGTTGAATTTTAAAAACAGATCTCTTTCTTAATGGGTAAATGGTGGGTTTAGGGAAATTATGACTAGACCAATATATGGTTGCCTACATACCTTCTTGGTAAAAGGATCAAGTCATCACGTAGTTCATTTTATTTGCCTTAATTTTTTCCTAAGCCGCCTTTTCGGGTTTTCAACCTAGTAGGCTCTCTCACACTTTTTTTTTACCCTCCTTTTGCGTAGATCGCACTTTCAGGTTTTCAACCTACCTATTAAAAAAAAAAATTATGCCCTAATTTTTGCCTAGACCGCCCTTTCGGGTTTTCAGCCTAGCGAGCTCTTTTTTTTTCTTTTTTCTTTTTTTTCTTTTTTGTCGAACCTAGGAAGAGAGACAACATAATTTACAAGCACTTCAGACTTGGTGTTTTCAGACTACCACCTCAGACGTGGTATTTTTTTCAATTGATCCATATTAGTTGGCTCAATAAAAGAGTTTGCATCTAAGTCCATTAAAATTGCTGCTCCCCCAAAGTATATCTGCTTGATAATGTATGGACCAACCCAATTTTGCTTGAACTTCCTGTTTATCTCTTGAACCGAGGCTCGGATCTCTTTCAGTAAAAAATCTCCCAACTTCAAATCTCTTGTTCTTACTTTCTTGTCAAAAGCTTTCCTAAGTCTCCTTTGATAACCTTGAATGTGATACAAGGCCTTGAGTCTCTTCTCATCAATCATGCATAATTGGTCATATCTACTCTGCAACCAATCTACTTCAGGGATTTCACTCTCCAATACTGTTCTCAATGAAAGAACACCCATTTCAATGGGAAGGACTGCTTCCATCCCATATACCAATGAATAAGAAGTGGCTCTTGTGGAAGATCGAATTGATGTCATATACCCCCAAAGTCCATAGGGTAATTGTGGATGCCAATCCTTGTAGTTCTTCATGCTCTTCTTCAGAATTCGCCCTATATTTTTGTTTGTAGCCTCAACTACTCCATTAGTCTAAGGATGGTAGAGTGAGGATTTATGGTGCTAAATATTGAACTATCAAAGTAGCTTCTCTGTTTCTCCCTTGAAATGTAGCCCATTGTCTGAGATAATTTCATGCGGTAACACATATCTACAAATGATATTGTTCTGAATAAACTGAGCAACTTTCTTCGAGTTCAAAACCTTATACGAGGTAGCTTCCACCCATTTAGTGAAATAATCAATAGCAACCAGTTTAAATTCATGGCCATTGGATGTTGCTAGGTGAATCTCCCCAATAATATCTATTCCCCATGTAAAGAATGGCCAGGGTGAAGTCATGGTATGTAATGGCATAGGTGGCATATGTTTCAGATCCCCATGGACTTGGCACTAATGGCACTTCCAAACATGAGCTATGCAATCTGCTTCCATAGTAGTCCAATAATAACCTTGTCTCATTATTTTTCGTGACAGCATGTGTGTATTCATATGTGGCCCATAACTTGACTCATGAACCTCTTCAATTATTTGTTGTGTTTCTTTGGCAGTCACGCAAAGGAGATGAATTCTGTCATATGATATTTGTAAAGCCTCTCACCACAAATAATATAATTAGTGGACAACCTTCTGATGGTCAATTGGTCATTCTTGTCTGTAGACTTTGGGTATGTCCCATCCTTAAGGTACTATAGAATGTCTGAATACCATTCATCTTCTCAATTTTTTTCATCATCTTCTTCTATTGACATACAATAAGCTGGCTCTTCTTTTTGTTCCACCACTATTGGTCGAGCTTCATCCTCCCTAGGTCCATCCATCATAGATGCCATTGTTGCTAAAGCATCTGCAATTTGATTTTACATTCTTAGCACATACTGGTACTGAACCTTACCGAATTTTGAGGCCAACTTCTAAAAACATTCATGATAAGGCATTAGCCTTTCTTCCTTGATCTTCCACCTATTCTAGATCTAAGAAATTATCAAGACTGAGTCACCATACACTTCCAACTCTTTTACTCCAAGACCTAGGGCCGCTTGTAACCCCATAACGCAAGCTTCATATTTAGTAGCATTATTAGTGGTAGGAAAGTTAAGCCTACTAGAGAACGGGATGTGTGTCCCTTTTGGAGAAATTAAGAGAACTCCAATGCCACTACCATTTTGATTAGTTGCTCCATCAAAACACATCTTCCATGATCCTAACTCTATCCCCATGATATCCTCACCTAGAAAGTCTCCTTGGATTTTTTCAGCTTCTTCAGGTGAACAATGGGCTAAGTGATCAGCAATTGCTCTCCTCTTCACAAACTTCTGAGTCACATACTTAATATCAAATTCTGACAAAAGCAGAACCCATTTATCTGTTTTCCCGTCTTGCACAGGCTTCTCCTTCAGATATTTCAAAGGGTCCATTCTTGCTATCAACAAGACCTTGAAAGCAAGCATATAATGTTTGAGTTTTCGAGTTGCCCATATCAGTGCTACACATGTTTTCTCAAGTGGTGAATACTTCTCTTCATAAACCAACATCTTCTTGCTAATGTAATAAAACGCATTCTTTTTCCTAGTCTCCTCTAAGTACTGAGCAAGCAAAGCCCCCATTGCTGCATTCGTAGTTGTGAGATACAACAATAATGGCTTTTCAGGTACCGGTAGGACTAGTATTGGTGGCTTCATCAAATAATTCTTAATCTTCTCAAAAGCTTCTTGGCATTGTTCATCCTATACTGTGGGAACTTCTTTCATGGTAAGCTGGGCTATAAATCTGCTAATGTATTGTATCCTCTCTAAAAACCCTCGAATCTCCTTCTTAGTCTTTGGAGGCTTCATCTCTACAATTGCCTTGATTTTTTCAGGATCTACTTCAATTCCCCTCTAACTTATCATGAACCCTAACAGTTTTCTGGATGTTACGCCAAAAGTGCACTTCTTTGGATTCAACCGTAACTTATAGAATTGGATTCTTTCAAAGAACCTCCATAAAGTAGGTATGTGCCCTTCCCGGTCTTTGGACCTCACTATCATGTCGTCAACATAAACTTCTATTTCTTTGTGAATCAAATCATGCAACAGAGTAGTGGTTGCACGTTGGTAAGTAGCACCAGCATTCTTAAAGCCAAATGACATGACCTTGTAGCAATAAATCCTTCATGGAGTAATGAAAGAGGTCTTCTCCATATCTTCCAAAGCCATCTTTATCTGATTGTATCCCAAAAAACCATCCATAAATGACAGCAAGGCATGTCCTGCTATGTTATCAACCAAGATATCAATGTAAGGCAAGGGAAAATCATCTTTTGGGCTAGCCTTATTAAGATCTCGAAAAATCTACACACATTCTCACTTTCTCATCCTTCTTTGGCACTGGAACCTCACCGGGAGGGTAAAAGGGTAATTTTGACTTGGAAATATGCTTCTTGATTCTGGTCATTAGATTCTTAATTTCATTTCATCAAAATGATCTTGATGTTGTAACGATCAAATCGACTGGTCATAAGCCCTAATCAGACCATCAGATTGAAAGTTATCATCAAATCAAGTTTTAATGGCCGAGGTGCACTATCACAAATTGAGTCTGACTATATGTAATTATGAACAATTGATTCCAATTAGTTATAATTCTAATCAATTTGAGATCAATGATTTGTCATAATTTGATTGGTTGGGACTACATTTTATGGTGAGATTGCATACACCTAATTAATTAGATAGTTAAACATTAATTATTCAATGAGTAATTTGTGTAATTATCTTTTAATTAGAGTAAATTTGGAACCAATTAAGTCTGAAATGGGAGTGATTGGAGCCATTTAATGTTAATTGGGAGTTAATTTGGGACCTATTAATGTTAATTGTGCTGAAACCATTTTCTAACAAATGACCTCTGCTCACCATTTCATCAATATCTCTTATAAAATTTTGAATCTGTGAATGAGGTTAATTTTCCCAGAAACTAGACATCCGGAGCTTCAATTTGAGCACAAGAACGAGGAAATTCCGATCAAAATTGAGTCAGATATGATTTTTTGAAGTTGCCTCTACAAGCTGTTACAGCAGCTACGGGAAAACCGAATTTTGGCTTGTTCTTCACTCCTACCAATCTTTCCATTTAATGCACCAGATTTTCCCCAAGGCTAAAATGAGGTCTAGGTTCATGATTCTTTGTCAACCCTCATTAAATGACCTTCTATTCATGTTTCCTCCACCACTACTATATAAACCCCTCTCTACTTCATTCCAAAGCACACCAAAACCCCCCCTCTCTTCTCCTCTCTTGAGTTCTAGTGAAGTAGAGTAATCTTGTCATATCTTGGTCTTCCTGAGACTCAGGGTATTGAGTGAGACTCACTCTTCCTCTCCTAGTTCTTCTTTTCTTCACCCTTAGGACCTCCACCAAGAGTCTCCTCCTCCACCGTATGGATCTTGCATGAAGGTATAATCCCTTTCCCTAACTTGTTTATTGTGTTGCCATGATGAGAATTTAGGATTAAAGCATGATAGTGATTATTTAAGTTCTCTTGAATATGTTTGAATGTTCTTGAATGTTCTTATGTGTTCTTTACATGTTCTTGGTTGTTCATCACATGTTCATGCATAAACACTAGTTTTGATCTTAAATCCACATCAAAAAAATGAAAAACATGTTTATTTCATAATTCTTTCAAGTCCTTGAATCTAGGATATCACGATCCACACACATTCACTAGAATTTATTTTTCAATCCAAATGAAATGTTTAATAAATTGAATTAGGGTTTATCACATGCACACACTTTAAATTCAACATGCAAATTGATTGATAACATATTGGATGATATGATATGAATGTTGGCCACCATAGTCTAGAAGACCGGTTTCACCGGGCAAGGTGGGTGCCTAACACCTTCCCACTTTGTAACATAGCCTCCGAACTTAGATCAAGGGTTAGTAGATCAAGTGCTTATCCATGTAATTTTCGATTTTTAGATTGTAACTAAGAAACAAAGCCATGTACTTTATCTTAGATTGTATCTAGGACCAAAGCCATGTAAGTTTCCTATGATTAATGTAAATTTCAAATTAATAAAATGAGGAATTTTTTTAATTATGGTTTTCTTATTTTTCCAATAATTAAATAAGTGGCGACTCCATTGTTAGACCCTTAATCTAAAGGGGAAAATATAATCAGTCGAACCTCCATTTTGAGAGGCAATATCACGACTCCACCCATTCACGTGGGTTTGGCCCAACATTCCCATAAAAAAGGGGGCCGGGGGCGCGGTCTCTCACATCAGTGAGCCAAGTTCTAAATTGTGGAATGACCCTAACTCAGGAATTTCTCTGCCATGCTAGTCATATTGAGGACCTGATCATGAACTAACATCAGTAATGCAGCTTCAATCCGAGGGCCGCCCATAGGGGTAATCATCATGGTCTATACCTTCAGCTTTTGCAGCCTCCTCGAATTCTTCATCTTCAACTTCTACATCAACTCCTACATCTTCACCTTCAACTTCTAAATCATTTTCTTCATCTTTAGCTTCTGTACCATCTTCTATATCTATATCCCCAGCTTTGGCATCATCCTCCATATCTCTATCATAGTAGTCCACGTCATCATCAAAGTGGTCTAGAAGTTGAAAGGAAAGTCTGACAAGTTACAATCTAAAATAGAAGTGGTATTCTTTGTAGTGTATCCAAAAGGAACTGTTGGAGGTTTATTCTATAGTCATAAGGATAATAAAGTGTTTGTTAGCACAAATGCCAAATTCTCAAAAAATGACTATATGAAGTAAGATGACCCAAGGGTATCTGGTGAAGTCATCTACCACTACCATGATATATCTCTTACCACCAAGAGACTCAGTTATGGTTGGACCCATCAGATCTAAATGTAACAATTCCAACGGTCTGGAGGTAGCGGATGCCTGAGTGCTTGGATGCTTAGCTTTTGTCTGTTTTCCAAGTTGACATGGTCCACATACCACATTGCTCATTCTACTAAGCTTTGGTATCCTCAAGACAGATTCATGCTTAGAAACAATGGATAGATGCTTATAACTAGCATGTCCCATTCGTTGATGCCATAGATCTTCATTTGGTAGACGAATGCTATTGCACACTATATCAGCATCAGGAACCAATCCATAACAATTGTCCAAAGTACGGACCCCACTGATGAGCTTCTTTCCGGACTCATCCATGACAAGACACTTTCCTTTTGAGAACAGCACCATGAAGTCTTGATCACATATCTGACTTATGCTTAGTACATTCAGCCTTAGTCCTTCTACATAGAGAACATTTGCAATGTCCGGCAGTCCTGGCAGAGATATGATTCCTTTCCCTTTAATCTGTGACTTGCTTCCATCACCAAAGGTCACATTACCACCCTTTTTAGGCTCAAAGATCTTGAAGAGAGATCGATCTCCGGTCATGTGTCTTGAGCAACCACTGTCAAGATACCAAAGGCATGTATCCATCACTTTGAATGCAGACTTCATCATGAAACATACTTCATGCTTGGATGACAAATCAGAGGGAATGGTTCTTTCTATCAACTGCCTTCTACTAGCTAAGCCTTTAACTTTTACTCTTCTCAGACGAACTCCTCTGCACATTTTCATTCTGAGACAATCTAGTTTCTTCTTAGCCAAACTAAGATCTTTTACCATAGTCATTACATGTGAATTCAAATAACTTTTAGACTTGTGTTTTCTGAGACACTCAAACAAATAGTGATTAGAAAAACAAGATGTATTTGAAAACATAGATCTCTTGAAACTGGTCATAGCCATGACAAGCAGGGGTCAATGGATCAAACACAGCAAAGATTAAACCTAATCAGAGTGTGCCTGCTCTGATACCACTTGATAGGCCACAAACTGAATGACCCCTTGTGATTTAAACTAATTAATTAATTTAGCCAAGTTATTAATTAATCAATTTAATATGCAAATACGTGGTAGCACAAACAAATCACCGAATAACTAAATATGCAGCGGAAAATAAATGACACGGTGATTTGTTCACGAATGGGGAAAAACCCTAACGGCAAAAACCCCACCGGGTGATTTTCAGGTCACCACTCCCGAAACTCCACTATTATCAAATCAAGCGGTTACAAATAAGGAATCCCAAGTACCTTATCAACCTACAGTTGAACCCTTACCCCAATACCCAATTGGACTTGATCTATAGCGACAGTTCCCACCTTTGATGCACGGCTCCCAAGTACGTGACTAACCAGATGCGCGGATCCTAGTACGCGACTTCAAACACCAACTTTAGGAAGAAGAGGTTGGCTACAGAGTTCTTCAGATCATCCTATGCAATGAAGATCAGGAAGATGCTTGGTCACAAAACCCTAAGGTGCACAATACACAGCAACTTCTTGAAGAAGATGAACTAGGTCAAGAACTTCGTCTTATAGCACAATTTGCTTGAACAAGGATTGCTCAATGCTTATGCAACTTGTGTCTATGTTGACGGCTCTTAAAACACTCCTTAAATATGTTTAGGGTTAGAAGAAAAGAAGGCCCAAAAACACATTCACGGATCCCAAGAAAATCAGATTGGAATTCTGACTTTTTAATTCTCGACAGATAGCAGGTGTCGAGGTAGGTGTCGAGCAGGTGTCGAGCTTTAAAAATTCTGCACTTCAACTTGCTTTTTCTTGGACAGACTTGATGACTTCAACACTTGATCTTGAAACATTGTTTCTTGAAGTATTAAAAACACCTAGAACTACCCAATTACAAGTAGAGTGCGTTTTGTCAAAGGATTAGCCAATTTACATAAAATATGACATATGTTCTTAAGTGTGAACACATATGTCCTAACAATGTTGCTGCTTGTGAGGCGGCAAAGGAAGCTGTTTGGCTCAAGAAATACCTTTTTGATCTTGGTGTTGTGGGAATGGAGCAAGTTCCTATCACATTGTTTTGGACAATAGTGGAGCAGGTGCACAATCCAAAGATCCAAGGAATCATAAGAAAGGAAAGCATATTGAGAGAAAGTACCAAATTATTCGAGACATTGTTGCTCAAGGAGATGTAGTGGTAGCAAAGATTGATAGTGCAAGTAATCTAGTGGATCCCTTTACCAAAACCTTGCCTCAAAGGACTTTTGAGTCACATTTGGAGGGAATGGGAGTTAGATTAGTACACGATAGTCTTTAGGGCAAGTGGGAGATTGTTAGGATTAGTGCCCTTAAATCCGATTGTATAATGCTATGTATGACATTATGTATGACTTAATGTTGTAATTAATAAAGTTGTTTTATTATTATCTAAAATAATGATAACATGAATATTTGGACATTATCACAGAGTCCATGAGATGCATAATATGTGATTTATGTGAAAAATCACAGAAGATATAAATCACAAGTTCTTTGTAAACTCAAAATTATAGTTCGTAGTCGATGATGAAATTGGGCATTTCATCTGTGAAGACTATAACATATCAACTAAGATGATTTGTCTTAATCATGGAAGTGGAGACTTTTAATTTGTATGTTGATATGTTTTAAGAGTTAAGACATATTAAACTGGACCGCTATGAGATTTATTATTCTCCTAATGAATGTTAATTAAATAATAAATCTCACAACTTCTATTTGCATGAACTCCTAATCCTAAGAGAATAATAGACCTGATCACGAGGTGTAGGTTGCTTTAATATATCAAGAGTGAGATCTAAAGTCACGATCAAAACCTTAGTATGTTGCGTAACCACATTTAGTGTTGATGGAACATATATTCTCAAAATGGAATTCATAATCTCTTAACAGAGATATAAAATATTCCCTTGAGATAAGTTTAATGGGTTTGGTTATTCAGAGTGTTAGGCCTAACTACTTTAGTAAGGAGATACTAAAGTATATATTTATGAAATTGGATTTCATAAATATATGATGAATAACTTAAAGGATTAAACCCGGTACTCAAGGATTAAGATGTAGTAATCTTCAAAGTGGCAGTCTACATTCACGACTTTGTATTACTACGAATATTTTATGAATGGGTTGCATGTATAATAAAGTTTTGGGATGTAATTTATTAAGAAGGCCTAGAGTGCAATTATATTTATATAGTGGTATTAAATATAACTAATGGTAACTTTGGACTTGTCAAGAGTTGACAGAAAAGCCCAAGGCCCATTGGATCTAGTGTCTTATTGGTCCCTTTTGGTCCCACTCCAAGCCACATACTAAAGCCCAATTAGAAAGGCCCAATAGGCCAGCTCAATTAGATAATCAGTTAGTTATAAAGGGAGAAACATACAGAATTTTATTTTATGAGAAACATCATTGTGAAATAGTGTGTATGTGTGAGTAGAAACCACTCAATTATTCTCCCTTGGAAAACTGATTGAGAGATCACACTTCTTAGGCGTAAAGTGGAATTGGAGTGAAGATTAAAAGTGTTCCCAAGTACTTCTAATCCTTTGTTTTGAATTTCACCACACCAAGGTATGCTATCTTGTTTTCAAATTCTGAAATTTACATAGTGCATGTTTGTAATCATGAATGAAATAGATCCATGTTTGTTTCTTCGCTGTGTGTTTTGTATAAGATACAAAACCAGATTTTCCAACAATTAGTATCATAGCCAGGTTTTGAAGCTTTTGAAAATTTCAAAGAGTTTAGGGCTAAAGTTGAGAATCAATTAGGTAAACGTATAAAGGTCATTCGATCTGATCGACGTGGCGAATACCTTCTTGGGGATTTCAAGGATTACTTGACTGAAAATGGGATTATATCCCAGTTGACTACACCTGGAACTCCACAACAAAATGGTGTAGTAGAAAGAAGGAATAGTACTCTTTTAGATATGGTTAGATCCATGTTGAGTTATTCGACTCTACCAATTTCCTTTTGGGGATATGCCTTAAGTACTGCAATATTTCTTCTGAATTTAGTGCCTTCGAAGTCTATTCCTAAAACACTGTAGAGTTGTGGACTGGGCGTAAGCCTAGTATGAGACATCTCCATATTTGGGGTTGTCCAGCACATGTGTTGAAAGGAAAGTCTGACAAGTTACAGTCTAAAACAGAAGTGGTATTCTTTGTAGGGTATCCAAAAGGAACTATTGGAGGTTTATTCTATAGTCATAAGGATAATAAAGTGTTTGTTAGCACAAATGCCAAATTCTTGGAAAATGACTATATGAATGATTGTACTTCTAGAAGTGGAGTTGTTTTGGCTGAATTGAATGAACCTGTAATAGAAAAACCAACGCATGAAACTAGGGATAATGTGGATGTAGATCGACAGTTTTGGTAAACCATGTATATCCATTTCAGAACTCTTGGGCACAGAGAAATGGTGAAGCACATGGTTTACCAAAACTGTCGCTCTTTATAAATCATAACATTAAGTCATACGTAATGTCATACATAGCATCATACAATAGGATTTAAGGGCACACATCCTAACAATCTCCCACTTGCCCTAAAGACTATTGTGCACTAATCTAACTCCCATTCTCTCCAAATGTAACTCAAAAGTCCTTTGAAGTAAGGTTTTGGTAAAGGGATCCGCTAGATTATTTGCACTATCAATCTTTGCTACTACTACATCTCCTCGAGCAACAATGTCTAGATTAATGTGGTACTTCCTCTCAATATGCTTTCCTTTCTTATGATTCCTTGGATCTTTGGATTATGCAACCACTCCACTATTGTCACAAAACAATGTGATAGGAACTTGCTCCATTCTCATAACACCAAGATCAGAAAGGAATTTCTTGAGCCAAATAGCTTCCTTTGCTGCCTCACAAACAGCAACATATTCAGCTTCCATAGTGGAGTCCACAAAACAAGATTGCTTAACACTCCTCCAACTTTTAGCTCCACCTCCCAAGGTGAACACACAACCTGAAGTGAACTTTCTGAAATCAAGATCTGACTGAAAATCTAAATCTGTATAACCAATGGGAATCAAATCCTCACTATAGTAAACAAGTATATAATCTCTCGTTCTTCGTAGTTACTTGAGAATATACTTTAAAGCTTGCCAATGTTTAAGTCCTAGATTTGATTGATATCGACTGACCATGCCAACTGAATAACAGATATCTGGTCCAGTACATAGCATGGCATATATAAGACTTCCCATTGCAGAAGCATAAGGAACTTGTCTCGTTATATTTTCTTCCTTAAGAGTCTTAGGCCTTTAGTCACCAGACAGAGGAACTTCATGTCTAAAAGGAAGTAATCCTTTCTTGGAGTTTTGCATGCTAAATCATTCTAGAACCTTATCTATATACCCAGTTTGTGATAAACCTAACATCTTATTCTTGCAATCTCGCCAAAGCTTGATCCCTAGAATAAAGTTAGCTTCACCTAAGTCCTTCATATCAAATTGGCTTAACAACCAAACTTTTACCGATGACATTACCCCCTACATCATTTTCAATGAGTAGAATATCATCAACATAAAGCGCTAAGAACATTACTATTTTGTCTCGATGTCTTTTGTACACACATGGCTCATCAAGATTTTGTTCAAAACCAAATGATTTGATTGCTTGATCAAATCTGATGTTCCATGACCTAAATGCTTTCTTAAGTCCATAGATAGACCTTTTCAACTTGCATACCATATGCTCTTGGTTCTTTGCTATGAAACCTTCAAGTTGCATCATGTATATTTCTTCTTCAAGATTGCCATTAAGGAATGCAGTCTTGACATCTATTTGCCAAATCTCATAATTATAATGAGCAGCAATGGATAAGAGATTTCTGATAGATTTAAGCATGGCTACTGGTGAAAAAGTTTCATCATAATCAATACCTTCTTTTTGTGTATACCCTTTCACCACTAATCTTGCTTTAAAGGTTTCAACCTTTCCGTCTATCCCTCTCTTCCTCTTGTAAACCCATTTGCAACCAACAAGTTTAATGCCGTTAGGCGCCTTTACAAGATCCCATACTTGATTGGAATACATAGAATCCAATTCAGATTTCATAGCTTGGACCCAATGATGTGCATCTATATCATTCATTGCCTCTTCATAAGTGTAGGGATCCGATTCAGCCTCTTCTGAGATAGCTTCATAAGTTTCTCCCAAACCTATAAATCTTATAGGAGGCCGAACAATTCTCTCACTACGACGAGGCACCTATGTACTAGTCATCTCATGAGTAATATGTTGTGGTGTATCTAATACACCCACATCATCCCTAGTTTCATCCATTAGTTGTTCAACTACAGGTTCATTCATTTCAACCAAAACAACTCTACATCTAGGAGTATAATCATTCATATAGTCATTTTCCAAGAATTTGGCATTTGTGCTAACAAACACTTTATTATCCTTATGACTATAGAATAAACCTCTAACAGTTCCTTTTGGATACCCTACAAAGAATACCACTTCTATTTTAGACTGTAACTTGTCAGACTTTCCTTTCAACACATGTGCTAGACTACCCCAAATATGGAGATGTCTCATACCTTGGCTGATGGGAGCATGATTCCAGTTGTAGCTATTGGAGTGTTTAATTTATGTTTTGAATCTAGAGTTTTAATAGTGCAAGATTGTTTGTATGTATCTAATGTTCGTAAGAATTTAATTTCTACAACTTATTTAGGTAACATGGATATTATGTTATCCTAAAAGACAATGTTGTAATAAAGAAGGATAAAATGTTTATCATTCATCCTTGGAAGATAATTCATTCTCCTCATCAT
Organism: Quercus glauca; assembly: GCA_023736055.1. Classification (NCBI taxonomy): domain Eukaryota; kingdom Viridiplantae; phylum Streptophyta; class Magnoliopsida; order Fagales; family Fagaceae; genus Quercus; species Quercus glauca. The sequence continues at coordinate 47,663,499 of CM043324.1, forward strand.
TGCCACCACATTGTTGTTGCTATAGGGAGAAAAGTCCATAGGAATCTTTTCTACCTCTTCTTCCACAACCAAGCTTCTCAATTTCAAAGCCATCCAAAGTTAATGGCTCCTTGTCAGAATCAATACAAAAAAGGGCTTTGGTGCCGTCAAAGTGTCACCATATATGGTAACTATGGCTCCTTCATGCGGAAACCAAACCTTTTGGTATAGGGATGAGGGTACGACTTCTATATCATGGATCCATGGTCGTCCAAGGAGCATATTGAAGCATGAGGCTATGTTCAACACTTAAAATTCAACTTTCTTGACCATTGGCCCTATGGTGAGTTCCAATGTCATGGTCCCCAAGACCTCCCTTCTACTATTATCATATGCTCTCAAATGTTGATCAATTGGCACAAAATCCTTAATACTGAGGCCCAGGCAACTTGCAGACTTTAAAGGACACACATTTAAGGCACTTCCGTCATCAATCAAGACCATTGGGATCCTCTTGCCTTTGGCATCTATAGTAATGTGTAATGGGTCATTGTGGTGCTTCCCTTTCTTCATCAAATCTTTGTTAGAGTGGGAAATAGTGAGTTCCTTACTTATAGACCCAATCATAGCATTTAGATCTTGAGAAGTAGTGGTTATAGGGACTTGGATTTGATTGAAAAGGTCTACCAAATTCTAGCTATGCTTGTATGAGGCCATGAGTAAGCCCCCATAAAGATATATTTGCTTGTGTCTTCTACAACAACTTAAGAACCTCGTCTTCTTCAGTAGGTGTTTGTTGGACAGATTTACTCAAGGCTTCTTTGTTTGTCTCCAAATATGGGGGCTTAAAATGTCTCCCCCCTTGTGACGTGGGCAATTTTTAATGGGATTTTAATTCAGTATCTTGGGGTTTGAAGTGTCTCCCCCCATATGAAGATGTTAGGTCATTTGATTGGGATTTGAAGTGTCTCCCCCCTATATAGGTGTTGGGTTGTTTGATTGGGATTCGAAGTGTCTCCCCCCATATGTGGATGTTGGATAATTTGGGGTTTCTATGACATCTTCACTCCATATATCATACCCTGCAATGGATGTCATACCCATCAACTCTTCCCATGTTATCATAAAGCACTTGGGTAGGTTATAAATCAACTCAGACAGGTCATTTTCTCCTTCCTTTTCAGTCATCAAGCAATTTATCTTTGGTCCTCTCCCAAAATTGTGGTTGGGAAAGGGATTATTGGTGATGCTAGACTTTGTAGGTGGTGCAATCACCTTAGTGTCTATTAAATCTTGAATTGCATGACGAAGGCCAAAACACTTGTCAATGTCATGGCCGGGGCCTTAATGGTAGGCACACCTTTTGCTCACATTAAATCTTACAAGTAATGGGTTTTGGTTTGGTCTTGGGTCTAAGAGTTTTAGCAGCTCTTTTGCTTTTAGTTTTTCAAACACTTGACTTACGAGTATATACAATTCATGAAATTCTCTCCTAGGCCTTGGGGGTGGCCCTTGTGATATTTGCACGAGATAAATATGGGCAATAAGTTGGTAAGGATAATTTTTGTATATATTATAGACTTTTGTAGTTTTAGAACTAGATCCTAAATTCTTTTTAAACCTCGGTGCATCCTCATTCTTTATAATTCCATTATTTATTGCATCCTCAATTTGGGTTCAGTAGCAAATCAAAGCTTTAAAATTAGGAAAATATTGAGCAAACAAATACTTATGGTATATAGGTAACAAGTTTTTACAACCATGGTCAATTATTCTTCTTCCCTTGGCCTATTCATCATATGTGCAGCTTTGGATCTCCACTTGGTAATAAAGGTAGAGAAAGATTCTTTTGGTTCTTGCCTAGTGGTCTCCAAATCTCTCCTTGTCATATCCACCTCTATGTTGTACTTGTATTGATTGTGAAACTCGCGGTAGATGTCCTCCCAACTCCATGCTCTAGCATCATCTAGGTTGAGGAACTGCCTAAGAGCGGCTTCAATCAAGGTTTTTTGAAACATTTGAGCAAGTAATTCTTCAATTGCTCCTAGGGGCTGCATGGCCCCCATGTACATCTTCAAATGGGACTTTGGGCAACCAGTCCCGTCAAACTTGTCCAAGGTTGGCATCTTGAATTTGGGCAGCAATCTCACATCAAGGAAAAGTGAAAGTGATTGGTAGTCCATGAGGACTTCCATCTTGCGGGCTCTTTTGATCATCTCTTCCACCTTGTTTATCCTCTCGTTAATCTTCTTCTCACCCTCTATGGTTGGGGGATTATGATCGATCTTGTTCTCCTCTTGGCCACTCTTCAGGTTCTGAAATTTTTGTATGATGAGATTCATGTCTTCCTTCAATTTGATTTGACTAGCTACCATGGTGTTTAGTAGCTCTTAAGTGTTCATAGGTTCTTTAGTGTTTAGATGTTCTCCCCCTTCTGCCATAGTGATGGATTCTTCAGACTTCTTGTGGCTTGGGCTATCTTGTAGGTCAAACACAGGATTATGATGTTGCAGCAATGGAGTGTCTTCTATGCTCAAGGGCTTCAGTACCGTGATGGGCTTGGAATTTGAACCGGAGGCCTGTGTGTCATCTTTGGGTTCTCTTTGGAGTCTTGCCTCTAATCTTGACCAAATTCTCCCCTAAGAAAAGGTAGGTCCTATCTTCATAAATCTACCAACCAAACAAACACACATAAAATGCTATGCAATTTTAACATGGACCGACCTAAGGGTAGGGTCTAAGTCATTACAATGTAGGGTGGGTTTGTTGTTTCATTGTTTCCTATAGCTAGGCGTTACACCTCCTAACTTGTAATGTAATGAACATTATGCTGGTCCAAACAGCATGGTCTATCCTTTTTAGTCAATAAGAAATGATCTAGTGACTTTGGGCTATAAGTTGGTGAGTTCGCCACTGAGTATGGTTACTACCACCATATGTTGAGATGGGTACATGCGTGTTTGTTGTTTTGATGGCACACACTATGACAGTTAGGGAAAGCTTTTAACAATCAACATGGCAACACAAACAACAACAAAAATATCATACAAACATCCCAAGGCATAAACAACCAAACAAACAACAACATCATACAAAAAACAAGGGTATATAATTGGTCACTTAAAGTCTAATACGAAGCTTAGCCCTCGACATCCCCAGTGGAGTCGCTACTGTGAGAGACTGCAGGGGTGCTCTAAAAAAAAGAGATTCGGGTACTTTGGGCATCTCTCTTTTTGGGTAAGTGTGTGGAGTTGCCACTTATTTTTTTTATACAAAAAAAAAAAGAAAAAATAAATACAATTACATATCCAAAATACCTCAAATGTCATTAATTGATAAATAAATAAAAATGGTACAAATTGGTAGAATAACCTTACAAGGTTTTAGTCCTAGTTACAATCTATGCAAAAGTTGCAAAGCTTTGATCCTAGGTACAATCTACCAAAACTAAAGACAAAACACAAATCTACTAACCAAAATCCTAAGTTCAGGGGCTAGGTTACGGAATGGGAAGGTATTAGGCACCCACCCCACCCAGACAAAGTTAGGTATTCTAGACTCTAATGACCATTATATACTCTTTTGTACGATGTTGAATGATATGTTGTAACACACATGACAAACACTTGGCAATAATTAATTTTTTTTTAAAAAATGAGGTTTGCGTTTTGATTGGTAAAAATCAGTTTTTTTTTTTTTTTTTTTTTTTTTGTAAAGGTAAAAAAGAAAGATTCTGTTAAGAAAAATCAGATCTTTTTTTTTTTTTTTTTTTTTGGTAAAGTTAAAAAATTGAGATTTGATTGGTAAAAATTAGATCTGTTTTGTAAAAGATAAAAAGAAATATTTTGTTAAAAAAAACAGACCTGTTTTGTAAAAGATAAAAAGAAAGATTCTGTTAAGAAAAATCAGATCTGTTTTTTGTAAAGTTAAAAAAAAAATGAGATTTTTAAAAGAGAACTCATATTCATAATTCAAATCTATTATGCATACATCACGTATAAAAAAAACTTCGACCTAACTCTTAATTCATTCTTTGAAATTTCAAAATCTGCAATTTTAATTAATATGAAAAAAAAAAAAAAAAAAAAACTATTTCAGAAAAATTTTCAAATATGTATTTAATGAAAATACAGAACGGTTTTGTGTCCAGAAAAAATTCCAGATCTGTATTTAATGAAAATACAAATTTGTTTTGTGACCAACAAAAATTACAAATCTGTATTTAATGAAAATATAGATCTGTTTTTTATTTTTTTTTTAAAATGTTTTGGTGATTATTAGTAGATTTTGAAATCAAAGAAAACAAATTAAAACATACAATCAACTAAAGAACATATCAAAAGAAAATTCTAAGCATATAAGCATGGCAAATATGAATTAAGAACAAGACATAATACAATCAAACATATTAACCAAATTCATGCAATGAACAAACACAACACGTTAATTAATGGAAAAGAAAAATAGGCAGAAGAGTGAAAATAAATACCTCTTGCATGAGCGTACCCTTCAATAGAAGAAAATTTTAGAAATCAAAGAAATTTTCCCTTCTTTGAGGTCTAAAATACTTTAATTACAAAAAAGAAGTTCTTAAAGCTAAAGCTTCCAGAACGTCTTTAGTGAGGGGAGCAAAGAAGTAAAAAAAGAAGGGCCCATAATTCTGATCTTTTTCCTCTATTCATAGAGGTTAGGATGCTTAAAAAAAAAGCTGAATGAGATAAGATATGAATTGGAATGCATCCTTATCTCTAAAAATCCGAAAAAGATAAGTTTTATCTCAATTAGGAGGTTCCCGGGCGGAGCCACACATTTGAGCCAATAGACACTTGCCATGGGCCGATCAGCACTTACCATGTGTCGACCGGCACTCTTGCCCTCTTGGGTGCAAGGGCCGCGTTTGAGTTTTGGATCGATTTGGACTCCTTTTTTTTAAGGATTTTTTTAGAAATTGCACCTAGATGCATTTTTAATCCATGTTCTAAAAATTGATCCCTTTTTCTTGTTATTCAAGTCTTTAAAGTGATAATTATATTATAGATAAATATTCTAAAAAGACTTAATTATCCACAACTTCTTTGTTATCTGATTATCCACTTTATTCCCATGCAAGCAGGCTTATTTTTTACACTAACTAACAGCCAATCACAAAATTATTTAATTAATTTTAATTGTTTAACCAATCATAATTAATTTAAATTAATCACGCGTGGTTGGTTCCACCTAAACAAAATGCATGCAGACCGTGAAAACTTGATCATGTGATATCTTTCAATCCGACGGTCCGATTTAGGAATTGGACATACCGTCGAGACCGTTAGAATCGCAAGATCATTTTTATGATATGTAATGAATGAATTAATGCATGTAATGCAACTCTAAATTTTGGGGATATGAATGGTCACTCTAGCCATCTCCTAAGATTAAATTATGGGTGCAAAATCGAGTGTCTACACCTTCTACAATGAAGTCAGTTCAAATTTGTTCATCCATAAGCTATATGATCAGGAGCCACATACAATGGCTGAGTTCATACATTAAGCCCAAAGTTTCATGAATGCAAAGGACGCGATTATTTCTAAGAAAAAGAAGAAATGTGAACAAATGGAGAATGGTTATATACACCATCCAAAGCAGGGTTCTCGTCCAAAGAAAGCTAAAGTAGGGGAGGAAAGGGATCGTGACGGAAAGAAAGCTGGGTTGTCCTTGAGATGATACTCCAACTACACTCCCCTGAATAATCCACTTGATCAAGTGCTGATGTAGATTAAAGATGACCTGTCACTGAAATGGCCTGAAAGGATGAAAGGGGATCCTAGCAAGTGAAACAAAAGAAAGTACTGTCATTTTCACTGAGACCATGGGCATGATATGAACGAGTGTTATGACTTAAAGCAGCAGATCAAAATTCTTATTAAACAAGGGAAGTAGGAAAAATTCCTTGGATGAGATCACAAGGACGAAAGGCAGCCAATGAAAGGCAAAGCAGAAGAACTAGTGCATCAACCACTTGGAGAATTAAGGATCATTGTCGGGGGCAGATCAACTGGAAGCTAGTCCTAAGCCAAGAAGACCTACCTGCGGGTAGTCCAGAATGTTCAATTATCTGGATGACCACCAAGTATGATCAGAGAAGACGAGCCTGCCATTGTTTTAACAAATGAAGATGCAAGATGACTACACCATCCTCATGACGATGCAATTGTCATCACTTTGACGATTACGAATTATACAACTAGAAGGGTGTTAATAGACAATGGGAGTTCAACAGACATCCTCTACTATCTAGCCTTCTAGCAAATGAAGATTAACAAGGAATTACTTCGTCTAGTGAATGTGCCATTAATTAGATTCGAAGGAATGAAAGTTCTACCAATGGGCACCATCTCCTTAGCAGTTGTGGTTGGCTCTTACCAATAGCAAATCAATAAGGAAGTGAATTTCCTTATTGTGGACTATTTGTGCTCATACAATGCCATCATTGGACGAACCAAATTTGAACAATTGGAGGGCCGCAACATCCACCTACCACTTATTTGTCAAATTCCCAACAGAGTATGGCATTGGGGAAGTGCAAGGAGATCAACTAGCTACTAGAGAGTGTTACTTGGCGATGTTAGCCATGGATAAGCAGATGCAGACAATGAACATTGAAGAAAGAAGAACATTAGCTGAGCTAATTGAAGTATTGGAAGATGTACCTTTGGACAAGTCCAACCTTGAGAAGTTTGCCAAATTTTGGGACGAGTATAGGGGAGAAGACGTAGCAGGATCTCGTTAGATTCCTCAAAAAGAGCACGTATGTTTTTGCTTTGAGCCATAAAGACATGCTTGGGATTGACCCAAGTGTGATTACTCATCGTTTAAACGTGTCTCTGTCTTACAAGCCTATCCGTCAGAAGAAGAGAGTGTTTGCCCTAGAATGAGATAATGCCATCAAAGAAGAAGTTCATAAGTTAGTCACCGCAAAGTTTACTACCCTCATTGACTAGCTAATGTAGTAATGGTCAAAAAAGCTAATGGCAAAAGAAGGATGTGCGTAGACTTCACAGATTTAAACAAGGCATGCCTCAAGGATAGCTATCCTCTTCCACGCATTGACCAGCTAGTGGACTCAATAGCTAGACATCAACTGCTGAGTTTCATGGATGCATTCTCAGGGTACAACCAGATTAAGATGGATGATGCAAATCAGGAGAAAACATCCTTCATTATAAGCCAAGGTTTGTTTTGATACAAAGTAATGCCATTTGATCTAAAAAATGCAGGAGCCACCTACCAAAGGCTAGTCAACCACATGTTTCGTCTATAAATTGGGCGAAACGTTAAAATATACGTGGATGGCATGTTGGTCAAGAGGGTGAAGGAGTCGCAACATCTGGAAGACCTTCAAGAAACCTTTGATCCACTTAGGCGATATAAGATGAAGTTGAATCCAAACAAATGTGCCTTTGGAGTTGCATTAGGGAAATTCCTTGGTTTTATGGTTTCACAAAGAGGGATTGAAGCAAACCCTAATAAAATCCAAGCAATCTTGAACGTAGAGCCCCTAAAGAATATCAAGGACGTCTAAAATCTCACTGGATAAGTAGCTACCCTTAACAGGTTTGTTTTAAAAGCTACTGACAAGTGTTTATGATTTTTCAAAAGGAAAGCATTTGAATGAACAGACGAGTGTCAACAAGCATTTGAAGACTAGAAAGCTTATCTCGCTTCAACTCCACTACTGAGCCCATCCAAACCAGGTGAAGAATTGTATCTCTACTTAGCAGTGTTCCCACATGCAATGAGTTCGACCTTGATCAAAGAAGAGGGAAAGGTACAAAAGCTCATCTACTACACTAGTAAAGCTTTAAGAAGAGATGAAAGACGATATCAGCCAATGGAAAAGTTAGCATTTTCGTTGGTGACAGTAGCAAGAAAGCTCAATCCTTATTTCCAAGCTCATGTAATCAACGTCCTAATAGATCTCCCATTGAAGAAAGATATGAATAAGCTAGAGGCTACTAGACGATTGATCTAGTGGGCAGTGGAACTTAGTGAATTTGACATGTGATATAGACCAAGAGAAGCAATAAAAGCTCAAATCTTTGCAGACTTCATTGCCAAATTCATTCCTGCTAGTAGTTAGCAGAATGAAGGCTAGAGGGCAACATGGTGAGTCGTCCATGTGGATGGTTTGTCCACACAGCATGTAGGAGGAATTGAGATAGTCATACAATCACCAGAAAGGGATCATCTAGAGTACGCCGTCCGTCTACAATTCTAGACAACCAATAATGAAGTCAAATATGAGGCCCTACTTCAAGGTTTGGAGTTAGCTAAATCACTTGGAGTAGATTCAGTCCTTGTCCTGGGAGACTCATAGTTGGTGATAGGCCAAGTGAATGGAACGTTTGAAGCCATGGAAGAACAGATGAAGAAGTACTTGGGCAAAGTTAAGTAATGCATCAAAAGTTTCTTAACAACTTAATTTCAATAGATACCAAGGGAGGATAATCTGGAAGTTGACATCTTAGCCAAGAGGACATCTACAGACGAGATGGTGAGTAATCAAATTAAAGTCCAATACATCCCAAGTATTGACATTCCAAAAGTACATTAGATAGACGAAGTAGCCAACTGGACCACTCCAATTGCGTCTTACCTTAAAGATGGGCTCCTCCTAAAGGATAAGGAAGAAGCAAGGAAGCTAAGGGTAAGAGAGACGAGGTTTGTCCTTATGGATGAGGTGTTGTACAAGAGAGGTTTTTCTTAACCCTATTTGATAATGACATATTTTATGTAATTGGCTAATCCTTTGATAAAATGTACTTTACTTGTAATTGGGTAGATCTAGGATGGGTTTTGTACTTCAAGAAACAAGAGTTCAAGTCAAGTGTTAAAGCCATGAAGATTGGACCAAGAAATAAGTGAAGAAAATCTATTCATTAAAACTCGACAGATACCTTGATAGAAACAGTATCTATCGAGATTTAAGAATAGAGCTCAAAAGAAGCTCGACAGAAGCTGAATCTGTCGAGATCTATAAAATCAGAATTTCCAGATATGATTTTTGGCCCTAGGTGACATGTATGTGTAGGGTTTGTTTTCTCACAACTCTAGACATATATAAGGCTTATTTTAAAAGCGGTTATACAAGGAGAACACATGCAGAAAGTGACCTAGTGCTTTATTCTCTCTGCAAGAAGTTATCATGTCTTTTTCACCTCAGGGTTTTGTAACCAAGTACTTCTTAATCTTCATTGTTGATAAAGTGAAGAACTTTGTTGCCAACAACATCTTCAAGTTGCTGGAGTTAGTCATGTACTGGGATCTGTGCATCATTGGTTAGTCATGTACTGAGATTCGTACAAAAGGATGGTGTTCATAAATTGAAGAGTTCAGAGGTTCTAAAGTGGTAGAAAGTTTCTACTGTAAGTTCATTTACAGGGATTGTAGAGTCTAGGGACAAAGGTTTTGTACTAAATCTGAAACTTCTCTTTATTATAGTGGATTACTTTTTGGGAAGGTTTTCCCCCAGGTTTTTTACTGTGAAACTAGTTTACTTTCCTGGGTTATCATATCTTGTCTTATTTACTATTTCGCTGTGTGTGATATTGACATGATATTGATGTTTGTTTGTTTTAACAAGGTTTATTCATAATAAATCAAATTAACAACTTGGGTTTAAAACTTGTTAATTCTATCAACCGGGGTCTAAATTTCCCAACACTATTTAAGATGTTTGACTCTGGACGAGTTTCATTACATCCTGAGAGATGTCCACGAAAGAGCCTGTGGAAACCACTCGGGGGCTAGGTCCCTCGTTCATAAGATAGTGTGCGCCGGATACTACTGGCCGTCCATAAAAGCAAATGACAAAGCCTACTTCAAAGCCTATGACAAGTGTTAGCGCTACAACAATGTGCCTAGATGACCATCAGAATACCTCACTCTAATGGTGGCCTCTTGGCCCTTTGCTTAATAAGGACTTGATATCCTTGGACCCTTTCCCATGGGGACAAGGCAAATTAAATTTTTGGTGGTAGGGATTGATTATTTTACTAAATGGGTAGAAGCAAAGCCATTGGTAAAGATCACCAAGCAGAACGTCAGAAGCTTTATCTAGAAGAACATTATCTATCGTTTTGGAATACTTAGGGTGCTCGTCTTAGACAACGGACGCCAGTTTCACAACACACCTTTGAGAGAGTTCTGCGAGCAACTAGGAATTAGGAATCACTACTGCTCACCCTCCCACCCACAAGCTAATAGACAAGCAAAAGTTACAAACCAATCCTTACTTAAGATCATCAAGACTCAGCTTGAGGGGGCAAAAGGGATATGGCCAGATGAATTACCCAGTGTCCTTTGGGCATACAGGACGATAGTAATCTTTCCAACTGGAGAAACTCCTTTTAAGTTAGCATATGGAAGTGATGTGGTGATACCTGTGGAGGTTGGACTAACTAGTTACAGGGTGGCCCACTATAACAATAAGGAGATTAAGAAACAACTTCATCTAAGCCTTGACCTTATTGATGAGATAAGAGTGGATGCAGAACAAAGGGCGGCTTAATAGAGACTTGATGTCCTTGGACCCTTTCCCATAGGGACAAGGCAAATGAAGTTTTTGGTGGTAGGGATTGATTATTTTACTAAATGGGTAAAAGTAGAGCCATTAGTAAAGATCACCAAGCAGAACGTCAGAAGCTTTATCTGGAAGAACATTATCTATCGTTTTGGAATCCTTAGGGTGCTCGTCTTAGACAACGGACGCCAGTTTGACAACACACCTTTCAGAGAGTTCTGTGAGTTACTGGGAATTAGGAATCACTATTGCTCACCCTCCCACCCACAAGCTAATAGACAAGTTGAAGTTGCAAACCAATCCTTACATAAGATCATCAAGACTCAGCTTGAAGAGGCAAAAGGGATATGGCCAGATGAATTACCCAGTGTCCTTTGGGCGTATAGGACTATAGTAATCTCTCCAACTGGAGAAACTCCTTTTAAGTTAGCATATGGAAGTGATGCGGTGACACCTGCGGAGGTTGGACTAACTAGTTACAGGGTGGCCCACTATAACAATAAGGAGATTAAGAAACAACTTCATCTAAGCCTTGACCTTATTAACGAGGTAAGGGTGGATATAGAACAAAGGGTGGCGCGTTACAAGAACCTAATGACTAAGCACCACGACGCATTAGTGAAGCCAAGACAATTCAACAATAGAGATCTCGTCCTAAAAAGGTTGTCACTAACTACTAAGGACCCCACTCATGGAAAGTTGGGACCAAACTGGGAAGGACCGTACAGAGTTATCAATTCCAAAAGGCGAGGTTCATACTACTTGGAAGCCCTGAATGGACGAAGGCAGGAACACCCATGGAATCTGGAGCACTTGAGGAAGTAATACTAGTGAAGAAGGCTTGTCAGGAAGGTCAGCATGGACGAGACTAAAGATTACTAGCGATCACTAGTAATTTATTTATGTTATCTTTTAGCATTTATGTTTTTTAGTAGTATCTTATGATTTCTAGCATTTGAATTCCCTAAAAAGCGCTAGCTACTAGCGTGTGTTTTGGACGATGTCATGAACAAAGTCCTTTTGTATATAAAGTAATTTGAATTCCCTAAAAAATGACTAAGTACTAGCATGGATGGTGTCTTTGAACGATGCTACGTACTAAGTTCTCTGATGTTTATGGACAATGTTATGTACAGTTATTGTATATAAAGCATCTTGAATTCTCTAATTTAAGTGTTGATGATTCTGTGAAATTAACATCCACATGAAATTAAAGACGTTTAAAATCTCTGGACATAGAGATGTATTGTCATAAGCCATCCTTAGATGACGAAAAAGCAAATTGCCATAAAACCTAAGGCAATAACGTTAAGTACAAAGGGAAGGAACAAACACCTCCCAGTACACTCGTCCAAAAATAAAGGAAGAAGAAAAGCATGCATGCAACACTTTATATGAACGACACATCCAATCCACTGGACAATCCAAGCCATGGATGAAAAGAAAAATAGCCAAGAAAAATTCCAAGAATAAGTCTAAGGACAAGGAAAATATTCATCTACTCCAAAATAAAGTCCTAACTATGGACAAAGGACACTTGGAATTAAAATTGGCAATAAAAATAAGAATGAGTATTCAAACATGGATGAAAGCATGTTCATAAATAAAAGGGTAGACGACCATCATCCAAAAACCCTTTAATGTATCAAGTCCAAAAAAGGCAATTGTATAAACACTCGTCCTTAAACGTGGACGCATTAATGTACTTGCAGAAACTTAAAATGGTCCAAAACAATGGACCCTTAAAAAAAACAAACAAGGAAATAAATAAAATAAAGATGATTTCATTAAAGGGATAAACCACTAGGGGCATCACCACCAGACTTGGAGCCATCTTTAGCTGAAAGAGAGGTGGAAGCAACGTCCTCGATATTTAAATTTCCTAAACTCGTCTGAAGCAGGGAATTCTCAGCTGCAATGCGAAGCTTGATGGGATCAAAGTCCTCCTTAGGAAACAACTCAAGGGTGTCCATGCTAAAATCTTCAAAGCCTGCTGCATAGTTCACATCCAAAAGATTGGTGAACTCCTTGGATGACTTGAAGTCTCTGATCACTTCGTCCTTGGATTGGCTCAAGGACGACCTAAGCTCTTCATTTTTTTTCTGAAGGTGATCCAGATGAGTGTCTTTCTCCACTATGTCCATCCTTAGTTCCTCAGCTAAGTTCTTCAACTCTGCCACCTCAGCTTCTAGTTTCATCCTCTCCTCCGTCCTACGGCTTGATTCCTTCTCAATATCATGAATTTTTGCCTCAAGCCCAACCCTAGTATGGTCCAACTCATAAGCTCGCCTGGACACCGCCATAAACTTTGACATGGCCTGAATCAAAGAAGCATAGACATGAGAAAACAAAGTGAAATTCAGATCCTATAAGAAAAAATAAGATAGAGTTACATTACGTTGAAAAGGTCATGAATAGTGGATCGTTCAAACTCTTTCATGGACATGTCATAGCAGACGACAACATCTTCATCAGTGACCACCTGATTGAATCTCTCCCAAGCCAGGCCTTCATTTTCAAGAAGAATCATTGGGACACTATCAGAAGACTTGGACGTGTTAACTCTAGGACGAGTAGGAGAGGTGCCAGCTTTAGGCTTAACTAGAGGGCAAGATGGTCAAGAACCATGATAGAAGGAGTGGATGGCGTCAAAAGGTCTACCTTTTTCTTCTTATTGCCTTGACAACTAGGAAGGTTCCCAGTATCCACTCTCTTGGACACTGTCTTCTTCCTCTCCGATGAAGCCAGAGGGACGAGCTTCACAATGGATGAAGCTGGAGGACGAGACTGAGTAATGGCCTCCGCCTCAATCTCATCTCCAGCAATGCCTTTACCTTTGTTTTCCTTTGTGGTTGCCATTCCTTAAAAAAATAAAATAAAATAAAATAAAAAAGAGAAAGAGAGAGAGAGAGAAAGGAGAAAAATTTTAGAGTTTGGACAACTTAAATAATTAATGTAAAGAAAGAGTAGAGAAAATTTACTTCTTCGAGTGGTGAGTTCGTGGGCAAGTGCTACTTCGGTGGGTTCAGGTCCAAGTCTCCAGCTCGCTAAACGACGAAGTGTAACCAAGAAGTGAAACGTCCTGTCCGCGAAGGAACGAGCTCGCTGGACGTGGTCTAGATAGAATTTGGACAATGAAGGTCATCTCACAACTAAAAAAAAAGGGGGAAGGGGGGGGGGGGGGGGGGAAGGTAAAACAAAATTAAGTTAGACAAATATAATAAAGGAAAGTAACACAAGGAGTAGGAAATGACATACCCTCTAGATGAAGATGACCCATTTCACCAGTATAAGGAGGAAAAGGGTCCCTGCCTTCTTCAACAAGGTTTCCTGCCCAAAACCCTAAGACGAAGAACTCCATCTTCCACCTCTTATCAAATGAAGGAAAGAACCTAACCAACCTACAGTGGGAACCCCTTGCAGAAAATTGACAAAAGCTCAAGGATTGGCTAACTCGGAAGGCTTAAAACAATAGAGGAACTTGTCTATCGTGAGAGTACAGTTCCCATCAAAAGCCTCCCTTCACAACACCTGCATGGATATAATAAGCCTCCATGCATTAGGATTAAGTTGGTTTATGCCTATGCCCAACCTATGAAGAATCTCCCTAGCAAAGGCATTGAAAGGCAACCTAAGACCCCCAAGCAAGTAAGCCTCATATATACCAACTCCTAAACGGGGGGAACAACACCATTCACCTTTAACAACTAGATGAGGATTTAGATCGTCTGGGATTTGATACCAACTCCTAATGGAATCAAGCTTTTTCTCGTCTATCCTAGAAGGAACACCTACAACATAAAAATACAAGATATCCTCCTCTTCACTTAAAGAGGGGATGGATGCTCGAACTTTGGAAGACAAACCAATGGATGAAACTGACGTCGTCCTCTACCTTAACTCTTCCTGTAGAACCTCTAAAGGAAACCCTAGAACCCCAGATGAGTAATGCTTTTCTGAAGAACCACTCTTGCTACTATCACTCTCACTACTACCATTACTATTGCTCTCGTCATGATACTCGTCTATCTCTCTCTCATCTCTATTGCTAGACGAAGACACTATGATAGCCATTTAGCAAAAGAAAACTGAAGAAGGAAACCTACAAACAAGAAAAGGAGGATACCTAATTTTGGACGAAGATGAGTAAAGACGGGAAAGGACTTCTAGACGAGGCATAGGACAACTGGTGTTAGAAGGAAATATGAAGAATGTAAGAGGGTAGGAGAGGTATTCTCCTATTTATAGCCAACAAGATGGGACATTGATGCGACGCAAACCAATTAAAATGTGCCACGTGGAAAAATTTTTAAGAAATGAAACGACACGACCCAGAAGCCTCCAAGATCGAGCCATGTGTCGACATCTTTGGTATACCCTCCTAATAATCCTTTAATGAGCAATTATTACTTGAAGAGAGAAACGATGATATGGACAACACAAGGACAAGGGGGCAACTGATGGGTGCTCAAGTCAGAAAGGCTCGTCCATGATGATCGTCCATGATCAAACCACATCCAAAAAGCTTTGTAAGGAAAGAAGCCTTGGGAGAGCGTCGTAGGTGGAAATACAACTCATTCATAGGTAACAAAGTCATCCAATTTCAAGACAATCGTCCATGACCCAAGGGCATGGATGACCAAAGAACACTTAGTGAATTCTACGAGAACTTCTCAAAAAGGCTTCATATAATCAAACCGTGATTCACTACTCCTAAAATATGGAGGGGACTCCCCATAACCCACTCTACGTACCCCATTTTCTCCATTAACCACACACATCACCCATGATGGTGGTGGATTCGAACAAGTAGACCCACTTCTAACTCTCTATAAAAGAAACAAGTCCCATTCACCCAAGGTAAGTTATACTATTCACAATTTCCCATCCTTGTGTTCTAGAGAGAGAAAATTGACTTAACCGTTGAGGGTTCTTGGTCGGGTTACACCGGTCACCCTTGACAATTCTTTCTATTCTTTTTAAGATCAAAAAGCCACCACCATAGTTCGAAGCATTCCAGCCTACTGATTTTTGTGTATCATCATGTTTCATTCCTAAAAAATTCATTTAAACACTCAAGTTCATCCCTAAAAAATTCAAAATTTTCCTATATTTCTAGGAAAAACATCATTCAACTTTCATTTCAATTAAATTTCATGTTTCAAGTTGGTACTTTACACCATTTACTATATTTAATATCACTTTAATTTGTATTTTTTTTTAGGTTAAAGTATATGTCGTATTCCTGAATTTCATCTTAAATTCAAATTTTGACCTTAAAATTCAAATTTCTCTCAATGTTTTCTTGAAAAACATTATTTAACTTTTCCTTCAATTAAATTTGGTATGTCAAATTGTTTCTTTACACAATTTACTAGTGAAGGAATTGATTGACTTGAGACAAAATGATGTAGAACAATTTCTATGCCACGAAGCCCTAATAAACAACTATAACTATCTGAAGAAATTAATGGGCCACATTGCTGACCTTTAGTGTTGTTCATTGAACTTTTCTAGTTTCAAAGATCTACACAATTATTACTTTAGCTAAATCCATCACTTCACTGAAATGATACTGTAGGAAAACAAACGGATCATTTTGACAAACAAAGCTTTAGGGATAAACTTGAAATATTTTACATTGAAACAAACAAAGCATAAGATATGTTTTTAAAGATAAAACATATAACCCAATCTTTATTTTCTTTTCTAATATAAAGAGTCTATCTATGCATACACCTTAGGAATTATGAATTAATCTCTTAAATATTTTCAATAAACATCTTGAAATTACTTAAGGTATAATAGAAATTTTTAAATAGTCATGAAAGTGCCAAACACTAATTTTCCTATAATATGATTCATTGTAATTTTGCATATTATTTGATGTTATGAATTATGTCATGATGTTATTCGTTCCTGAATTTAGTTATTAGAGAAAGTTATTGTTTTCTGGTAAAGTCTTGCATATTTGTGACACTCGTAGCGATATACTCGTTATCATGCATCAATTGGATTCAAGGCAGACACTTTCAAAAGATGATATTCTTATAAAAGAGTGTAGCTAATATATATTTGCCTGCCAACACTTTTTGATCAACTAGTGCTACTCTATCTGATTATCCTCCAGCTCTATCCTTTTCCTTCAAGCAATTGATTTGATTCCCACCACTTGTGGTATTAGTTGATTGATTCCTTTGACTTAAAGTTCCATTACATTGAAGATGGAAATTCTTCCAAAACCTATCCCAACAAGGTTGGTCTAGTGGATCAAAGAATATGACCACAATGTGATAAGAAACTAGGATAGAATCTATCATGGATGGGTAGGTGATGGATGGAGACCTTGATTAAGGTCAGAGATGGATATGTGGGAAGAAAGAATTAGGTTAAGAGTGTACATTCAACTCACCAGTCCAACTTAATACTTTAGGTTGGTTTTTTGTTAGAAGATAGGTTGGGTTGTCAAAATTTTCAACCCAAATAACCCAACCTAACCCATGTTTTTAATAATCAAACAATGATGTATTTGAATTTTTTTTAGTTTCATTTATTTTATTTTTTTCTTAAGATTTTATTTCAAATTTTCAATTTAATTTACTTTACTATTTTGGGACGTAAATTTGATGAAGTTGAAATATTAGGTTAAATTGTGTATATTGTAATGACTTATTGAATAATAAGTTAAATAATTTAAATTTTAATGAAAACTTAATTATTTTTATTAGACCTAGGAAAATTGGTGATACCTAATTAAATATGAGTTGGGTTGGTAACTTGAGTTGGTATTTAGAATTACCATGGGTCAGGTTGGATTTGGGATTTTGGGTTGAAAAGTATCCCTAGACCCAATCCAATTTGACTCATGCACACCCAAAAACTAATCGGATGGACAAGAAATCATGATTAGTTATAGAATGACTACTTAGAGAGGAAGAAGGACGCCAATGGGAAAGTGTGATTTTAGTTCAATTTAAAGGCATAGGATGCAGACAATAAAATTATTAACAAATCGCTTCTAGAAATTAGTTTGTGTATTGGTTTTAGTTTATTATTAATTTATCCAAACTATAAAATAATCTCCCTTTAGCTTTTTATGAAAAAATTTATACAATTAGTTTGCATGAAAAATGGTAAATTTAGATCCATTTTCAAATTTAAAAAACTTGTTTAAAAAAAATTTACAAGTCATTGATTTGGTTTTGTAATTGACCAAAATGTCCTAACTCTACAATGTAAACCCAAAATCCTATAACCACATGACCCTTCCTCAGTCTTTGTTACTTTATTAGGTTCGGGTTAGAAGTAAGTTCCAGTTAACTCAACCGGTAAAGTCTTTAATGGTTGAATAAGAGATCTGGGGTTCAATACTCGCCTACACCAAAAACTAATTTGTGTTTTGATCTAATGATAAAGAGCTATTATCAGAAACGGACGCTAAAAGTTAAAACTCTCTAAAGAAAAAAGGTTCGGGCCAGAAACTGAGTCAAATTAAAAACGGGTTGCAAATAAATTCTTTTACAAATTGGACATTATTATTTCCTTCCATTTGTCTATTTTCAAAAGGAGTTTAAAACTTTAAATGTCCAAAATATGTGAACCTTATCAGGAGTTCAGTTCAAGTCATCAAGAAATTTGGGTTGGGCTTTGGGCTTACCAAATTATTGATTGAGCAACCCGAGTCTAAGACGTGTGATTATATTTGTACAGAAGGTTCTTACAAGCCCAAGTTTTGTTTGAATTATGCCATGTTGCACTGAGTCTAAGACGTGTAGTTTTCATCTCAAGACATATGGAAAAGAAGCTTTACCAAAATGGAAGTGACACAATTTTTGAAGTCACCACTGCACCTTATAACTTGCCTTTTATAATGCTACTATTGTAGTCCAAAATATTTTTATTGATACTCTCCCTAACTACTAGAACTTCTGTTTAATTCTTTAATAAAACTTCGCTTACCTTTTTTCCGGAGGAAAAAAAAAAGTCTAATAAATGTTGGGTGCCCAAGTTAAGGAACTAGTAGAAAATAAAAAAGCAATCATTGAATCGCAACGGGAGATAAGAATTAATGTATGGTAAAACGAAATAAAGGTACTCCCTATTAAATATCAGATGCCAGATTTTATTTTATAGTTTATTTTTATAGACTAATTGATTTTTAATATAAAGAAAAACGAGTAAAGTGTGGTCGAAGTTCTTGAAAAGCAATTGTTCAAAACCAAGGTCTATTAAATTATGCCAAGTCCTATTAACTCAGCTGACATCTCCAGGTGGTTTTTAACAAAGCCATCCAAGATTCAAATTCCTCCACTCCCAACTATCAAATTATAATAAATAAATAAATAAATAATAAAAATAAAAAGAGTCTAATAAATGTTGGGTGGATAGCATTAAGTTTTGCAGTTCCACCAAAAGTTTCAAAATCATCCTCACCCCCCACCCCTACCACTCTAATCCTACTTGTATCCATTTGGAAGTAAAATGGAGTGGTCTAATTTAATGTTTAAACATAGTTTTCATAATTCTAAAGTTGTACATGGTGTTACGTTATTTAAATTTTATTTCAACAAATAAGGAATAATAATTGATTTTAAATTAAGCGACACTATATTTCTCTTTAGATTCTTTAACTATCAAATACTTACCATTTAGTACTTATTTCAAATCAAATAGACAAGACCACGGCAATTCCCACTTTGCCTCCCAAAAATTAAAAAAATAATAATTTTTTAAATAAAAAAAAAAGGGAAAAAACATGTAAAGTCATGTGAACCATATTGTTAAAAGAAATAAAAAACCCGATTTTGATCTCACTCTTAGGCGATGTGGGACTACCCACGTTTCTTCATACACCTTACAAGAGTTACCGGATTTTGTAAGGGGTAAGTTGTGTGATATTATGCCTTTGTCCCCATTACCTGTGTGTGTGTGTTGTAAAATTATATTCCTTCTCAAAAATAAAATAAAAATAAAAAAGAAATAAAATAAAATAAAAAAGATATTCTTGAGATGACATCTATTTATTTTCTTATCTAATCTCTTAACAAATGAAGATCTATTCAAAATAATAAATAATATATGATTTAAGAAATTTTTATAATAATTTGTTTGAAAATTACCTCATGAGCCAGTCAGGGAAGGATTGCGTAGATGCTTCGAGTCATGAGAGCATCCTTCCTAACTCTTCTTCCCATGCCATCAATTTCTAAAAATGAAAAAGCATTCTTAAGAAACTTTAACTTGTTTTCTTCGTCTTGATCGTAGTCCATGAGGGATAAAGAACTTTAAACAAGGGCATGACATTCTTGCATTTTAGAAGAAGACTAGGGAGGCATATATAGAAAAGTTAGGTGATAAAACTGATGGCAGAAATAATAAAAAAATAGTGAAATTGAAAGGGTAATTATGTAATTTTGTAAGACTCATCTAACACTTGCTAATGCTTATGTAACTTTTAAAACTTGAGATAAGTAATGTCTATTCAACTTTTAGGGCATGTTTGGTAAACTGTAATAGACCCTGTAATGTAATAAATATTCCTATGGCATAACTATTCGGTTATTTGGTTATGTTTTTATTACAATGAATAGTTATTCCTTATGAATAGTTATTCTTCAAAATGAGGAATAATTATTTATTATCAAAAGTACTGAATATCTATTCCTTCACATTATATAATAACTTTTAAAAAAAATTTCCTAAAAAGCCATTAGTTGCTACATCTTCAAAAGGAAAGAAAATAAATTTTCCTTATTATTAATTATTAGTTCTATTTTGAACACCCTAAAATAAGTGTATTTTAGGAAATTTGACTTAAAAATTATTTAATTACACTTTCTTTTTATACTCTACTAAATTGTGGATGTATATTCAGAATTCTATTCCTAAATGGTCACCAAACTAATGAATAGTAATACTTATTACATTCCAATTTATATAATGTATTCTTTGTAATACTTATTCCTATTTCCATGTAATAATCATTACAGTACACCAAACATGCCCTTAAAATTTAAGGCACGAAATGCCTATTCAACTTTTAAATCTAATGCATGTAGGCCTATTCAACTTTTGAAATACGAGGGATGTAATGTATATTTAACTCTTAAAACTTGAGACAAGTAACGCCCATTCTACTTTTTTAAATTTGAAGCATGTAACGCTTACTCGACTCTTTAAATTTGAGGGATGTAATGTCTATTCTATTTTTAAAATTTGAGGCACATAACAACTATTCAACTTCTAAATCTAACGCATCTAACACCTATAGATCAACTTTTGAAATATGAGGAATGTAATGTGTATTTAATTTTTAAAACTTGAGATAGGAAACACCTATTCTGATTTTTGAATTTGAAGCATGTAACACCAATTCAACTTTTAAAACTTGAGGCATGTAACATCTATTTAACTTTTAAAATTATCTAATGCATGTAACGCCTATTCAACTTTTTGAAATATGAGCCATGTAAGGTATATTCAACTTTTAAAATATGAGGCTAAAAATGAAAAGCAACTTCACATTTATACTATCTATAAAAGAATTCCTCTCTTTGAACTGGATTTTTATGTAGTTCAGAAATACCTTTAAACCTTATGTTTAATAGGAAAAAAACTTGCAGACAACTCGGTAAAAATATATCTTCAACTCCACTTAAAATGCCTACAAAATAGGACACTCTCTTATTAATCCATGCTTAAAAAATAAAATAAAAAATTATCCAAAATTTTTATAAAAAAAAAAAAAAAGGAAAATTATGACACTAGATAAAAAAAAAAAAATTTTCTTTTAAGTCTCATTGCACGCGCAAAATGCATGCAATGAGGCTAGTTAACCTATAGTTTATTAAAAATCAATGAGGAAAAGCTTATTGAAATTTCAAAAAAATTTAAAATTTGAAAGTATCTTTTGCAGGTGATTTTATTTGAATCACACAGTGACTTTTTATGTGAGATATGAAAGAATATCTTTTATGTGATTTTGTATATAGGACTCACCTTGTGGAGAAATCAATTACGCGAAGTTGACTTAATTTTCATTAGATTCAACGAGGCAAAATAGATAGAAAAGTTAATAACTATCAAAATTTGGAAGCATCTATTCAGTGATGTCACTATACTCATGTATAGTCTGTTTATTTTTTTAAATTTAAGTCACGTAACAACTATTTAACTTTTTACATTTTAAGCATATCACGCGTATTCAACTTTTAAAATCTAAGAAAACACCTATTTAACTTTTAAAATTGAAGGCCACAAATGGAAACCAATTTTGAATTAGACTGTAATTTAAAGAATGCAATGTGGCAAAATCGATGGAAATTTTGAAACAAACTAAAATTCAAAAGTTTATTTTTATGTGAAAAGGGGAAGTACATATTTATGGTACTTCCCAGCGTATTCAATAATTTTCTCTTTATTGAGTACTCCTGGAGTACTATAAGTACATATTCTCCCATCTCACATAACTGTAGGTCTCACTAATTAAATATATGGTGAGACTCACAATTCATGTGAGAAAGGGGAGTATGCATTTATGGTATTCCCAGAGTATTCAATAATTATTGAATACTCCCGGAATACCATAAATATATACTCCCCCCTCTCACATAATTGTGGGTCTCACTAATTAAATTTATGATGGAATTCACAATTTATGTGAGAGGGGGGAGTACACATTTATGGTACTCCTGAAGTTTTCAATAATTTTCCGTGATTGTATTAGAATCACGAAATATTGTTTCAGTTATAAAATTTAATAGTGAGATCTAAAAGGATATTTCTAATGTGATTTTATACATATGACTCACCTAACACTTGTTTTAATTTTAGAAATCAATTACCTTGCGGAAAAATCAGTTACATGAATTTGACTTATTTGTCATGAGATTTAATTTGGCCGAGCAGATAACATAATTAAATACTATCATAATTCATAATCAAAGGCATCTATTCACATGATTTAACCATACTCATGTGGCATCTATTCAACTTTTAAAATTTGAGGTATGTAATGCCATTTTTAACTTTTAAAATTTGAGGTCGAGAAAGGAAACGAATTTCTCATTAAGACATACAACTAATAAAATTCAATGTGGCTAAACAGATGGCAAATTTTAAACAAATTTATATTTGAATGCAACTTTTCATATGATTTTATTTGACTTAGGCAATAACTGTTTCAGTTTTTGAAATAATGACCAAGTAGTTATACGTTTTTGAATGAAAATGGTATTGCTGCCATTAAAGGTTGTCTTAGGCAATAACGATTACACATAAATGCTATTTTTTAACACAAATACAACCAATATTAATTGGAAAAATATATAATGTGATAATTTGCTGTTTATAGACCTAATGTATTCATAATATTTTAATTAATAATACATAGGAGCAACTAAAGCAGCATCAGTATTTGCTCATTATAGAGTGGACACGCGCGTGGGAAGGGCCCCCTATTGCGCTAAAAACCAAGAATATAGATTCACGTTTTCAAACATGAGTGGAGTGTTCGGACTATCTGGCCTTTTGCCCCTTTGAGGAAAAATAATTGGCGTTGTGCCCCTGTTTTGAAACTATATAGGGGCGTGCCCCTGTTTCGATACTCGGCTATACCAAATTCGAGTTATTAAAAGTACTCGATTATTCAAAAACCGAGTTCCAGGTAGTCTCTTGCCACGCTGGCCTTCCAGTGTGGCGTTTGGGCAATAAAATAATCCCGCGCTACTGTTTGTAACTCGGCAATGGGGAAACCGAGTTATATGCGGAATATGAAACACTTTTGAATGTAACGTCTCTAAAACAGTTTGTCTTTGTCTTCCTCCCTCGGCAGTTTCTCTCCCTTCCTCAGTCCGATCAGTAGCCACCCTCAGTCCGCCTTCCCAAGTTCAACGAATATTCAAGTTCCCTTATTTTGCCCGTACCCAAACCAAATCGTTCAGTGGGCCCTTTCCGAAGTTCAATCCAAACCCACACCCAAACCCACACCTTTTCAGTCTCACCATAGCCGAAGCTCAACCCAATCCATCTTCAGAGCCAAAGGAGCCACAGGAGTAGAAACGTATTAAGGTAATTTCTAAATGCTGAGTTCAAATTTTCGTTTTTTCCCTTTGCATATAATCTGAGTTAAGTGTTGCTTGTGCATGTACTCTGAGTTAAGTTTTTCTCTGTTAAATTTTTCTCTATCTCTATTCATTATTATTGTTGCTGTTTTAGGGTTGTTGGGTTTGGTTTTGAACTGGGTTTGGATGCACATCTAGGGCAGAAATTCATGTAAATTACAGTTAGCATGACATTGTTAGGGAAAATTGCTTTTTAATTCAACTCCATAATTTCAGCAAATTATGTTGTAAGTTATGTCATGATTTTGAATTAGGGAAAATTGCTTTTTAATAATTCAATGCGGAATGATCTTGAATTGAGAAGCTATTGGTTTTACTGGCTTTTACAAGCTTCCACTCTGTTAAGTTATTAATATAATAGATATAATCTGTGTATAATGGATATGCACGCATATATCTACACACAGAGCATAAAATGCACATCATGGACATCCACTATCACTGAACTAAATTGAGCTCATAACTATGCAATTATATCTACTGATTTGGGTTCCTAAAAGCTTTGCTGCCACATTTTGTGTACAGATGCATAATTGATTGTCTTAAGAGACTATAATTGCCTTAGAAGTTGTTAAAGTACTTATTTTATTTGTTATTAGAATTCCTAGTCTTTCTAAGAAAGGATTTAGAAATAGCCTATATAATGGCTTTATTGTAGTCGATAATATTGATAGATTTCAATAACATTCCAATTTTTTCCAAGCGCGATTGCTATCTCCTACCTAAGTGTGACTGCTTACAAAAGCCTAGGTGTGATTGCCCAATGCTTTATCTTTCTTTATTTGACGTTCTTTTAATTGTTTTAATACCAAACAGCCATGAACACATTCAATATCTCATCAAGAATCTAGTTTAGTGAGCCCGTTCAAGCTTCTATCTTGTGTCAGATTAGTCCGTCATTTGTTGGTTATGTTTGTTGACTAAGTACATAAATTTTTATTATTATTATCATCTACTACATGTGGGGTTGAAAAGGAAACTTAGTGGCCTTTTAGGGTCACCAATCCTTTCCTAATAGGTTGGGTTAGGTTAGGGGGAGCATTAAGATTTGTGGTGGCTATGGGAATGGAAATAGTAAATCCTCTGAAAATCCAACTATTTTCAGGAAGGGAGAGAAGCTAATTAAAATGTGACTACGTGAGAGCATCGTAAGGAAGAATTAATGAAGAGAAATTGAAGAGAGAGCAACGAGTATTTGAGGAGAGTTTTTTGGGTGGCTATAAAGTATAAGCTGAAAGGGAATATTGTAATAGTTTCGGGAAAGTGCAAAACTTAAGTATAATACTTTAAGTGTAGTACATTGGGTTATCCAATTAAATTCAAATACCAGTTTTCCATGACCGAAAAAATGCAAACAATGTTATCATTTTTAAGTGAAATTAAATTCAATTCAATGAGGTTTTTTTTTAAGAAAAAGTTAGAATTTTTTTTTTTAGACAAAGTAACATGTACATCAACATCTAGGGGTTGCTGAAAACAGAGGAATTACTTCTATCCATGCAATATTATCCTCGTTGACTACCCAGCATAAGAAGCTAATAGCTGGGCTACCCTATTAACAAACTTAACAAAAAGACTATACTAAAACTCCAAGACCTGCACATAGATAAGAGAGTGTGGACTTCATCAACAAGATGCCCATTAGCCTCACAGTCTCTCCACTCTCAAATGATAATTCCCACACTATAGTACAACATAGGTCCTTGATTAGCTATAGGATATAGTCTCACTCCAGAAAAAGAATGTGGGATATGGCTGACATGTTTTAGAGGAGGACAGGAAAAGTCAAAAGATGAAAAGTAGGGATTTGGGGTGGGGAATTTTTATGGCTGGCGTATTGGAGGAGGGCCCAAGCTTTTCTTATAGTTGGGCCAGCCCTTACATGAGAAGGGGTGAGACCTATTTCTTCCTACTATTATGGAGGTTTTAAAAAATTTTGGGGGGGCCCCGGCCCCTCCAAAGGATAACATGCCTCCGCCCCTGTTTGCAGTTGTAGGGTAGAAGAATATTTGACTTCTTTTCGTAAGGCTTGTGGCTTTTATAGAAAAATGCTAGGTCTCACAATTGTTTAATTCATTTAATTAAGTTCAATATTAATTTGATTATTATTAGTTGCCTCCAAAGCTGTGCTTGTGAGTTAGATGTCCATTGCACTAGGGTCTCTAATGGCACCTTTGCCTACTTCCATATTTGTCTTCCCTTCCCCTTTTTTGTTGAAAACACACCTCAGTAGCCACTAAGTTACAATGAATCCTTTTCAGTTCTTGCTTTATGACATAAAATTTATTTCAGAGTGTCATGTCAAGTACGGAAAAACTTAAAGAGTACGGAAACAACTTTACACTTTGTTTAAAGAATGGACTTTCTAGGCAGGGCCTGTTTAGGGGTAGTTGGGTACCTTTTACAACTATGTTTTAGTATTTTCCAATGGTGTTGTTTGTGGTGCTTAATTGATTCATCGGTTTGCATTTTGCTGTGTTCATTTGTTGGTTTACTTTGTTTGATTTAGACATTGATTTGCACATTGGTTGGTTGGTTCGGTTGCTTATACATTTTGCAACTATGTGTTCTTTTTGTTTATGCCTTGCGCAGCCATGAACATTACGATCAAGTTAGGCATATATGCGTAGGCTAGCTGTTTTATATTTTACTGTTTTAATTTACCTCTTCCTTCCTATGATGAAATGGATTGAAAATCAGTGTATATATAGAACAATAGCAAGATGTATAATTCAGTTGAGCAATGATATGTTTTCAATTTTATGTCAAATATCTCTCTATTTGTTTCTGTTAGTATGTGCTAGAACATTCAATTACTTGCTTGTGTTTACTTGCAAAAGCCAAGATTTTCTTTACTATTAAACATAGACCTACATGTCTAACATGATTGTATGCGTGTCAGATATGCAGCAACTGCGAAATGTGGATCCTGGTCCCATGGTGAATACACAATTGAGACAGCAGCCGGGTCATCGATCCACGGCGCTATGGGAGACGCCTGCCGGTCAGGTACGTAGTTGCAAAATGCTCGTAACTAACTACTTAGCCTACTGTTTCTTGCATATCCTAAGACAATGCTCTTTCGTGTGCAGGTAGCGCCGGACGTGCTAAGGTGCAGACACCGATCTTGCAAGTTACCCCGGCATGGGCTAGACCCCCGAATTGCTCAATACATAACTGCGGCGGGTTTTGAGGGGTTATTCAAGGTCCCAAACTTGGAAGTGGATCATGCGTTGATCACAGCACTAGTTGAGCGTTGGCGTCCGGAGACGCACACATTCCACCTACCGCATGGAGAGATGGGCATCACTTTACAAGATATTGAGGTGATGCTAGGGGTTGCTGTTGATGGGTTGCCAGTGACTGGGTGTGTCAAGCTGGGGTGGCAAACATTGTGTCATGAGTTGCTGGGTCATCGTCCTCCGGATCCGGTACCGCATCCAAATGAAAACAAGTCTATCCTTGCTGGGGCGAGGCTAAGAGTCACCTGGCTGGATGCACATTTTAGAGGTCCCTTAGCTGCGGATGCTACTGACGAGGTAGTGCAGCAACATGCGCGCTATCACATACTTCTCAGATTGGGGACCATTCTATTTATGGACAAGTCAGGGGACCGGGTGTCAGTGATGCCTCTACAATTCCTGAACCCAATCAGCAACGCGAAGAGGTACAGTTGGGGTAGTGGAGCATTAGCCTGGTTGTACAGGCAGTTGTGCAAGGCATCGGAGACGAAGGCGATGCAGATGGGAGGAGCATTGCTATTGGTGCAGCTCTGGGCGTATTCGAGGTTCCCAGTGATATGCCCTGTTGCGAGGCCGCCGCAACCGCCAGTGGAGGCAGGTCCCCTTGCCATTCGGTATGTTATTTGATTAGTTTGATACAATTGTCATGCCATTTGTCATTCACCATGCACGTGTCTATAGTAGTTGGACAAAATCCCTCCATGTATGTCACTTGTAACACATTCACTAAGGACACTGCTGTCGAGAAGTAACCTTTGTTTCAAACCGAACGTGTAATTGACATTAATTTAATGGATTACTTAACAAGATAGCATGCCAAAATACACTGTTATGAGTGCAGAAGAAAATTACAAATACAAAATACAAATACACTTAGATGCATCTATTAGTGCAATGGGAATCATAGTCACACACGTCATTCAGTACTTATTATGTACTCGGCGACAATTTATTAAAATAGGTTGTGCAAAATATTTGTAAATATAATCTGATCATATTTAAGTTTAATATCGAAGATGTTTGTTTTTTAATTTTGGCTAACTCATGAAAAAGTCTCTGTATTTCATTTGGTAGAGGATGTAATTATATATATATTGATGGTGATTCCAAGACTCCCATTTGGAGAACAAGGGGCATGGTGCTAGTTTCTTGACAATAAAAGAAATAAGGACACCCTGCTAATTAATATGATATACTGCCCTTAAGACATGTTTAATGCAAGGGAATGTATGACTTTAAAGCTAATAATAAAGGGGCTCATTCTTAGAAAAAATACCTCTACTAAGTTCCTAACATTAGTAGCTAACTAAAAAATGCTCATCAGATTTTGATGAATAAGATACCTATGAGGCAAGGCAAACTGTCAAAGAATTTGATAGACTGAGCAACATTGAAAACTTGGAAACTATAGAGAAATTATTGAATTGAAATAACAAATAAAGTGAAGAACATTTCTAAGACAACTGGATATGTGTGTGAAAGGCTTGAGCCAGAGCCTTACCCTGTGAATGTGTAAGGAGTTTCTAAGAAATGTAATATGATTGTTTGGTCTTGAATAGAAGAAGATAGAACTTTGTCAGAAAGATTGAGAAAGCTGGATAAGAAATTGAGGAGGGTGGGAATGTTTATATTGGTGGCTAAATGTGAAAGAACTAGCTAGGTGGACAAGTCAGAAAGACAGAAATCCATGGGCGCATCTGGGTTGGCTGAGTGTGTTGGTTGTTTGGGAGTGGTTAGGCTTCAAACTAGTGATATGTCAAATTGCCAATTTTCAAACATATCAACAACCCAGTTTCGACCAAAAGAAAAGAAAAAGTAAAAAGATGTACAGCATATGAGAGTGTGAAAATCTTACCATCATAATAAAGATTAAGGGGTAAAGTATGCTTTTGCTCAGCAGGTACAATTTTAATCTTTCACTTTTAAAAAAATTGGATTTTAATTAGTGCTTCAAATTTCAAAAGAGAACAATTTTGTCCCTTTGTCAAAGGGCTTAGTGTTTTTTTTTTTTTTTTGGTTCACTTAAATGTATGATTTATATATATATATATATATATATATATATATATAAATTTTGATTTTGTGCCCTTATGAATAATGCTTCTTTCTCTTGCATAAAAGTGTATTGTTAATTAAATTCACAGTGAGAACTATCATTTGAGTGAGAGGAGATGTTACTTTCAAAGAGTACTAAATAAATTTTTAATATGTGGTTTGACTAATTTGATCTATAAAATATGAGGCATCTCTATTTGCTTTAGTAATTTAAATAGAAAATAGATGGAGATAGTTCCCCTTTTCGAATTTCAGGGAACAAATTCAAACCTTTTAAATTTGATGGATCAAACTGAACTTACATACAAAGACAAAAAATATGATTTATCCAAGAGTTTAATTGATTGGTGCTAAGATCAACATTAATAAAGTTGTGGCAAAGTATGTAAATTATTAACTTAATTAAGCCAAAAGCCAAAAAAATCATGTTATGCTTTTATGCCACTGACATTGGTCGCGATACAAACATAAGATAAGATGTGAGTTTCAATTAGTTTAATTGATAAAAAAAAAATTTATCTTTGAACAAGGGATCTAAATTCAAATTCTATTTACACAAAAAATTCAAGTAACATCTTGGCTTGATGAATCGTCATCATAAAACGGATTTCATAAATTCAAATCTATTATATTTTTAAAAGAAGAAAATTAATATAAAAAAATTAAGGTACCACTAAGCACTTACAGATGCTTTAGCTGATTACACAGTCTCAGTCATGTAGTGAAACAAATTAGCAATTGTGGAAACGTAACTAACAATCATAGGACATAAAGCCATGATTAGGTTCTGTTGAAAAAAATAATCTGCTTACCACTAATGACATTGACAAACCATATCGTCCTCTATTTTGGATAGGGGTTGGCCCAATGTCAAATCAAATTATTGCTTCTTGTTTTGCATTCTACCTAATATTGTTGGTATAATAGCATGACACCCTCGCAAATATCAGCAAGATATGGAGAAAACGATTTCACATTTTGTTGTGTCATGAAAGCCGTCTCGAACTGGGGACAGTACTCTTGTCAGAATAACGAAAACCTGGACTATCTGGCCTTTTGCCCCTTTGAGGAAAAATACCCAAGCATTGCATGAAGAGAAATGAGTGCATTTACCCCTTGTTCACATGTTGAAGTGGTATGTGGATGTATTTATTATTGTCAATCAATTGCATAATATGGCCATCACGATCGTGTCATGTGGTTGGTCACAATTGCCTCTAGTGAAAATTAGACACTGTTCATGAAAAAGTCTCTGTATTTCATTTGGTAGAGGATGTAAACTGGTCATTTTTTGTCAACAAGGACAAAATGGGTTGTTTGTTAACCAATCTATATACTTTGTTCTGAATTTATATTTAAATTTGTATTATTATGAAACAATGAATTTGTTTGTGTTTATTATATTTTCCAAAGGCATATTTCCCAAAGGCATACTTCATAAATTCTAATAAGTATTTATTCTATGCATTTTTTCATCAATTCCCGCTAGAAAGCTAATTACTGCCTTCATTTTTTCTACGCATTTATTGTCGTGGCAGCATTGTTGTTTGATATTAACTAATGAGCATTGTCTGATATTGTATGTTTACTAGATGGAAGGGGCCGAAGAGTACGACAGAGCATGCCACACATGTGCTAGCTGCGTATCGGGCGTCACTGTCGAGTATACGGGCACACCAGGTAATTATCCATATTTTTGTTTTTGACTTGGTAGGGTTGTCAACTACTGCATGTGTATAGTTACTAATGTAACTTTGGTTGATTCCACACATATTTAGCTACTGCAACTAGTAGTATCTAGGGAAATAGGTCAAGAATGTCTTAGGATTTTTATTGAAGTAGTTCCTCAATGGTCCTCTACATATTTGCTCACATTGATGATTGACACAAATAAGTACGTATTTGATTTTCTTTTTTTTTTGTTGACCATTTATGCAGGTTTTTTGGGAGCCGTATAGGGATGTCCTAGACTCGTTGCCCCCATATTGCACTGCCGGCCGACATATATGGAGGGCCATTGTGCCGTTGATCTATTTTTGGATTGTAGAGGATCATCATCCCGAACGTGTCTTTCGTCAGTTCGGGATGAAGCAAGCGCCACCGGATATTGTGGATACATCAGTTGATCTCCACAGAATCTCCCTCCAAGGTAAATTAGACAGGGATTGGGTGCAAGAGCATGCTATATACATTGACCGATGGGCCCATAGAGAGGAACATGTTGCCGATGCACCGATATTGGATGGGGACACGACATACCTTGTTGCTTACATGGAGTCATACCGAAGGACGACCAGACGGTACATTACACGTGAGTCGGCGTATTGGGAAATCTTGGTAAGGCAACAATTCGATGCTTCTTTGATGGATCGACAATTTATGTGTGTTGCTGCATGTATTCTGAAAATTAAAGTGCGACCACAAGCCATTGAATCAATATTTTGACATTCATTTTAGATAACATTTCATTCATTGCCGCTAGATATGCATTTGTCACTAGCAATATGTACTGTTGTGCCATTTCAATGTTCATATATATATGAATAAGCTCAACATGCATAATTTGTTTCAAAATCGGTCATGCACAACACAAAAGTAACTAGATAATTTTTAACGGGACTCCTTTATTTCGCAGGTTCAGTCCAATGTCGAATTACTGTCGCAATGCGAACCAAACTCCCAAGTGTACAACCACTTGAAGATGACGCTGGATCTTGTCGGAGAGTTGAGCCGAGTGGCATTGGAGAACGCGCGGGCCATGACGACTAAGGCGAGCACACAGGCCACAAGCCGTGGTGGGAGAGGTCGTGGGTCTGGAGGGCGTGGACACAGTGGAGGTCTTGGAGGTGGTCATGAGGATGAGGATGACTTGGGTAACTTCTAACTCTAATACCTCCAATTCTTGCTGACTTCCACTTATACTACTTTGAGTTGTAATTTATCTAGAGGACGTATTATAGTAGCGACACATATATCAACTAGAGAAGTAGTTTTTAGGCTTAATATGCATCTCCTTCTTTAATTATGGTATAATTAGTTACAAGGTTCTCCCAAACTTTTTTGTTGAAACTAAGCACTTTAAATATCAACCAGCAGGTACGGCTTATTAAGTTCTTCCAACCAAAATATATATGTATTGAAATGTAAGACATGCAAACCTGTTTCATTCATTCCTTATACCCATCAATGCTAATATATTCAAAGTTGTGATCACATCAGGGACGGAGCTACAGTTTGACACTGGGGGGCAATGGCCCCCCCTGATATTTTGAAAAAATATATATATTATTATATATATAATGAGCTTGATTTAAAAGTTAGGCCCAAGAAAATTAAACTTGGCCCCCTCCAAAATCTTGGCCCTTTAAACTAAAAAAAAAAATGCTCAAACAATAACACAGATCAGCCCCAAACTCTTGCACTCTAAACCCAAAAATGGCCCAAACAACACCATAAATTAGCTCAAATAAAATCCATTTCGGCCTAAACAATATTAAAAATTTTAACAAAATAATAAGTAAGCCCGTTTTTAGACTGTGATAACAAAATAAAAACCATTCACAACCTAACTTATTCCGTAATTGATTCTCAAAACAAAAAAAAAAAACCAGTTGAAGGGAGAGTCGAAGAGAATCTACAGGCTGATGCCTCATCGCCAGCAGCCACGCAAGTATTTCTTTCTTCTCTGTTTGCATTTTGCAACGCCTAACTCTCTGGCCAGTGAGTCAGTGACTCATTTGATTTTTCTCTCTTACTCCATATGCATTTATGTGTTTTGGCTGTCTCTTTGAATCTTTTTACATACTGATTTATGTGTTTTGACTTTTGTATCTCTTAGTCTAAGGTACTCTCTTTTATGTGTGACTATATTTTTCTATTGAGATATGCTGTAAAATTGTGTGGTGTCAATAGTGGGGTTGTGGGAAGTTGGCAGAAGCAATTGATTGGATAACACTATTGGCAGTGGGGTAATAGTTGGCGTGGGGCAATGGGCAAGTGTGGCTGAATAATTAAACAAAAACAAAGACAGAACAATTGCATAAAATGTCACACAAACTTAACTAAATAAAATTGTGACACTTACCCACATTTAGTGACTCATAGTGCTATAACTAGCTAATAAATTGATAATATATAAATTCATAAATTGCAAACTGATTAATTATAAATTGATAAGTAATGAATTTATACATTTAGAAAAGTAAAAAATTTATACTTAATGCATTATGCACAGTGGTTATATTCATGTATACTTTGTAATAATAATTATTCCTTCTATGACAATCATTGATGATTTTTTAGATTTAAAAAAATGTCTAGTTCCCTTTTCATAGATGATTGAAATATAATATACAAGATACAGTAGTTTTATTTGTTAAAAATACTAAATAGATACTTATTTGAATTTTTATAAATTTTCTTTTTGGTTTAAACTTCTGCCCCCCTCAACCACGAATTTTGGCTCCGTCCTTGGATCACATGATGCAGTTCATACAATTATAGTTTAAAAATTTATTGGTAATAACAATGATAGATTACATATAGGTAAACAAAGTTGGACTTTATAATACAAAGGTTTTTTTTTATAATTTTTTTGTTAGTTAATTACATATGGTAATAATGAATTAAAAACCTACAGTCTTATTAGATTTTATCAACAAAACAAGGTTTATATAGGGTAGTCTAGGTGTCCTAAGCATTAGTTTTATTGGGTAGGGTTTACACTTGACAATAGTTATTGGATTCTATGAACAACATGTACTAGGCAAGGGTCCATTTTGATTGCTTACGCATTTGGCATTGCGTAGGGTTTACAGTTTACAACAGATATTGGATTCTATCAACTTACTTACGAATTAACCTCTCCTTTATACTCTCTAGTTTCTAGGGTAATTATACATGTTGAATCTTGTGTTGAAAACAATGTTTTATTGTTATTGTATCAGCTTTGTAGCTGCTGTGTGTTTTCAGCTCTGTTCTAGCTTTGTTTTTGCAGTCTGTTCTTACATTTGCTCATACTGTATTGGATTCCAAGAGTCTTGTTGCCTCACCTAGTTATTTTCACCATGTTGGATTGTGTACAAGTATTAGAGGGAGAAACAGAGAGAGGAAACATACCAATAATCACTGTCCAACCGGCCCCTATGGTACCAACAAGGAATCTTTCCATTTCTTTGTGCCATATGAGTATCATTCCCCAAATTAAATCCCCTGTAAAGGGCCAAATTCCATTGATTCATATCTAGGCTGCAGATAGTAATACATTTTCTGACTGAATCCCTTGTTGTTATCTTAATAAATACAGCTGTTTTTTTACAGATGATGAGGCGTTGGAGGGCGACTGGGGCATGTACATGGATGGCGTCGGGTCATCACGATGCACGTCTGACGCTGCTGCCCAGCCATCCCACCCCGCTGGCCATGACGATAATGCAGAACACACATCCTGTGCTCAAGCCGGCCCTCGGTCCCCACCACCCACTCGGCTGTCCCCCCCTTTGTTCAGCGGTTCTGCCCACAACAGTGGCTGTATATTTGTACCCACACCTGGCCGACCGACGCCACCTATAGTTCAGGCTGAGCCCACCCAGGACCCTTCACTTCCTAACCCTGACGAACCGTCTGCACAGATTGAACAGATACCAAGTGATAATATTGAGGCAGTACATGGGTTGCGAAGATCACTCCGGACTGACATACACCCCCCTGGTTGTGGGACTGGTCACGGTAATTATTTGCACAGCTAGGACAGCATCTTTCTTAACTGCTATCTGTGAATTATAATGTTCAGATTAACAATCCCGTGCTCAGTTTGCATTAAATATTATTATTTAGCCAGTGCACCTCCATGCTATGTAAACCGTTTATCATTTACCTTAATAGAATGTCACATGACTTGCATATGATGTTGTTTGCTCTAAGTGATGATCATACTCACTTCACTTGGTATATATTTCAAAGGCTTCATTATCAAACGCACAATCCAAGAGTCTTAAGTATACCCTCTATAGTATTGAACTACTATTGCCATTGTTGCAATGCAGTTACTAATGTATTAACCATCATTATTCGCGGTTGTAGAATTTGTAGTGGTCATGTGACATTGGAGGTGTACCCAATCCATCACCCAACTTATTACTGCTGTCAACGGTGATCAATCATTGCTATAGAAACCACTAGGCTTTTTTTTTTTTTTTTTTCATTTAACGAAATCCTCATTGAATTTGCCCAATGATGTAGCCTATTGAGTGTTGACCCCTATTTATTGGATGAGTAAAAGAGAAGCTATATAGCTCCTTTCCACATCATCGTGGCCTTAGAGAAGCTATAAACTCTAGTTTGGCTGTTAGGGAATGTGTGAATGCAAGTAATGTGCTCTGCTTTGAATTTCAGGTAAGACGAGACCGGCAAAGGCAGCTGTGAGGAAACGAAAACAGCGTTGAGCTGTTGATGCTATGGAGCATATGGGGGTAAAACCTTGCCCAATTTCTGGACTTCTTAATTTATTTTCAGTTTTTGATATTCATTTTTCGATAATTACAATTCACAACCCAAAAAAAGAGAAAAATCAAAAACAGTATTAAGCTTTGTTTGATTTGCAAGACAGTGTTGGAAAAAAAGGTGCCCTGCATATCAACTCATTATTAATAAAATCAGCCCTACACATCAAACCATACATATGTGCATATGAGTAAGCAATTTGGACACAGACACAACACAATTGTTATGTTTCAGCTTGGACATAGCATGTTAGAGCTAGGAACTTGTTAAATTTCAGACCATGGAACTTGTTAAATTTCAGACCATACATATGTTGCAGGACCAGCATACTTGGAACAACGAGAATGCATTTCTTTTTGTCTTCGAATTGGTAAGTGAAAAATAGAAGAATTGCGTATGAGTAATAAGAAACATAAACTGAATCCGCTCACAGTTTCTGTGAACAGTAAACCACACATTTTGCCTGCACCAAAACCCACACGGATGAACACCCATAAACTGAATAAAAGTTAGGTGTGCGTAGACGTTATGAATTTTTCTATAACTTGTATATTACTATTTGTCTTTTTTTCATTTTCTGATTCATACTTGGTGGCAGATTTTGCAAGCTTCAGTATGTCCTAATATTGATAAACTTTGAAAACCACCATTTTGGTTGATGTCGTCGTTTTATCGCACGGTAGTTGGACAATGTCTTGTTGTTGATGTAACAGCTAGTGGACACAAGTTTGACAAGATTTTTTGGACATAGAAGAGTTTGACAGATTTTTGGAGAGTATATATGACAGTTTCAACCGATTTTTTGGACAGCTAATTTCACCATTTGGTTTATCTTTTGATACATGTTTTGTAACTAATGAAGCTACTTAACCATCTTAGGTCCTATATGTGCATGTTTGAGTGGATATTTTCATGTGAAATGGAAAACATCATTTCTATATATTTGTATCTATGTACCTGCATATTTGAACAAAGGCAGCTTTAGAGAAATGCAATATAGTGATGATGGATGGAAATTTCATCCACATAAGTTTACATTTACCAATACATTTGTTGATGTCCATTCCTTTTATGTGGCTCCTTTTATAAGGAAAATACTCTAGTGCAAATTTAGCTATATATTTGCTCAGGATGAATGCAATACAGTGTGCATCCGACTCCAACGTTAGCTCCTTAAGGCGCTCCTTATCCTTCAACTTTGCTTCCAAAGCATTAGTTAAGTATATCACATTCTGGAGATTCGATATGCCAATGACTCCCCGAATATTTGAAAGTTTTCCTAACTCTTCAATTCGGAATCCAATGTCCTTGCCGACAACGAATTTTGTCAAAGTCTGATGACATTCTAATCAACCCATATGTATGGCAAATCAGTAATGCTAGTTCCACTAATATGAAGATGACGCAAATTAATAAGATTTCTCATATTTTTTGGCAACTTAACTAGAAATTTGCTTCCTGATAAATTCAACATTTGTAAGTTGAGCAACATACATGTAGACTCAGGCAATCTCTCAATCTTAGTAAAAGAGACATCTAAATAGCGTAGATATTTGAAATCTCAAATTGACTCTGGCAACTCTATATTATAATAATGTGAAAGAGAGAGCACACGTACAAATCTTAGTTTCAATAATAGATCATGTGGTACCCTTCTTTGGTAAGTAGAACCCCAGACCCTCCTCATCCTTGTCCTCCTGAGCTTCTTCTTTCATTTGTAACGAAATGAAGGTGCGTCACTTTTTAGCTTCGCACAAAGCCGTAAACTTCTCTAGGATGTCATATTCGGTTCTTAAGTAGGAAAAATGATGAGTTTAAAATACAATTTTGTTTTGTGTTATCCCCTTCCGATATGAAACAAAATTGGCCAGATGTCATGCATTAGGAAGCACAATTTGCTTCCATTTGATCGTTGTAAAAGTGACCTCGATACTAAATCAAGGAAGTACTTAGCACCTATAACTTCCATTTCTTCATTATCGTTGTGTTGTTGCAGGAAACCCTCTCCCATCTACAACTGAACAAGTTCTTCCATTTGAATAGATACTTCTTTTTGGAATTTTAAATTTATTGAATTCGTTCTTCAGGCACATTTATGGTGTTTGGATACTATGAATTTTTATAAGTGAGGCATATAATTTTTAAAAACTTATATGAATATAATCTTCATTTTATATTATGCTTTTTATATTAACTAAGTTACTATCCAGTTTAATTTTCCTTCTTCGAGACACACCCAACTAAATTGCATTTAAAAAAATTAAAATTAGTAGTACGATGTTGTATGGGTTCATTTAAGATTGTTGAAATATTGCTGACAGTTTTTTCTTTGCAACTCGCCATCAAGATGTGCATGGGAAATTGGTGTGAATAAATTATTTGATAAAATACAAATTTTATCTAACTATACTCTTGATAGTATACAGAGTACTAAAGTACTCGGTTTGAAAATAATCGAGTAGTGTGTTTTCCACCATCCCAGACTGAAGTACTCGGTCTCTTCGGATACGAGTAACTAATAGGACTCGCTACAGAGGTAATCGAGTAATAATTCAGAAATTTTGATCAGTCGAAATTGGGCTTCGACCCATCGCGGACCATGCATGGTCCAACCAGACTACTCTGTAAAAAACGATTGATGTTCGATCGATCTGTGATTGGTCGACGAAAACAACTCGGTTTTCTGAAAAGCGAGTAACTACATACCCGGTTTTAGAATAATCGAGTACTGTGTGTTTTTCCCACCATCCCGATACTGAATTACTCGGTCTCTTCGGATACGAGTAACTAATATAACTCGCTACAGAGGTAATCGAGTAACAACTCAGAAATTTTGATCAGTCGAAATTGGGCTTCGACCCATCGCGGACCATGCATGGTCCAACCAGACTACTCTGTAAAAAACGATTGATGTTCGATCGGTCTGTGATTGGTCAACGAACCGAACTCGGTTTTCTGAAAAGCGAGTAACTTCATAACCGGTTTTAGAATAATCGAGTACTATGTGTTTTTCCCACCATCCCCATACTGAAGTACTCGGTCTCTTCGGATACGAGTAACTATTTTAACTCGCTACTGATATAATCGAGTATTGTTTCAGAAATTTGATCAGTCGAAATTGAGCTTCGACCCATCGTGGACCATGCATGGTCCAACCAGACTACTCTGTAAAAAACGATTGATGTTCGATCGGTGTGCGATTGGTCGACGAAAATTTGGTCATTGATTGGACACCAACATTACTCGGCTTTATAGATATCGGCTATTTCCTTTAACTCGATTTCTTTGTAACCGAGTATTACCCCTCAGTATTATTGAATGTCCTCACTCTATTCTGAATCTCCGTGTCTCTTTGTTATCATCGTCAACCTTTACTCTGTTTGTGACTCTTCTCCTCCTCCTCAAAACCCCAACCGGCCCCCTCAGTCATCTGCACTGCACTCTACACTATAAAAGCAAAAACCGTAGCCTGAACATGTCTCTCCACCTTCTACTCCGTCTTCCCCTCAAATCCCTAGCTGACCCCTCTAATTTAGCTTCTCCTGAAAACCGTTGCAGCCCTCTGTTCTTTGTATTCAGATTTGAACCACCGAATCCACACTACCAAGGTACTGCTTGTTATATTTTGTTGTTTTTTTTACTTAGTAATGGATTTTTTCTACAAATTGTATATTTTGTCTACTGTGGTAATGATTATCATGTCGATTGTTTGGTACTAATAGTAGTAGACTTGTTTGTTTACACACGTTTATTTTGATTTTAAAAAATCCCTTAATTATCTCGCCCTATGATTTCTGTTCAAGTTTCTTTGTGGCTGTCATTTTAGAACAAAATAATTGTAGATCCGTTCGTTTATGTTGATAATTGCTATGATGTTGATTGTTTTTTCTTTTTTCCTTCACTAGACTTTTTTGTCAGATAAAAGATGGAAGTTTTATTACATCACGTTTTACGTCATGTTCAGCAATGTCATCATAATTGCATAAAATAAAAAAAGCTCCTTAAAAAAAAAACATATTCTGTGCAGATAACAGATACTGTGCAAAAATCCATTTGTTTTCTGTTTTTTGCCTATACTGGTGATTTTTAGTAGTAATTAGATCTGTTTATTTGTTGCTGATACCAAAGCTAATAATCTGTTTATTTGTCATCTTAATTAGATCTGTTTATTTGTTGCTGATACCAGAGATAATAATCTGTCATACCTTTTTAAGTTTTTATAGTTTTTGACATGCCTTAAAATAAAATAACGTGCAAAACCATAATCACTGTAATGTTGGCTGTTTAGTAGCAATAGTCGATTTGTTTGTTTGTTTTTTTGATTTTCAATTCATTACTATTTTCCAATTGTTCGTAGAATTGGTAAATTCCTTTTGAATAACTATTGCATTTACATTGGTCTAGATGGAGAGTGATGAGAAGATTCCTACTGACAGTAAGCGTGAAGGAAAAGACATAGACTTAGATGCCCAACTTCATGAAGTGCCTGAACTTCCTCCGCCAAAGAAGGCTAAGACTGAGCTCAAAGTCTACAGAAGGAGGACGAGGACTTCAACTGTTTGGAGTTACTTTCAAATTCTTCCGACAAAAGATGAAGGAAAGCCTACTTGCAAATGCAAGAAGTGTGGAAAGGAATATATTGCTGCCGGAGCAGATGTTACTGAAAATTTGAAGCGCCATTTGGATTGGGATTGTCCAAGGAAATTTGATGTGCCATTAACCAGTCCTGTTTCTACACCCTCTGATATAGGTAATGTATTGTTGATTTATATGTTGACTGCATGAGTTCTGAGTTATATTTGTGCATCGAAAATTATAATATTTATAGATTTCGTTGGGAGACTTGGTAGACAGTAGTCCCTATAACTTTATTACCAATAATCTTTGTTCTTATTACTATGCAAATGACTTATTCATTTTAAAATATAATTGCTTCAATTGCATAACTCAACCCACGGTTTTTAAATTTCTTATTTATGATGCATAGATAAGTTTTTAATGAGGTGACAAACAATTTCTTTGATGTAGAACTTGCACAATCACCACGACCAGAAGAGCTGACTGAAGACAAAATGAGCAAGGAGACAAGTAACGATGAGCACAAGGAAGGGCCCGGGTCTTCAATGGAACCCTCGAATACTGGTGCCGATGAGCACAAGGAAGACAAATAATAGACGTTTCTAGTAACTTGAATGTTTATGGTTGAATGACATAATTAGTTGAGGATATTTTGGGATTATTTGAACTTTTATTAATTGATTTATGGTTGACTTATGAATTTATATATATGGGAGTTGATAAATAGGTTATTTGAGTTAAGTTCAATGTTTAATTCAACAAGTTGTTCGGGTCGTATCAAACATGTTGTTAATAGGATATTTTCAGTCATGTTTGAAACGTATATGGTATGTCACTGTCATATAAGTTTAGTGTGCAATAAATCAAATGCGTGAGGATGTGATTCACTTATTAAAATAGTGCAATAAATTGTTTGTTTTCAAAATGCATAAGATGATTTATTCTTTTGTATTTATTATTTTTTGTCAATATCATGAAACAAAATTTGTATGCTTTATCCACACACACACACATAAAAAAAACAAAAAATTATAATGTAAAAAATAAGGATTAGATGAAGACTTTGGATTGTAATCAAATTAGTATTTTTATCACTTAGAGATTATAGGAGAAGAAAAATTATATTATATTTATTTTTTAAATCTAAAACTCTAATAAACCTATAAAATTTATATTTTATAGGATAAACAATAACGAAATAAATAATTATTATAATAACAAAATAAATAAATTGTATTGGTATAATAACTATCAAATATAAAATGATAACGTCTAAAAAAAAAATTATTATAAATTATGTAAAATACAAATTGTGCTGTACTGAGAATTTTGTATCTTTGTGAGATTGTTCAGTATCTCTTTGTACACTATATGTATTCTTGCTCTTGTTTATCATTGTTCTTTATTAGAAAATTTAATGATCAATACAAATCAAATTGTTATGAACAATTTATCATCAAACTATCAAGACATGCTTAGTAATAAGCTAACAAGAATATTGTTCTCTAAATCAAAATTGAGATGATGAAAGCAACATATTACCATTGGAACCCATGTCATAAAACACAAAATAATTTATAACATCATGTCTACGCATATTTAATGATTGATTTCCAAACCATAATCATACAGATTGGATAAAACTTAAAAAATTAGGTTAAATACAAGACAAAAAATACACAAAACCTATTCAATTTAATGAAAAAAAAAATAGAGAAAACAAATACATACCTGCAAGGTTGTAGGTAGAAGAATAGAGAAAAAGAACCGTATGGTAAGTATTCATTATGAATTATTTGATATATATACACTTCACATTGAAGAAGTTGATATGAAGAAAAATTCTAATGTTAGTTTAATTTGTGGAAGTATAAAGCTGAAGTAAATCTTAAAAAAAGTAGCATGTGAACAGAAAATCTAAAGAAAAAAAAAAATCACGTTGTGTTAAGAGGAAGTCCAAAAAATTGAAGTGTTTTATTTAGACACTAAAAGTAGTTACTTATGTAAAGTGGCTTTACCAAATTGCAACAATTTTATCTAAACATAACTCATTTTCACGTTACCCACAAAATTGTAGATATGGTCAGATTGTATAATGCTTATCTAATGTTTTATAAAAAAACAAAAAAGTTGGTTAATGGATAATATATATCTACCAAGTACCAACAGAGTAAAAAAAAACCATAGTTCCCTTCACCCATGAATTTTGAGTATGTGTTAGTGAAGTAAATTTATGGCTATCCATAAAAGAAATAGTAAATTTGTGGAAAATCTAAAAGTTAACAATAATATAATTTATGTAAAATTTTATCATTTAAATTTTAACCAATTTAAATTGTATTCAAATTAAAAGTCTTTTACAAAATTTTTAAAAACAATCCACGTTTTTCCCCTTCAAATTGTATCTACGTGTAGTAATAATATAAAAAAAAAAAAAAGGATTAGTTGAAGATTTTGAATTGTAATCAAATTGATATTTTTTATTTACTTAAAAATTATACTAAAAAAAGGATTAGATGAAGAATTTAGATTGTTATCAAATTAATATTTTTTATGAACTTAGAAATTATAGGAGTAGAAGATAAGAACAAAAAAAAAAATTATATATACATTTTTTTAAAAATTCTAAAAAAATTTCTGCAATTTGGTGAAGCAACTTGGCACAACCACGGCTTCTAAGCCCAACTTTTATTATATATAATATGATATATATATATTATGTATATGCATAGTTAACTTATATTGCTGCATTATTTATTCATTCAATAATCATAATTTCATTGTTTATAAATGTATAAAATACTATTGTTTTAAAAAACTACCCATCAAAATTAAAATAGTACTTCATATTTAAAAGTCAAATTATCTGAAAAGTTAAAACTACCCAAGATGAACGTTTAACCACGTATAGATGTGTGTTTTTGGA
Source organism: Quercus glauca (assembly GCA_023736055.1). NCBI lineage: Eukaryota > Viridiplantae > Streptophyta > Magnoliopsida > Fagales > Fagaceae > Quercus > Quercus glauca. Next base: position 47,706,471 of record CM043324.1, read on the forward strand.
AGCCTAAAAGTATACAATTACGAGTTTGAACTATATAACTATGCAAATATTGTTGCTACCAGATTGCCTAATGCCACGTACAATTACGAGTACCGTGTAGCCAAAAGCAGACAACAGAACTCACAATTATAAGCCAACAGGCCAAAAGAGATTCTAAATTAAAGTTCAAAAGATAAACGAAAATGCTATTCAACAACATGCAAAACTTCATCTCTAGTGCACACTTGAGGCATAGGGGGCATACAAACACATGTCATTAGTATTACTATATTCATGAATGCCACAAGCAGGAGCCATGAATTCGCCATCATTTTGCGCTTCCTTGTCCTGTCGAATCATGAATTTCATCATCCCCCATAACATGGGCTACCACTTCACTGAGCATGTTAGTACTCAAGGTTGCAATTCTCCTTGCGTGGTCACGCTCCTCAATGGCAACGTCTAACTGATACCTCAGCAATCTGTTCCTCACGTCTCCATCGCAATAGCTTGTTCCTTCGCTTTGAGACATCCCCCCTGGGCTTGGTGTCGACCTGGTAGGCGATGTCCACGATGGGGACGCACCATAATGCACGTTCCTACCATTACGTTGCAAGAACTCCATATATGCACATTCTGCTTCCCGTCGATCTTTGTATGACCTATGTTCGGCATTTGCGAATTTATGAACTTGTCTACTTGCTTCTGCCCAATTGTCGTATATGCCAGGAGCACGACCAATGAAAACAACATAGTATCTGCCACCCTAAAAGAGGAACAGACAACAACATTGTATGTCAAAATTGCATAGGGTGTTGCTGGGGTTAGAACTTACCAAGTATCGAATCTGAGATATTAGATAAACATGTACCATGTCGATTTAGCAACAAGTGCCAGTGGACTACAGCAGCCTTGACGTTGCTTGTTCGAGGATCTGACAAACAGTTGGATTATATAATAATTGGACAATGGTAATTTTTTTATTCACAACTATCAAACAGGTTGGCATGTTACCTTTATAACCAGAGGAGGCTTCTCTTCTCCATCCCTGTCTGTTTTTCTTCTGCTTATACCCCCCCAACCAGAATGACAATAAGTTGTTTTTGTATGTAAAGTAGATTATACTCGATTATCATAGTATCGAGTAATAAATGACTCGCAATTTGCAGAGCCGAGTATTAATAATTGCTGATAGGTAAAAAGCAATACTACTCGATTCTGTCAGAACCGAGTTATATTAAACTACCTACCGTACTCATCGTTAATAATACTCGTCTTCCCTATAACCGATTTGTAAGTACTCGATTTACGTAAAATCGAGTACTATGCAATGTATACTAATAACTCCATGGCCTTTTGGGACCACTGACTTGGATTTCATGCACGAGCTGGGTTGTATCTGCCACCCTCTGAACGCGGACCGGTCTGAGCATTCGTCCACTGTGTCAAACCATAATATTGCCAATTCAAGTTTCAATTGACAAGCTGCACAACGTGCATTATTTGTTCTCTACACCTTCTCCGTTCTGTCAACATCTCACATCATAGGTAAACAACTGATAACAATTTGTTACAACACAAATTCATTTGTTGTGTAATAATGTGGTACAAATTCCTGGTGGTCACACGTTTTTTTTAAAGAACTGTCTTCAATTGGGGGGGGGGGATCATGAGTTCAATTTATGGTAATTGGATATTGTTTGACTAAATTCTGTAAAATCAGTAGGGGCTCATTGTGAATAATAATGTGTTACATTTAACTGATAACACAAATTCTTTGAATGTTGTGGGTCTTCAATGAGGGGTATCTTAACATAATAATGTGATCCTAAGCATGATAACACTCTTGTGCTTTGAATGCTGTTGGTCTTTAAAGGCGAGTATGCAAGCGAAATAATGTAGTACAAACTCCTGTTAGCACAAATCTAATGAAAGCACTTAATTCAATGGGGGGTACCTGAACATAATAATGTGGTACATGTTGCATGGTAGGAATTATTCCCGTTATTTGCAATGCTTTCAGATTTCTCATTTGTTTAATTTCATCACATGAAATTCTCAACTCGATTGTGTGAACAATTTCGTTTTCAAATTTAGGTGTCTAATGGACTAGATGATACAATTATGACTCGCCTAAAATTTAGGTAGAAGTAAGCTGGGTTTTTTTTTTATCAAAATTCGTTGTGGTTTGTTTAGCTGCGTGAAGACCTAAACATAAGGCTTATATAGTTAGCCTATGGTTTGACAATATTGCATAGTGTATGATACAACTATTACTATTTCTGGTTCAGGTCCGTTATGAGTCCGCATTACTTCTACGTTTACTACGACGGGGAGGCATATATTAATGATTTGCATGGACTATCATACCGAGGTCCGAACCAGAAGCAAGCGCTTCTTAAAGTGAAACATGGGATACACATGAGGAAGCTGAAACGGAAGATAATGTCAAAATTGGGGTTAGACAAGGATTCCCACGATATCTCCATTGTATTTCGGGCTCCTCAGCAACTGGTGGGTACCCAAGTTTTCTACAATTCAATTCCATTACAATGCGACAATGATGTGGACATAATGTGGGGAGTGATAAAGCAGGCATCGCAATTCATAGCTTCTGACTTGTATGTCACTGTTGACACTGTTGGGTTTAATGTTGATGGGGGTTCGCAGTTTGGCAGTAGCGTTGGACAGCACGAATCAGTTCCTGTAACCATCGTGTACCCGAGTGTTACAACCGAAACATCTTTGCCAGACAATGTTGGGCCATGCAATGTGGAACCTATGGACAATACTGAAGTCGCTGAAGTGTATACTGAAGTAAATGAAGATATCCAAACCAACTTTGACGAAGCTATCGAAATGGATGACACTCAAGACATGTACGAGGAGTTCATTGATAATGATGGACCGGAGGTCAATCCGGAATTTTTAGATGAACTACAAGTCGAAAACAATGTGGATGCTTGCCTCAATTCGAACCCTAACCCCGACTGGTTCACATCAAACACATGGGATAACATTCATGACCCATCACCTTCCTTGGAAACAGGTTTGATGAGTTGGCGGCCGGGGGACGAACCGAGGAAGGGGATGCTATTCCTGAATAAAGCTGCGGTTCAACATGCGTTAACCATGTTCTCTGTGGGGCTCAATAAGAAATTTAAGTACATGAAGTCAGACCTCGGGAGACTGGTTGTAACATGTGTACACGATGCATGTCCGTGGTCAGTTCGAGCTATCGACAGCAAAAGGCACAAGTTGTGGGAGATCACAACATGTAAGGGTCCCCACACTTGCTCGTCACTCCAGGTGGATCATGATGGAAGGATGATGGATTCGAAGTTCATTGCCATCACACTTGAGTCATACGTACGGGAAGACATTTCAAGAACAATAGCAACCCTGCGTAGTCTTCTGCATGCAAAGCACGACCATTGGGCATCTCACTATAAGGTTTGGGATGCAAAACAAAAGGCGGTTGCGGCCATCTACGGGGATTTCGATGAGTCATATGCAGAGTTGCCTCGGTTTTTGGCGGCATTAAAAGATGCAGATCCAACCACGGTGACACAATTGAAGTGTGACCACCGTAACGTGCTAGGAACTTGCACATTTAACTGTGCCTTTTGGGCTTTTGGTCCGTGTATTGAAGGGTTCAAGCATTGTAGGCCGGTGATAAGCATCAATGCAACGCACCTCTATGGCAAGTACAAGGGGAAGTTGTTGATAGCAATGGCAACGGATGCTAACAACGAGGCTTATCCACTCGCGTTTGCCATTGTTGAGAGTGAGAGCAAGGAGACATGGGGATGGTTCTTGGCATGGTTGACCGATATTACAGACAAGGCCAATCTTTGCATCAACTCTGACCGACATTCGGGGATAAAAGCTTGCTTTGATGACACAAGTATGACTTGGTTGCAACCTGACAAGGTCCATCACCGGTACTGCCTCCGCCATGTAGTCAGCAATGTGAACACAAGATGGAAAAATTCGGAGTTGAAGAACTTGGTATGGAAGGCAGCAAGTGAGAATCAAGTTAGAAAGTTTGAAGCCACACTGGAATTAATCCGCAATGTCAAGCCGGCTGCACACAGGTACCTTGAAGCTGAAAACAAACAAAAGTGGACATTTGCACATGACGGAGGCCGTCGATACGGAGCAATGACAACCAACCTATCGGAGTGCTTTAATGGAGTACTGAAAGGTGCACGCAGCTTGCCAATAACGGCAATGGTGAGGTTCACCTTTTTCAAAGTGAACTCCTACTTTGATGCTCGCCGTAATCTCACTCTAGATCAGTTGGAATCTGGTCAAGAATGGTGCAAGTATGCCATGGATAAGTTCGAAAAATATCAAGCGAAGGCGAAGGACCATATGGTGACACGGATGTCCACACAAGCGCGGATATATCAGGTTGACACACCGGGTAATCCTCTGTGTAGTGGGGGCGGACAACACACGCATAAGGTTGATCTTCGGAATATGACATGCACTTGCGGGAAATGGGAAGCGCTCAAGATCCCGTGTTCACACGTAATAGCAATATGTGCTAAGTATAAGCACGATGCGCAGCAGTTTATTGATCCTTGCTATAGCGTGCGTCATAGGTACCACAGCTATGAACCGGTATTCCAACCATTGAAAGACAGATTAGCATGGCCGGATCCGGAAGAAACTAGACTAGTGATGCCCAACCCACGATTGATCCGGAAGAAAGGTCGGCCAAAGTCCACACGTATTCGCAATGAGATGGACGAGGATGATAATGATAGGGAGTTGCCGAGCTCCTTATGGATCGAGAATGGACCAAAATCAAGATGTGGGTTGTGTCACCAAGAGGGGCACAACCGTAGAACATGTCCTACTCGGAATGCGGAGTCAACGAGTGGTGGAGCTGCATCATAGGTAAAGATTCCATTTCTTAACGACTTTTGTCATATAAATCGTTACATAACTGTTAACAACTGAGTAGTAGTAAATTCTTATCTATTGCCATAGTACATATTTGGACTATCCATGCATGAACAAACGTTGGTGTTCATGCATGGATAGTCAAATGAGTCAAGTTGGTATTTAAAAATGATGCTGGAGAATCACAAAATGAGGTTGTTCAATAGTTTTGTCACATTATTTGTCGGAAGTCATGATTCTAACCGTTGTTGTGACTGTGTTGCTTGGTAATAACTTATATAGGTCCAGTGTAGATAACATATTTCAGTTGACAGCAGGTACGGCAGCAAAGGTGGATGGGTGATAATGGACGTACCTTGCGCAGCTAGGATGATCCCCTACACGCCTGAGGAAGCGATGGTGTTAGATTGGTCTTAACATTGCTTGGAAGTTGATACTATGTTCTGTAGTTTTGTACTTACTTATGTGGCCATGCACTTTGTTAATGGCATTAATGTTAAGTAGTAGATGGGGAAAAACTTAAAGCTGGCAAAGCGAACAATTCAATTACTTGCAAATTGTAGCATGGAAGTTGATATTATGTTCTGTAGTTTTGTTAAGTAGTTATGCGGCCATGCACTTTGTTAATGGCAGTAATGTTAAGTAGTAGATGGGGGAAAACTTAAAGCTGGCCAAGCGAACCATTTAGTTACTTGCAAATTGTAGCATATACAAGCAGTTGCTTTTGTTTAGTATGATTTATAGCGTCTACAACGTTCACAGCTAAATTGTTTATAGCAGGGGCAATCACAACTCTACTAGATGTATGCAATGCACAGGTGCTCTATTAATGATTTGTAATAAACTTTCATTGCTGGTGTATCTAAGCTGCAAATAACATCGAAAAGAGAGGCAGAAAAAATGATGTTATGAAAATCGAGGATCAAGTAACTCGATATGCCAAAACACGAGTAACTTCTAGTATTGCCTCACAAAGTTACTCGATCTCCAGGGAAACGAGTATTAACTTAAATAACTCGATTCCAAAAACGCCGAGTATATACGAACAAATCCTGGTCCCAGCAAAAACATCTCTGTACAAAACGATTGGTAAGCGATTGGTCTTCGATCGATCGAACATAAATCGATACTACGTATAGCGAGTACCGTTCTAAGTACTCGATACCCAATATGACGAGTAACATGAAGCAGGGACACGACTACAGAATATTACTCGATTTTTTAGAAAGCGATTTATATTTATATAACTCGATACCCAAAAATCCGAGTACAAAGTGGTTGCTATTCGATTGGTGTTGATCAGTCAAGGACACTTAACTCGATATTTCTCATAGCGAGTAACATGAAATTTTGGACAGGACTGCAGAATATTACTCGATTTCTTAGAAAGCGATTTTTATTTATAGAAATCGATACTTCATAAGCCGAGTATTGACGAAGAAAGTGCAAACATCTCTGTACAAATTGGTTGCTATTCGATTGGTGTTTGATCGGTCAAGTACACTTAACTCGATTTTGTTTATAGCGAGTATTATAGTACTCGATTTTGTAAATAACGAGTTATGTGTGTTTTAAACAACCCACTGTACCAGACAAACTTATTTCTGGTACTGGATTGCTGCATGCGACTGCCTTCCGATTGCTCTCGATTCCTCCGTGTCGAAACGACTGCCCACTGTCCACACATCGATCCTCAACTGTAGTAAGACTCTTTTACCCTTATCTCCCATTCAAATTAACTGAAAAATCCTGTACTAATCTCCCTATAGAAGCTGAAATTTCGAAAATGCAAGTTTGGGGATTTTCGTGATTTTCGGTGTTGTGAGCTGAAATGGTTCATGGGTTTTGACATGTGCATGTTGTTCGTCTGATTTGAATCCTTTAATTACATAACCATAGCTGATTTGTAAAGGAACACATGAATTTAGGGTTCATGTGTTCATATGGAATTTGGGGATTTTCATGGGTGTGGGTGTTTTTCACGTGAAATATGTAATGGATTGTTTCGTGTGGATGTTGTACACACGTTTTCTACCCTTTAATTGCAAAGAACTCATGATTTGTGTACAATGGGAAATTAGGGTTCATGTCTTCATATTGGGAATTTGGGGATTTTGATGAATAAAAGCAATGGTTTGAACTGAACTGGTTCATGGGTACGCATGTTGGTGACACGTTCTCTATTGTTTATATTAAAATATTTCACATCTAGGTATGCATGTTGGTTAATTCGACATTGTTGTTGGGGTTTTGTTGAATTGGGTATAATTGCTTGAAATTGACTACAGTCTAAAGTTTGATGAATTGGTAGTCATTGGTGGGTTCGCATGTTTTGTTGAATTGCGTATAATGGCATGAAATAACATCCGCTGCACAATGGGTAGTTTGGGTTCGCATGTTTTTCAAATAACTTGACTGCATGCGTCAATGTATATATTTTCAAAAAATTGATCATATCAATGCATTCATTCATGCCCCAATTGAATCCATGCATCATGTCGTCTATTCCTCATGCATATGTACAGTGTGTTTATGTGTCTCAATAAGTTCTGAATATTTGTTTTCTGTTGTGCTTTACTTCTGTCTCTGTAGATCCTACTTATGGCTCCTAAGAGGTCTAAAACCATTAAAACCAAAGCCAAAAGAGTGCCTGCCTCCTCATCTGAGCGTGCAATTGCTTTTGATGAAATTAGGTTTGAAACGGTTACAGATGAGCAAAGGTTTGAAAACATAATTCAGCATAGGAATATTTGGCCAGAACGACAAATCAATCTAGATGAATTACCTATTTCTGTCCATAGGAATCTACAGTGTAGGAACTGGTTGTCTCTATGTAAAGAGTCACAACCCCCTCCAGTTGCCCTAATTAGAGAGTTTTATTCCAATCTCCATGTTCGTTCTGATGATAATCTGGGTACGTGGATTCGAGGTCAAAGTTTTGTCATAACTAAGGAAAACGTATCCAAGGCTCTTGATGTACCTCGTGTTTGTAGTCCTACTTATCCATACTCGGATTGTATGGAGCGTCCTCCTATATCTGATGTCGTGACTCTTCTTTGCGGAAGATCAGTGACGTTGGGATATAAGCGAAGAATTAACTCGAGTCAGTTAACCGAGGTTAATTATATCTTCTTTAGGATAGCTTGTCACAACATCTTCCCCATCTGCCATGTCCATACTATTCCTATAGACAGATGTTTCTTTTTGTACGCCCTCGTCACTGATGCCTCTATTTGTTTTCCTTCCCTTTTCATGAAAACGCTTTCTGAGGCGTGTAGGAGCAAGTCTAAGAAGCATGGTCTATTCTTTCCAGTTTTTATCTATAAGGTTCTAAACTATTTACAGTTAGAAAACTTTCCTTCCCTAGAGTTGATCCACATCACAGCCCCTATAGGAGCCACCTTTCTCAAGCAGCGGAGTGCACAAAAGAAGAATGTTGGACCGAGTGTTGGTTCATCAAAAAGACCACGAGTACAGGCGTTACTTGCAGATGTTCATGCTGAGGAGAGTCCTGTTGATCATACAGCTGCTAATGCTGACGATGGTGATGATGAGGTACATGTTGACAGTGCAAATGCGGAGCCCACAATTCCTCCTCCTCTCTCCCTTCGTGCTATGATGGAGACTTTTATGACAACTCAAGCAACTCATGGACAACTGTTAGATGGGCTTATTGCTGAGGTTGCTGCTTTGAGAGCGGAGTTTTCAGAGTATAGGAGTGCTTTTCCACCTCCTTCACCCTTTGACTCTTGATGTTTGCATTTGGCAGTACATTACAGACAAGGGAAGTAGGGATTGTAGCGTAGGGGGAAGAGTAGTTTTTGTAGCTTCCGTAGATTATAATTAGTTATTTAATGTGATTTATCAGTATTTGTATATTATTATATGTACTCTTCAAGGTCCACAAACATGATTTTCATTTTATGATAACTAGTCGCGGACCCGCGCGTTTCGCTTCGTTATTTTTTTTGTATGATGTGTTAGTATCTAGGGAAATATTTTTTAATGTATTACTACTTAAGTTGCATTATATATGTATAAATACTATATTGCACAAGACATAATGATGATAACACAAATTGTCTTCGAATTAGATGTGGAAAGGATACAAGTATAACACAATATGGGGTTTAAAACACAATATATAAGGGATTTGCAAATAGGCGTAAGTTGTGAATAGTTGACAGCTTACTGTTGTCATAAGTTTCATTGTCGTTCCGTTGAATCGTTCAAATGTTGTCAAACACCTTTTCAATTGTATATAATTCCAATTATAGTCATTAAGATTTAGTTGGATCACAAATGTTTTTCCAATGAGCTTCTCTATTTCATTTGGTAGGGTGGAATTTGCATTCATCTGATAAAGTATTAAATGTAACGTTGTATATTCTTTTCAAATTAAACGAAAGAGTATATATGGCAATTGTATGGTCTTACAGTTGCATATTTGTTTGATCGTAATTTTTCAGCTTCCTCGTCCAACAAATTATGGAGGGCACGCTCTGTTCCATCATCAACGTTGAGTTGAATTCTATACCTGCATGTATAAATATATAATTTGTTTCAATTTTGTTTGATAAATAAATGAGTATTTTTTTTTGTTTTATATTTACATATATTGAAGGATTCTAAAAGTGGTAATTCATATTTTACATTGGAATTGGAAAATTGGAGTTAAATTTGCAATGGCTGTTCTTTTATACCATTTTCTAATTTAACGTATTTGTTGCACTTTGCGCATCCGTTTAAGTAATATTTTAAGTTTTTCAATATTTTCAAATGTTGCAAGGCATGTGAATACATTTTCGTACAAATATAAAAGAAAATCTTGTGAAATGTATTTAGTGTAGTACCAAAAAGCAACCCAGCATCAAGTTAACTGGATCGGCTATAGATTGACAATTGTGGGAAAAGGCTTCCGGATAGCACGTCCACGTAGGTTTGAAACTTAAAATATAAAAAGAACTCAAAAATAATAATAATAATAATAATAATAATAATAGAAACAACGTTCATTCAGTCGAGTATATTGGGCTTCCATGATCAATTTTATCTGTTTCATAAAATGTCGCCCTAATTCACCGTATACTTGTATCTAGTCTAAAATACAATAGAAACTCACATCCGGCCATACCCACTCCTAGCAACCACTCAAACACGTGTATATACCACTATCAAACTACTTCCCTCATTCATGGAATATAAGCAATCGATAGAGATGAAAACGTGCATTAAATCCCCTTGGAATGGATGAGACGTGCCACCAAACCTTTATAATTCACTACTTCAAAGTCTTACATTCTTCCAATATTTCCAAATAAACCAAGGTAAAATAAAATAGTTTATTTAGTAGTACAATTATAGTACTATTGAAATGACATTCAGGCAATCTCACAAACACATTAATGGCATGCAAAGGAAGCTCGTCTAATATAAACACAAAAACAAACAAACGAAAAAAAAGGGTCTCATATTAATATAAACAGAGCATAGAAGTTTTGCACCCAAAAAAAGAATTGCCATGTAGAGATACCTCAACCAAAGCAGGGAGGTTCTGTCAATATTTAAAAACCGTGTGCAAAGGAATAAAGGGAGGAAGGAAATCAGATAGGCAGTTGTTACTGAGAAACGGTAGAGCAGGAAGGTGGGTAGCTTTCTTGCTCCCTTTAACTTTTTTTATATCTTCTTTTTTTCCTCCCTTTAAGCTTCCCTCTACATTACATATTTCAAACTCTCTCTGCTCACGTTTCTATCTGGTGAAGCCTTCAACGTTTTGTTTTGTTTTTTTTTTTCGTTTTCTTTTTTCTTTTCGTTTTTTCTTTTTTTCTGTCCTCCCTTTAAGCTTCCCTCTATGTTACATGTTTCAAACTCTCTCTCTGCTCACGTTTCAATCTGAATTAATTATACAATTTATTATAGGGTGATAGTAGGAGTAAATATTTTACCTGAGTGAGTTGCATTTATAGGGCTGGGATTTAGAGGGCTGCAAATTGTAAAAACCATTTAAAAATTGAAGGAATTTATTATTTAGTTTTTAAGAAAATGACGTGGCAGCTGATGTGGCACAACGGGAGAGCAGCAGCATTAAGTGCAACGTACGTAACCGGTGCTACCGCATGGGAATGGATATAATTAAATAAAACAATGAAAAAAAAACTATTGCATTTTATTATTTAAGTGATACTATTGGTTTTTGTTATTCATTTATTAATCATGAGTTTATTCATCTTTAAGAGGCGCAGTTAAGTCTAAATTCATATTATTAACTTGAAATTGTGATTAACAAAAATTAGCATTACATAATTTTTTTACAATCCCAGTTGAGCAGATCAGCCAACCTGATATGATATGCCTTATCAGCTGGGGCTTTACTTGTAATTGCTTCTAAATAATTGGCATAAGAGTGGTTGTGTGCATAGGTGAATTGTACGTTGGGTGTATAGGAAATGTTGTTTGGATTGTCTATCTGCTAACTTAGATCAGTATAGTTTGAATGAATTTGTATAATTGAATTGTGGGAGCTATGTGATGTGTGACCTGTGGGGTTTACTTTTATTTCATTAATGTGTGCTTCCACAGGAGTCAGATGTATTGTCATCACAGTCACATAAAATATGCTTTGGAAAAGAAAGATTGTGCTTTATTATTTAGTAGGTATTGTTTGGTAGATTAGATGTATAAATGCAAAGATTTTTAGTTACAAATGATGGTTCTAATTTATAATTTAGCAAACTTTATTAGAAAATGCAGATGATTGAAATTTTATGGGATGAAAATGAGAGTTTAGCTGAAATCTTAAAAATGAATGTAGTTTGGTTTTTATATTCAATGAGACGTAAGTACAAATTTTGATAATTAGAAGGATAACAATTCATTACACTTTGAATTTTCTGCAATTGATAATCATCCTTTTGGCAAACCATTAAGGAAATAACAATTGTAAAACTTTTGCAAAGCTTAACAAACAGTTAATAAAAAAACAGAAGATAAAATAAAATAAAATAGAATTAAAGAAGCCTATTCACCAACTTAAACATTTCAAGGTCGATTCAGCATCTTTTACACGTAACTTCATCAATTCTGCATAACCGTAAGCAATTTTGTGGTGATGCAGGGCGGTTCCTGCAGCCAATGCTTCCCATGTTCATCAATTACAATTTCCAAAAGGTTATCAATGCCTCCACAATTTGACTCACAAAGTAGCATGATTCCATATATATAAGCTGCAATAAAATTGCCACATGGAACAACTTTTTCAAGTAAAATTTTCCCTTCAACAACTTCTTCATTCAAAAAGTATTTTCAGCTTCCCCCTATCAGTAGCGCATCGGGATTTTCTGGTTCATAGCACCGAAATATTCAGGTTTTCTCTTTGTCGTGTAGTAGAGTTGGGTGATTGAAAAATGGGGTCAGTTGAATTTGTTGGAAGACTAGTTTGCTTTCTGTTAACTTGTTGAAGCGTTTGCAACTAATTAAGAACAAGGAAAAAAACTTAAATTATTAGATTGAATAATTTATATAGAGGGAAATAAATAAGTAGATACAAATCGAAATAATAGTTTTTTATACCTTAACTTAATGTTTCCCAAGAGTGTTGCCGAATGTTTGCCTACTTTCGAAAAGATTTCAACCAATATGTCACTATGAAGATATTGTAATAAGTATTCATTTTTTGTTTCGTTCTATTTTTTTTTTTTTTCCCGACATAGTGTTATAACATTTCAGTTACATAATAATAATGTGTTTTACGAATTTTGAAATGATTATATACGAATTTGATGGTGAAATGGTTATACACAAAAATGAAGAGGGGAGCTGTATGTTAAGGTGCCTGAATTGGTGGGGTAACTAATAACATGCACCATTAGCTGAGGAGGAGAGAAACGATTTTGGGTTTTGATTATTGTAGAAGGGGAGGTGAACCTGAAAATATGCAGGAGTAGGAAAGGAATAAAAAAAAAAAAAAGAGGAGCACACCTAACTTTCTCTTAAAGGAGCTATATGAAAGTAAGCGTAATTACAGCTTATCCCAGTTAAATTTAGTATGATTTCCAGAACATTTATTATATTTCATATTTAAATTGGTGTGGTCCCCACATGAATCTACACACATGACATTATGCCCAGTCTTCAATGTTCGTATACTGTTTTTCCAACCTGTATTGACATGACAAGCCCTAATAACTAAAATTGTAATGCTTGGACCATGAAATGAGGTTATAAATGCACCACACTAATGATCTTCTTTCTACCTCACTAACTTCGTAGATTGACTAAGCTATGAGTCGCAATGAGTCAACGTCAAAACGTAAAATGCGAAACAAGTTTGGATCTACTTCAACATGTGGATCATCACAAGTTCCAGCAGATCAACCACTACAAACCTACACAGACCACTATGGAGGGAAATGGGTTGGAAAGAAGAGAGATTTCGTTAATATGCCAATATACACGTACGAGAGTCTTGGAAGCGTCGGGCACATCATGGTCGGCAAACCGACAAAACTAAGTACAATACCACCGCAATAGAGTTCACCGTATCAGAACCACCATGGTCAGCCCTATACGAGAAGAGGTGTGAGTTGGAGGTGTATTGTCGATGGCACGGGTTACGAGTTCCTAAGGCACGCTCAGCCGAGTTACCTAGAGATGAACCTGCCAACATACTTGCTCGTCTTGAAGAAGAGAACAATCAAATGCAAAGGCGACTAGACCGTTTTCACGCAATCCAAAAAGCAAGGAATCATCTAAAGGGGAAGGCGCAAGAGCGAGCCATGAAGTCTATTAATGAAATTACTGCGTTAGATGATGAAAGAGATATTTCAGACTTCTCAGATTCAAGCAATGATGATTTCCAAAAATTTCTACCTACGAACATTAGACGTTGTTGTTAATGTCTACATATTTTGTCGAAGACAAGATGTTGTTGTTAATGTCTGACAAATGATGAGTATTTCTATGTACGTTCAACTTTTGCAAATTTAAAGATTAACTGTTCATTAGTTTTTGCTAAGTTTATATGAAATCAGTTTCTCATTTTTTCCCTGCTGTTATTTGAAACTTTAATATGAATATTTATGCATAGATTCAATATATATAGACTCATCCAAACCACACAAACAACCCACTCTTTCACCATCGAGGTGTAGACACTCACATTTGTTCAAAATAATACTCCCTTCCACCATGCGTCACATGAAACTAGTAATGTATTACATTGCTATGTCAGTAGGTGCAACGTTTTCAATGGATTGGCTAAGTGTATATGACATCACTTGCTTATTTTTTGGGTTTTGTTATTTGTTGCTACATATGATTATTGTACTTTGGTTGGACAATGTCCTATGCTTTGTAGTGTAGGAAAAACCGTAGATATGTTGATGTTTCCAATATTCTGTCTGTGTGATTTGAAATGTTACCCACATAACACTCATCACCCAACTTACATTTATTGCACATTACTTGTAGGAAAATTTATTAGATTCAATACATACAGACTCATCCAAACCACACAGACCAACCACACGTATTTTCCAATAATATGAATAATTCAAATATATGACACCGTGAGTTGCTGTATCATATACTCCGTATCCGTGTATCTTAGTTATGCTAGTGTACTACATTATACATATACATTACATACAGACTCATCCAAACCAAACTAACAACTCGCTCATTCTCTCTTCGTCTTTATGTACAGTAAAATTTATTCGTAACAAACTTTTCTCCGACTTCATGTTTTTTGGGCAAATCATCTAAGGGATATGCTTGTTTCGTCTTCATCTAAGTATATTATTTCTACCTAATGATCTTCCAATTTACAGTTCTTGCTGGGTGGGTATTGAATCTTAGTGGATATCTAAAGACTAAAAAATAACCATAACATATAGAATAGTATTCAACGAAATCCTGCCAACCATTACAATGTTGTCCTGTTGTTATCAGCTTTCTTCAATCCCACTTGCCAAATACGACCATAGGGAGCAGTGAGTGTAGCTACGGTAGATAGCTCAGCACTGTTGAACCCTGACTAGAAGTACCCATCCACACTGACGTGAAAACACAGAGCATCCTTGAAAAGTTTATGCATCAATTTTGGGGGTGAGCTGTCCCCCATTGCTACACTGATGTTTGCAGTGTTGCATATGCTGCTCAACAGCTTCGCACTGTTGAATCCTGTCGAGTCATATCATCCACACGCACGTCAATACACAGATATGCATCCTTTTGCAATGCACCGTTTCAAGGATGCAAAGCATCCCTGAAAAGTTTATGATACATTTAACACAGCTCAGTATTGTCTCGTCAAATCATGGTAGATGAAGCACAGGAATGCTGAATAGTATTCATGTGAACCCTGTCCACTCATATCACCTACACGCACGTCAATACACAGATATGCATCCTTTTGCAATGCACCGTTTCAAGGATGCAGAGCATCCCTGAAAAGTGTATGATACATTTAACACAGCTCAGCATTGTCTCGTCAAATCATGTCAGATGAAGCACAGGAATGCTGAATAGTCTTCGTGTGAACCCTGTCCACTCATATCACCTACACGCACGTCAATACACAGATATGCATCCTTTTGCAATGCACCGTTTCAAGGATGCAGAGCATCCCTGAAAAGTTTATGATACATTTAACACAGCTCAGCATTGTTTCGTCAAATCATGTCAGATGAAGCACAGGAATGCTGAATAGTCTTCGTGTGAACCCTGTCCACTCATATCACCTACACGCACGTCAATACACAGATATGCATCCTTTTGCAATGCACCGTTTCAAGGATGCAGAGCATCCCTGAAAAGTTTATGATATATTTAACACAGCTCAACATTGTCTCGTCAAATCATGTCAGATGAAGCACAGGAATGCTGAATAGTCTTCGTGTGAACCCTGTCCACTCGTATCACCTACACACACGTCACCTACACACACGTCAAAGTTTATAATACATTTAACACAGGTCAGCACTGTCTCGTCAAGTTATGTCAGATGAAGCATAGGAATGCTATGCTGAATAGTCTTCACGTGAATAAATACACAACCTTCTTTGTAGTACACATCACCAACCCACTGCTGTAGCACAAGTTATAGCCATATCAAACAATTGCCTTAGTGAACCACAAGCACTAACAAGTGCCACTGTATATCATCTTTATTCACGTGAATACTTAACGTTACATATAGTCACATCCACTTGAATACTTGCCCTTGCAAAACTCCTATATAAAGTCCCATTTACATCTAACCTTGCAAAACATCTACACATACCGATCAGAAGTCACATTTTCCAATGTCAATGCGCAATTGGATGCTACCTCGTTTTCCAGATAACTATAGGAGGGAGAGAGATTCAGACGAGAGGGAATACTATGCTGGACTGCGGCGGGAGTGGGACTTTCGCGTGAACGAGTCCAACGCTCTGCACGATGATCTCGTGCAACTCGGAGCACCTCTTGTCGACCGTATCTCGCTCACATTGCCACGGCGAAACATGCACCAATATGAGCGTGCAGTGACGAAAATAAAAAAGAGAACAATCTGATGATACTCCGTAGGTCCAGGTATCACATGCTACAACTAGCAGAAGAGTTGGCCGCCGCAACGAACAGGCAACTCACTCCAGTGGAACGTAACAATGTCCTCAACTACGAGGACTATCTGTCAGAGTGAATGCCTATGTGGTATGTGTGTTGTGTTTAGGGTTAAGTTAATAATGTTAGTAGCGTTACTGTTCAATATGCAATGCATGCATATTGGTGACGTCGTGTAAGTTATTTTAAGTTTTCTGTGTTATGTTGTAGGTGCTTATTGAAAAACATCATGTGCGGGAATATTTAACTTCTATGCGTTATGTGGGAATAATCTAAATTATGAATAATGTGCATGCTCCTCACAATCAACAATAAGGTTTACATAGTACAAATGCAACAAGAGTGACACACATACATTTAAAACATAGTTAACCAAAATAGTTCTTCAACAAAGTCTAATTATACCACGACACGATTACTCTTCATCTGATATCTCCACATCTGACTGATAAATGGGATCAGCAAGAAGTGATTGCATGAATTGTGCGTGCTCGTACCACCCTCCTTCTATTGACTCTCGAATCTCGACTTGGGTACGATATCGATTAAGACGTATCTTCATTCGATTATTTTCTTCTCTTATGCGGTTCAATGCTTTACGAAGTTCGTCGATCGTGTCTCTAGGCATTTGCGATGCAAGTCGCCGAGGCACTGGCAACTTAAAACCAACCAACTCATCATAAAACATTTGCTGTTCACGAAATAACCAAGCCCACTCTTCTCTCATGGTATTGTGAACGTAATCACTATTTCGCAGATTTGGATTGATTGGATAGCTGAACTCATCTTCTAATACCCAGCAACGACCCATAGCAGTGAACACATCGTGAGGCCTATAAATTTCTGGGTTGCCAGAACCAGACATTGACGCTGAATACAATACCAGCAAATGATCAAGTTAACAGTGTACATTAACTGGTGGTAAGTAATGTAATGTTGCATAAAATGGTACACGACAAAGACATTTATAAATTTGTGTACTAACACTAACATTTGCCCATATACATTACACGTTGTTATTAATGTCTACACGTTGTGTGCAATACAAAATGTTGTTGTTAATGTCTGACTAATTATGAGTATGTACATTCAACTTTTACAAATCTAAAGATTAACTGTTCATTAGTTTTAGCAAATGTAATGAATTTTATTACTTTGTCAATGAAATTTACACCAGCAAATATTCTATAGATTATTGTACATTTCTTGTAGAACCAAACAACTAAAATAACCCTAATCTACTCACATAACACTCATTCACTAAAATACCAAAGCACAAGTAATACAACCTATTAAATGAAAATTATTCTCTAACAAAAACGTATGTACATTATAGTTGATAAACTTTTATAATATCTACATCAACTACTTTTACCTACACAATAAAATTCTCTATGTATTTCAAATAAGGAAATGAGTTTCTCACCTGAGATGATAGAGAGATACCACCAACGTTTGACAGAAAATTCGGAAAATGAGGAGAGGCTGATCTGAAAATGATGGGGAGAATTGCATGAAAAGCTGATTTGGGGGAGGGAGAAGTAAATAGCACAAAACTCGATTGTATAAGAGCCGAGTAATAATAATAACTCGAATTCGAAGCCATCGAGTTAAGGTCACGTGAAAATAACTGATTTGAAAATGGGTCAGAATATAGCAGGTGAACTCGATCGTACCAGAGCCGAGTAATATCTATAGCTCGATTTCCCACTCATCGAGTTCATCTTCACACGGTAGGAAGGGATTTGAATTCCGCATATAAC
Organism: Quercus glauca; assembly: GCA_023736055.1. NCBI lineage: Eukaryota > Viridiplantae > Streptophyta > Magnoliopsida > Fagales > Fagaceae > Quercus > Quercus glauca. The sequence continues at coordinate 47,724,731 of CM043324.1, forward strand.
TCGGTTTCCCCATTGCCGAGTTACAAACAGTAGCGCGGGATTATTTTATTGCCCAAACGCCACGCTAGAAGGCCAGCGTGGCAAGAGACTACCTGGAACTCGGTTTTTGAATAATCGAGTACTTTTAATAACTCGAATTTGGTATAGCCGAGTATCGAAACAGGGGCACGCCCCTATATAGTTTCAAAACAGGGGCACAACGCCAATTATTTTTCCTCAAAGGGGCAAAAGGCCAGATAGTCCTGGAGTGTTCTATTCAATTACCGTGGCCCGCATGTTTGAAAACCCCAGTTGAAAGAAGCAGCTTTGTTAGAGTACAACAAAATGAACGCGACTTCTGTAAACAAAATATTAGTTCAATTACCAATTAATTTACAAAGTAGAAGAAAATATAATAGAATTAAAGAAAGAAAAAAAGAAAAATTCAAAACATATCAAATTTCACATTTTTATCTATCTTTTTTTTTATATATAATTTACTAAACCTATAAAAGAAAGGGAAAAAAAATCCAAAACATATCAGATTCACATTTTCAAGTGTAATAGATAATAAAATAAACAAACACTTTTTTAATTCCCCCAAAAGGCAATCACTCTTCATGTGGACCCTTCTTGATAAGTAGTAGTAGTATCGGTGTGAGTTTGGATAGCGTCCCGCAGTAGGCATTTGCATTTTTTCTGAGTCCTGTGCACTGTTCACAGGATCCACAAGTACGGAAAATACAATAAATAAATAAATTTGGGTCCCATGGGCACTATTCATAGTTTAAAAATTATTTTGTTACAGTGTTTTCAGTAATAAGTTTTAAGTTTTTAATAATAAACAGTATTCAAATAGATCCTAAAGGCACCATATTCGTGGACGAACAAAGTTTCTCTCCAAACTAGTTTGGAGAGAAACTCTTCAAACTTCTCATATATTTCTTTTTTGGGTGTGAATTTTGAAAATCTAACCGTTGAATTTCATGTTCCTTATGTTCTTAATATACATATCAAATTTCGTTCAAATAAAATATTATTTACTATTTGATCAATTAACTTGTTTTTTATATACAACTCTAGATTACAAAAACTTGAAATTATAACATTTATTTGATGACATAGCTATTGATCTTTGATTTTCTTGAAATTTTGTAAGCATTATGGATGTAATAAAAACATGCAATTTAACAGTTAGATTTTTAAAATTTACACTCAATATAAATATATATAATGAGTTTGTAAAATTTCTCACTAAACTAGTTTAGAGAGAAACTTTGTTTTTCATGATCTACAACCCCTACACGAATGGACCCCAAAAGCAAAAGACCAAGTAAACACTCCTAAAAGTACCAAAGTCAAACCACTGCTACTACTATTGCGGCTAAATATTAAATGGGTTAGAGAGGGTGGGCTTTGTGGTCCGAGGTTGTAGTTATAGAGCGGGAGACTCAAAGACTCAAACTAAGGCTAAGTGAGTGTGAGAGATAATAATAACTGGACCTCTTCAAAAAGTCCAATAACACCCCCCCCCCCCCCCCAACACACACACACACACACACAAAATAAAGAAGATAAAGAAAAGATAAAAACCAAAACATATGACATTCACGTTCAATTATCTTGGCCCTTACGTTTTCAAACACCAGTGGAAAGAAGCAACTTTTGTAGCATATCAACAAATGCCCCCAACAAAAGACAAAATTTAGCTACAAAATTGGTTGTAAACATTACTATATATTTTGAAAATCTAACCGTTGAATTACATGTTTTTTACACTGTTATTACATATGTCAAATTTTGTGTCAATCAGATATTATTTACTATATGATTTATGAGATTATATTTTATACATAATTTTAAACCACAAAAACTTGCAATTTAAATAATTTATTGATAACATAGTTATTGATCTTTAATTTTCTAAAAATTTTGCAAGCATGAAGAATATAATAAGAATACGTAATTTAATGGCAGTTTTGTCAAAATTCACCTCCGATAAACTTTCTCCCCCAACAAATACCAAAACCATGTTGCTTTGAACTTGAAAAGAAATTTATATTAAAAAAAAAATAAATTTCAGCAAGTGCCACCAACAAAGACCAAAACCATGTTGCTTTGAGCTGGAAAATAAGTTTAAAAACGAAAATAAATAAATAAATAATTTAGCAAGTGCCACCAACAACCCAAAAATCCATCCAAAGTTCCAACCCTCAGTTGAACAAAATCATGGGCGGTACTCGAATTTTAAAGCCACCCAAAAACCAATCTTATTTTTGAGAAAGCACAAACCAATCTCATAGTAAACAAACGAAATAACAGTGTTTCAATCTTAAAAAATGAAATAAGGATATTAGCATTAAAATGCACCTTCTTGGTTGGGGTTGATCTGAGAAATTTTTTTTAGAGAGAAGTTTGCAAGGAAAACTTTGTTAGAGAGAAGTCTATAAGAAATAAAAAAATAGAAACATAAAGAAAAACAAAGAAAGTAAGGATGAGAGAGATTGTAAACTGTCGAGAACATGGGTTTAGTGGGAGATTTTAAGTTGTGAGATTTTATTTTACAAATTTATCCCCCTAGTTAAAAAGTTGTAAGTGATCAAGTTCGGAATATTTTGGGATATCCAAGGCTTAGAGTCCATGGTCTAGACGGCTTGGATTAGAGTCTAGACTTAAAGTCCACTACTTAAACAACTTGGAATCCCTTAAATAGTACTCCCTCTATCTCAAATTGTTTGGCCTAGTTAGAAAAACCAAATTATTTAGGGAAACATCATTAACTACCTTATCTCTTTAAAAAAAAAAAAAGTTAGAAATTTCCTTAATTACCCTTAAACAAATTTATCATTAACTGCCTTATCTCTGAAGGTACTTTTTTTTTTAATTTGAATAAAGATGGTATGTATAGTGGATTTCAAAATTTAGGTTTTTAATTTTTTTTTAATTAAAAAAATGCTCCCACAAATCAATTAAGGGCATAAAGCGAATATTAATAAATTAATGATGTTTGACTTTTCAAATAAAACATAATTTTGGAACATCCCAAAATGGAATACAGGCCAAACAATTTGGGATAAAGGGAGCAGTATAAATTAAAATGGTCATGTCAGCTTTAAGCCTACCAGTAGTATAGTCGTTCTAACACGTGGGTCATTTCAATTACTAAGATGACAATAGGGACTAAAATTGGAATGATTTTTTTTCTATTTTATAGACCAAAAATGGAAAAATAAAATAAATAAATTGGGGACCAAAATGGAAATTGACCAAAGATGTAGTAGTATAGTCGTTCTGTCACGTAGGTCATTTCAATTATTGAGATGATAATAGGGACTAAAATTGGAATGATTTTTTTCTATTTTATAGACCAAAAATGGAAAAAAAAAATTTAAATAAATAAATTGGGGACCAAAATGGAAATCGACCAAAGATGTAGGAACGAAAATGGTATTTATGCCATCAATTGGTGCTCAAATTGTTTATTGAAATGTCCAAGTAGTTGCAAATTTTGAAATTAAAAAAATTAAAATTGAAATCCAAACATTAGAGAAGAGTGAGAGAGAGCTAGAAATGTTAAATCCTAATCAAAATGTGGCATCATCTTACTCGACTCAAGAGGATTCATGTTTATGCGTATTGTTATGTTTATTTGTATTTGGAAAATAAATATTTCAACTAAAAATGGTTTTGTAGGAGACCAGGATTGGTGAGCTCTCAAAAGAGTGTACGAGGTACCTCTTTGGGTTCAATTAATTGTGGAGTTACCACTTATTTTTTATATTACAAAAAATAAGAAACATTACAAGATAAAAATGTTTGACTAACTTGCCTTAAATTTTCATTAATCAAAACATATACAATTGGTAGCAATTACATCGCTTTGGTCCTAATTACAATCTAAGTAAAAATTACAAAACTTTGGTCCTAGTTACATTCTACCAAAGAAAAACATAAAACACTAAATTGCAAACCTAAAATTCTAGATTCGGGGGCTAGGCTACAGAGTGGGAAGGTGTTAGGCACCCACCCTGCCCAAATAGAGTTCTCTTAGATTAAAAGTAAACATTTTTTTTTAGTGTCAAAATTCTCTAGAAAAATAAAAGAGAAATATGCGACTAAAAATCATATAGAACAATCAAAATCATATGAGCAATAAAACGATATAAAAAAATTAAAAAAGAAAAAGCACTAAAAGAATCACCTTGTAGGAAATGACTACTCCATCCTCTGTGAGAAAAAAGAAAGAATTTTTTTTTTTTTTCTATAAGATTAAACAGAGGAAGAGAGGCATTTATTTATGTTTGATTTTAGTAACTGACTTACTGTTTAGAAGGAATAAAGAGAGATGGAAGTGCCTAATTTTAAGAGATATGGATAAGTATCTAAAATTTAGGAGTGTATAAATTAGTACTTTTACATATCTAACCTTATTATTTAAACTTTCTAAACATATAACTTTGATGGCATTTTGGTATGCAAAATGATCAAACCCAAACAGTAAATCATGTTATTAGTAGTATAGATGTAATATGATGTTGGTAATTATGAGATGCAATATGCAATTTTTTAGTTCTAGAAATAAAAGAGAAAGGATCTCTCTAACATCTAAAGAAAATTCACTAACACAAAAGAGAGATTTGAAAGATGATGTTCTTTAAAAAATTCTGGTCCAGTGAAGAACCGTACTCCAAGGGATATTCAAAAAAATCTTTTACGTTAGAGGGAAAGAAGGATGCTAAATGATGGGTGTTTTTCTCTATTTATGGAGGTGTTAATTACTTAGAAAATAGGTTAGATCTGACTTAAAAGTCGATGGACACGAAATTGGGTAGGATTTATCTCCAAAAAAGTGGATCTAGATGAGTTTTATGTTTGAAAAAATGAACAGGGAATATGCTTAGAAGTGTGCCATCGGCAATGTTGAAGTGCCAATTAGCACTTTTTGAAGTGCCGATTTGGCATCTCAGCAAATTCATCCTGTTTTTAGTTTGCATGTTTTGAACTCTTTTCAACGTTTTTCTGAGTTGGAAAATGTATTTGGACGTGTTCTAGAGTTAATTTCGTAACAAAATTCATTACGAATTGATAATTAGGCTTTTAAATTTTTTATTTTTAAGATTAAAAGCTCGAATTTGTGTGAAAACACAAGAGCTATTTAGACCCCCAAATTAAAATTACGGCTCGATTGATTTTACTCTAACTTAAACTAAGTGCGGAATAGAGTAAATACAAGCAAACAAACAACATAACTACTCTAAGTCATATTCATCAAATATCAGCAATAAAATGAAAGCTAAAAGAGTAGGGAAGAAGAATGTTATCGAAGAGGAAACCGAATAACTCGGTGAAAAACCTCTCCACCGCCCTCCAAGCGGTAAATCAATCCACTAGAGAATAAGTTGGAGTACACGAATAACAAAAGACTCTTCAAGCCTAGTATACCCAATGTACTTGAGCCCTCTAAGCTCCTGCAACCAACGGACTTCTCGGAGTCATGTCTTCTCTAAATTTCTGAATCCTGCAATACACCCAATTGCATCCACCAAATCTCACTGGCTTCTTTTAGCAAATCCCCAAAACTTCCCAAGCTCCAAAACACTCTCTACACTCTAAAAAAATGTGTGGCTGTGTTTGGTTACAAATCTCCTCTCAAGGTATGACAATGGGAGAAGGACGGAGAAGAGGCTAGAATGATTTCTCAGGAGAAAATTGGCCTTTGCCCCTTTCGTGCAAAAAATCAAGCATTTTGCCCCCTTTCCCAAACTAATTAGGAAAATTCCCCTGTTTTGAAACTCGATTTTCTCAAAATCGAGTTTCAATGTAAAACTCGATTTGTAGAAAATCGAGTATGGGGCAATCAAACTTAAAAAAATAAAATAAAACTTGCATAGAACTCCAGTTCAGGGAGCTTGAGTTCCATTTAAAACGTCAGTATAGGGCTCCCTGAACGCAACTATAGGTATGGGGCGATCAAATTAAAAAAAAAAACTTGCATGGAACTCGAGTTCATAGAGCTCGAGTTCCATTTAAATGCCACTATAGGGCTCCTTGAACACAGCTATAGGTATGGGGGCAATCAAACTAAAAAACAAAAAAACAAAAACAAAAACAAAAAAAAACTTGCATGGAACTCGAGTTCATGGAGCTCAAGTTCCATTTAAAACGCCACTATCCTTGAACACAGCTATAGGTATAGGGTGATCAAACTTAAAAAAATAAACTAAAAAATAAATAAATAAACTTGCATGGAACTCGAGTTCCTTTTAAAACGCTACTATAGGGCTTCCTGTACGCAGCTATAGGTATGGGGCAATCAAACTTTTTTTTTTTTTTTAAATTGCATGGAACTCCAGTTCATAGAGCTCGAGTTCAAGAAAAAAAAAATTTAATTTTCAATTTGTTATAACTTGATTATCCAAAAATCGATTTTCAAAATAGGGACATTTCTCTAATTAGTTTGGAAAAAGGGGAAAATGCTGGATTTTTTTATAAAAAAAAAGGGCAAAAACCCATTTTCTCATGATTTCTCACTAAGGATGAGTAACTCTCTCTCTAAAAGATGGGTGTGTATGTGGTAGAAAACCTATCTAGGATTTTTCTCTCTGAATAGCCTCTCATACTTTTGTGGGTAATGAGGGTATATATAGTATGGGTGAAGGGTAAGAAAGTTACACTTAAAAATCCTCCAGGCAGAGAGTTTTGCAGGTATCTCGTGAGAAGGCCTTACTCGCGAAATCGACAACCTGGCACGACTCTTCAACTTCTAGCATGTGCTCCTCATGTGACTTTTAATTGTCTTGATCAAATCTCCACCACTTAATACTAAACTCATTACAAATAAATCCCACAAAATACAAGGAACAAAATTAAAACAACTACAACACTTTTTTGTCATGGAATAAGCCAATACTAATGTTATGATAAAAAACATAACTTAACCACTTGTAACATATTTTGCATCCATTCATTAGTATTTTCTCCTCTATTTCCATTCCTTGTTCTTATGTGCAAGCATCACCTCCAGTTAGGTCAAAGACTCCATTGTATGAATGATAATTGGAAACTAACTTGCCCAATTCCAAGCAGACACAGTTGAGTGCCACAGGCCATATTAGCACAAATTATCCTAATAGTACCATTAAGCACCAAAACGGTTGTTTAGTCACTAGGAGCAATACTCATATGTTTGGTATGGATTAATTTTAAACATTTTCTCTTATGGCAAGACGCAATTCTGTTTGAGTATTATTTATAGAGAGTGGCCTGAATATTAATTAGATATTAAGAATACTTGTTACCTAGGTCTGTGCTTAGAGGAAGGCAAACTAAACTAGGTTTGCATGTTGAAGAAAGCAATTTGTGAAGAGAGAAGATGTTATTATACTTGGTGTAGATCTCAGCAAAATAATGTTGGGAGGTATATATAAAAAAGTCAGGTGATAAAACCAATGGAAGAATTGAAAGAAAAGTGAAATTTAAAATAAATGAATAATATATATATATATATATATATATTTGTAATTTTATATAACTCCCTTAACACTTGTTTCAATTTCAAAAATCAATGACAAAGCGGAGAAATCATTTACACGAATTTGACTTATTTGTCATGAGATTATTATTATTATTTTTTAGAATCATTTTGTCATGAGATTGTGGCAGAAAAGATGGTGAAATTAAATACTATCAAAATTTGAAAGCGTCTATTCATGTAATTTTATTTGAATCACGTAATGACTGTTTCAGTTTTAGAAATTGGTAAGTACAAAATCCTACTATACGTGTTTGATCCATCATAATTCGAATACATCTATTTATATGATTTAATCGGACTCACAATACTTTTGTTTCAATATTAAAAATCAAAGGTCAAGTGGATTCAATGGGCCAACAATGCATTCACATGTTGTGATTATCGACAGGGAGATGAAATAGTGTGTGCAAGACTTAACCGGACATTTGTTAACACAGCATGGAACAATCTTTCGAGAATGGAAGTTTTGAACTGATTTGATTCCACATCACACCATTGTTGTCTAGTAGTGAACTCAGAGCCGAATGTTGCTTTGATTTAGAAGCACCCTGATGCAATTCAAAAGATCAATTTTTGCTTCCCCATAACTACCCTGATGATAATGCAAAGAAAACTCCACCCACTGAAGAAGATGAATTTCCTCCCAGATGAGAAATGTTGCCTCAAAAGAAAGCAAGGAAATTGTGAAATGCCCAGGCTTATTACCAGCCTCAGTATATTCCAATATCTTTCATTGTCAATCCATGCCTAAGCCTCAGATGTCGACCTTGTTGATGCGAGTGTTCACAGTTAAGAAAATAATTTCGCAACATCGATCAACGTCTTACTTAAGACACCTACCACCTGGGCAAAACTGGTATGAGACTAGTGCAGTTGAAGTTGTACCAATTTGCTTCAAACCACCTAAGGATTCTGAAACCAATAATATGACTCTGAATATGGTAGACTATCACACAAATCTTCCTCTAAATTTATATAAAATAATAAAAAATTTAGTTCAGATTATTTGACATAAAAATTTTCCCATATATAATGATATTCTTCTTTCTACATGATAGATTTGGTAATGACATGTGTTGAGTCAAGTCAAATTGTATATTGAATTCAGGTTAATTTCATTTCGCACATCTTCTTAGCATTTATAATAGAAAGGTGGAAAAATTGATGGTCCCAAGTTAAGAAACTAGTAGTAAACAAAAAGGCAATCACCCAATGGCCATAGGAAATAAGAATTAATGTATGGAAAAACAATATAGAGTTACTCCCAATTAAATATCGGATTATAGTTACTTTTTTAGAATAGTTAATTTGTAATTTAATGAAAGGGCAAAACCTAGGCACTGTACCTTAGGTTCCCTATTTAAAATTTTGACACATGTCCAATTTAATAAACCAAGTAAACGGCGTTAAAACTAAATTTTTTTTTCCTTCCTTCTTCCTTCTTTTTCCTGTTCCTGCAAACGTCTTCTCTTCCAAACCCAAAACCTTTCTCTTCCAAACCACCCATGACCTTCTCTTCCAAACTCAAAACCCATATGTCCTTCTTCCTTCTTTTTCCTGTACCTGCAAACGGCTTCTCTTCCAAACCCAAAACCCAAAAAAAGAAAAAAGAAAAAAATCTCATATCTCTCTCTCTCTCTCGGTGTGTTTTGGATCCACTAATGGTTTGATAAGAGGGTCTATGAAGGTGTTGATTGTGTCATCTAATGCATTGAAAATAATGCTGGCACTGATGGCTCTACTTTTCTCTTTGTTGATTGTAAAGAATTTGAAGATGATGATCTTATGGAGGATGGGATTTGGGACGTTGTTTTTGGAGGTGGGGTGGTTGAAGTGGAAATGGGTTGTGTAGTTTTTGTTGTTGGGGCTTTTCTGATCTATGACTCTTTCTTCTTTTCTGATCTATGATTCTTTCTTTCTCTCTCTCTCTCTCGGTGTGTGTGTGTATGTATGTGTATATGTTTCCTCTCTTCTTTTCTGATATATGATTTTTTTTCTTTTTTTCTGATCTATGATTCTGTGCAATCTGAACGGATCAGATCCGATTGGATTTGATCGTAGCTTCAAGTTCAGGTGCCCTTTTTTTGTTTAAAACCCAGTAGATCTAGCTTTTATTTTTTTTATCTTTCCTATTTGGTTACTGAGAAAATGAGGAAGAAGGGTCCCTTTTTTTTGGTTTTTTTTTTTTTGGTTTGAAACTCAGTAGAAACTGAGGCAACTGGAGATTTGAAGCCGTGGGTTCTCGCAGTACAAGAAAAAAAAAGGAAGAAGGAAAAAAGAAAAAATTTTAAGCTATGGGTTAACGCCGTTTGTTTTGGATGTCAAATTGGACAGATGTCAAAATTTTAAATAGGGAATCTAAGGTACTGTATCTAAGGTACTATACCTAAGCTTTGCCCTTAATGAAAAACGAGTAAAGTGTGGCTTAAGTAATTAAATTGTGCCAATTGTTCATAAGCGAAGTCCTTTAAATTTTACCAGCCTTATAGCTGAAGGGACACCTTCTAAGATTTCTAACTAATATATTCAAGATTCAAATCCCTCCAACCTCAACAATTAAGTTATCATAATAAGTCTATTAAATTTTGCAAGCATAGCATTAAAGTTGGTAATTCCACCAAAAGTTTCAAACTCCCCCCACCCCCCTCCCCTCCCCACCCTTGCTACTCAGGTAAATAAAATCCTCTCCCTCTCCATTACGAAGTAAAATGGAATGATTTAAATCACCTTTTAAATTTAGTTTCCTAAATCTAAATTTGTACATCATATTGCGTTACTTTAAATTTTATTTCAGGCTTTCAACAAATAAAGAATGATAATTGATTATAAATTATGTGACACTATATCTCCCTTTAGATTTGTTAATTAACAAATGTTTATCATTTAGTAGACTCACTTAGAGATGGCAATTTTTGCCCCGCCCCGCTTAACCCGCCCCTCCCCCGCTTCGCCCCACGCAGGTTTTCCCCACCCCGCAAAGGTGATGGGGCGAGGATGGGGCAAGATTTTAGCCCTGCACCACGGGGCGGGACGGAGATAGGTTTAGACTTTTTAGACCCACCCCGCCCCATCCGCATTGCTAAGGGTTATAATTGTAAATTTTCATACCCTAAAACCTTACTATTTAAATAACATATCAATATTAGCTTATTTTACTCTCCCCAATGTGGTTCTCTACCTTTATTTTGTTATGTGTTATACTATGAGTTTTTTTTTTTTCTTTTCTTTATGATTGTCTTGTTAAACACTTGGATATACTATTCAATTTTTTCTAAAAATTGATTTGATTTGATGGGATAAATTTAGTTAAAATTTCAAGTATATTTTTATTAATGATATATGTTTCATTAAAAAAATTTGTACTAATTGTAGAGCAAATTAACAAAAAGTAGAGTTTTACAGGGTGGGGCAGGGCTTCGCGGGGCCCCAAGGGGCGGGGATAAGGGGAGAAATTTTTCTCCGTCATGTGGGGTAGGGCGGGGATGGGGCAAAACAAAATCATGCAGGGCGGGGATGAAGATCCCATCCTTCGGCCCCGCCCCATTGCCATCCCTATGACACTCACTCCAATATATATATATTTCTTTGTCAATTATACCCTTTTTTTGGGGGGAGGAGGGGGGGGGGGGGGGCGGAGAGAGAACACTCAAAACTCATTTGAGTTTCAATGATGGTCCAAACTCAAAAGATTGGGATCAGGATTTCAACATAAGGAAAAAGGATGTAAAATCATATGAACCATATTATTTAAAAAATAAATAAATAAATAAGGAAGAAGAAGAAAAAGATATTAATGGATTCTTTACATAAAAACTATTTATCTTCCAACTAATTTCTTAAAAAATCAAGATCTATTCTAAATAATAGTTAGTGTGAAAATAACCTCATGATCCAGTTGTGACAGCATCCTTCCAAACACTTCTTCTTCCCATGCCATCAATTTCTAGAAATGAAAAGGCATTCTTATGCAACCTTATCTTGTTTTCATCCTCTTGATCCACACCCATGAAGGATGAAAAACTTTAAACAAGTGTATGATGTTCTTGCATTTTAGAAGAAACTTAGGCGGTATGTATAGAAAACTTGGGTGAAAAAACCGATGACAGAAATAAAAGAAGAGTGAAATTGAAAGGATAATTATGTAATTTTATACGACTCATCTAACACCTGTAACACCTATTTAACTTTTAAAACTTGAGATAGGTAACGTCTATTCAACTTTTAAAACTTGAGACATGTAACGCCTATTAAAATTTATTTCTATGAAAAAAAAATTAAATTTGAAACATGTAACGCCTCAACTCTTAAAACTTGAGAAATGTGACATCTATTAAACTTTTAAAATTTGATCCTATCAAAAACAAAAACTTTTAAAATTTAAGGCCTAGAATGGAAACCAAAATTTTGAAGCATCTATTCACATAATGTCATCATATTCATGTAACATCTGTTTAACTTTTAAAATTTGAGTAATGTAACACATACTCAACTTTTAAAATTTGAGGCACATAACAACTATTCAACTTTTAAAATTTTAAGCATATGACACCTATTCAACTTTTAAAATCTAAGGAATGTAACACCGATTCAACTTTTAAAAGTTGAAAGCAACCTTTCATATGATTTTACTTGGCTCAGGTAATAACAATTTCAATTTTTGAAATAATAACCAATTAATTGTACTTTTTTAGAATATAATTTGATTGTTGGATGTGAGGAGAAATTTGAATCCAGGACATCTTCATCGAAAACAAGTCCAAATCTTCTATCTCATTTTTCATGTTCCACTCTATACTCCGCTAACAAAAATCAGCCACACGTCTACCTATTTAATTAAATCTTATCATTATAACTTTTCTTATTTCATCTATTTAATATAAAATAGAAACTAATAATTCCTCAAAAGATCAGTGGGCTGAAATTCTCGGGCGCTAACGATCAAAAGGGCACTGGCAAACACTGATAGAACAAAGAAGGAGTCAGAGGAGACCGGTGGAGGCCGGCCAAAAAACCTCTGATGGCAAAGTTAGTATTTTGTATAATTCCAAGTATGTTGGAAAAAAGAACGGGTTACCTTTTCCTTCGTGTAGAATGCTTATATAGTGTTTATTAGCAATTATTTCTTCGATGTAACTTCCCCCGTTGTTGCGGAGTCTAGAAAGTTTGGAGATAACTTCCATAACTGCCATGGAAGTTATATTGCTTGGCTCAATTTTCTTTAACCGTTGCTAACAACGATTTGCGATGAACAATCATGACCTTACCCAGGACGAGATTGTTCAAGACGTGTTCTTCAGGACGACCTTTCCAAGGACGACTATCTTAACGCGTGTGCTATGTTGTGTGGACAAGCTTCATGGACAAACTTGGAGAGTTATCCCATCAGTTGCCCCCTTGTCCATGGGTTATCCAAAGAGATGTAAGACGTGTGTGTCAGCTGTAGATTGGTGTGCCACATGTCATGAGCTCATTAGTGAATAATCACGTCGATTGATCTAACCGAGGAGCGTGCCACGTGTCACTTGTTGATTGGTCATGTCGCTTCGAGTGCTAGGGTTTGTTCCCTATAAATAGTGGAATACCTCCATTACCCTCCTCATTTCTGAAATTTCCCTCTTCATCCTTCCTCGTCCTAGATCTTCGTCTAGAAGCTTCTAACGTCTATAGCTTTCCTTCGTCCTAGATCCAAGTATTTTTCTTCTCCCCATCCTTAGTTTTTCTTTTACGATGGCTGAGGTTGTACTTTTCTCGTCTAGTGATAGTGTGGATAAGGCCATAGATGAGTACAATGACAAGAGTAGTTACTATAGTTCTAGTAGCACTACTGATAGCAGTGGGGGGAATACCACGGACGAGGAGTATGTCTCTGGCGTCCCTGGAATTCCTATGGAGGTTGTACAGGAACAGCTTAGGAAGGCCTCAGGGTCTCAGGCTAGTACCTCGTCCACTGTCCCTCCTTCTGGTCCTTTGGATGAAGAGGAGGTCACTGTTTATAGTTGTGCAGTAGATATTCCTTCCAGAACAGACGAGCAAAGACTTAAAAATCTTAGGGAATGGTACCAAATCCCAGACAAGGTTAACCCTAGGTTGCCCGTCCGAGGAGAATGGTGTTGCAACCCTCATTTTGGGATAGGCGTCTATGAGGCTTATCTTTTGGGGGGTTTGAGATTTCCTTTAAATGCCTTTACTAGGGAGTTGTTGATTAGGTTAGGTTTAGGAATATGTCAATTCAACCCAAATGCGTGGAGATTAATCATTTCTATGCAAATTTTGTGGGGGGAAGTATTCGGAAGGGACCATCCTCTTTCTATGGATGAGTTCCTTTATTGTTACAAACCTTCAGAAATACATCAATCCCTTGGCTTTCATCAATTCACAGCCAGAGGTAGAGACTGTAGATTGATAAAGTCCCTGACCTCGTCTGACAGAAAATGGAAGACGAAATTTTTCTTCGTCTCTGACTTCTGGGCTGGGAACCCTATAGACGTTGGCCGGAACACGTTTGGTCGTTATACTGGGGACCTAGGGAACCTTCGTCCTGAGGGTAAGTTGCTACCCTTTTTCTTTTGGCTTTCCCTTCTCTTCTTTTAATATTCACGGTTAATTTTTTACTTGTTTCATTTTAGCCGTTAAACGATCGTCTTTGAGCAAATTCCATCATGACCGCGTCCACAAGGCTCGTCTACACGCAGATAGGGACTTCCATTCCTTAGTCACGCTTAGACGACTTGCCAAGTGGGGATTGGGCCCTAACCCATCTGACGAAGCGATTGCACACGAAGTTACAGTAAGAAGAAGTAAGTCTTAAGTTCCAAGCGTCCTTGCATATTGTTTACTTTGTTTTAATTCTAAAAGTACTCTTCTTCTCTCTCTTTTTTTTTTTTTTTTTTTTTTTTTTTAGGAATGGCAACAATGAAAGGAAATAAGGGAAAGGAGGTGGCTGCTTTAGGGGATCGTCCTGATATTGAATCTCAGGCTCATCCTGCGACTGGGGAGAAGAGGAAAACTCTATCTAAGAACTTGGACTTGGGAAATCTTCCCAATAGAAGAGGCAAAAAGGCTAAGTATAGCTCGTCCCAAGTAGTCAAGCCTACCCTTCCTTCGTCCCACCAACCTATACATGTAGTTGATGTAGACTCGTCCATTCCGACTGAGATCACTCTGTCCAAGACCACTCCGTCCAAAATTGTGTCAAGCTCATCTCAGCCTTCACGAACGGTCCCTTCAATTATTATTGAAAATGAAGACCTGGCCTGGGAGCATTTCAAGAATGCTGTGTCTGATGAAGATATAAACGTTTGCTATGATATGTCCCTTAAGGATTTTGAACACTCTGGTGTTCATGACCTTTTCAAGGTAACATCTATACTTCGTCTTGACAAAAGATTTTCATTCTCCTTCTTTGTCTTTTTTTTTTTTACTTTTATTTGTTGTTGTGTTGTTGTTGTTTTTTCTTTTTTATAGGGTATGTCAAAGTTTATAGCAGCGTCCAGACAGGCCACAGGGTTGGACAAGACGAGGATCTTGTTAGAGACGAGGATCCAGGAGTTGAAAGACGAGGCTAAGCAATGGGCTGAAGTGGCTGCCAAAACCACGGACGAGGTGAAGGAGTTGAAAGCTTTGGTTGAGGGGTTGAAGGCCAGTGCTGCGAAGAAAGACGCTCGTCTTGAGGACCTGCAGAAAAAGAATGATGAGCATGGCATTCTCCTCTCCAAAGCGAAGGAAAATGCAGTGGCTGAATTTAAAGTGTCCAAACAATATACTGATGTTTTGGACACTAATTATGCAGCGGGGTTTGAAGATTTTAGAATGGAGGCTATGGAGAAGTTCCCTAGTGTAGACTTCAGCTCCATTGTACTTAATCTGAATGCTGCTGCCACTAGTTCTCTCCTTCAGACTGGCTCCGAGAATGTTAATGTTGAGGACGATGCTACAACCCTGCCTCCTCAAGACGTCTCCAATGTTGATGCTCCCTCAACTTAAGAAAATTTTTCAATGTATTTTTATTTGGTCCGTTCTGTGACCTTTTTATGTAATTCTAATACATTTACCTCATCCATGGCTTTTAGGACGAGGTACTAAAACAATCATTTGCTTACTTTAACAAGGGCTTTTAGACGTTGGATGTCTGCCCTTAAGTCAATGAATGAAGGCTTGTTATGTTTTCCCCTTTTTTTTTTTTTTTTGTATATGCATGGACGAGATTTTTCATTTCCATGTACAAGATTTCATGTTTGACTCGTCGATATTTTATATATATTTCTGCAATAAGGAATGGTAAAAATCAGCAATACTCGTCCTTAAACTTGGCTGATTTTTATGTTTAATGAAGATAAGGCCTTGCATTTTATTCGTCCATGGACTGGTCTGTTTCAATAAATGCCTTAACAAGTTCAAAATACACCCAAACATTTCTTCGTCCATGGCCTAATATGCACTCATCTATGCATTTTCTCGTCCATGGTTTAGATATGTATTATGCTTTACTTCGTCCGTTGTATGGACGAGTATGCCTTGGGGCTTCATTGTAATTAGCTTTAAGCATTGGCTTCACTTTGTCCTTTGATTTGGACGAACACGCCTTGATGTTTCCTTTCCCTTAGGAAAGCTTGACATTACCTCTCCACGTCCAAAGAATTGTCTCATCTTAAGCTTTTCAACTTTTTCAGGAGTAAATTTGAACAAACGTAGCATGGAAATCAGTAAGTTACACAACATTATGTATATTCCACAAACATTGTTCATAACATAAATATTGTTCATAGACAAGGCATGCACCTTAGAGGCTGATGCCTTTATTAAAAAAACACAAACCATAACGCCGTCCATAAATTTAACATAATATCAAAGCCACACTATATAAATAAACAAGTTTTTAATCCTTGAGCTCGTCCAGAGTCATGCTCCTCTAGGCTCGCATTCTACTGATAGTACTTCCTCAAGTGCTCCACATTCTAAGGATGCTCCAACTTCCTCCCATCAAGGGCTTCTCAGTAATAGGATTCTTGTCTTTTGCAGTTGACAACCCTATAGGGGCCTTCCCAATTTGGTCCCAACTTCCCATGAGCTGGGTTCTTTGTTGCTAAGGAAACCCTTTTTAGGACGAGGTCTCCTATGTTGAATCGCCTTGGCTTTACCATTGCGTCATACCGCCTAGCCATAAGATTTTTTATACCTTGCCATCCTTTGCTCAGCGTCCGTCCTTACCTCATCTATCAAATCGAGGTTCAAACGGAGTTGCTCCTCTTTAGCTTCGTCCTGATAGGTTGTCACCCTATGATTGGCCATGTGCACTTCCGCAGGTATAATGAGGATTTGAATCGCCTTGGCTTTACCATTGCGTCATACCGTCTAGCCATAAGGTTTTTTATACCTTGCCATCCTTTGCTCAGCGTCCGTCCTTACCTCATCTATCAAATCGAGGTACAAACGGAGTTGCTCCTCATTAGCTTCGTCCTGATAGGTTGTCACCCTATGATTGGCCATGTGCACTTCCGCAAGTATGACTGCTTCAATTCCATATGCTAGCTTGAAAGGAGTTTCTCCTGTAGAAGTTCTCACTGTCGTTCTATATGCCCACAGAACACCTGGTAGCTCATTTGGCCATACTCCCTTTGCCCCCTAAAGTCGAGTCTTGATTATTTTTAATAAGGATCGGTTTGCAACTTCCGTCTAGCCGTTAGCTTGTGGGTGGGCTGGTGAGGAGTAGTGATTTTGAATTCCAAAGTTTATGCAAAAATCTTTGAAGAGTGCATTGTCAAATTGTCATCCGTTGTCCGATATCAGCACCCTGAGCACTCCAAATCTGCACACAATGTTCTTCCACACGAAGTTCTTGACATTTTGTTGTGTGATGTTAGCTAAGGATTCTGCTTCTACCCACTTGGTAAAATAATCAATACCAACCATGAGAAACTTCATTTGCCTTACACCTAGTGGAAAAGGACCCAAGATATCTAGTCCCCATTGCGCAAAGGGCCATGGAGCCGTCATTGGAATTAAGTACTCTGATGGTTGTCTGGGGATGTTGCTAAACCTTTGGCATTGATCACAGACCTTGACGTAGGCCTTAGCATCAACTTGCATGTTTGGCCAGCAATATCCTGCGTGGACGATTTTGTGGATGAGCAATCTGGCTCCTGAGTGATTACCACGTGCTCCTTCATGAATTTCTCTTAATACGTAATTCGCTTCGTCTGGAGCCAAACACCTGAGATAAGGCTGGGAAAAGCCTCTTTTATAGAGAACCTCGTCCATAAGAATGAACCTGGCTGCTCGTATACTCAACTTCCTAGCTTCAACTTTTTCTTCTGGAAGTCGTCCGTCTTTTAAGTATGACACGATTGGAGCCATCCAATTTCCTCTACTTTCCACCTGTTGTACTTCTGGGATGTCTATACTTGGCATATACTGAATTTCATCAAACTTGTATACGGCTTCATTCGCTGAGGCTTCATTCGCTGAGGCTTCCTTCGCCAAGGCATCAGCATCCATGTTCTCCTCCCTTGGGATTTGAACGAAGCTAGATTCCTGTAACTTTTTTGTGAGTCGCATCACTCTGTTTAGATACTTCTTCATTCTTTCTTCCTTGGCCTCGTACATTCCATTCACTTGGCCCATGATTAACTGAGAATCTCCCATGACGAGGAGTGACTTCGCTTCTACAAACTTAGCCAATTCTAGCCCTTTGAGAAGAGCTTCGTACTTAACTTCATTATTAGTCGTTTAGTACTGCAAACAAACTTTGTGTTTTAGTTTGTCTCCCTCTGGAGATTGCAAAACCACACATATTCCTCCTGCGTACTGTGAAGATGAGCCATCCACATGGACGATCCATTTCTTATCTCCCATCTCATCTACGTCGTCACAATTTAGGGTGAACTTTACAATGAAGTCTGCCAGAGCTTGAGCTTTTATGGCATGCCTTGGTTGATACCTTATGTCGAACTCACTGAGCTCGACAGCCCATTGAATCAAACGTCCTGCTGCTTTTAACTTGTTCATTGCCTTCTTGAGTGGGTGATCCGTCATGATGTTGATGATATGAGCCTGAAAATAATGCCTTAATTTCCTGGAAGCTGTTATCAATGCAAAAGCCAGTTTCTCCATTAATGGATATCATCCTTTTGCTCCTCCTAGTGCTTTGCTCATGTAGTACACAGGTCTATGTACCTTGCCTTCTTCTCTTACTAGTGCTGAACTCACTACATGTGGGGTGACTGCCAAATATAAGTACAACTCTTCTCCTTGCACGGACGGGCTTAATAAAAGAGCCATGGTAAGATATGTCTTCAAATCTTCGAAAGCTTTTTGACACTCGTCGGTCCACTCAAATGCTTTTTTAAGAACCTTGAAAAATGGCAAACACTTGTCAGTAGCTTTAGAAACAAACCTGTTGAGGGGCGGCAACTCGTCCGGTGAGGGACTAGACTTCTTTAACATTGCTCGGAGACTTCATATTCAATATTGCTTGAATTTTATCAGGGTTTGCTTTGATTCCTCTGTAAGAGACCATAAATCCTAGGAATTTCCCTAATGATACTCCAAAAGCACATTTGCTAGGGTTCAACTTCATGTGGTATTGCCTTAGTGTGTCAAATGTCTCCTGTAAGTCGTCCAGATGCTTCTCCTCGCCCTGAGTTTTCACCAACATGTCATCTATATAGACTTCTATATTCCACCTTTTTAAGAACCTTGAAAAATGGCAAACACTTGTCAGTAGCTTTAGAAACAAACCTGTTGAGGGGCGGCAACTCGTCCGATGAGGGACTGGACTTCTTTAACATTGCTCGGAGACTTCATATTCAATATTGCTTGAATTTTATCAGGGTTTGCTTTGATTCCTCTGTAAGAGACCATAAATCCTAGGAATTTCCCTAATGATACTCCAAAAGCACATTTGCTAGGGTTCAACTTCATGTGGTACTGCCTCAGTGTGTCAAATGTCTCCTGTAAGTCATCCAGATGCTTTTCCTCGTCCTGAGTTTTCACCAATATGTCATCTATATAGACTTCTATATTCCACCCGATATGTGGACGAAACATGTGATTGACCAGTCGTTGGTATGTTGCTCCAGCATTTTTCAAACCAAAAGGCATCACTTCATAACAAAATAATCCCTGACTGGTGATAAAGGACGTCTTCTCTTGGTCTGCTTCATCCATCCTAATGTCATTATATCCAGAGAAAGCATCCAGGAAACTGAGTAACTTGTGGCCCGCAGTAGAATCTACCAACTGATCAATGCGTGGCAACGGGTAACTATTCTTAGGGCAAGCCTTGTTTAAATCAGTAAAATCAACACACATTCTCCATTTGCCGTTCACCTTCTTGACCATGACCACATTGGCTAACCAGTCAGGATAGTATACCTCTTGAATGAATTTCGCCACAATTAACTTTTGAACTTCCTCCTTAATAGCATTATCTCTCTCATAGGCGAACACCTTTTTCTTTTGTCGCACTGGTTTGGAGGAAGGACATACACTCAGATGGTGGGTAATGACATCAGGATTTATACCCGGCATGTCTTCGTGACTCCATGTAAACACATCCCTGATCTTCTTTAAAAAACAAATGAGGTCCTTTTTAACCTTCGCTTCCAGGTCTGCTCCAACCCTGGTACATCTCTCGAGGTTATTTTCATCTAGGGGAATATCTTCCAAGGCTTCAATGGGTTCTGCCACAACTTTCTTTTCTTCAATATCCATTGCTTGAATTTGCTCATCCGTAGCCAACATGGCCAGATAACACTCTCTTGCTGCTAATTGGTCTTTCTGTACTTGGCCTACCCCATGTTCTGTCGGGAACTTGACTGACAAGTGATAGGTAGATGTAACTGCCTTCCACCTATTTAGGGCTGGCCTTCCAATTATCGCATTGTAAGAGGACGAGCAATCTACTACTAGGAAATTCACATTGGTAGTCAACTGTTGTAGGTATGCTCCCACCACCACTGGTAATGTAACAGTACCTACAGGCTGTACCTTCATTCCTCCAAAACCTACTAGAGGCGAGTGTACTGGGTGAAGCTGGTCTCGTCCGATCCTCATCTACTGGAAGGCTGGATAATACAGAATGTCCGCTGAACTTTCATTGTCTATCAACACTCTTCTGGTTGTGTAATCAGCAATAAGTAGGGCGATAACAATAGCATCATCGTGAGGATGGTGGATTCTCTCAGCTTCCTCGTCCGTGAAGGTAATCGCCTGTTCGTCCATGGACTTTGCCCTTGGTGGTCGTCCAGATAGTTGGACGCTCTGCGCTTCTTTCAGGTATGCTTTCTTTGCTTTGGACGATTGTCTAGTTGAACTTCCCCCAACGATGACTCTTATCTCTCCCAGCGGTGGTCGTGATGATTCTTCTACCTTCCCTTTCAATTTCTCGTCCTTGTGCTCTCGTCCAATGAAATTCCTCAGCTTCCCTTGCCTTATGAGATTTTCAATCTGCTGCTTTAAATCAAAACACTCGTCCGTGTCATGCCCGTGATCTTTATGAAAGCGACAATATTTATTCCTATTGCGCTTGTTGGGATCTCCCTTCAACTTCTCCGGCCACTTTAAAGAAGGCTCATCTTTGATTTGCATAAGGACTTGCTCAACTGGTACGTTCAGATGTGTATATTGTTGATTCTGCGCTGAAGAGCTTGGCCTCTTATTATCTCGGTCTCTCTTATCTTCTGTTCGTCCCTTCTTTGGACGAGGCCCTAGCTCGGAGTGACGAGCGGGATTTGTTTCCATTCTCTCAACTTTCTTCCTCTTCTTAGCTATGATCGCATCTTCTGCATTCATAAAATTTTAGGCTGAATGGACGAATTCGGCCATGGACTGAGGCTCTTTTTCATAAAGTTTGTGTATGAACAAGTTAGAATTGACCCCTTTATGGAAAGCTGCCAACAGTAGCTTATCATCTACCTCGTCCACGGTCAGGGCTTCCCTGTTGAAGCGTGTAATAAAGGAACGCAAGCTTTCATTCTCTCCTTGCTCAATGGTTAATAAGCTGGATGAGGAACGCTTGTGTCTCTGTCCTCCAATGAAATTATTGACAAACAATTTGCTTAATTCCTCAAAAGAACTTACTGAATTCGGGGGTATTTTGCTGAACCAGACTCGTGCGGGTCCTTTGAGGGTAGTGGGGAAGGCTCTACACATTATCTCATCTAGGACCCCTTGAAGGTGCATGGTAGTCTTGAAGGTGGCAATATGGTCAAAAGGGTCATGCGTTCCATCATACGAATCCAGGGAAGGCATCTTGAATTTCGGAGGCAAAGGATGGCCATTGATGGAGGCTGTGAAGGGGGACTCTGTTCGGTGAACTAGATCTTCTACAGGGTTAGTTCTCCTCATGTTCTCCCTCATCTCATCCATAACTTTCCTCATCTGATCCATCTCCCTCTCCAAGTGTGGCACCCTTCTTGGTGCAATACCCCTCGATTGACTTTCTAGCTCTACATTCCCCCCAACTCCTTGGCTCTGACCATGCTCTTTTCCATAGGCTTCATGCTGTTGTCCTCTGAGATTAGCTTCTCTTCTCAATTCCTGGTTCTGGTGAGTTAATTCCACCAGGGTAGCGGCCATAGACTGCACATGTTGGACAAATGAAGGCTGCATGGCAGGCGCCGATTTTTGGTTACGATAGGGGTTACTGGAAGCATCTCTACTTTCTTGAGGGCCTGGACTAGTAGCCCTTGATCTTGTCCGAACCATTTCAACCCTTTGTCGGAGAAAGAAATCATGGAACTCCCCAAATGAAGTTCAAAGGTGACAAATCTCTTCCCCACAAACAGCGCCAACTGATAATTCCTCAAAAGATCAGTGGGCTGAAATTCTCGTGCGATAACGATCAAAAGGGCGCTGGCGAACACTAATAGAACAAAGAAGGAGTCAAAGGAGACCGATGGAGGCCGGCCAAAAAACCTCCAATGGCAAAGTCAGTATTTTGTATAATTCCAAGTATGTTGGAAAAAAGAACTGGTTACCTTTTCCTTCATGTAGAATGCTTATATAGTGTTTATTAGCAGTTATTTCTTCGATGTAACTTCCCCCGTTGTTGCGGAGTCCAAAAACTTCCATAACTGCCATGGAAGTTATATTGCTTGGCTCAATTTTCTTTAACCGTTGCTGACAACGATTTGCGATGAACAATCATGACCTTACCCAGGACGAGATTGTTCAAGACGTGTTCTTCAGGACGACCTTTCCAAGGACGAGTATCTTAACGCGTGTGCTATGTTGTGTGGACGAGTTTCATGGACGAACTTGGAGAGTTGTTATCCCATCAGAAACACTTAACACTTGCCCTCCACCACCACCCTTTGCCAGCTCTGGCCACTAGCACTATCAACATTACTGGTCACAACCAACCACTATTACCGTGACCAGCCAACCCACCTATGAAATTCATTTGGGAGTTGATGATGCAGAAAATTGTCAGTTGAACTCCTCGTTAATACAAATGGAAGACGTCAACTCAAGAGTCATGGGATCCTGTAAAAAAGGATAAGTATACTTGGAGTACACCGGTGTGGTGTGTGCCAAAGGGCCACCGACGAGCAAGTCAGTAAGATCAAAGCTCAATTGTATAAAGAGATTGCTATTTGGCTAGAGAATGGTTGTGCATAAGTTGCATAAGTATTACGTTGGTCCGTCCGTTACGCTTTTGCTTGTCCATCAGGTAAGCCGTTACTAATGTCATTTATAGGGAGCTCTTTTAATGTTGACTATCCTCATCTATCACAGATTTATCTCTTCTTTGGTTGTCTCATGGACGAATTTGGTTTTTCTCCTCTTCAAGAGTCGTACTACCACCCCTCCCTTAAAAAAAAAAAAAAAAAAACTCAAAACCCCAAGAATTACATGCTAAAAGAACGAATTTTGATCAATACTCAGTTGAGATATCCAAATCAGAGTCAAGGAAATGATCAAAGGCACCAAAATTTCAACTAAAACATTACCTCCCATATCAAATTTAGGCCAAAATATTTCTGTGTATTGATGAGACCCACTCATTTGGTCCTCTATCCCTTCGTAGTTGAAGCTTCCTACAGAATTTCTTCTCCAATATAAATTAAACTAACCATAAAAAAATCACCATTTAAATTAAACTATATCCAAAAAAAAAGGACCTAGAAATAGTTGATATGAATCCAAAGTCCAAACCCATCATCCCTCTCAAACCCACCAACCACCATCTCACTACCCTTCCTTTAATTCTCTCTCCACTTAATCAACCACCATAGTTTCTCTTTTGATTTGTTTTGCTTTGTCTTTGATTGATTTGATGATTTTCCCTTGGGTTTGAAATAAGATTCAACAAGACATAACTGATGGTAAATTTTTTTTCTTTTTTTTTTTCTTTTTTGAGAATCAAATTCAAATGTATTAAAGATACAAAGATTTAGTAAATGTAATTTCACCTGATTCAAAAAAATGGGTTTGAGATGTAGAAATCAAGACCAAGTGAAATAAGGAATTCTGCATGCTTTACATATATCTAATAAAAAGAATTAAATATTTTGAATCTCCAAGCCGCTTCACATGCTTTTACTTGAGCAGCAAATAACTACTATTCTAGTTTACACAATTCTAAGATTCCATGTGATAGAATCAATGACGATTAAAATTGATTGAAATCTATATGCGTCTATCTTCAGGATTTCACCCATTTCACCCAAAAACAAAAAACAACGTTACTCAATTATAGAAACCCCAAATCCGAATGAAGAAAATGAAAATATGTATTTTCCTTGCATATAATGAGATTCCATGTGGCAGAATTGACTAAATTAGATTTACAAGGAAAAATTGAACTTACACCTTTTTTGGTTGAAATATCCTAAAAGACATAGGTTATGTCCTCTGAGTTTAGATTTATTTTAATTTTGGTCTATGATGTTTGAAAATGTTTTACTTTTGTCCCTCACATTTGAGATTGATTTGAATATCATCATCATTCCATCCATTTTAATTAGTTAAAGGTGTGACTATGAAATGATGATTAATAACTTTGTTTTGATATCCTAAACTTTTGTTATTCTGAACCAATGAATCCACATCAACAATTTTTTTGTGTGAATTTCTTTTTGTCTTTTCTTTTTTCCTTTTCCCATTTTTCACTAGCATACCGAAACATCATTAAAATGGAAAGCCACCACCACCATTCCCATCTTCTGCCACAGTTATTAGTCCCCTCAAACCTATTATCACTTCATATGAACTAAATTTTTCCTCAAAAAAATATATTATCACTTAATACTAATTAATTCTCACCTCCAAAATTTCTCATGTACCCAGGAAAAAAAAAAACAACGAGAGAAAATACAATAGATCATAGAGTTTATTACCAAAAACTTTCTCACTTTCTCAAGTCAATTTTGAAAGTGAAAAAATTTGCAATAGTAATTATGAAGCATAATCTAGTGTCACATATTGCAACCACCTATCACTAACAATGAATTGGAAAAATCTCTCATGCGCCAGGCGCGTGAGACTTGCCTTTCACAGGCAGGTGGGCCCCATAAGTGTGGGGCCCACCTGCTTATGAGAGGCTAGTCTCATGCACCTAGCACATGAGATACCAACTCCATTGGATTGCAGTTCAGATTGTGTATTGATCTTCCTGCTCAAGTTGCACAAAAAAAAAATTTTGGAATCAATACAATTTTGTATTATTTCAACAAATTAGCACATGTTGCGGCCAAAAATGTTCAAGGATCTTTTAATATATTAGTAGTTTGTGTTTGATATTGCAAAGATTTTTGGGGACTTAACATGAACTCTTTATGGTACGAAGATATGCTAGAAACAAGGAAGTTAATAACTTACCATATCGGCCAATATTTCTCATTCTGGCAAGTAAGATGGTACAGAAACACCCTTAAATCATATCGTTCAAAATATTGGTCTATACATGAGTATACCAAACGTACTGGTGAATATCGGTCATTTCGGCCGGAAAATAAAAATCAACCAGTAAAAAAAAATGAAAATGAAATTAAAAAAAACGAAGAACAAAATTTACTAGTAAATGGCCCACGTCGTCGTCGCCACCTCCACTTTGCTAGTCTTTGTGGAAAATTATTAAATACTCCGAGAGTATCATAAATGCATACTCCCCCTCTCACATGAATTGTGGGTCACACCATAAATTTAATTAGTAGGACCCACAGTTATGTGAAAGGGGAGAGTACACATTTATGATACTCCAAGAGTACTCAATAATTACCTAGTCTTTGTTATCAAGAAGGTATAGTTCTCTAGGTAGAGGCATGGCTGCATTATCAATTGCATTGTAGTTTTTACTATTCATACAATTGCAAGTAGAATTGTTGAAAGTACCCTACTATTGGTGGCCTTTTCTTATCTACTCTATTTATATTTATATATATATATATATATATATATAAATTTAATACTAATAATAATAACTAATGAGGGTAATGTCATGATTTTTCAATTTGAATTTGTTTGTTTTTAGTGAGGTTACACAGGAAGAAATTTTTAAGAAGTTAAAATTTAGGATTTTGAAAATGAGTAAACTTCTGGGTTTAGTGTGTGCTAATTTTTAGGGGAAAAAAAAGTATCAAACGTGTGTGAAATATATTTAAATAGAGAGTGTGCACTAATTTTTAGGAAAAAAAAATTCTCTCCTTGTTTTTTGTTTTTGACTTTTCATTCAATTAAAATTTTAACCCTATTTTAAATTTTTTTTTAGAAATAAGGATTATCTAATTAGATTAGGGGTATTTTAGACATTTTTTAAAGTCATAACTAATTTTCTGAATTCTATTAATATATAGAGATTATAATTATAACAATAATATAATATTTATGTTTCTTTTTTATGTTTATGTTCATTGTTATTATTATTTGAATATTAAGTATTCCAACTATAACTAGCTTTTTATATCTAGTTTACATGAACGACCATAAAAATCATTTCCTTTTTTTTTAATAAAAAATATTTTTATATAATTGATTTATACACACCTAGATATTACTCAATTGGCAAATTCAAAAAACCATACACAAACATGGTCTTATCAACAACTATGCCTGAAATTGTATAAATAATAATATTTAGAGCTAGCTCATAATCCATTGAACGGTTCCTAGGCCAGGTGAATAAACTGACTTGTACAAAACAGTAATTATGACATTAAACAAGGGTAGATACGTCACTTTAGTTGATCAAATTCAGGATATAGAGTCCAGTGCAAGTTATTCATGTATTTAAAAGGTACTTATATTACAATTGAAATAATGACTGTGAAAGCTAAAAAATAGCAATAATCATTTACTACCATATTTTTGTACCATAAAAAGTCCACATATGATCCAAAAAATTTTGTAATTAATATTAAACACAACTACCAATATATTTAAAGATCCATGAACAATGTAGGCTACAACCTATGTTAATTTGTTGCGATAAGGTCATTCTACTGTACCCTTCCAAAAAAAGGGGTACGATACCCACCTAAATCTGAACCATTAATTTAATATTGTTTTGATCTTGACCATACATATAATTTTAAAGGATACTAGTTACCAGTTAAACAAGTTATAAATATTAAAAAAAAAATAACAAATAAAGGGAAAATAACACATCAACATTCATCTATGCTTTCTCACATTTACGGCTCCTCACTTTATCTCGTCTTCTTCCAAGTTTGCCTCTCTTGGTTCATCTCTTCTAATCCAAACACAAGAACCAAAAAGCTGCTAAACAAAACCTTACCCACAAGAGAAGAAACAGATGTGAGAAGCATGTGAGAAACAGGATGGAACCGTCAAATGTGCGAAACATAATGGGACCACCCAATGTGACAAAAGTACAGTCACATGTGATATTGGTACCTCATAATGTGAAGATGAAACCGTCAAATGTGAGAAAAAAAAAATAAGGGAACCACCAAATGTGACAAAAATACTATCAAATGTGATGTTAGAACTGTACATTGTGAGAATGGAACCGTCAAAAATGAGAAAAAATAAAAGAACCACCAAATGTGACAAAAGTACTGTCAAATGTGATGTTATAACTGCACAATGTGAGAATGGAACCGTCAAATGTAAGAAAAAAAACATAAGAGAACCACCAAATGTGACAAAAGTACTATCAAATATGATGTTATAACTGTACAATGTGATATTGGTACTACCCAATATGACGATGGAACAGTCAAATGTGAGAAAAAAAAATTAAGAGAACTACTAAATGTGACAAAAGTACTGTCAAATGTGATATTGTACTACCAAAATGACAATGGAACCATCAGATGTGAGAAAACAAAATAAGGGAACCACCAAATATAACAAAATAACAGTTACATGTGATGTTGGAACTGCACAATGTGAGGATAGAACCATCAAATATGAGAGAAAATAAAGGAACCACCGAATGTGACAAAAGAACCGTCACATGTGATGTTAGAACCACATAATGTGATAATAGAATCATCAAATGTTAGAAAAAAAATAAGAGAACCACCAAATGTGACAAAAGTATTGTCAAATGCAATGTTGGAACTACACAATGTGAGAATAGAACTACCAAATGTGAGAAAAAAAAATAAGAGAACCACCAAATGTGATAATAGCGGATACCGTTTCATCCAAAATAAAGGAAGGGTATGGTAGAATTACCCGTTGTGGTAATACAAAATTGTATTAATGCCAAAAAAACTGTTACAAAACTTGAGTGGTAAGATCAATGCACAATGTGAACCTCAATCCACATACTAAGAAAATCCATTCAATGCAAGTCATTTTTTTGCATGGATGGAGGAAAAATATTTTATGACCCAGGGTACTTCAATAAGTTTGGACTATTGAATGTTTTGTTCTTATGGCCTAGGAACCTTTTCCATGGATTATGAACTTTGAGTTATGGGGCTCTAGATAGAAGCATGGTTGCATATAGTTGGTGATAGGACCTTGTTTATTAGTGGCATTTTCGTATCCACTCTCTTCATATATAAATCCATTACTAATAACAATAGTAATAATTATAATTATAGAAATAATATTATTTGTTATGTTTATATTTATGTTTGGGTATATTTCTATGTTTATAAAAAAAAATCTTTTTATATAAATGATTAATGCAAACCTATAGATATATTTTATGCATTTACTCAATTGGAAGATATAATGAACTATATAAACATGGTCTTATCACCGTGTCTGAAATTTTATAAATAATAAAAGTCGTAATCCAATTGATAAAAGTATTCATGCCTCTACTGAGAGCCTATACCTTATCAAATAATACTAAGAACTCACAAATAATTTTTTTGATATTTTTTGTTAGTAAAGGAGGACAAATATTTACCTTGTGGATTTGTAATTTTAAAAAGATATGACACATTTTAATTATAGAATCTAAAAAATAGTCTCAAAAATGAAGGGATAAACTCAAATTTGTGAGACCGAAATCAATTTGATTACAAAATGAAAATGTAAAATTTGAGTTTTAGTTTAATAACTAATATCAACATAACATTAAAAAGAAAAATAACTCAAGTTCCTTTCTAATAGAGTTGTGTTTGGGTTGACATTTTTCGGCCCTATTTACCCGGACAAAGATGGACCATATGGTCCATATGATATTTGGGGTGTTCATTATGTGTTTTTATTTCTACCACATAGACCTAATTGGTCTCCCAAAGTAACCAAATACACTGCCTTGTACTATATACTGTACTGAGTTGCATTGAGCATTAAATCTTTGGGGTGGTTACTTTGTTTGTTCGGCTTTTGAAAAAGAAATTTTTGCGTGTCTAAGATAGGGAGAGAAGTTAGCAATGGGTGATAATCAACTACTACAAGAGGGAAAGCTAAATAGTCAAGTCCACAGTTTGTTTAATTTGGATTTGGTTTTCTTTTTTTATCTTTTATGGCTAAATTAAGGCAGTGTTTGGGTCATTTTGATATAAGGTTTTTTTTTTTTAAATTAGTGTTTTTTATTAAATGTTAGCTAAAGGACCAAGCCTTCATTTTATTCTAAGCCTTTTCTATACAAGTTAAAAACTCCGAAGTTGGAAAATTAGAAGGAAAAAAAATACCCTGATGTTAATTAACAAGATCTATATTGTGATTTATTCTTTGTCCCCTTTTTTCAGTCCTTTTCTTTCTTTAAGTAGACAAAAATGTCGTTGGTGTACCTTATAACATGTTAGATTATATGAAAGCTTGGAGAAAGAGAGTATGGAAAGAGGAAAGAGAACATAAGGTTTACGTGATTTGACTTAATGGTCTATGTCCACAGAGGAAGAGCCTTGACAGCTACCTCTTTAATACAATCATAATTCATACTTACAATGAAGCCAATATAGGGTATTTAAAATAGGCTAAACCCTAAAATAATTATAAAATGACCATGGTTAATTTATAGTACAAGTAGTATTCTTGGCTTGAACATCAAAGATTGAGCTTGGACCTAAACTATACTTGGGTTTATGCTCTAACATTGGTAATATAGTAGTACTTGCCCACAAGAAGAAGTTAATATATACTTGGTCCAAACACACTAGGATTAAAATAGTTGATAAAACTTCGATTAATACATTCATGTTATGGGTATGGTTTTACATTGGCTGTCAATCTACTAGTACCATACCCTGAACCCTCATCCTTAAGCTAATTTAAAGACTGTCTAGTAGAGAATATAGTATGTGATATGCATCATATGAAGAGTTCAACACAAATTAAACCAAATAGTAAAGATTGTAAAGTGATTAATTAATAGCTTCTCCTAAGGTGCTTGATGAAGACCAAGAAGTTTTCCTGGAACATCTTCCAACCAAAGGACTTACATTGAACTTTTCGCTTCCCCATAAATGCCCAGATGGTAATGCAAGGAATTCTGAGAAAACTACGCCCAAAGAAGAAAAGGAATTTCCGCTCGGATGAGGTTGCCTTAAAAGAAGACAAGGGGCATTGTGTAATGCCCAAGCTTATTACTAGCCTCAGTATACTCCAATATCTTCCAATGCCAATCAATGCCTAAGCGTCAGATGTCGACCTTGTTGATGCGAGTGTTCACAATTGAGAAAATAATATCTTCGTATATAAATTCCACAATATCGATCTACATCATACCTAAGACAACTACCACTTGGGCAAAACTGACATGAGACAGAAAGTGTTGTAGTTCAAGCTGTGCCTATATCGTTCAAACCACCTGAAGATTTTGAAACCAATAATATAACAGTGAATACGGTAGACTATTACACAAATCTTCCTCTAAATTTGTAATTTATGTTTTTTAGTTCAGATTTTTTTGACATAAAAATTTATCTTCATCCTGGTATTTCTAAATGAGACATTTAGGATTCAAATCCCCCAACCTCAACTGTTAAATTATCATAAAAGCCTGTTAAATTTTGGGTGCATAGCATTAGAGTTGGAAATTCCACCAAAAGTTTCAAATTCACCTCCCCCCACCACCACCACACCCCCCCCCCCCCCCCTCCCGACTCTGCCACTTGGGTAAATCATATCCTCTTCCTTCCCATATGGAAGTAAAATAAGTAATCATTCCTTATTTAAAAAAATAAAGAACATTAATTGTTTTTAAATGATGTGACACTATATTTACCTTTAGATTTGTTAACTATCAAATGTCTACCATTTACACATGATTGAGATTCTTTTTTTTTTTTGGGTGGTGGGGGGGACTTAACACTCATCTGAGTTTTAATAATGGTCCAAACTCAACATAAGAAAAAAGAATGCCAAATCATATAAACAAAGAAAAAGAAAAGGAAGAAGTAGATATTAATGGATTCTTGAGATGGCATATATTTATGTTCTAATTAATTTCTTAGCAAATCAAGATCTATTCAAGATAATGAATAATGTATGAATTAAGAAATTGTGATAATAGTTTGTGTGAAAATAACCTCAGGGGCAGGGGAGGATCAGTTAGATGCTTTGAGTTTTGAGAGCATCCTTCTAAACCCTTCTTTTTCCCATACCATCAATTTCTAAAAGTGAAAGTGTAATAATACCCCCACATACTTTTATTTGAGGTTATTATTAAATTTTCTTTTAAATATAGTTGATGGGCCATAGGTATTCTTTTTATTAGTAACTGCAGCCTGCTATCCCACTAAACCCACATCTCTTATACGAACTACAGGGTAGAGGAAGAGACCGTTGAGGTTTTCATGGAAAAGGTTTTATCAAAGAGGCTAAGAGGTTTTCCTTCGAGATTAAAGCACATACAAGTGAAGAGGCAATTAGATTGTTCAAGGTATGATTTCTCACCATTAGAAACAAAGAATTAAGGAGTTAGAATTTTAGTATGGAAAACTTTAGTGATGTGTAGATTTTTGAATTGGTAATTTCTTAGATTACGATTTACACTGTTTCAATAATTTTGGAATCTAAGGTTGTCACTGATCAAACCCTAGAACAAAAACCGAAATTTGTTAAATCCATGTATAAGGCTAGCGTCACTTTAGTAGGTCTATATGAACTTTTGGGGTGCTGAATTCTTACCTTTACATTAATTCTAACTTACTGGAGAGTTTGCACCCAACCCCACCCATGTACCACTAGTTAGTTCTCACTTTTGTCAAAGTCCAAGTTCTCTTACGGGATTCTCAAAAAAAAAGAAAAAAAAAAGTTCTCTGATGGATGAAGTGATGGCCTTGGTAGTCTTTGCCTAGACTTTGACTACAATGAACCATTAGAGATCAACACGATTACAATTCTTTAAAAGGATAATGGCAGACTTGTTTCTTTTACCCAAATTCCAATTTCATTTCAAAATAATGCTTAATATTTAATACATTAGGGTCATTGATATTAAGTCCATGAACAAGTCATATCAGTTTCGGCTAGCAGTTTTCATTATGATATATATTAAATCCTAGGTTTGCCCATCCTGTGTATTTTAGAACAAAGTTACAGTTATAGAGTCTAATTCATGTTTAAGGTCTTACTTTTGTTTAGGACATATATTAAATCCTAAAGTATTGGCTGCTAGGTCTGAGTTTTGATAAATTCAAGGAAACATATTCTTGGGTAGAGATGCTTTGCATTAGTGTTATCATTTAGTTCAACAAGTATAATTTTAGTGAGTCAATTTGTATAAGTCAATAAGATTTATATTTTGTGGAGGATATTAAGTAATTTTTATGATTGATTATAAGTTCTATTTAAGAGTATTTTGAGACTATTCGGAGGGTGTTTCAACTGGACTTTCAGAGTGATTCAAGTGCTGTAAGTAATTATGCATAATATGCACAAGTTTTGTCCACTAGGTTCTTAGAAGTTAAAAGTTTTCAAAAGTTTTGTATTTCAAACTTATATTTTCTAAAGTTTGTCAAAAGTATTTTTGCATCATTGAAAGAGAAATTTCGACCATTAAATAATGTTTTAAAGAGATACATCGAATTTTAAATAACATTTTGAATGTCCAAATATCATTTAAAAGATGATTTCTAAACTAAATTATTTTCCGTAAATAATTGAGTTTCAATGTAAGTTTTCTAAAAAGGTTCTTGTTCTTTAAATTTGTTAAAACCAAGTGATTTCAAAGTCATATTCCTATTCTCCAAATGGTATTTAAAATGTTTCTTTTAGCAAATTGAATTTTCAGATTTACTCAAGAATTGTAATATATTTATATAAACTCCTCAATTTCTATTCGTTCCCCAAGAGAGTCAAGCATCCTTTGATTTATGTTCTATTCAATATTGTGATCTTTGATATGTCTCTGTATTTGGAATAATTGTTAATATCAAGTAAAATATTATATTTTATGTAAACTTTGCTCTTGTGATATGTGACTCAAAATAATTGTTTTTTTTTTTTTAGAATTGATCAGATATGTGTGTAAATCCGCTCACAGGATTGTATGTGAGAAATATGTGTTGATCCCTCACCAGTAGGGGTTAGATGTTGGTATCCGTTCACAAGATTGTATGTGAGAATATGTGATGTGTATATGTGACACTGTGCTCTGACCAATTATATGTATGTGATTTCAAATGATTTTAAGATGTGATTACATATGTATTAAGTGATTCATTATATGTTTTGTGGAATAATTATTTTTTATATTATTGAATGAGTTTGTGAAAAAGCAAAATACTCGTGCTTTGCTTGACTCTATTCCGTTGTGTATTCTGTATAATTACTTACTAGATGTGTGGCTCACCCCATCAATTACTATTTTCAGATTAAAGTGTAGTTGGAAATATAGGACCTTCGGATCGCTTTGTAAGGTGCAAAGTAGAGCATGGAAGTTGTAGGTGACTTCAGTATTACTTGAGGACTTATAGAATTTTAGTTTTCCTTATTTTGTAATTCATGTTTCATATTTTGGAGATTATTTCCAATTTGTGAAGTTTAGATTTTTGTAAGAGGTTATTTATTAAGAGCATTGTTTCTTTGGAGTTTTAAATTATTTTGGATTAATTATACTTATTGAGTTATGTAAGATTAGCAAGTTAGTCATTCATCTAAATTCATGTTCCATAGATTTGGGTCGTGACAGAAAGAGCAATCTTAAGCAACCTTAACTTGTCTTCATCCTCTTGGTCATCATCCATGAGGGATGAAAAGCTTTAAAAAAGTGTATCACCTTCTTGCATTTCAGAAGAAGACTTGGAAGGTATATATAGAAAAGTCGGGCAATAAAACCTACGATGGAAATTAAAGAATGGTAAAACTAAAAGGATATTTATGTCATTTTATATGACTCATCTAACATTTGTTTCTAATTTTGAAATCAATGGCCATGTGGAGAAATCAGTTATACAAATTTGACTTATTTTGTATGAGATTCAAAAACAAATAGCAAAATTAATTACTATGAAAATCCAAAAGCGTCTATCCACATGACTTCATCATACTCATGTAACACCTATTTAAATTTTAAAATTTGAGGCATATAATGCCTATTTAACTTTTTAAATTTAAGGAATGTAACACCTATTCAACTTTTAAAAGTTGAGGCATGTAATGTAACGTCTTTGAACTTTGCATGTAATGCCTATATAACTTTTAAAATTTGAAATCAACTTTTAAAACTTCCCCCTCAAAAAAAAAAAAAAAAAAAAAAAAAAAAAAAACTTTTAAAACTTGAGACATGTAACGTCTATTCAACTTTTAAAATTTGAGGCTGAGAATGGAAACCAATTTAACATTAAACAACATTTAATGTGGCAAAACTGATGGTAGATCTGAAACAGATTGAAATTTGAAAGCATCTTTTCATGTGATAATATTTGAATCATGCAATAATTGTTTTGGTTATAGATATTAATACCGAGATAAGAAATTATGTTTTTTATGTGATTTTATATTTATATGACTCACCTAACATTTGTTTCAATTTTACAAATCGATGACCATGTAGACATATCAATTATACAAATTTGACTTATTTGTCATAAGATTCAATTTGGCAGAGTAAATAGAATAATTAAATAGTAAATACTATCAAAATTTGGAAGCATCTATTCACATGATTATATCATACTAGTGTAATGCCTATTCAACTCTTAAAACTTGGCTGAAGTTGGTGAGCTACTTAGAAGCTAGTGGGCTACTATTACTAGATTCTTCCTGAACTAAGGTATCACTAAATAATTTTTCTCTCCTCTAGGCAGGAGCCTTTCCTCTCACTTCGGGTGAGCTTTTTCTCCACTACCTAATTCATATTAGCAGTGGCCACTACTACACTAACTCTACTACTTCCATTTCTGTCTCTCAGAATACCATAAACAAAAATGGATTCAGATTTTATTGAAAGAATGCAGAGAATCAACCTCACGGCAGAGGAGGGTGAAATTATTCAGGTGTGTCCAAGGCAAAGGGAAAGAATACTAGAGAAATGTTCACTCAGTTTGTTTGGAAAATTCCTAACAACTAGACAGTACAATCAGAGAGTGGCGAAGAACTTGTTACGCACTATGGGGAAGTTTGGCTCTGATCTAAAAATCATCGACGTGGGAAAAGGGCTTTTCCAATTCAAATTCACTATGGAAAGCCAACTGGTGTGGGTACTTAACAATGGACCATGGAGTTTTGATAACTATTATCTACTACTCTAGCGATGGGAAAAGGGAATGAACGTGAGC
Source organism: Quercus glauca (assembly GCA_023736055.1). Taxonomy (NCBI): domain Eukaryota; kingdom Viridiplantae; phylum Streptophyta; class Magnoliopsida; order Fagales; family Fagaceae; genus Quercus; species Quercus glauca. Next base: position 47,760,344 of record CM043324.1, read on the forward strand.
TCAATTGAGTTTACATACTATCCGCTATGGGTGCAAGTGTGGAGATTACCATTTGAATTGTTTAGTGAAGATGTAGCAAAGGACATAGGAATGGGGATTGGAAAGGTGGTTGAGGTGGACTATAAGAGCGCTGCCACAGACCAGGCAAAGTTCTTAAGAATCCGAGTAGAGGTGCCGCTGGACAAGCCACTCCGATGGGGAAGCAAAATTAAAGGTCCAAATGGAGAAGTCATGTGTGGCCTTCAAGTATGAAAGATTGATTAATTTCTGTTTTCGCTGCAAAGTTCTTGGGCATGAAGCAAAAATATGTGAGAAGCCAAGAGGTACAGATGAGCAAGAAAATTAGTATGGGTAGTGGTTGAAGGCAAGGTACCAGCGAAAGGATGAAACGAGCAAAAACAAGAACCAGAGCCACCCACGGAGGAGAGAGGAGGCACCGACAAAACAGGTACAATCTAAAATGGACCGAGACATTAATGTCACCTCCGAGAATCATGGGATGACGCAGGAAATTAATGCCATTAACGTATCACACATTAAAGTGGCATTAGTTATGGACGGCAACTTAAAGCCTTCTATTCCTGATTCTTCTCCAATGCACCTGGACGTGATCATGGATAAGGGGGAAAAGCAACAGATAGCAGCTGATAGCTAGAGATGGCAGACCAAAAATTATGGGGAGAAATTATTCTCAATCCCAATCACTGTTGACGTGGCCACCAATAACTCTCCAAACCTTAAACCTAAGGCCGCCCCATGCATGCTTAAGTCACGTGAGCAATTAGAGGACACAAACTCAGCTACACCGAACACGACAAAGAGGAAGGAGAGGGCTAAGCCCAGGTCATACAGAAAGATCATACCACAGAAAAAAAAAACATATACACCCAAAGGTCTAACAATAGAGCGGACAGGGGGGAAGAAGAGAGGGCTGGAAGTGGAGGATAAATTGCAGAAAATTGAGTAGAGCATAGGTATAGAGAGTAGGAAGAGATAGAAGTATCATGAAGAGAGTGACAACATGCAAATACCAACGGCGGCGGCTGCCTCTTAGCCCTATCGAAAGCAACGATCGTCCTAAGTTGGAACTGCTGGGGGCTTGGGAACCAATGCGTAGTCAATATCCTCTCTCACCTGTGAGGGGAAAAGCTCCCAAAGTTTTGTTTTTGATGGAAACAAAACAATCAGTGGAAGAGATGCAGAGAATACAAGCTAATTTGCCATATCGTTGTATGCTAGCTATACCAAGTATACAAAGGAAAGGCAGATCGGCACTACTGTGGAAGGAGGAAGTGGATTTACATATATAAACCTACTCACCAAATCACATTGATGCCCTCATATTTCAAGAATCAAACCCCCTATAGAGATTGACAGGTTTTTATGGGTTGTCGGAAGAACAACGGAAAAAGGAATCTTGGCAACTTCTAAAGCATCTACATTCAAGATTTTCTATCCCATGGCTATGTTAGGGACTTTAATGAGATCTTGCATTCATCAGAAAAACAAGGACGCCTTCCAAAACAGCCACAACCTATGTTAGAATTCCGAGTTGCACTCCTCCATTGTGGGCTGGTGGACTTGGGATTTCAAGGAAATGTGTTCACTGGGAATAATGGACGGCCGGGAGATGATTATGTTCAAGAACGTTTGGACAGGGCCTGTGAAACCCCAGAATGGAGAGATCTATTCCCACAAGCAAAGGTCATACACATACAAACTAGCTACTCTGATCATAATCCAATACTAATCCAAATTGCACAACCAGTTCAGAATTGTAGGAAGAGAAAAGTGCCAAGGAGGTTCAAGGAAAAGTGGGCATACCATCCAAACTGTGAGGAAGTGGTCCGAATCACTTGGGAGGCTGAGAATGTGACTGGTAGCCCTATGTTTCGGCTCTTCAAGAAGGTAAAACGATGCAGGCTTCAGTTGATTGAATGGAGTCGTACTATATTTAGGAATGTTCAAACAAAAATCTAGAAAAACTGTCGGCCTTGGAGGAATTATCCTTGCAAAAGGATCCTCAAAATCTGCCTGCAATTAGAGCTTTAAGAAAAGACATCAATACACTCCTTCACCAAGATGAGATGTTTTGGCGTCAAAGATCGAGAGCCATATGGTTACCGGTAGGTGATAAAAATACAAAATTTTTTCACCAAAGGGCTAGCCAACGTCGTCGAAAGAATCATATTTCTGGTATCACATCTCACAACGAGGAATGGTGCACATCTGAAGACCAAATAGCAGATACAGCGGAGTCTTATTTCCAAGAATTGTTCACAATATCCCATCCGGCAGATTTTAGTGGGGTTTTGAATTCAGTGGATCAACTAGTCACTCCAGAAATGAACAACACCTTGCTCCAAAGATACACCCCGGAGGAGGAGAAGCATGCCCTCTTTCAGATGCACCCATCAAAATCAACTGGACCAGATGGTGTGTCCCCTTTCTTTTTTCAAAAGTATTGGCATATTGTGGGTCAAGATGTTATAGCCGCAGTTCTTTCTATTTTAAATTCTGGTCACATGTTGCATAAGATGAATTTTACTCATATTGTATTAATCCCAAAGAAAAATGACCCAAAGCACATGTGTGATAATAGACCCATAAGCTTGAGCAATATAATTTCTAGAATTATTTCGAAGGTTCTAGCTAATCGGTTGAAACATGTACTCCCTATGATAATCTCTGATGCCCAAAGTGCTTTTATGCCTAACCAACTCATCATTGATAATACTACTGTAGCATATGAGTTATTACACAGGATGAGGAATCAAAGGAAGGGAAGGATGGGCTACATGGCAATCAAGCTGGATATTAGCAAAGCATATGATCGAGTGGAATGGGGTTTCCTAGGCAAATCATGCTAAAGCTGGGTTTTGATCCAAGATGGGTGCACCTAGCTATGGAGACGATCACTACTGCCTCATATTCAGTCTTAATAAATGGGGAACCTCAGGGGTTTATCACCCCATCAAGAGGAATTAGACAGGGAGATCCAATCTCACCATACTTGTTCTTGCTATGTGCGAAAGGTTTGTCTGCCATGCCAAGGAAAGCTGAAGAAAGCCACAACATGAGAGGTTTAAAATCTAGCCAACATGGGGTTTGTATCTCTCACCTCTTGTTTGCAGATGACAGCCTCTTATTTTGCCGTGCCACCGTGGAAGAGTGCCAATGATTGCTTAATCTATTAGGGGTGTACGAAGCCGCATCAAGTCAAGCAATTAATAGGCAAAAAACTTCATTGTTCTTTAGCAAAAATACCAAACCAGAAGTAAAAGAAGCTATAAAGCAAATGATGGGGGCAAGGGTTATGTCAAATTGCGAGAAATACTTGGGACTACCAATGGTGAGTGGAAAATCAAAGGTCAACACCTTCAAAGAGCTTCAAGAAAAAATAACAAAGAAGGTGATGGAGTGGAAGAAGAAGTTCATATCCAAAGCCGGCTAAGAGATCCTAATAAAAACTGTGGCTCAAGCAATACCCACCTATTCCATGTGTTTGTTCAAAATCCCCAAGCCCATTTATGACAAAATTAATTCTATCTTGTCAAATTATTGGTGGGGACAAACCAAGGATGATAAAAAGATCCATTGGATAAATTGGCAAAAACTGTGTACACATAAAAAGAACAGAGGAATGGGTATTCGAGACATTTCAGCTTTCAATTTGGCAATGCTCGCTAAGCAGGTGTGGAGGCTCATTCACAATCCTCATTCACTCTTCTATAGGGTGTATAAGGCACGGTACTTTCCAAATTGTAGCTTCATGATGGCACAACTGGGATCCAATCCGTCCTATGTCTGGCGGTCTCTGTTGGCAACAAGAGAAGTGATTAGAGAGGGGTCAACATGGCAGGTTGGAGATGGCAAAATGATTGGTGTTACCTCACATAAATGGCTGCCTAATACACCAGTCTTCTTACATGAGCCTGATGTGGAGTTGAAGGTCTGTGACTTGATTAACCAAAACACAGGTCAGTGGGACCGGGGTAAAATCTTTGCTACCTTCACTCCACGAACATGTGCAAAAATTCAAGCTACTCCACTGGATCACTTGGACTCCCATGATGTACTGGTCTGGACTGAAAGTAAGGATCGAAAATTCTCAGTAAAGACAGCCTATCAGGTAGCTATTCGATTGAAATCATGGGGGATGGCTGAGCATTCAATGGCACGGGTACACGGGAATACATGGAGTAAAATCTAGAAGCTTAAAGTCCCACCAAAGGTTCGAACCTTTCTATGGAGGGCATGCTCCAATTGCCTACCAACGAGGGACAATTTATGTAGAAGGAAGATACGGGTTGGTGCAACTTGTGAAATTTGTCACCAGGAACCTGAAACTGTGTCCCACATACTCTGGTCATGTCCATTGGCAAGGAATGTGTAGGCACTAGTCAAGGGACATGTCCAGAAATGCAGTAACGAGGCAATGGAATTCTTCCTCCTTTTCAAGTATCTGCAGAAGGTGCCGGATGGACCAGACCTGGATAGTTGGGCAACTACAGCTTGGAGTATCTGGAATGCAAGAAACAAGTTTTATTTCAAGCATACTCAGGTACATCCGCGGGTTATCATGGAAAGAGCAGCTGGCCTGTTGTCTGAGTACCATAGGCTAACAGAAGTACAGGAAGTCTATGCCGAGTGCAGGATTGATACATTGTAAAACTAATGCTTTGGGGATATGACTGAGACGTCTGTATCTCCCACACGGCCAAAGTAATTGGTTTTGGTCTTACTGTATACGTTTACTTGAGTTAATAAAATTTTTCTACCTTTCGTTCCAAAAAAATAAAAAAAACTCTTAAAACTTGAACCATCACGCACACTCAACATGATGGTCACTTTACAAATATAAAGTTAAGAGAGGGGGGCAAAGGTCTGGATCCAAGTGGTGTAAAGAGAGAGGAGAGTAAAGTTTGGAGTTTAAATCTCTAGAAAAGAATTTTATACACATATATACTTAGATTAAATTATATTAGAATATATATATATATATATATATATATAAAATAACTCTTAAAATGTGTGGCATGTAATGTCAATTCAACTTTAAAATTGAGACCAAGAAGAGAAATCAATTCTCTTTAAAACATACATCTAATAATTTTCCATGTGGCAAAACTGATAGCAGATTTGAAACAAATTAATTTAAAAGCAACTTTTTATATAATTTTATTTGACATAAGACCGATGGCAGATCTGAAACAAATTGAAATTCAGTATGCAAATTTTTATATGAAACTAAAAACACAAGGTAGAAAATTGAATCACTACTTTTCTTTTCTTTTTATATGACATGTAATATGTTGAAAAAATCCATCAGAGTGCTATTGGATTGGAGAATCATAGTATTGTGAGTTTCAGACAACAATTGATACATTATTCCTAATTAACCTGTCCTCAGAATGTCATCCTAATAGAATTAAAACTTAAATTCTTAAAGAGCTGCATGCCCAATAGAATTAATATTTAAAAAAGGTAGCAGGCGATCTACTTAAATGCCTGCTTTATTTTCTTATCATGTTAACATTTGTAGTCCAAGATATATTATTAAATAATATATCACTAGCAAAAAAATATGAGCTCTAAGATCCAAACATCTACCAAGAAAATCAACCACATCTCACTTACATGGGAAAACTTGACCATCATTTCAGAAAGGAGAATTTACACACATTATACAGATAATTGGGACAAATCCTACCAGTTTAACAAAAAGCACAAAATGTGTCACCACTCACCAGCCAAAATTTCATAGAGGAATTAATCCAACTATTGCACTTTTGCTTTAAGATTTTATTTGCAGAATCGTATTTTAAGTCAGGTTCTAATAACATACCACAATGAAGCTGCATAGCTTTCAATTTAGTAATTGAAAACATGAAAATTGATATTCAACCAATAGGGAAGATTGGATGCTGCAGCTGTAAACGCAGCCAACTATGAAACCCAAAAAAATGTGCTCCCTAACACCATTGAATTTAACTACTAGCAGAGCCTGCCTGCAGGGTCTAGGGTTGATTGTGGTGGCACAGCTTCAAGAACTTAGGCATGTGGAAGATGTTTCTACAAATTAATTCTGAAAGGTCACAATTGCAACCTTTTGAAAACTTGGAATTACAGATTGTTGACCAACTATAGGCATGTACAAGAATAACATAAGGAATGCCCCCTTTTTTTCATTAGTTGGGTGTCAACTTTCAAGTAATCACAGGAGATGCCATTTCTGAATTAGTTTCCTTCATTTATCCACATATCTAGGTTTCAGACATGCAACACCATCCCAAAACCACAGAAGAGGGGGGTGTGGGAATTCTGCTCTGTCAAAGATATGCTGGAGTTTCCAAATTGACTTACACTTAAACGGAATGAGATTCAGATAGCTTGGGCACCTCGAGCTTCCAATACTTTTTGTAATGCATAATGACATCTGAAAAGTATTAATTCAGTTGAGTACATGGTATCAGAGCAACTTCTCAGACATTTCATATTATGTTTAGAGATTATACTAAAGTATCCAAGAATTCACTAGTATTACCTCCAAGGGAGATGGTCAAGAAACATAGATGGTGACACAATAATATCTTTGAAGCTTTCTCTGTTTGCTATGTAAGCTTTATAACTTTGTGCCTTCTCTAGCACAGTACAGCATTTCCACAGAGAAGTATGTGAGCTTCTTTGATGCGGTACCATGTGAATTATAAGGCCTGGCAGATACAATTCTGGGGGATCCCCAGCTGACCCATTTTCAGATCTTGGGACAGTTTCCATAAACTGAGATATGGGGTCATCACGTGCATTTACAGTGGTTGCAATAGGATTGGTGAATTCACCATCATCGATTTCAATAACAGAATCATTATTGTCAGCCTCATTCCAGAGGGAAAACCCTCGATGCTGTCCCTCGCTTACTGCAGTGGAAGTGGGAATTGCTCAAATAAAAAGATTATGCTCCTTAGTTACAATAGGTACAACCATGAATGCTATATGATCCCAGTAATTGATGGCAAAAGTAATAATTATGAATCTTTCAGCATAAAATAAAAAATAACCAAAAAAAAAAAAAAACCCTCCCCCCATTCCATTTTATTTGTAAAGTATTCTGTTTTTGGCTGCATCAAAATATTTGTCCTGTTGTAAAAGTCAATAGTCATTAATTTTGCTGACATCCCAATACAAGTATTCCCTTCTACAGAGAATTTTGAAAAAATTGAATATATTTTCCTTCAAGAGACAATATTAAATGATGGTCCCTTAAAAAAAATGATTTTTTTTAAATTGGACAAATAAAATGAGATAGAGGGAGTATAATATTAGAAATAAAACAGGGATACCTGGAGAATCATTCTGATTCTGAATCTGACTTCCATTGATGTGGTGGTTGAAATCTTCAGCTGTGATGGCCCCAGAATAAAAATCTGAAGCAGGATCGTTTACCTCAGTCCTGTTTCTCTGATAGTTGCTCACATACAAAAATCGGCGTGCAAGTTGAAAAATCATGGCAGTGTCAGTCTTGTTATCTTGCGACAGTGCTGTAATTGCAGCTGCACGAAGCCTCAGGATCGATCCAATTGAAAAGCGAGCTGAAAATTCATTGTTGCATACAGTGCTGCAGAAGGTTCAAAGACTTAAAACATACAGAGAAAAACCTACAATGATAGAATCACTGGCCTTGAAACTATAGGCGGCATGGTGTAGGAATTATATGTACCTTGTAACAAAGTCTGAACAAGCATTTGCAATAACTGAATCCACACATGGAAGGGGGCCATATGCATAGACATGTAAATTTGGGTATCGGCTATAAAGCTGTGCACAAAAGATAGGATATTTAGACAAACAAAAAAAGATTTCAAAGCAATCAGAACAAGTTCAGAAAAAGAGAAGGGGGAAAAACATTAATATTAGCCCTTGTCTGATTGAATGTCTAAGTAGTATAGACTTTTGATTGATCTTATATAACAAAGTGGGAGCATCCAAACATTTTCCTTAACAATGGATATCAAGATTTCTTCCATCAACAGCTGCTACAGAGCCTAGACCTTTTGATATCTGATCTTGTGTTTGTCATCCTATTCATAATTTTTATCATTCTTATCACTTGTAACATATTTTCGATCCATTCATTTGTATTTCTACTCTATTTCCTTTCCTTGTTCTTATGTGCAAGCCTCACCTTCAGTTAGGTCAAAGACTCCAATATATGAATGATAATTGGAAACTAACTTGTCCAATTCCAAGCAAACACAGTTGAGTGCCACAGGTCATATTAGCACAAATTATCCTAATAGTACCATTGAGCACCAAAAAGGTTGTTTAGTCACTAGGAGCAATACTCATATATTTGGTGTGGATTAATTTTAAGCATTTTCTCCTATGGCAAGATTCAATTCTGTTTGAGTATTATTTATAGAGATTGGCCTGAATATTAATTAGATATTACGAATACTTGTTACCTAGGTATGTGCTTAGAGGAAGGCAAACTAAACTAGGTTTGCACGTTGAAGAAAGCAATTTATTGTCTTAAGAGGTACACTAGGTTTTGGGTCTTTATGGAGTACTTGGGGCTATTTGATAAATGGATGGTTTAGGGTTTTGAAGTTTTGGATTTATGGGTTTAAAAGGTGACAAACCAACATGTGTTTGCAAGGTTTTCAGGATTCTAGGAATTAAAGCAAGGATTAGAAAAACAATAAACTTCTAGGCATCACATCTAGGATTTCCCTGGCATCATGCCTCGGAGCAGGTTGTATCACAAGGGCCTCAAAAAAAGCTCCATAGCTTCAGAAAATATAGAAATCTTATTCTTCTCCTTCAATAGAAAGTATTAAATCCATATAAATAAATTGACTAATACCTCATCCCAGTGGAACATGGATTTCTCAAAACTCCTAAAAAGAGCTCAACGTGGACTCCGTGGGCTTTTACTACTAAACTCCTAGGACTTATGCTACTAAGTCCAAACTAAATAATTAAACTCATATAAAACCAAAATACAACCCAATGGACTAATAGAAACCAGAAAATTAAATATCCGCAACTAGTACATAAAATTAAATTGGCTAGACACTGCCTGCGTCACATTTAGACAGTTTGGTGCAAAAGATGAGTACAAGATTATGATCCATATAGCATGTGGGATGTTATGGGTGACATCTCTCCTAGGAAAGGTGGGCTTTTCTAATCTTTAAAAAATAATAATAATAATAATAGAGAAAGATAAAAAAATTTTAAAATATATATATACACACACACACATATATATACACATGTTACGTGATAACTAAGCAGCAATGTATATGTCATTTTGTCTGAATTATGGTTATGATATAGCAAAATGCAACATCCTATTTCAAGCTTTGCAATCAATTAGAATTTAGAAGGTAATTTTCGTAAGACATTAAGGAAGAATCATTTTTTAACTTTTTAACTTCATAATATGCCAGGCATGATAGACTTCCATGATCCAGATTGCAGGGCGGAGTGTCAAGAAAATTATGTGAATGAGGCAAATCTTGTACTTTTACAGCAACATATACGGAGACAATAACATCATGTCTTTCTTCATCTTAGAATTTCATAATAGTCATGAAATAGAATATAAGAATCCTTTTCATTTGCTTTTAAGTAATAAAGGTCAACTCAAGGTTAAGATATAATTTTGATAAATCTAAAGGTCATGTGCCATGTCATTTAAAATCTCAATGTACTAAATAAGGAATGATAACTGATGGTGACCCAATTTAAATGATCTAGCACTAAGTACACCTTTAGATTTGTAAAAATCAAATCTTCACCAAGAATTGACCTTTTTCATTATCAAAAGCAAATAGAGAGAATCCTCATCCAAGATTAGCATACATGCCGAACTAAACAAATACATTCTTTCAAGAAAGGCCATACTTTGATTCCTAGCAATGCACCAATTGAACCTCCAAGGGAATGCCCCACTATGCGAACATTATACCCATCACACTCACATCTAGCTCCAAGCAATGAGGAAAGGTAGCCACTTGACTCTGCATCTCAATTTACATCACATTGTCCAAAGCGAAAAAGTAGTTAGGCAGAATGCAATTTGAGGTAAAATTGTGTCTAAAACAGAAAATTTCAGTGTGAAACAATTATAAAGGACTTGATGAAATGAAAGCAACCCCTATTTCACAAAGTTGGGAGTAACGAGGTTTTTAATTAGAAAATATAAAAAAACTCATAATATGAGCACTTATATCACAAAATAATCCATATAAGACATCCTATATCATCATTAATAGATGCCAGCAGCTTAAACTTTGCAGTGACATTGAACTTCTTCAGATTAGAATGTTACGATCTGCAACCCAGGCATTCGCATTGCTCAAACACACTTCCCATTATAAAATCTTTAGAACAAGCTAAGTTCTCCCCTCATGAAAATTTTGAAGAATAACGCATCAAAAGGGTTACAAATTCATACATACAAAATATGTAATATTTTCCTCTTTCCAAGGTCTAAGCTTCAATATCCATCAAGCCACTGTTACAAGGTATATGGTGAATTGATGTGGACACCAAATCAAACCTATTAATGTTGATTGATTTTATTGGACCTATTTGACTGAATGTAATTGATGTTTATGAATGTTGAGACATTTTGGGATTTAATTTTCTTCTATTTTCACATTTAATATAATTGATTACAAGTAATTTTCTTTCCTTGTTAAGTTAGAAATTAATTTTCTTTCCTTCGATGATGTAATTTAGGAACTATTTAAGGCCCCAAAATGCAATGTTTATGCAGCTAATCATGGATTTATAATATTTGCGTTAAGAATTTTCTTCCAGTACTTGGTGCAAATTCCTAGTGGAAATTGGGGGAGCAAATAATCCCTAGGATTAATGCCCAACTAGAAAAGATAATGTCACCCACTCAAAAACTACCCAGCAAGCTTGAGGGTGCACATGATGTGAGAGTTGTAGTAGTTGAATGTGCTTCTAATCAACCCTCCATAGTGCTTAAAGATCTACATCTTGGTGAAGTCGAAGAGGTTAAAACTACATTGTTTCCTATGGTTCATAAGGTTCAAGATGAGATTATACTGATTCCACACATTGATTTTGTTATTCCAAATGAGTTTGATGTGGTGGAATTCAAATTTTTTCTTTTCTCTGTGCTCCCTAAAGTGATTCTAGACTTGAAGCAAGTGTTACTTGTCAACATTCTACTCCTTCAATGCTTTAAAACTCGAGGTCAAGTTTTCTCTAACCAAAAGAGAATGATGCAGGAAACGCAAGAAGATTATTATTTAGTATTACTTATGTTTGCAAGTCAATTGTATTTTTATGTTTTAAGTCCTAGTAATTTATTAGGCTACTAGTATTTTAATTTGGAAGCAAGGTTATTTTTGTAATAAGGCAATTAGGGTTTCCTATCCAATTAGAACTAGGGGTTTAGCAATCCTTTATAAGCAACATATTGTACTCCTTGAGGAGATAGTTGATATTTTGATGAATGAAAAAAAATAGTCGTTTGGTCTCTTTTGGTCTGGTGCTGACTCCAGGTCCACCCTAAACGCTGACTCCTAGTGGTTTTCCCGTTTGGTGCTGACTTCAAGTAAGGCCTAGGTGCTAACTCCTAGGTCATATCCATTTATTTTATTGTTGTTTTAATTTTGTTCTGGTTGTCATGCGTCAATATGCCAAATCAATGGTTTAATATCAATAATGTCAAGATCCTAAATTCAGTTTTGGTTTTTTTTTTTTTTTAAATATAAAAAAAGCAATAAAGTGTGCTTCTTTGAGTGCACCTCACTTTATAGGCAATAAGCGCTAGCCTTGGGGCTTCGCTCTTTGTGCTTAAGTGCGCTTTTACCAACACTAGTACTTATTCCAAGTAGTCCCAAGTGCTGATGCCTAGGCCATATCTATTTTTCTATTTTAACACTTGATGCTAATTTCAAGCAAACCCTAGGTGCCAATTCCTAAGTCCTATCCCTTTCTATTGTTCTTCTTTTATTTCCCAAAAAAACACAATCACCTCTTAGAGTCTATTGTCCTGCATCATAGATATTTTGCATGTTAGCTCAATTTTGAATGAGAAGAGAAACTTTAATGAAGCTTAAACACATGAAATTTTTTCTTCTTCAAATAATTTTATTCCATTGGTGTTAATACCATTTTCCATTTTGAGAATATACACAACTAACCCAAGTATATATGAATTTATATATAAGACAAATTTAAAAATAAAAAAATAAATGGTAATTTTGTTGAAGCAAAGAAATAAACAACAGTCAGAATCTCAGGATGACTCAAAGAATTCAAAAATTTTATATTAAAATGGTTAGTAAAACAAAGCTCAATAAGTTTGAAGAAAAAGGTTATAAGTTTACCATGGTCAAAAGCAGTCCCGTCAATTTGCATGAAAAGATCCTGTGCAGCCTCAACTATACCTGAGTGACCATAGTGTGGGAAAGATGAGTCCACGCTGCACTTCACAACAGGATCAATATCACTTGAACTGCAAACAAGAATGCAGAAGTTTCAAAACCAGCGGAACTGTTCAGAAGAACAAAAACCCACCACAAATAAAGGCTTTTATTTTATAGTTACAATGGCGGAGGGGGGATTTAAATTATGGAAGTTTATGTTGGAAACAACAGGAAGTGCCAATTGAACAAAAACTAATCACAAATAAAGCCATTTAAGCAGATTAACACAAATTTTCAGCAAATCGGGAATCTAGAAGAGAACAATTATGCAATAAATCAAATTAGAGAATTTTGAAAATCTTATTTGACTTTGGTCCCACCAACTTAACTGCAAAACCCACAGCATGAAGAAAAGAAGATGCTGTGGCAGCAGAAACTAGCCCCTTCCTCCAAATGCTTCTCCTTCAACATTATTTTGCAATTCAAGACCTGCTCTCCTTTTCTATCTTTATCTCAAAAAAAAAAAAAAAAAAAGACCTGCTCTCCTCTTCTCTTCTACTAAAGGCCAAAAGTCAGACTGTAAAAAATGTAACGGATCTTCATATTGCCAGATGTTGAAAGATTGAATTAAGTTCAAAGACCTTGTAAATGTGATGAAATACAAATCCAAATTTTGAAACTTCTGATTTGTAGGGTCAATGTTTGAGAGATTCCATGACCATTTTTTTTTATCAACAGGTATGGAAATTGTAATAGTAGATTAGTGTCAGAACCAAAGTACGACATTGACTACAATTTTTTTATCCCATTTCTTTATATTCAGATCTGCCTTGTTTGACATTGGCGAGTGGACCCAGCTAAATCTCGATTTCCACGGATGTAGAAGCAATCTATAACAGTCAAAGACCATGGAAACTATTGGAGTACACGTCCCTAGTTTCAACTCATCAGGGTTGAGGCCCTAGTTTGGAGTACACCCCTAATTTTCAATCAAGTTGTGATAATATGTTTAAAAATTAGCTAAATTTCAATAGTTTTTTTTTTTTTTTTTGTATAGCATAGAGAACCTTTCAAAAGAACAGTTCTTTGGGCCCGCCTATGACCAATAAAACTTACAAGTAACTGATCCCACCCACCATTCAGTAGATATTTTTTTAATCAAGGTTACTAGTTTTTACAAATTTATTATGATAATATTGAATTAATTATGGCATCACCTCTGTTGAACCTGCAGCAGTTCAACCCCAAAACCTTGAACCTCTCCATTTCATGGTTCTTTAAAAAGTCCAATCTTTAAAACATAGCAACAGGCCCAGCTAAAAAGGAGTAACTTATTCAGACAAGATTTATTTTTAAAAAAAAAATTTAAAAGCCTTAGTGGGATGTAAAATTGTACATTATAGAAAGTTACAGACTCTCACTGTGAGTTTTTTTTTTTTTTTTTTTTTTCCCTTAAGTATTAGAAATTTAGAACATACCCATATTTTGTCTAGATGTAACTTAGACGGAAATTTGACAATACAAGTTCTAAGAAAGGACATTAACTAACCTACAGTGGAATGTTAAAATGCTGAAGCTTTTTTAAGGATCACCTAAGCAATGATTCATCATACACTCACCCATAAAAATACACAAAAGTACATAGAGAGAGAGAGAGAGAGAGAGAGAGAGAGAGAGTAAGATACTTCATCAATCCATCCAAGTCATCTGCAGAAAGGGCACACTCCTTACATAAACCATCAGTTATGAGATCTTCAGCGGTCTCAGTTCCTCTTATAGCAATTACTACGGATCTCAAATGATGCAGAACCACAATGAAGTATGCAGCTTCACATTTTGCCTGGAATACAAGGTAAAGAAAAAGAACCAAATTGAAATTATATGCTGCTGGTAAAGCATAACATAACAAATCGGAACATGGCATGCTTAAGAACAAGGAAAGAATATAGACATATTAGACACTGAAAAAGGGACTTTCAGGATTCCAAAAACCACAAACAACAAAAAAAATTCAGCCATTTAAGACCACAAAGTCACAAAACTCCCAATTACAGATGTAGGTATATGCAGCATGTGCATGTATTATTATAGTGCTCCTAGAAATCCCATAAGACTTTCTCTTCTTTTTTTTTCTTTTTTTAAATTTGATTGAGGTAGGAGAAATGTTTTAGAACTTGGAACATTCAATGAATTCAAAATTTGAGAGGATCAAGGGTTGGAAATCCAAAAAATTCAGCAAACCAATGTCTGACCATGACATCATAAATACTTTAAAAAATTTACTATAATAGAAATAAAAATTAGGTTTTTTATCTATGAGTAAAGTAACACAATTAATACCAGGAGAAGCTTTGGCCTAAAGGTTAGGCAGTAAAATAATCATAAAGTTTGGGGTTCAAATCATAGCATTTTTTTAATGTTAATTTTTATAGTACAGTACATTTAGTGCTAACCATACAAAATATTAACATGGTCTAATGGTAAGTACCTTGCATATCTATCGCTTCATTTGAGACTCTAATCTTGCCATTATCAATATACACAATTTTCAATAAAAATCCAGAGGATACACTCACAAGCATGACCGGGCAGTTCGTGATTGGGCAGTTCGTGATTTGGAGGTTTCAACTAGTCAGCCGTCAGACAAAGTCTCAATATTTGGTTTTGACCAAAATATAAAAATGTGTAACCAGACAGGAAAGCAGACCAGCTCCTAGTTTAATTGTCCACCAGCTAGTCCAGTTTCCAAAACACTGAGTAGAGAAATAGCTACATGCACAAAAGGAAAAAAAAAATATATATATATATATATATTTGTGTGTGTGTGAAATTGGTTGACCATTTTTTATTGCATTATCTGGCAGTTAAGGAGTTCTCAATTATGTTGATGGGAGATTCCTAGAAGTCACAAATTGGCTTCCTTGAATATGTTCAGAGATAGCAGTAGATGGTTAGTCTTAAAAGTCTGCCTCTGTGCTTAACATGAAGCACATAGGAGAAGAGGAGTACTATATACTTCCAAGGGAACTAGCATGCCAATAACAAACTCAAGTATATTTATCATAAAAATATTTACTCAAAGCCTCTGTCACTATTACAAATAATAACAGAGATAACGACCTCCTTGCCTCAACCCCATCTAGCTACCAAAAAAAACCACCTGGACTTAAATAAAAATAAAAAACGAACTGTGGAGACAAAATATTATCCATGATCTCCATTTCTTGCAAAAACAGCTCCAGCAAATACAGTAGGAAAAGCTAATTGACATGATCATAGGCTTTCTCCCAGTCCAACTTGCATGATAGTCCGAGTAGTCAAGCCTTCAATCTACTATCAAGACATTCGTTTGCAATCAACATTGAATCGAGAATATGCCATCCTTTAATAATTGTATTTTGAGATTGGGAAAGAAGCTTCCCTTGGACAACCTTCAATCTATTAGCGAGCGCCTCCACCTACAAACTTCTGTATTTTTATGCTTTTAGATGATTTTATTTATCAAAAAAAATGTATAAACTTCCAAATAAGCTAATGGGTCTAAAATCCTTAACGTCTAAGGCTCCTAGCTACAGAATAGGAGCAGTAAATGTTGCATTTAGACTTCTCTCAAGCAACCTGGATTCATGAAACTCCCTTGAGCGTATTCACAGACCACTTCCCAACAATTTTGAAAGAAAGCAATCACGACACCACCTGGACCCAGTGCTTTGTCCCCATTCAACTGAATAATCATATTCGTATCTACCACCTCATCTACAGTTAATTCTCTCTCCAGCCACGTAACATCTTTGTTCTCTAGTAATATGAAAGATAAACCTTCTAGCAAAGGCCTCCATGACCCAGTTCTAAATACACACCTTATAAAAGTATACAATGGCATCCTATATCTCTTCCTGAGTATCCCAAGTACTCTCCCTACAGGAAGATTACTCCGCATGGGCTAATCTTCTGATGAATATTCCTGTGATGAGAGTTCACAAGGCAATGGAAATATTTCATGATTTTGTCCCCCTCCTTTAACCACATAGAACCCCAACTTCTGTCACTGAGATTTCAGATTTCCTATAAAATTTATTTTTTCTAACCCGATTCTCCATTGAGAGAGTCCCACTATCTTCTCTTCCTTCCAAGATTCGCATCTCATTTAATACTTATTTTTCCCATATTCCCATATCTCCCAATACCTCCTTATTCCATTTCTGTTAATCCTTCTTCAAAGCTCTCAGCTTACTTGTCAAGATATAACTAGGAGTTTCTTGGCTTGTTTTCAAACTTAAAGTGAGATTTCATTGAAACCTCCATTACCAAGCACTATTGCACAATGAGCAGAGAGAATCTGGGGCAACACATTTTGGGTTATATCTGGGAAGTGCTCATCCCACTCAGCCGATAGCAAACAACTATCTAACCTAGATTTGGAATGAGGCTCTTGGTTAATGGACTGATGTACTTTATTCGCAGTAGAGGCAAATCCACCAAACCCAATTCCAATATAAAATCTGAGAACCCCCAAATGGTTGTTGTATGTCCTCCCACCCCCACCCCCCTCTCCCAATCTCTCACTAGGAAAATGCACCACATTAAAATCGGCTCCTACACATTCTGGCAATTCCCACCAAGCACCCCCACCAGTTGTCATGAGAATCTTCTATCAGCATACTAATTAGGGCCTTAAACATCAGAGAAAGCCCAATCAAACTAGTCTATAGGACACCACAACTTGCAGGAAATTGCGTGCTAACCTTTGACGCAGTCAAGAATTTCAATTGCCCAATTGTCCCACATCAGTAATAACCCCGCAGTCCCTTCTGCTTCCAAAATCACCCATTCAACAAACCTATTCCCCCATAGACTACTCACCACTTCTCCATTGATTACCTCCATTAGTTTCTTGCAAACAAATTAGCCTTGCCATTTCAAGAGCACTTCTACTGCAAGCTCTTCTCCTTATTCAGGCCACTGACAATCAATTAGATGATTTAGATTCATTAAGACAGTGTTAGACACCTTGATCTGCAAGCACCTGCCACCAGATAAATTCCTTGTCTCTCAAAACTAACCAAAGATGTCAAATTCTCTAACTCTCTACACCCCTTGACTGGCCTCTGATGCTGCTTCACCTTCAACCCATTTTCCCCCTTTGGCCTCCCCTAGCCTCAATGGCCTCAAAGGAATAGATAACAACTCTCAGAACAGTGGCAGATGCACAAATCATTTAATCCCTTTAAAGAATTTACCTACATTGTTCCAGCTTTAGTTCCATTCAAAGATTAACGGATAAAGAACGCTCATGGGGAAAGATGAAATAAATAATGAGAAAATAAAATGAGATGAGTAAACATTAGATTTTGTACTTCTCTCCTTTCTACTGGTCATTTATACTAGAAGCCACCATGCCAAGGCTTCCCAATCTCCCCAAAATCGGACCATGCTTAGTTGTAAAGGAACAACAAATCAAAAACTGATTCCATGATTCCTTGTAGGATTTCTTTCCCTCTATCAATGTAATCCGAACCTCATGAGTGTCCTGCTGAGCTCTAAATTTTATTCATAGTAAGAACAGAACATCGTTATTGTGATAGTTAGGGTATGTAAGAGAAATAGAAAGATGATATTATGGGTTGTACCCTTTTGCTGAATGGGCGGTACTCTTCTAGAAGGGTCTAGAAGTTTCTAGCAATGATGTGTCCCTAGCTGTCTCATTCAAGAATATTCCTTGTCCTATTGTAACCACCTTTTCCTATATAACAAATGGATAGTAAGAGGGTTGGGAATCAAGAATTTCCAGCACCTCCTTTCAATAAATATCATTCTTATTGTTTTCTTAAATCCTCCCTTTCAAGAGGTTTGAAAAATTTTTTGCATTGATCATCATCATAAAATATCAAACATGGAACTTGTTTAATTATTTCTTGATTTACGAGCAAGAATCAAGATAGCAACCCATAATCAAGATTTAAATTGAAGTTTTATACACATAAAGAAACAATTGGCATAAATCAAATTTGCACCCTAGTTTAGAAATTTTACGGCACTAAATAAGTAATGTTTGATCTACAAACCCAGTCTGCCATTTTTTTTTTTTTTTTTGGATAAGTACAAACCCAATCTGCCAAGGACCACATAAACAAGGAAACAACAGAAAAACAATAATATTTATGAGCAAACCAACTAAGTATATGATTACATAAAAAATTTCATAAGAGCTCTCTGTTAATATGCATGGATTGAAACAATGGCTTAATGACAGCTTGTATTCAGCAAAGTTAACTTTTGAGTTTTGACCCTTTAATGAATGAACATGCTCCTCACCTGCAATATTTTTTCTTTTCTTTTCTTTTTGAAATAGTAATTTCTCACCTACAATCCTAAGAAGTGGAATGATGTGATATGTACATGGATAATGACATTAATGGCCCCAGACATGGCAAATACTTAATCTTTGAAATGTCCCATCTTTACATAACAACTAAATCAATGAGAATAAATCTGAGTGTAAAAATGATTTTTTTTTTTTTTTGATAAGTAGTGTAAAAATGAATTATGACATAAAGCCACATCTGTTTAAGCTATTGCTGTCATGCATGGAAACATAAGACCAATAAAATAAATCACCTGGTTAACACGCCCATGTCTAAGTACTTCTGGGGTTAAATTAACATATTTTAAAAAGGCTGCTGCATGGCCTCGCCACCAGTTGTCACCATCAATTATGGGCCGCCTAAGAAGAAGAAATAGAATCATAAGTACCAAAAGATGCAAGACAGTATTTTTCTAAAAGATCAAGGTCTAAGAATGCTTTTATATTTAAAAAATAAATAAACCTGAAAAAAAAAAAAAAAAAAAAAAAAAAGACCAAAATAATGAACTCAGGCACCTACAGTTTCTTTAATTATGTCTAAATTATAATGTCACATATGCATTTAAGCAAGATACCCAATGGATTAATGACCTGTTACGAGTCCAGGGCGTCAAAATCCCTTGCCTATAAAGCCATGCACAAGGAAAAAATAAAGGATTTCTTCCAATATCAAGTAAAGGACCCTGCACCATGTAACACTTTCAATAAATTAAAAAGATAAACTCTAAAGGCTGATATAATAAAATTTTAATGCAATACCGTGTAAGCAGCTACGGCAAATTTATGAAGAGCTGCAGCCTCCTGAATGCGTTCTTCAGGTGCCTCAATGACATCGTCAAGTGATTTTAAGGAATGACTATGCCTCTGCAATAAGGCTAGACCTGGACAGGAATGCTCTCTGATGTCATGGAACATAATGCCAGTGAAATGAAATGTTGTACAACCAGTTTGAGGTATGACATACATAGATGGAAAGTGGACAGGAAAAATTGATGATAATGAAAGAAAAATAAAAAACGAACTTCCATGATAGACTAAACTCAATCAACAGTAAGAATCAGCAGGTGACCTCTCTAAAGTCTTTAGCCACTGAGACCTCTTTAGCCACTGAGACCTATAGAAATATTCCGAAGGTCTCAAGTGAAATGAAACCTTTCTGAACCAAATGTTCCTCCAAGGAAACACTAAATAAATTACATTGAAAAACCATTTAGTTTACCTTCAGAGAAACGCAGCATCACTAGCAAAATATAGCTTAAATACTAGAGAAAAAATTTGAATACCTCCTTTTATTTGGTATTGTAGAAATTACAATTCTGTGAAGATGAAAATAAACTAAGAATACAGCTATCTCATTAAAGAGAAACAAAACAAAAACCCACAGATTTCAATAAAAATTGCCACCTATAAACAAGAAATATACAGACAAAACTGTGTGTGTGTTTCACTCACAAATTACCATGAACTATGCAAACCCAAAACCACACATCTAATAATGAGAAAAACTCACTACATATATATTATATACTCTCTCTTCTTACTGTAAATAAACTAAACTCAACCACAGTTATGATTCAGCAGGTGATTTCTAAACTCTTTAGAAACTCACACCTAAAAGAATATTCATAAGGTCACCAGTGAAGAAAAACCCTGTCCACAAGGCCTCTAGAACCATGATTGTCTTAAATTGACACGAAGTACCTAGCACCAGGTTTCCTTAGTAGCTTTTCCTATCTCTTTTTTTTCCAGGTTCATTTGGCCTAATTATTGTAATGGAAGAAGACGATCAAATAACCATCGACACACCAACACACAGGAGAATATTTGATAAAGTAATAATACAAAGAACGTTGCTTGTTTCTTGCGGGCAACAGCTTTGGGAAAATCTTTGACAGCCAATAATCTTATTAAACAGATATTACTTTGGTAAACTGGTGTTTTATGTGCAAATCTAGCAGTGGAAATCAGCAGATTTGAATCCTCAATTGTTTTTCATTTGCTGAAAACAAAAATGAGTCTATTTGTCTCTTTCCTTGAACTCAATAGGGGAGGATGGGCCGCATTTCTAAAATCTATGATTAATGATTCATCCCAGCTTTTCATGATTAGGAATAGGAATTTGTTGTTGATTCTTTTATGGGTTTTAAGTACTCTAATATTACAATTACAGGTGGAACTGATCATATGATATGAGTGTTGAACCATAATGATAAGTTCAGCATTCATTCTTAAAACAAAAGTTTATGTGATTCTAAGATGAGAAAATTATCGTGGAAGAGTACTTGGCATAGTAAAGTTCCTAAGAAAGTTGCTTTCTTTGCATAGAAAGCTACTTTGGGTAAAGTTCTGACTCTGGATAATCTTATCAAGCATAATGTTGTCATTGTCAATTGACGTTGCATGTGTTGTAATGAATCCTGGGATCTTGCTACATTGCTCATTCATGAGAGATTTTTGGTCATTTATATTTTCTGCTTTTGGGATTCATTAGGTGATACCATAGAAGGTGATAGATGTCTACTCTAGTTGGCAACGGATCAGCATAAGAATAGCCTCATTCTTGGAATGCAACTTCTCAATGCCTAATGTGGACAGTTTGGAGAGACTGGAAAATTTGAACATTTGGAGGTGTCAATAAATCTTTATTGAGATCAAATCTGCTTTGTTCCATCCTTTTGCATAGTTTAGTATTGTTATTTCCAGGAAATCTTGTGCTTCCTTCATGGACTATGTGGGTCTCTTAAACCTTAGATTATAGTTCTCAACAAGACTCTCTCATGTACTTTAGAGAAATGCTATGTCCACAACATTTTCACAACAAATCCTAAGTGGTAGATTGTTATTAGTTGTTATGGGTGGGTAAAAAAGTAATTTTAAGTTGTGGATTCAAATTAAAATCAATAACTACTTGCCACATATAATTTGTTGTGAAAATGTTGTGGATGTAGCACCTCTCTATACTTTATGAGGTTTGAGTTCTTTCATTAATAAAATTCTTTATTACTTAATAATTAATGCAAATGTACTGAAAGACGGTACAAACAACTAACATTCCATATAAAAAAGTAGATGAATGACACTATCATGTATCAACTGATTGTGATAATTTTCTGAAAATTTTCAGGAATTATTTGTCTCAGCTTTCAAGTGAATCCAACACCAATTCTCTTGTAAATTGATTCTTCTTGTTAACTGTTCATTTCTTGGAAACTTAAGACTTGATTGTAGAGGAACAACTGAAAAAATGCATGGAGTTCAAGACAGATGTAAGGACAAATCCAAAGCTCTAACGAAAGTTCAAGACAGACAATCCAGGGTAATTCCTACAACATAGCATGTTCAATGCTTACAAAGTGCCCACTACTAGAAACTGCATTCTTCATCTCTAATACCCACACAACCCACCAGATTAGGAGAGTAACAGTTTCTAACTATGGGGGAATCCACATTCTTGGTTCCGTAGGATTACTCTCATAATTGTTTCAGAGATGTCCTAGCATAACAGGAAAAAGGAAAAAAAAATGGACCAACTATATAGGAATCAACAGTAGTTCGAAGTCATCAAGAGCCTTTATAGCTCAACTGATTAGCACCTCCTAGTGTTTCCAATGAAGACATCTAGGATTCAAATCATCCCACCCCCAACTATCGGATTATCACCAAAAATAAATAAATAAATAAAAAGTAGTTTAAAAGTCACAGGTATAAAAGTTCTCTCCCTCCCTTTCCAATTCACTATATTATCTGTTTTTTGTGTATCTCTTCATACAAGCAGCAATTTGGCAACCACTGGTAAATCACCAAAGTTCAAGTAACAAAGAATTTCTAATCACAAATTAGCCAACTCAATTAATAGAGAAGCACTGATAATAAAGCACATTTTATGTACAAAGAATAGATGGAGCACAGATGCCTGCCTTAAAAATATATAAAATATGACTTGTAGCAACCATGAAACACCATACAAGCATAACATGGTATGGAACAGCATGATTTCAAAACAAACCTGCCAAGAGTTCCAGATGCCCAGTTCCTGAAGCACGATAAGCAACAAGGTCACCCAATAGTCTTGCTACAGAATAAATTTCATCTTCCTCTGACATACTCCTTAACAGATGAGAATGAAATGTAAAAGATTAAAAATTTAATACACATTAACATCAGAAAGTTAATATAGATTAGAATTCTGTAGCTCAACCAAAATGCAGATAAGCCTACAAATATTTGACACGTCCCAGACAGCACAAAGCCTCACGCATGCCATTATCGAATACTTCCCGATAGTGAGCTTTCCATGCATTATCTTGGGTTGCATAAAAAGATCTCCACTTTAGAATATCTGGTCCCGTAAAACACTGCACTAGTCCAACAAAGCACACCATGATCATAAAAAAAACCAGTAACTTTTGCCCCCAGCTGCTACTGTTTGAAATCATCCCTGCATTATGAAATATTTAGTTTAAATAACAAAGAAATTTTACTAGAAAAAAGGAAAGACCTTAAGCATACAGGAAGTATACAAACGGCTCACCTAGAGTACATGGAAGCACCCTTATCTATTGCCAATCTAAACAAATCAGGCAACAAATATTTAAAACAAGAATCTTCACACCATAGATCATACCAAAACCTAACACATGTACGTTCCCCAACAACAAATTTCATAGATCTAGAAAATTCATCCCAACCTTACCTAATGCTTTTCCATATATTTATTAAAATCTAAAAAAAAAATAAAAAATAAAAGCATTAAACTAAAGTTTACTCTTTCCACAAATCAATCAAGCCACATAAATAATCAATCTATATTTACAAAAACAGAAAAAAATGCAAAAACATCCTCTGAACTTCGAGTCAAACTCAAACTAACTCCATGTTCTTTTAATTTGAATGAGAAGTACCTGAACGTTAGGAAATGTCTAAATCAATCCTTCTGTTACTATTTCGTGAATTGGGTGGATGGCGGATGGAAGATGCTAGCACATGACTTATGGTGGTTCCTTTTTCCTACAGGAACCACCACCACCACAAGCTTTGCCAAAGCTCCACCATCCCAGCCTACCATTCCCCTTAATAATGCAGCAACACCATTGCACAGCCACACGCACACAACAAGAAGCAAACAATCCACTTGAAACACAGCCATCAACGCCCCTTCACAACTAAACCAAGCACCAGCCACAATTTACGTATTACCCACACTCATCATCCAAACCATAAATTTCCTCAATCCCAAGCAGCCCAACCCACAAAGAAAGCATAACACCTCTCCTCCATTGAGAATAAACTGACCCCAAAAGGCAACACATCCTCATCTTGTCACCTTCAAACCAAGACCCAAATCCTAAACATTCGTTGACAACACGACACTGCTAATACAACCAAATGCCTGCAGCCAAACCCATCCTCTTCACACCCAATCAAACCCCATCCTCACCTAAATGGACCCAAAACCCATTGCCACTGAATATCTAAGCCACCTCCATTAGTGGCCCCACACAGACACCCATTCCAAAGCTCTATACATGTAAATTTCAGGTTTATTTTTTGTGGTTGTGGACCTTGTTGTGGTCAAGTGGTGCTTGGTTTCCAAACAGAGGGGGGATGAAGATTAGAGAGAAGAAAAGGGGGAAAATGAGTTCAATAATGAATTTTTAATATAAAACGAATTCTTATTAGCAAAAAGATTAATTTAGACAATTATCAAAGTTCAAGGGCTTCTAATTTCAAATTAGAAGAATAAGGGGGTCAGTTTGATTTTGACCCAAGATTCAAGGGGTTTTTATGCATGTTTTCCAATTTTTCAAAGCTAATCAATATTTCTTTTTCCTTTTTTTTGTAATAACATGGAGAACCTTTCTAAAAAAGAGTCATTTGGACTCGCCTCTAGCCACTAAAACCTATGGAAAACAGACCCCACCACCAGAACTAGTTGTCAGCTAATCCATGGGCATTCACCCCAACGGACTAAGTAGGTTATGCTCATGTCAAGGAGCAACAAAGATAATCAATTATACTTGCAAAACTAATCAATGAAAGTTGTTTATCCTAGTTTTAAAGTTTTTATGTGAATTCATGTTATATTATTGTTATCTTTTACCACTCTATTTTATTTAAGTTTTTCAAGAGAGTACTATCGGTGTTTTCAACAAAAATTAAAATATCTAAGATGCATCAAGTTTATCTTCTACAGTGATATGTTGGCGGAAAAAAAGAAAGTAATCCTTAAAAGTTCCTAGAAATAAGTCAAATGTGAGAATCTCATATTTTCTTGAATCTTGTCAAACCAAACGTCCATCATTACATTCTCGGGTAATCAAATTCCCAAGCATCACACTCTTAGCAATCTAGATGCCAAAGGGTATAATGTTATCCCCAAACCAGACGCCACGTAAAAGACAGCCTAATGTCACATGAGATAGATGAATTGAAACCCAAGAGAACAAGGCATTGAGAAATCAAACTTTTTATCTCCCAAAAGATAGTTACCTTCCTTCAACTGCCCACCTATTCCTCTCAAACCAAATGTTCCATCAAACAAGAAGGTACAACTCTCCAATCAACAAGACACATTCCACTACAAAATTACATATTCCAAGAAGCCAGCAAAACAACTAACTAGCAAGGCATAAGTGCATAACCCAATATTATACCAAAAAGGAAAAGAAAATCAAGGTCTAAAGCTCCCAATCCACCAAAAATGAGAATGAAATGGCCTATTGTTTCCCCATCACATTGCCACATGTAACACCAACTAAAAAAAATAAACAATTGAAAAATCCTTCACTTTCATAAATTTTAGCTACCAAATTATGACTCAAAGTATTCCATTTTAGTTGGAGCAATTACATGCCAAACACTCTTCCAAAGAAACCTCATATCTTCTATCACAAGAAAGTCCCATTTAGAAACTTTTCAACTGAAACATGCAGCTTAAACTTGGTCTCCAACACATCCCATATTCAACTGAACAAACCTGAATATCATAAGAAGGCTGAGAAAGGGCATTAGTTGACTCAAATACAAAATCCAGAACATGCCAAAAGAAAACATCAAATTTCAAAGCAACACAACCCCTGACCAACCTACACAGTTAGCAACAGTTGCCCTCTCATTCACATCAATAGAGAATAAATAAAGAAATAACTTCTCAAAGGTACTTCTCCACACCACAGATGACAGATCCCATTAAAAAAACATATCATAGTACACCACATTGAGGAAATATTCTCTTCAATCTCAACTCACCCACTCATATCCATTTGTTTTACAGCTACCACCCTCCTCCAACCAAGCAACCCTTTCCACAACAAACCTCCATGACTCCGTTGCCACTTACCTAAGAAACTTGATTGAAATCACACAAGCACCTAAGCCCCCTTCACCAAATTATATCTAAATTCATCACCCTTCTAAATGCAAAGGAGATTCCATTGAATTTTACAAGTCTATCAATCACTGAAGCCATAATATAAGAAGGGAGATTAAATAAGTGAAGATGCTAAACAGCACCTAGGCCCCCCTACAGATAAGTACTACCCCTTCTAACTAACGAGTGCTCTCTTAATATAGTTGTGCTTATATAATTCCAATATCCAATATTAGCTATTAGCATATACTCTGTAAATAACTGTAAAACCATAACGTTTAGACAACATAATATCGACATTTCATAAACACAATGCCCACACACACACACACACACACAGACATATTGGTCAAATCAAAACTACTTATTATCACCAAAATAGACTTAGTTGGCATGTATGTGTAACATAAAGATAACTAGAAGAATACAAACCGCGGATGCAAGGTGAAGCAGCATGAGTACGAGAGTTGTATCTTATAAATCTCCCAATAAAAGCAGGGGCCAAAATACATTGTTAGTCCCTAAATTTTAGTACATGAGAGATTTTAGTACCTGAAATTTAAAGTAATAGTCCCTAACAAACTTAAAGGAATCGCTTTCAGTCCCTTAAAAACTTTAAAGTGAGTGACTTTAGTGCCTAATAAACTTAAATTAATTGCTTTTAGTCCTTATGGAATGATAACATGTCAGTTTGTAGTTTGACCATGCCATCTACGGGACTAAAAGTGATCACTTTAAACTTGAGGGACTATAATCACTTTTAGTCCCTAACAAACTTAAAAGGAATTGCTCTTAGTCCCTAAAAGACTTAAAAGTGATAGATTTTAGACCTAAACTTAAAATGATCCCTTTTAGTCCCTACGCGTCAGTTTTTAGTTTCGCCGCATCATCTAAAGGACTAAATGCAACCATTCACAACCCATGTACTAAACTTTAAAGACCCAACAATGTATTTAAGCCATGAAAATAAATAAAAACAAAGAATTTTAGAAGAAGGAACCCACCTTACCTAAAACACAGTCCTTAAACTTTCCATCGTCAAACTGAGATTTATGTTTGGCAATATAGAACACAAGATAAGTGGCACCCACAAACTGCAACACAGTAATCACCAATGCAAACCGACTCCACCGTATCCATGTCTTATACCTCCTCTGTTCAATCAACAAATAGACTCAATCAAAACACAAATTTCACATTTTTTTCATCTGGGTCATGATTAATTTCATGGTTCATAGTTCATACCCGTCTGTCAACAATGGCAGAGGAAGGAGAGTCAAGAATCGTCTGGGCAGTGGCATATTGGGCGAGTCCACACTGCACCATAACCACGAGTCTAAACCCAGAACCCAAAGAAACAGCCACAAAGGGAACCAAGTATTGGAAATCGCAAGACGAGTGAGCAAGAATCACGAGCAACACACCCAAAAGAACCACCACCATGTTTGAAGTTCCCAATATTATGGTCGCCCATCTTAGCTTTTTCAGCGATGGGTTACACACCCGCATTGCCATTTTGACTTTGGTTTTGAATTGAGAATACAAGATCGAATTCGAAAATGGCAACGTGGGGTGTGACTTGTTTGCGGCATATATCCGTGTAAATTCTCAGGTTCCTTGGGCTTGGGATTTAACAGCAGGTGGGAATTTGATTTTGTTTTCTGGGAAAATAGAAAATGGAATCTTTTGAAATGGGGAAAGGAAGCGGTTTCTTTCAAGTTCTATTCTATGGGGGAATACCTTGAAGTTGGGGTTCGCACCACATGACTGAATAATCACATTGTCTTTTGTGACTTTTTTGTTTTTTCAGAAATTCACTTTTCAGTTTTTTTTTTTTTTTTTTTTTTAGGTAAGTAATTAAATATTTTTTTTTTTTTGATAAGAGTAATTAAATATTTAAATGAGAGAAGATACAGGTAAACACTAGTATGTACGAAAATAGATGCGCCACATCAATTGAAATTATTTTTTAATTAAATTGTGGATTTTTATTTTTAGAAAACAATTTCATAATTTCAAAATTAAAACTAAAATTGTGTTTTAAAGTTGTTTGCGAACGTGTGCAACAAACATTAATTTATTTAAAATAAAATTATTTGGTATTCTCAAAATATACACCCAAAATAATAATCTTAGATTCTCTCGTATCATTTTTTTTACCCAATAAATTCATTCTTTCATGGTTATATTTACAATAAAATTATTTAATAAGGTAGAGTGAATTATTCAATGCATCCGGAATACATACATACATACATACATACATATATATATATATATATATAGAGAGAGAGAGAGAGAGAGAGAGCGAGAGCGAGAGAAGTGTATTCATGTTATTCATTGTGAGGAAAGAATACCAATGAATTGTATTCATGTTAGTCATTTTGTTTTCATAAGTTTAATTTTTAGTCTTAGAGATTTTGGATAATGTTTTTATTTTGGTTCTTATCGTCATCTCACTTAATTTGGTAACTAATAGAATGCTAACATGACATGATTAAAAATGATGTAACTTAAAAAATTATAAAAATATTTAATTGGTATTAAAAAAGCTACATCAAGATCTTAATAAATAAAAAATCTGTGTAAAAAATATTTAAAAAAAAAAAAACTCCATATCCAATTTTTCTTCTCTCACTTTCTTGACAATTAAACACAGCACACATACAATTACCCCTTGTGATGCACAATAGTCTAAAGAAATAACAATTTCAAGGCTGTATATGAATTAGAGAACCTAACTTGGCCTAATGACTTAAATTATCTTACAATCAAGCATTGCAAATTGGGAGAATGATAAGCTAGATAAGAGTATTAGCATCAAGTGTGCTAAGTGCTAACTTTTTAGCATTTAGTGTGCATTTGGCATTGACCTAAAAAGCCAGCTTTTTTTACTATTTAACTTATTTTTGCTACTATTTATGGGTCTTATTGCACTTTTTAATACTATTCATGGGTCTAACTGTACTATTTCAATTACCTTTTAGTTTCATCTGCAGTACTTTTAGCAAAAAAATTTAGTTTCAACTAAATAAACTGTTCCCAAACAAATACTTAGCATACCAAACACCAAGAAACTACCTATATCAGATGTGTAAATCTCAAAAAATTTGGCATGGAGCTACAGTGATATTCTAAAAATGAGATGGTATGGCATATATGCTAAATTTTTTATCATTTTTTATTCATCTCTCTCTCTCTCTCTCTCTCTCTCTCTCTCTCTCTTACCTTTGTCTTATCTCTATCCTCTACCTCTCTAAGCAATGTTGGTGGTGTGGTAATCTTCGCCAATCATGTTGCTCCCCTTGTGTTGCTTTGCTACTCAATAATCTCTTTGTTTTTGCTTCTCAATCCAAGATTTGGGTGATGGCTTATGGTGGCACTAGTTTTGGTGGTGTTGTGGGGTGTAGGCTTGGGCTCAAACTATAAAGGGGAAGAAGGGAATTTTTTTTGGCTCCGGTTGTCTCAAAGATGACAACATTGTTTTAAGGTGGTTGTGGGGATTTTGGGGGATGGGTAGGGGTACGTGGTTTAATCATTTGGGGTGTCTCTAGAAGCCGTAGGGGTTGGGTTTTTGGGTAGTGTCTAATGGCGGAATGGCTTTATGGTGATTTGGTTGTGTAGGGTTGCAATGATTGGGTGGTTTTAAATGTGGGTGGAGGTGGGGTGTGGGTTTATGGTGGTGGTGGTGGACTTTTCAGTGATTGGGTTGCGATTTTAGTTTGTGGGTTTATAGTGGTGGAGGGTTATGGAGTTGTGGCTACTGTTATGGAGAGAGAGAGAGAGAGAGAGAGAGAGAGAGAGAGAGAGAAAGAGAGAGAGAGAAATGCATAGAAATGAAAAATAAGAGATGTAATGCAGTGTGAGTTGTAAAATGGTGTGTTATAATAGAAAATGTAACTTTTTGATGTGTCAAATGCTAAACTTTGTAGAAGAGTTGATGCTTGCGCTTTAAAGTTCTAACTACGAAGGAAGTGAAGGAAATACTTTAAGGAATGCATCCACTTGAAGCACTTGGTGCCCTTAGTCCAATTGGAATGTACATGCTATTCTTTAGAATATCAGGAGTTAGTTAATGAGGTAACATAAACAGTAAAAATAAAATAAAAATATTCTTTGAGTGGATTTTTTTTTTTTTTCCTGAGATCATTGAGTCCTTGTATACATAGGGAACTTAATCATACATGTATCACTGTAATTCTTGACATGTTAGGACTTAATAGTTTTGAACTTAATCATTGAACTTTTGAAGCCCTTTTCCAACTAATTGGCGGCACTATTCTCTAAGGTGGATGAAAACTTGGGAGAGAAGATATGACATATATTTCATATTATACAATTTTTGCTTTTAGAGCATCAGTATCCGGTCTTCTATATGGTATAATATGCTATATTTTAGCATCAAATCACAAAAATAGCAAATTACACGGTCTTCCAATTCTAAAAAAATTTACAATTGTATTACAATATCATCCTAAATTTATAATGGTACTGTAGCAAGATTGTAAACTTATTTAATAGTTTACATTTATCTTTTTTTTTTCTCTCTCTCTCTTCCTGTCACTTTTTCTTCTCTCCTTTTTTTAGTTTCTGACTCTCTCATTCAACCCCTCTCTCTCATTCACTCCCTTTCCATTGCCGCTCTTAGATCATATGGTGGTGTAGGTGGTGAAGCGGCGTGGGCAGGTGGTGCAGCTAGTTGGGCAAACTCTTCCCTCTTCATTTTTATCTGATCTCTCTTCCCTTTCTTTCTCTCTCTCACCTCTTTTTCTGTCTCTCTCTCCCCTTGAATCAAGACTCCATGGGTCTCATAGGTTGGTGGAGCTCATGGGTTTAATGTCATAGATGTGGCAGATCAGGGTGGTGGATCAGTGGGTGGTGTTCCTGTTGTTGATGGTGGATCGGGGTGGTGTCGTAATGGTGGATTGGTGGGTGGTGATTGGAAAGTTTTGGGTTTGGGTAATGGTTGTGTTGTTGACGGTAGATTGGTGGGTGGTGGTATGTTGTTAATGGTAGATCAATGGGTGGTGATTGGAAACTTTTGGGCGGATCGGTGGGTGGTTATGTTGTTGATGGTTGGGTTGATTTGGGTTTGGGAGGTGGTTGTGTTATTGATGGTTGGGTTGAACTTCTATGTTGGGGGTTTATTTAAGGTTTGTTTGAGTTTTTGTGTTGGGGATTTGGGTCTTCGTGGTGGTGATGGAGGTGACAAGTGGTTGTGAGAGAGAGAAAGAGATAGAGACAAAAATTACAGAGAGGAAAATATATTTTATTGTGTAGATATAATATTTTAATGAGTTGTATAGGAAAATAAAAGTTGGGATGTTAGGTGTATTGTAAAGTGGAATGGTATAATCCAGGACGGACCCAAGTGGGCGCTAAAGGGGGCTCGGGTCCCCCTTTGGGTCCAATTTTTTTTAGTTATTATATGTTTAATTTTTGTAGTTGGGCCCTTCTTCCAAAACCTTAGGTCCCCCTTCTCCTCAATAAGCCTACCTAACTTCATCTGTAAAGTTGTGATTTACAACTATGTTTTATGTTGACTTTAATTCTATGTTAAATTTGATTGTAATTCTATTCAATCATTTCCTTGTATTTTTGTGGGATTTAATGTAAGGGTTGTGTGTGAGAGTTTGGTGAAAATTCTATGAAGACGAAGATTTCGTTACTAGCTCGCGACTGGATCACGAGTGCCAACCCATGAAATAGGCCACGTGAGAAGTACATGCTGGAATTTGAAAAGTTTTTGACAGGTTAGATTTCGCGAGTCATTCACAACTCAAGCCAAGTCACGAGTGACCCATGAAACTCTCTTCTTGGATGATTTTAAGTGTGACATTTCCTCTTCTTCACTCTACTATATATACCCTCATTGACAACAAAATTGTAAGGAGACTATATAGAAGAAAACCCTAAAAAGGTTTCTACAACACATCTACCATCTTAAAGAGAGCTACTCATCCTTGAGTGAGAATTCCATGGTAATCTCTTCTCATTTCCCTCTCCCATTGTTATATATTGAGAGAAGATTTGTACCCAAACACAACTCACACATATTCAAAGTGCAGAGAGTGTTTTAGAGCTTGGGAAGCATTGGAGATTTGCCAAAAGAAGCCGGTGAGGCTTGGCAGATGCAATTGGGCCCTCTTCGATAACACATCTCAGTGTTATTTTGTGTTTGCATCTCTCTTCCCTTACTCTTTGAGCTTTATATTTATTGTTGCTTGCTTGTA
Organism: Quercus glauca; assembly: GCA_023736055.1. Classification (NCBI taxonomy): domain Eukaryota; kingdom Viridiplantae; phylum Streptophyta; class Magnoliopsida; order Fagales; family Fagaceae; genus Quercus; species Quercus glauca. The sequence goes on from CM043324.1 coordinate 47,792,729, forward strand.
GTTATGGCTTAGTAAGTAGTTACAGTTATTGCGTATCATTTACTCTTGTTCCGCACTTAGATAAGTTAGACTAAAAGCAATTAAGCCGTGTTTTTTAAAATTGGGGGTCTAAACAGGCATTAATATTTCTACACTAATTGAGTTTTCATCATCCAAATAGCAACTATCCAACCCAAAAACTTAACAAAAACAATAAAAACATTCACAATGGTGACTATATTTTAGCAACAAAAAAAAAAAAACTATTTTACCACCAAAGAACCAAAAATCATGTGTTATTGGAGAAGTTAAAGTTAAATTTTTTGCAACTATAGTAAACTGGTATAAATACCAATTGACTGTAGCAGGTTGTTAAAAATCATGGTTTTAAAAACCGAACCGGGCATCAAACCGTTTTTTTCCTAATTTCCGGTTCAACCCCGGTTTTTGACCGGTTTTTGGCCGGTTTTCCGGTTGTTGACCGGTTTTGAGGCTTTTAACCGGACCGGATTGACTACCGGTTTCCGGTTGAACCGGTCGGACCGGCCGGTCCGATCCGGTTTTTAAAACAGTGTTAAAAATAAAATAAAATATTTTATTAAGATTATATCTCTTCATACAATTAAAAAACTCAAATTCTCTATCTTCCTTTATTATTTCAATGAGTTGTTTATATTATTTTAGATGAAGTGATAAAAAAAAATAGAACATTTGATATTTGATGTATTGTAAAGTGAGGTGATAAAATAGATAAACAGCTTTTAAGATGATAAAATGGGATATTTTGTAAAAATCAGATGTTAATGCTCTTGCATCGTATAAATTTTTAGGGATATGGTATTGCTTTATGGGCAATTTCTATCGCACATAATATGTACATACACACATTGCATACAACAATTGACAAATATTGTTTTCAAGTCATGATTTTAAACTTAAAACACATGACTTGAAGTCAAGATTTCAATTGTTTGCACTACACACTGTGTGCAACAATCACTACCTTTATTTTATTTTGTTGTTTTTTTGGCTTTGCTATATGCATTTTTCACCAAAATACATTTCAATTTTTATAAGTATAACCAATATTATGGTGTAAAGTATAAGATTAAATTTTAGAAAAATGCAATATGAAAAGAAGTATGAAAAATTCATAATAACAAATTTGTTTTTATTTATTTACATTATTAAATAATTATTTATAATATTATGGTCTGATCTCAATCGGATTAGAGAACTAAAACCTACTTTTTTTATTAAAAAAAATCAGCTTTTAAGTAAAAAATTAAATTATTTATTTAAAATTAAAAAAAAAAGAAGTAAACTTGGAAGGTGAATGGTATAAATGGTAATGTCACTGCTGAGCATATAGCATATATTCACATGGATTGAGATAAGGTGCAATAATGCCATTACTTTATTTTCCCTCATAATTTTTTTTTTCCATTCTCACTTTTTAATTTTAATTTTTGAATTTATTATTATTATTTTTATTCACTAGTTCAGACTAAAAGTTATTTTTTTACCATTAAAATCTATTAGAGATCCGTTTGGTAAGATGTTTCTAATAACATTATTTAAGTATGTTGAAAATATATATATTTTAAAAAATGATTAGAAATACATGTATTATTGTTAAAAACACGCTCTAATTCTCTCAATCCTGTTCACATAGCAACATTCACAAAGCCCGAAAATACACAGATCCCAATGCAAATATTTGGATTTTGGACGAATACCTTACTGCTACTTCAGGCATTCACAGCTCCTCAGTGAGATCACAAAAGGTTCACAAATGCCAATGGCACACCTTCAATTTTGCTTTGGAAACTGAACAAGATATACAACTAATAACAGTCTTCTCAATAGTGATTTTGTCTTGGAAAGGTGATCCCACAGACTGTATCTGTAAAGATATGAATCTGAAAGGTCATCATTTATCCATTTGTTGTACTAACTCAACATTAACTAAAAAATGTAGTGAAAAAAGGGGACAGGAAATGCAAGACATGGGCCACAACAATATTGCTGCTGATTCATGCATTGCATTTGTCTAATTGATTGTGTGGTACTTAACTTTTGAGCAGAAATGTATTGCAGCCCATCATTGTTCTTACGGAGAAACAGTCTCATTGATCACCAAGGATTACCAAATGAGACTATTCTATTACAAGCAAAACATAAGAAAGGCTTCCCATAGATTTTTACATTTTCTTCTTCAAATAAGACATCATAAACCAGCTTAGCATGGTTACACCAAAAGGTTGATTCCACTGATCAATGTCTCCAATGCATGATTTTCTATTTTCCAGAGCTCAATTTAAGAGGCTTAAGGTGTTGAGGGACTTGACAACTGGGACTTTGGCTTGCGGGGTCTGTTGGGATGGGAGTGAATGGACATACTTGCAGTTGGGACAAGATGGAGAGGATTTGGAGAGAATGACTAGGAGATGGCAATTCAAGCAAGCCAAAGCAATCATGTTACCATTTGAGGAGTATTTCTTCTTGGAGTCCTCAAGTGTAACAGAGCTGCCACTGCTGTACTGCTCAGAACAAGTTGAGTTTGTTGAGATGTTGAGTTCAAGGTCTAGCTTTTGATCCTTGGGCCACTCCCAACTCTTCCTCAAGGTCTTCCTGTTCAGATAATACATTCTACCTGACTGCAAACAGCAATACACAAGAATCAAAAATATGAAGTGACAAGAGAATAGTATTATTAATAATGCTAAAAGATGAAATTCTATTGAGCAGTGTTAAAAATACAACATTTTTCACACCATTTTTTAAACATATTTCATAATTGATAATATGATTGATTGTCACGTGAGTAATATTCTAAGTCCACTGATATGACATAACTTTTATCATGTAAAAATCACGATAAAACCAAAAGTTATGAAAAATGTTACAAAACGAATTCCCAAAGTTCATTAATCATTGGAATAAGATCCCATTTTTACATTTACCAAAGAAAAATCTGACAGAGGCTATGTTAATATAATCAAAGGATAAGAGAGAGAGAGAGTTACTTCAAGATCAAGGCATTGCTCCCAGTCCACTGGCAGTGGATCTTTCAGTTGAAGATCAACACTAGTGTGAACTGCTTGGTCAGTCTTAAGCGAGTGATCATTGAAAAACTTCCTCTTCCGGGAAGTGTTGCTGTCAGATTCTGGAGATGAACTAATACGGCTCTTATTCACAACAAACTGTGTTGGAGCCAAAGAGAGCTCCGGAAACTCCATTTCTTCTCACAAAGTTCTCTTCTCTATAAACCAATATTTATATAAAGAAGCAGCTCCTAGCTAGCCTCCTATATGCAATCTTGCTTTGCTCTTTCTTTCCCCACCAAAATATAACTATGCTCTGCTATTCCTAAGCAGTAGAAGAAAAAGAAAGAGGAACCCGATTGAGGAAACTTTGGGAGCAAACAAAAAGTAGAGGCAGAGGACACCTAAAATTCCCTCACCTTTGGATTGCAAGAGCAGAGAGTCATGCAAAGAGGGCTTGTCTACTAAAGAGGTTTCTTAAATTTCCTTTCATCAAACCTATTAAAAGGAGGGCAGGCCAAGCATTTAAGGTGGCAAGTAGGTCTCACTTTAATGACTCAAAATCCTACTCTCCTTCACAGCATTTAAGATCAATCTACACATGACCACCTCAAAATCCAACTCAATGCGCCTACATAAATTCTCAAAAATCCTTAGCAAATTCTCTCTTTTTTCTCTCTTTTTCATGAATGAATGGTTTTGATTTGACACTTTCCTCTTCACTTAACATGCACTAATACATATCTAACCACTAATTAATAAGTCTTACTAGTATTTGATCACAAGCTTAGATTCATTATTTAAGGGACTAAATGTGGGGGAGAGCTAGCTATTGATGTCACCATCTTGGGCTGATATATATTTGTGAATAAACAGTGAAAGCATACGTATATGCAATTATGCATGGCATCTATATAGTTCTGCTATATAATATACTTTAAATGTATCACACATGGTCCCCCATAAGTAACTAATGTGGTTACCATCTCCTGCTTCAGAAGCTATCGATACGGATGTAGCTTCATACAATGATGTTAGGTGATTCCCAAGAATGATATAAATGAAAAAATTACACGTTTTACAATTTCAAAAAATATATATTACGCTTGAATATATGGAACTTGCTAACTTACCAATGGGGCTTCCGTATCCGGTAGCTTATCCCCGTAGGATTCCAATCAACCACGTATTATCAAATTTCAACTAATTGCAAATTGGAAAAGAAAGATGAAGTATTTGATAGATACGACAGATTTTCCAAATATGGTGTTTGCTTTATAATAGCGGTTCTTTATTATTACTATTAGGCCAAGACACCAATTGATTTTTAATATAAGCAAGATTCAAACTCCAAATCTTTTTATTCGACGATCAATGATGATAATACAATTCTGAGTCTTACAAGACTACTTGCAGAAATCAAGACCTTAATTAGAACTTGTACAATAGGGTATCTCTTAGGGTCCGTTTGGATGAAAGAGTGGAAAAGTAAAAGGATGAAAAATTGTGCGAGGATGGAAAATATTTAGTTTTCCCTCTTGTGTGTTTGGTTGGAGGGGTGGAAAAGTGGGAGGGTGGAAAACTCTTTTATTTGGTTGGAGAGAAAATGGAAATGATGAAAAATGTAATTTATATAAATTGACTATTATACCCTTGTTATATAATATATAAGAAATAGATTTATTTGTACTCATTACATAATATAAAATTTATCACATCATATATATAAATTTTTATTATTATTTTTATTATTATAATGTAAAAATTAGTACATTGAAAGAGTTTTCCACTGAGGCAGTTGAAAAAAAGAAGAGGACTTTCAAGTCACGTTGAAAAAAAAAAAAATTGGGAGGGCATTATGGTAAAACTGCACTGAGACAGTTTTCTCTCATTGCTTTTCCTCCCAATTTAGGAGGAAAAAAATTGTGGGCCTGGAAGAAAAAATTTTCTCCCGGATTTTCCACTCCTCTTGTTTTCTTTCCATTCCCAAACACAGGAAAACTCAGTTTTCCACTTCATTTTCCTTTTTATATTTTCCATCATTCCTAAATTCCACCCAACCAAACATAGTGTTAATGCATTTTGTTAGGCTTTTTCCAAAATTAAACTGTTGAGACGCGATTCCAGTTTCCAAAAATGAAGAAAGCCCAGTTTATATTATGAATCCTACGTGTTTGTACAGCAATTAGTAACGGAAAGTAATGTGGCCTTGATATATTAGCAAAGACACAAGGAAAGATTATAAATGCAGAGTGATAGTATTAATGAACCTGGCTTCCTTTTTGCTTTCTTTTACTCTTTAGCGTCATGGTGACGATTATAAATTATATACAACTGTTAGATTTCTTTGGACTTTCGCATGGGTTGTCACTTGTCATACTCATTAATATATAAGCTTTTGAAATATCAAGATGAGCAATAAATTATAGTACGAAATAGTTTTTGGTTAATTGAAACCAATTAAAACCCATGTATAACAATTTTTGTTAGAATATAAAACAATCAAGTATTGAACAAATTTTAATTAAATTATGTTTGATCTATTTTAGACAAATCTGATTAAATTACGTTTAGTCTTCTCTACATATTCTTTGATTTGGCTTTCTTTTTTTTTTGGCATTGATTTTTTTCTTTGGGATCTTCTTCTTCTTCAAGTGGATGAATTAATTTAATCAATAAGATATCATAATCTTTGTATCCAACTTATATCTTTTTTAGGCTTATTAATTGATTTATTGAATTGTTTAGGATCTTGTAGCTGAATTAGTATCTCTCCATGTATAAAGTACTTGGGAGTCTAGGGAGGAGAGTGTTCGAGTCTTGTTTGCTTTTTCCTTTTTTTTTTTTTTTTTTTTTTAAATTCAATAATTAAAGGAAAGAGAATTTAAATCATGGATGTTTCTTTTGAAAATACGAGAAGATGCCAGTCATTTGAGCTAACAAGGTTCTTAGCTTAATGTTTGCTTCTTTGTTGGGTTTTTTTTTTTTTTTTTAATCACAAAAAGTTTTTGTTCCTATGTTTTGGTGTTATCTTATTGTTGTTGGGTAATCAACTCTAATCTTCTTCAGGAATGGTTTTAGTTTGTATTCTAACTTTTTATTTTTCTAATTAAATGTATGCTGGTACATGGATTGAAAAAGTATTGTCTATTTATAGTTTAAGTTTGATAATCTAAATTTTTTTAAGTAAATGAGGAATGAATATTTTCTGAGAGAAACTAAGATAGTGAGAGACTGAGAGGTAATGGGGATAGAATGATTTTTTTTTTTTTTTTTTGGTCATAGACAATGAAAAAGTCATTTTCTCGATAATATGATGATCAAATATAAAGAACTTTATTTTTCTGGTTTCTGTATGATTTTGTTTTTACATTTTAACTCGAGTGGGAAAAGAATACTTGAATCCTAGATATTTTTGTTGAAAATACTAAAAAATATCGGTTGAGTTACAAGACTCTTGGCACTTTGTAATTCATATCTTTTAAATGACATTATATTACTATTATAAGAAAATTACGACGAGAAAGTGTAATCTATATATATATATATAAAACCGAAGCTTTTGAAGCTCTCACAATTTTTCACATCATCACTATTTTCTTTTTCTTTTTATTTTTGATTCTTTTTATTTTAGGTTTTATATCTTATAACAATAACATTGAAAAACGTATACAAACTTGGAGGCCTATTTAAGGGCTCCATAAAACTTGATGGACAAGAAAATATATTCTAAAATAAGCCCTACTTAATACCTAAACATAATAGAAACCAAATTTGACCTAAAAAAACATTAAAAGAGCCTAAAAACAAGGAAATAAATCACCTAGACCTAAAATAACGTTTTTTGCATAAAAATACCAAAATCTCTTTTCTTCTTAAAACTCTAGCAATTACCATCTCAAAACCCTAAACTCAACTTCACTTTAAGATTAAAAAAATAAGAAGGAGAGAGACTCATGTAAAAAAAAAAAAAAAAACGTAGGTTTTGTCTTTTTTTATTTGCTTTCATATGTGCCTGAAATTTTCATTCTATCTTATTATTTTATTATGTTTAGAATTGATTTTCTTATAAGTATTTGGGTTAATCTCTATATTTTGATAGTGTTTTTATGGGTTTGGTTTTTGAGTTGAAATTCTAATAATTATTTTATATTGCATATGGCAGATGAAGTATCTCTATTTTGGAGAAAAATCAAAACTGTAACATATGTCTTCCAGCCCAAGATGTGGTAAATTTTTATATGTTCTTGCTTTATTGAGAATTTTTATTTGGGTTCATGTGATTTTTTTTTTTATTAAAGCTTTGATTTTTGGTTGATTAATTATTTGTTTGGATTAATTTCAATTAATTATTTGTTTGGATTCAACGTAAAAGATAATGGAATTAGGTGTTATAAATTTGATAATGTTTCATGTTTTAAATTGTTTATATTATTTAGACTCCTGGTAGAACTCTCTCTTCTCTCCTTAAAACCCTAGCAATTACCATCTCAAAACCCTAAACTTAACTTCACTTTAAAATTAAAAAAAAAAAAAAGAAGGAGAGAGACTCAACTAAAAAAAAACGTAAGTTTTGTCTTTTTTATTTGCTTTCATATGTCTTTTTATTTAACTATCCTGTGCATCGCACGGGTTAGCGACTAGTATATATTAATATACCTTCTTGTCATACCTTTTCAGTGCATGGCATTCTCTTACGCACCGTGATAATACCACGTACATCACTGTGACAATTATATCATATTTTTAATTTCCACATGACTCACCGTGCATTGGTTGTTTCTTTATTTTATTTTATTTTTCTTTACTTTTTTAGGTTTAATTAATAAAAAGCTAAAAAATAAACTTTATGCACTATTCATGTTATTCTGGCCAAAATGGGGTTTTACTCATTTTTCACAAACTTTCTAGGAAAATACTCCCTATCTGAAACTATTTAGGTATATACTCTTGTTTTAAAACTTGATTTTTAGAAAATCGAGTTTTAAATGTAAAACTCGATTTTTGGACAATCGAATTATATAGCGAACTTGGACTTAGATTTTTTTTTTTTGGGAACTCGAGTTCCATTCAAAGAACTCGAGTTCATGGAACTCGAGTTCCACTTGAATATTTTCAAGGAAATGGAACTCGAGTTCCACATTTTTTTTTTTTAATTTTCAGTTCTCTATAACTCGATTGTTCAAAAATTAAGTTTTAAATTGAAACTCGATTTTTAGAAATCGAGTTTCAAAATAAGAGCATTTTCCTAAATAGTTTCAGACATGGGGCATTTTGCTGGAAAGTTTTGACGAAAGGGAAAAATGCCCATTTTGGCCATATTATTCCAGTTAAAACTAGACATGGCAAATCAGGTCAGAATTTTTTGACCTGACCCGAAAAATACCTGACCCGAATCTGATTTTTTTTTACCCGAAGTAAAAATGGGTTGACCCATGAACCGACCCGTGTTTTTTTTTTTTTTTCTCGAACCATTTTTTTAAACTTTTTTTTTGGTAAAAAAAATAAAAAAAGGCAATATTGGTTTAATTGTTTGTTGTGAGCTTTAAGGAGACAATTGAGACATTTACATAAATGTATGCAAATTAATTGAAAGATGAATAATTGAGCATTCTGTAATAAGTAAAGATTTTTAAATATCAAATATCAAAATACATGTCAAGATAATCTGATTATAATACAGTTAAAAACATAGATTTACAATTGTAGACATGTGTGAGAAACATTCACAAGTGTGAAAATAGTGAAGTCAAAGTATCAAATTAACATAAATTATGAATGCTTAGACCTATTTTTTAACAATTTATGTCCAAAATAAACGGTTTTTCAAAGTAAATTATGATATTTTCTAGAGTGTGTGTTGCTTAACAATAATATGATATTCATAAAAAAGACAATGTATAAATAAGTAAACAATTAAACTTTAATATATATTTCAAATTGAAATAGAGTGCCAACCACAATTGACAATAGATTATAAAATTAATTTTCAAGATTGTAAATTTCTTATATATTTTTATTCTTTGTCAAATGAATTATCCAATAAGCTATTTGTAATTTTGTTTTATATTTTGGGCTGTTGATATTGTATAGAAATAAAACTTATGTATTTTTTTTACTTATCTTTGTGTATTTTTTTTTACTTATCTTTGTGTTTTTTGTTTTAAATAGCAATGTTAGGATTTGTATAATTTTAAAATTATTGAATAAGTATTAATAAGTGTAATTCATTTTTGATATAAGTGGTGAATTCAAAGTAATGCATTTTACATCAAGTAATTTGTTGCATGACTTTCTAAATGGCAAATACATGTTGTTTTCTTTATAAAAAAAAAAACAAAAAAATCATGTGAAAAATACGGGTCAACCCGACCTGACCCGCAATCCGATTAATCTGAACCCGTTTAATCCGCTTAAATGACCCGTTTTTTACTTGTAACCTGTTTGACTCGCAACCTGACTGACCCGACCCGACTAGCCCATTTTGCCCCGTCTAGTTAAAACGCTATTATCAAAATTCTTAGGAAATTTTTTTTTTTTAAAATGTAGCTTTCATGATTGAAAAAATACAAAATCTTATAATAAAAAGATAATTTAGTCCAATTAAAAGTATTATTAAAAAAAAAATTCTTAAAATGAAGTCCTACTTATATTAGGCGATGACAATCCACATTACACATGCATGGGAAGAGCTATATTAGACGATCATGTCAGCTCGGGTATCTCCGGCGGCAACGAGTTTATTGAAGAATATTCTTATATATATATATATATATATATATATATATATATATCCATTTCATCTAACTATTGATGTGGAAAGACTATGGAAACAACAATCTAATTGAATTGATCAAAACAAAAATCAAAGGTTTTGTGTCACCACTATATTTAAGGTCTTATATCCTTTATGCTTGTAAAATTTATTAAAAATTAAAGATTAATAGTTATGTCATTAACAAATGGTTTAAATTGTAAGTTTTTTAGTTTAAAATTATGCATAAAACATAAACTTATAGATCATATAGTAAATAATATTTGATTGACACAAAATTTAACGTGTGTTAAGAACGTAAAGAACATACAATTCAATGGGAATGGAATTATATATTGTTATTACTTGGCAGATTATATTCTCACATTAAGTGTGTGTTTGACTCTAACTTAAAAAGTCAGCTTATTTTTGCTACTATTCATGGGCCTCGCTACACTTTTTGGTACTATTCATGGGTTTCACTGTACTATTTTAGCTAACTTTTACCTTTATCTATAGTACTTTCAACAAAAAATTTTCAGTTTCAGCAAAATAAATTGATCCCAAATAGACTCTAATAGCATTCTCATCAAGAGTTTTAAAAATTTTAGCATTTAGTACCTAAAAAACCAACTTTATAGCATTTAACATATCACTTTACAATACACCTAACATCAAAATTTCTATTTTTTTTTACCACTTTATTAAAATATTATTTATTTATCAAAATTTTTTTTTTTTTGAGAGAGAGTAGAGAGTGAGCTTTGAGGGGAGAGAGAGAAGGGGAATAAAAAATGATAAAAAATGAGTAGCATCTTGCTATAGTAGGGTGTTAGTAATAACATGATCTTACCGTAGTAAGGTGTTAAAAAATTTAAAATTTAGCACCATGCTTTTTTAGGTTTTTTGTTGCTAAAAATAGCTTTTAGCATTTATCCCACCTTTGATGAGAATGCTCAGTGTTCAAACTTGGCAGATTATGCACTCAAATCTATATACAGTCAAACTCATTCTCAGATATTTCAAACAAACTACCCATGTTGTGCCATTGAGTGCATAATTAATCTGCCAAGTTTGAACACTTAATTTTTGAAATAAAATTAAATGAATCAAATCTTGAATTTAAAACTGGCTCCATTTATCTCATTTATAACCCCATTTCTACTATGACTATATATATACATATATATATATATATATATAAAAAGTCATAGTAGAAATAACTTCGACTTATGAACCCATTCAGACTGTACACATGCATATCTTTTGTCCACTACTAGTTTAGTTTTAATAGGTTTAAATAGCATAAACTTTAAACCAATTACATAAAAATATAAAGGGACATATTTGAGTAGCTTAAACAAAAGTGTGAGCAAAATATTTCCTGCATGGCTTGTTTAAACAAGACACGCTTCAGTCTCTCACAAATTTGGATTGAAAATGCTATCAATTTAACTACATAAACCTAACAAATACATTCAAATTAGCTAACAAATTACCACATCAATATCTTAATAAAGTTTTCTATTGTTGAGTTAATAAATAAGGGGGGTAGATAGAATTCATTTCAGTCAACATTTAGTATTTCATAAATTTAAATGTAAATAAAATAGTGTTACATCATTTAAAATCAATTATACCTTCTTTTTTTTTTTTGGGTGCAAAATCTGATCCATTAGTTGCAACAAGTATCATTGACCAAATCGCTAACATCAATGTGAATGAGACCTCCATCTACCTGACCCTTAGTCCACATCAAAACCGATCAATTAATACATCTAAAACTAATTGAAGGAAAACAAGGTATCCCCACCTTGAACAATCTGGTTATTCAGTTGGTGATATCTATTTAATTTGTGATCACCTCCATTTGTAAAGCTAATTTCTACTAAAAGTTATTGAATTTTTAAGAACACTAAGACAAATTTTGTTAGAAAATGCCTAGGCACTACACACTCGGACAATAACATACATGATGAAGTTAGTAGTATATTCAACTTCTAATACCATATGGTGTATTTATAACCTGGTAGAGTAGTTTTCTATCAATTAGGCTAGCTAAGTGTAAATTTCTGCACGAGGGTCTTATTTATTTTTATTTTTATCACATCTTACTTATCACGGTGTTCATGTTGCTGCTGGCTTCCTGAAAATCTTACAAATGCAATAAAGGAGAAAAGGTTTAAAGTAGTCGAAAACAAAAAGAATAACATATATATAAAACAAGAACTGAATACGTAAATTGTTGGCTATATATAATGCAAACTGCAAAGCACCCTTGATTTTCTTGTTCCATGGCTTTTGTCACATGATACAACCTTATTAATTGTGAAAGTAAATTCTTGCAGTACTTTGAAAGTAAGGACATCACTTTGGTTTGACAAGTGTCCCACAATGTGTCAGAGATTATGGTTACAATAACTTATAAGCAATTATCAATTTGTTTGTTTATATATCTTCGTTACAAAATAGAAGACAGATGTATCAGATTCACGATCTTCTTGATGATCTCTCTGGACTCTGGCCGATGATCTACTGCCAAGAACTTTGGTATCTAGGACACTAGGAGCCTAGCTATGCAACAATTTATGAATGGCTTGGTTCAACTACTACGAAATTTTGCATTTCCTTTCTGGGTGGTTGCATTCATGACTTTCAATCTAACTCTAATCTGTAGTAAATGAGGCACCAGGACATTGCATCCGTACTCCACACGTGTGAGCAGGAGCGCGCAGTATAACATAACAATAAATCTAAAAACACAACATAATTTACAACAAATTATATAATCGTAGAAGTTTTTAACAAAGATAGTAAAATAGTGTTAGTTGTAGGTGCATATAAAAATTAATAATTATTTGTCAATTTAATAGTTTTAATAGTTGTGAAATTTATTACAAAAATTGTCATATTTTTATATCGTTACTTTATATGTAAACATAAATTTCTTTTACTTGCATTGCATGCAATTAATCAGTACTGACGGATTTCAGTACATCTCCCTCAAATCATACAACTCAGACTCTTTACTTTGCTTTTGAAGTATGCCAAAAATCAATTCAAAATTACAACAATTTAATAATCATAGAAGATTGATGACAAACTGCATCTAATATGATATGATGTACGAATTAAGTAAGTAAATCATGAATTCCCCGCTCGTCTCATCCTTTTCTAAAACCTACCTCACTCCTTTCCCTCCCTTTTTATTGTCTTAAATGATTTAATTGGTGTTTATGACATGATAGGAATTTATTAAACCCTCCAAGCTAGTACTACTGCGCTGGTTGTTATTGATGATCATTGAAGTGCCTCTATTTTTGCATAAAAATATTTTTTTCATTGGAAAATGTGAAGAGTACGGTTTATTACATAAAACTTAAACACAGCCATGTTTACAAATGAATATGACCAGTAAGTTTTAACAACTTAATAAATGAATGTTTCAAATTATTTTTGATAAATAATAACACATTATTTTATAAATTTATGTAATTAAATTTGTATTATTTTTAATATAATTCATTTTTTAATATTTTATTATGCAAGAGACAAATGATAAAACTTAAATACAATACTTCAGATGTTATTTCTTAAGTTCTATTCTTAAGATTTTGTCGTGTAACTAAACTAAAAAATATACTTCTATCATATGAGAAAAAATTCACATGACAAAATTTTAGAAAGGAAACCTAAAGAACAATATCTAAATATTGTACTTAAGTCTTGCTCAGAGACAAAGGTATGTAGTTCAATGAACACCTCCTATTCCTATAATATGAGTTCCAACCATGGGCTTCCTTTGGAGGGACTGGTTTGGGTCCAATGATTCCAGTGCACTGGATCCGGTCGGAAGATAACACGTGTTTAAAAATAGATATATGTCATAATCTCAATGGGTCCAGTGTCACTGGACACTAGACCTAATCCGAACCCCACTTTGGAATGTCCCAAATTACAAAAGGCTAAAAAAAAATTATTATAAAAGGAGGTATAAAATAACAACTTATGGTATATGAATTTTCTTTCCTTTTAGCGTTAATTTTCTAAGAATATAGTTAGTTGTCCTGTTGCAAAATAAACTGGAAAACTAGCATCTCGAGTTTTAAAAACTCAAGATCAATGGTGGAACTCGAGTTTCTAAAACTCAAGATGCAAACGGTAGCATCTGACATGGAAGAAATTCCACGTGGAACTCGAGTTTTAGAAACTCGAGTTCCACCAGTTCTTTTTTTCTTCCATCCAGTCTGAGTCTTCCTTTCAGATTTGAGTCTTCTTCTTCCTGCCTGATCTGGTCTTCTTCCTCTCTTCTTCATCTTCTTCTTCTTCTGCTTCTTCCTTCTAGATCTTTTCCTTTGTTCCTCTGGTTCCTCTGTTCTCTGTTTCTCTGCTCCTGCCTGATTTGATTTGTTTTGATTTTTGCTTTACTATAGAAATCGAGTCTTGGGGACTCGGATTTACTTTTTATAAACTCAAGTCTTTAAGACTCGAGATCTATGTGGCGAAAACTAACTAGATCAGCAAGTGGAATTCAAGTATTTGAGACTCAATATCTAGATTGAAATCGAGCCTTTTAAACTCGAGATGCTAGTTTGTAGTATTATTTCAGACGCATGTCAACTTATTATATTCTTTCCCTCACCAATGTTATCTTGCAAATTCCCTCTATGGTATATATAACAACTTGTTTTTTTAAATGAACCTATTATATATATATACACACGGGTTGAACTTGAATTTAATATTCCCGAAAATTATTTTAATAAACCATATTCTACCCCTTGAGACTTAAATTTATATAACAAATACCCGTATGAGTTATGACCATTTATGTGTAATTACAAATTGAGTTAGAATAAATATTTTCAAATTAAAAAAAAAAAAAACATCTAGAATCATCTCAAAATAAAGCCCCAATTTTTTTTTTTCAAATTTCAAAGAAAATTGGTGTAATTTATATCCAAAAATAAATTGGAAATGTATGTACAATGAGCAGAAGTGATGAGAGGGCCTAAGTACACATCAATATTAACTCTCTCCCACGCACAACAATTTGTAGAGAGAATAAATGTGGATGTTTTAAGGTCATTACCAGTGCCAACAACAACAATAAATTGGAGCGCCTCTCTCTTTGGTTTTTGTTGGGGCATGAACCCCATTTATTGTATTTTAAATGTTTCTTACTGTTCTATACCGACACTCCTCTTCCTCTTCCAAAGTATTCAATACAAGCAATAGATTAATGACCTCGTATTTTGAGGCCTACTTCTGCTGCATTCTTCATCTAACATACCCCAAAATATGTAATGCACTCGCCACTCCACCTAACTCTACACCGTCGTTATAATGCCAAAGATATTTCTAATTTAATGCTTCCAAATTTGGGTGCATCGCCCCACTCTCCAAAATTTGGTTGGCGATCATTAAAATTTGTATATTTTAAAATGTTTGTGTTCGTATAACCGCAAACCAACTGTAGTCATTAGATATAAGTAAGTTTTAATTAGCTCAATTGGTAACATCTTTTATTATCGAATAAGAGATTTGAGATTGATGTCTTGATTTTATGATAAAGAACAATCATTATGAAACAAAAGTCATATATATTGAAATTCTATCGTATCTATCAAAAAAATTATATATCTTTGGGTTTGTTTGGAACCCGTTTATTTGCTGAAAATTGAAAATTTATTACTGAAAATACTATAGGCAAAATATTGTTCACGTGTTTTTGTGCTTTGGCTGGTGCATAAACAGTGTTATGAGACCAACCAAAAAAGGCAAACGCACACTATAATGCTTATATAAGTACAATTCATTAGACTTGACAGGTTGTGATTCCTCTATAGTCAAGCTCCCATGCATAGGCTTAGATAGGAATTGGTTTAAGTAGCCATTATGGTAATAATTCTTCCTAACCCAAATGTCAGCAGCCTAACCTATTTTCTTCGAATTAAGTAGGAGTATTTAATATTAGGTTGTACATAAACTTCATTTGAACAATAAGTGAAAGCCAAAAAAGAAAGGAAAAATAAATGAAACTAATAAATAAGACAAAGATGCCTTTGTAATTCGAATTAATCATAAATAAATAAATAAAATTGCTTGTTATTGTCTAAGACTTACATATTTAGTTCCTTACTTGAACTGTGCAATTTATTAGAGATGAATTATGATGGATTTCATATCATCTCATTCAGGCCTAGAAGCACAAAAGATTGCTTCAATAAGGATTAAAACTAAGTTGTTGACGTGTTATTAGTAATTTTTATACGTGAAAAATCAATTAGCTAGAGAATAAATAAACAGAAAATATAGGATCGAGAGAGGGGAAAAATGAAGAAGCAGGAATTTATTGGAGGTGTGCTGCATGTTCCTGGTACCATTAAGTTTCCCATGAACTTACTGTGTACTACTCACTCCTTCTGGCGTCTTATTTTGTTGGTCAATTTTTAAAAATCCAACGTTTGTACGGAACCACATTTAATGAGATATCTTTTATATACACAAACACAAATTTCCAAAATTTCCCTTATTAATTTAAACTTTAATGAAATAATGATATCAATTTTTTAAAATAAAATAAAGGATAAGTTATTGGGTCATGCTAACGAATGCCCTTAGGGCACTCCTTAATAATCCATTTTAGGAAAGTTTTTATTCAACTTTTATGGGAAATGAAAAAAGTTGTCAAAATATTAATTACTTTTTTTTTCATTTTCTATAAAAACTTTATTTAAATGGATTATTAACAAGTGCCCTAAGGGCACTCGTTAGCATTTTTCTAAGTTATTAAGTTATGTAAATTATAAGCAAGTTCATTAAAAAGAGGAATATGTTTTAGGAAATCCCATAATGGAAGAGATGGTCTATAGAAAGAAAAAGAGGGAATTGTATGTGAACGGTTTAGACCCTTTAAACTATAACCAGATTGCGTAGCCTAGATTAATTAGCCAAGTTGTTACTTAGTCAAATTATGTAATTCTAGGTTAAAACAATCACAAAATCATATCAAGCATATAAAACATATAAAGCAGCGGAAAATAAATAACACATGATATGATCACCCAGGAAACCACACCGGAAAAACCTGGGGAAGATTTTACCCACCGATCCTCAAGGCAAAACGGAATCCACTAAGAAAGAATTGAAGTTCTTATAAAAGGACTTACAAGCTCCTCACTTGACTTCCTAATGCTACACACCAGTAGTAACTTCCTGACACGACCACGCGCAGGCTCCGAATCCACGGACTACTTCTTTCTTTGAATCCCTTCAATCAGGTACAAGCTCCTCACTTGTTTATCTTTAAGCTTCAAAGGTAGCAACCAAGTTGATCATCAAGATGTTGATGTGATCTCTATCTTGAAAACCCTAAGCTTTGTGTAAAGGAAAGCTCCTCTAGATCTCACAAGAGATTTACACAAAACCGCAATGTATGAGCAACAATACAACTTGTGCAACTCTGAAAAACGTAGCTAGGGTTTGCCTTATATACCTAGGGCAAAAACATAAAACCCTAAACGTTTAAAGAGTTAGGGCTGAGTTGGAATTCTGCAGAAAAACGCATCTGGGCCGACTTTCGATCGATCGAGTCTAACCTTCGATCGATCGAGCCAGGCCGAGAAGCCCCAATGCTTCTGCAGTCACTCGATTCCAACTTTACAATATTTAACCAACTTTGAGCAAACTTAAACAAGACTAAATACATTGTTTTGATCATGGTTTGCCAACATTACAAATTAGAGTTCTAAATACATAAAATCCTAAGACCTTAGAACCTAACAAACTCCCCCTTTGGCAATCCGTGACAAAACACACAATAAAAACTCAAAGTTTACAAGTAAATAACCCTTTACATAATAATGCTCATAAACAAAAGTTCAACCTAACTACTATCCATCGGTTGCAAGTGTAGACAGCAGCTTTGTTGAATCAACCTGTATATTCCTGAAATACTCAACAAACACATAAACGCATGTGTGGCAGCAAATAGTATATAAACAGGTATAATATTCTTGTAAGATTCACGCAACACAAAATAAAGAAATATATCAATGAAGCAACTCATAAATATAAATCAATAAGCAGTGAATCATAAAGATAACAAGAATCAAAAGAAAACATGTATATCAATATATCAATCAATGTTACTCCCCCTAACATGAACATCCCAAAAATGATATACAAAGTGAAGCACCTAGATACAATCTAAATAAACTCCACAAAAATATCCCATGCTAACAAAAAAATATCTCCCCCTAACACAAAAATCTCCCCCTATCAACAAAATCGCCTCTACAAGTCAAAAACTCTACTCCCCCTTTTTGTGACGGAATGCCAAAGGGCATCATAGACCATCATCAAAAGGAGGTGGTGAGGAAGAACGAAGATGCGCCAAATCCGCTCGCAGAGCACGAATCTCGTCGAACAGATCCACCAAAAGCTGACCATGAGCCGCCTGAACGGTCATGACAGTCTCCAGAGTACGACGAACATCGAAGTCAACCGTAGAAGGTGGAGGAACAGCAGCAGCACCTACAAAATCTGGAACAGCCTCACCAGCAGGACCTGTAGAAGAAGAAGGAGGAGGTGGAGCGCTACTAAAGGGATCAGACCTAGGGTGTTTAGAACCAGCTCGAAGATGAGCGGCCCTCTGTCTAAGAAAAGACGCACCTATAGGACCAATAACATGAACAGGCTCAGAAGCAGGGAAGTCCTCTAAACCTAGATAAAGTAAAATCCTATGAATGAAAATAGGATGAACAAGGGCATGGGCAGTAGATGAACTCCTATAAACTTCGTTCAAAGAACGAAGAAAAAGATGGGGAAAACTAATAGGAGCATCTGTAACAAGAGCGTATAGAAAAACACACCTCTCAAGAGGAATGGTGTGCAGATGAGAAATAGGCCAGAGTGAATGACAGGCTATCCTAAAGAATAGATAGGTAGTCTCAGGAAGCTCAGCGGTGGTGATCCGAGGATCAGAACCCCACTGGATAGAAGATCCAGTGATGTAAAACATGATATCACTCAGCTCAGGTGACTCATCATAGGAATAGACAGGATCCCTAACCAACGGTACCTCTAGAGCATCAGCCACTACCTGAGGAGTAATGGTGTACTCTACACCTCGTATCCAACTCTTAACAAGAGTGTTGGAATCATAGACGTGGACAGAGAGGTTCGAGAAGAACTCTCTAATTAAGAGAACCGGAGGTGGAGGGTCAGACACAGCTAACAAAGGTAGCCAACCCCTACGCTCAAAATTTTCCCTAATGGCAGGATCTAACTCATCTAACAGAACAGAACGCTCAGCCCAAATCTTCCTATTGAGGTTCAAAGTCTCAAAAATCTCTTGGTTTTTCTCTCAGGGGAACCGCTCACTATCAAAGGTAGGTGAGGGTGGAGTAGGAGTGGGGATGGTCCTACATGCTCTAGTCTTCCTAGGCATGGTGCTAAGGAACAGGACAGAGACACAAAGAGAAAACCAAAAAGAACAGAAAATAAAACCAAGAGCAGACTGCAAGTTAGCACAAAAAAATATAGAATGAAAATCTATATGATTCATGAATCATTAATGATGGTATGATGCATGAACTAATGCAGTGATTAGGATCAAATCAAGTTCAATTTTCACAATATTGGCTTGAACATAGAGTTTCTTAACAAAAAACCTAAAAATTTGAGAACCACTTGAAAATTTTTGCAACAAATTGATGAATTAATCATTACATACCATTGGAAATAGTTCATAATAACCAATTGCATCAATTACACAAGTCAATTTCAACGATTAAACCCAATTGCACAGAAAGCCCCAATTCGGATCAAGAACAAACCTTTAAAAAGCTTCTCCACGATCTTCGATCGATCGAAAATTACATTCGATCGATCGAATGACACAGTCATTTTGAGACAATTGAGAGCACTTTTTCGATCAATCGAAAATCAGGTTGGATCGATCGAAATGGGCAGAGGCTAACTAAATTTTGAGAAAAACACAGGTTTTGAAAATCAACAAGCACATTTTGAAAACACTCCTCAAAGCATTGAAATAGAAGAAACAAATGCATGAGTATGAGATGGAATGAAATGCTTTTTCAAAAACCCAAATTTTAAACCCAATTTTCTCAAAAACAAGTTCCCATTGAATTTTCTTAAGCAACAAATATGCTGTGCAAAAATCTCAAGATATTTTCAAATTTTTCAAACTTGAAACACATTTTGCATTAAAATCAAAGAACTTTTAATCTTGGATGGCCACAACAAAATTACACACAATATAATGTACCAAGTTTAACAAAGAGTAACTTGTGTAGTGTGTGCAACTAGCAAAAGCTTGAGATACATGTGAGGTGATATGTGAATAACAATCAATCACAAAGTCTACAAAATTCATCACATAGAATTTAAAAGAGACTATCACCTAAAGAGTTACATCCTATAACTCTCACATCTCCTAGAACAAAAGCTTGCAATCATGTAAGTTTCTTTCATTTTTGCCTCTTATTTATGTGAAATGGCATCAAGCCTAATAGTACACACCGGTTTGAATTAAGTGAATTGGCATCAAGCCTAATAGTACACACCAGTTTTTAATTTAATTGAGGCTACACCTTATGTTCTTTTTGTGCATGTGCTACACTTTCTCGAGCACAAAATCTTATGATATGCACTAAAGTGTTCATGATTGGCTAGTGAACAGTGGTGAGATGGTTATTTATGCCTTTCTCAAAAGGATCAAGTCCGACAGTCAAATAACATGTGACTTCAAGATTAAGACAAAGTGATTAATAACCACAAACATCTTTCCCACACAACATGCACTACAAAGTTTTAACTAGTAAAGTGCAATAAAATAAGCTCATCCAAGCTAAACAAGGTACATAAACATGTTATGTAAAAATAATATGGCCAATCCTTAATTATAAATCCAAGATCTATACTACAAAACACAAAAATCTTTTTGGTTTTAACAAACGTTATAACCACTTGTTGAGATTTTGAAAAAAAATTTATGACCAAAAACAAAAACACACATTGTGCTAAATGATCAATGCAAATGCAATGCATGACAGTGCTTAACTAAGCTATAAAGGGTACACAAATAAGAAATATCAATTCCTTAATTAACCCATGAGTACATGTATAAACTAGTACATCCTCACACAAAATCAAAAATAGCTTAGCACAAACTATTCAAGTTGCTCCACAATGTCAAGCATGTTCTAAATCAAGAGAGATATCAAAACTCATGTAATCCTTAAGAAAAATAAAGCAAGACACAAAATAAAATATTTTTGTCTTTTTGTCTTTTTGGAAATTTAGAAAAAACAAAACAACCAAAAACAGAAACAAGACATGTCCACAAACAATAGAAAGAATTAAAACAGGGACAAGTCAGCAACACTCACCTTGGAGAATCTTTTCTCACCCATATAGCACGAGTCTTCGGCTTTGTAGGTGAAAATCCATGAGAAGTAGAGTGTATTTGAGGAATTACACCAATCTTCTGAGACAGACTAAAATCCTGCAAATTCCTTTTACAAGCCAACAAGCTCAAATTTTTCAAAAGCATATGAAACAATTTATATGGACTTATGGCAGGAGCAATATCATCACATATCCTAGATTGACATACAGAATGCTTAAGTTTCAACTTATGACAATTAGGACGAATGTGACCGGAGACACCACAAAAGTGACAAACAGGAACAAATTTAGGAACATCAGTATTCCTAACAGCAAATCTAGTCTCAGATTTTTGTTTTTGCCTCAACAAAGAACAATTTGGTCTAATATGACCAACAACACCACAATGGTGACAAGTAGGCACAAAAACAGATTTCTTATGCTCTCTAACAGTAGGTTTAGACTTAGGTTTAGAAATTTCAGCGTCTACATCAGAACTTTTACCTTTGTCTAACCTAGCACAATAAGCCTTCTCTTTATTATTCCTTTTGAAAGGAGGGATATAAACTTTTTCAGTTTTAGGCTTAAGAGAAACAGAAACAATTCTGTTATCATCAACAGGCTTGGTACTAATCAAATTTTCAAGTTTAGCTTTAGACTCAGCTAACTCTTGTTCCAAGCTTTTCATCTTCTCATCTTGAGAGGAAATTTGATTTCTCAAAAATTCATTCTTTTTATTAGATTCAACTAATCTAACAAGCAATTCCTCTTTTTCAAGATTAGCCAATTTTAACTCTTCTTTAAATTTCTTAGCAATTTTCAAGGATTTAGATAATTCCTTACGAAGAGTTTCAAAAGCATCAAAAAAATCAGTAGAAACAATAGTGTCCTTTTTATTCAAAATATCACAGGTATCAACAAAATCAGCAAAAGCATGAGCAGAAACATGATCAGAAAGACACTTTAAATTATCCATGATAACAGGGGTCAAGGATCAGCTCTTAGATCAAAAGATCTAAAACAAGAAGAGCTACCCGCTCTGATACCACTTGAATGGTTTAGACCCCTTAAACTATAACCAGATTGCGTAGCCTAGATTAATTAGCCAAGTTATTACTTAGTCAAATTATGTAATTCTAGGTTAAAACAATCACAAAATCATATCAAGCATATAAAACATATAAAGCAGCGGAAAATAAATAACACATGATATGATCACCCAGGAAACCACACCGGAAAAACCTGGGGAGGATTTTACCCACCGATCCTCAAGGCAAAACGGAATCCACTAAGAAAGAATTGAAGTTCTTACAAAAGGACTTACAAGCTCCCCGCTTGACATCCTAATGCTACACACCAGCAGTAACTTCCTGACACGACCACGCGCAGGCTCCGAATCCACGGACTACTTCTTTCTTTGAATCCCTTCAATCAGGTACAAGCTCCTCACTTGTTTATCTTTAAGCTTCAAAGGTAGCAACCAAGTTGATCATCAAGATGTTGATGTGATCTCTATCTTGAAAACCGTAAGCTTTGTGTAAAGGAAAGCTCCTCTAGATCTCACAATAGATTTACACAAAACCGCAATGTATGAGCAACAATACAACTTGTGCAACTCTGAAAAACGTAGTTAGGGTTTGCCTTATATACCTAGGGCAAAAACATAAAACCCTAAACGTTTAAAGAGTTAGGGCTGAGTTGGAATTCTGCAGAAAAACGCATCTGGGCCGACTTTCGATCGATCGAGTCTAACCTTCGATCGATCGAGCCAGGCCGAGAAGCCCCAATGCTTCTGCAGTCACTCGATTCCAACTTTACAATATTTAACCAACTTTGAGCAAACTTAAACAAGACTAAATACATTGTTTTGATCATGGTTTGCCAACATTACAAATTAGAGTTCTAAATACATAAAATCCTAAGACCTTAGAACCTAACAGTATTCTCTCTATTTCACTTGAAATGGAGCGAGTCTATTTCACGTTAAGATTTTATTTTTTTTGGATATGATAATTGTGGGAGGAAACTTAGTCTCGAATCCCAATCAGTTATTGTCCTCTTCGGAATTAGCGGCACGGGGCGCAAGCCTAATCCTCAAGGTTTTGCTTAATCCCACATCGGGGAGAGACGCTTCCCACCCTTGTCTTATAAGCACTTTGCCTAAGAAAGGGTGTACCATAATGTGTGTGATCTTATAAGGCAAGGGTGGGAAGCGTCTCTCTCCGATGTGAGATTGAGCAAAACCTTGAGGATTAGGCCTGCGCCCCGTGCTGCTAATTCCGAAGAAGACAATAACTGATTGGAGTTCGAGACTAAGTTTCCTCCCACAAAAAGGCGCCTTTTTGTGAGAGGAAATGATCACACACACTATGGTACACCTTTCCTTAGGCCAAGTGCTTATAATGCAACGGTGGGAGCCATTTCTCTTCAATGTAGGATTGAACAAAACCTTGAGGATTAAAGAAGACAATAACTGATTGGAGTTTGAGAGTAAGTTTCCTCCCACAAAAAGGCGCCTTTTTGTGGGAGGAAACGATCACACACACTATGGTACACATTTCCTTAGGCCAAGTGTTTATAATGCAAGGGTGAGAGGCGTTTCTCTCCAATGTGGAATTGAACAAAACCGTGAGAATTAGGCCTGCGCTGCATGCCGCTAATTCCAAAAAAGACAATACCTAATTGGGGTTCAAGACTAAGTTTCCTCCCATAATAACCTATATTAATTGTGCAACATTGCTTAAATTTTAAATATCATGGCATTTGATACACCTTTAAATTTGTAATATTTTAAATGGATTTATTTCAAATAAAGAAGATTCTAATATGAGATGGACAGAGTATAAGGGTTTATTGGGTAATAGGATTTGAAAACAGTTTTCTATTTTTAGGCAGCATGTAGGCAATATCTGTAATCACTTATCTAGAATCTCATGAAGAGAAGGCCATACAGAATCTAATAACCATTGTACTGCAAATTGCCAAAGAAATTGGAGTCCAAATCTAATAGCCCATAATTTGTATTAAGACCCCAATTGATTCAATCCCTTTAATTGGGTAATCTAAATTATTGCACCTAAAAAATTGTACATAAGTTTTACTCTTTATTTTAACTGATGTGTGCATCAGATGAGGGAGGGGTGAGGGGTGGTCTTTCGAACCACCATTATTTGCTTGTTTATTTATTATTTTTAAACAAGGCTTTGGTTTGGATTTTGGCCAAGAGATAATTTTTCATTTTTAAAGACATTGAATGTCTTGCAAGCCATAGGAGTCTTTATGGAAAAAAAAAAAAAAAAATTGTTCAAGGGATTCCAAGGTTATATCCTTTGGTCATCAAATTATTCCTGCACCCAATCACTTAAATTGTTAATACATCTAAACAAGGGATGGGATGACTATTCCCTCCCCCCTCCTACTCTTCTCTCTCTCTCTCTCTCTCTCCAAACTTCTAAACACACTATTTGAGACATGATTCCAAAGAGATGGTTACCATCTGAAATTGGATCTAGAAGGTAGCTTGTCCTCCAAAAACAAAAATATTTCTCTAGGAATGCATGTGACAAAATTGCATTCAAGACAATTATTTTACATCATTGTCCTCTGTCTCATCAAAATTGTCTAGATGTAGACAACTTGAAACACCAAATCATATTTTACAAGAATATGAATGAGCCAAAATGTATGGATCACAACCCAGTTTTAATTCCTAATTTCTATGAATTAGTCTCAAGTCTGATAAGTTGGGGGAAGAGGAATAGATATCCCTCCCCTTTGTACGAATATTTTAAAAATTAGTAGGAGGAGAAGGGAGACATATAGTCATATAAATTGTCAATTATAACCATATTTTGCTATTTAAAAAAAAAATATTTAGTTTATACCATAAAGGCATAATTGATAATTTAGTTTTTTTTTTTTTTTTAATATTAGTTAAATTTTCCCCTCTACTCCCCTCCAAATTCCCCAATTTGGGGAATTAAAGATAAGGGGCTTGGAGGAGTAAAATAAAATACTCCTCCAAATCTCCTCAACCCTTCATTCAAATAAGTTTCATTAAACTCACCCTCCCCTTCCTTTTACTCCCCCTTCATCCAAACACAGTATAAGGGTGTAAATAGTTAGACTAATTTGATTGAACACAAACCTATATTGGATTGAAGTGGCTTGGATAAGTTGTTGATTATAATTAAGGATTCCAGATGATAACTTACTAAAATCTCACTGTCCTCCTGTTAATAAATGTTCGACTTACTAAAAAAAACAAAATAAAATGTCCAATACTTGATGCTATACACTTTGTTCCAAAAGGACCAACAATATTTGCTAGGAAAGTAGTGTTGATTCGAGCAGGACGAATGCCCAATGACTAGGTTTGGATCTAGTGATTACTTCCCAAGCAACAAGTGAGTGTGTGATTCAAAATTTTCTTATGTACTAAGTTCATGCATCCTATGTGAGACTAACATGTGATGTGGGTTTCATCTTAATGTAAACAAGTTTAGATTTTTATTTTATATTAAAGGATTGAGCTATTAGGAACAACAATGAGATTATCAGCCGATCACATATAAGAAGGTATCCCCTGCACTGGACTTATGTGCCCTATGTGAGCCTAATATGTGGCAAACTGATAGTTTTACATACGGTTTTATGAGCTTGACGCAGGAGATATCTTTTTATATGTGATACACTAATAGTCTCATTGTTGGGATTCAGATCCTCTAGAGTTTCTAGGGTACTTTACCAATAGATTTCCTTAAATCTTAACCATTTTTTAATGATTTAATGGTTTAGATTTTGCCATGTCAGCATTTCATTAATAATATTCTTAATTATTTTGTTTTCAACATTATTATATTATTTTAAGAGTATTGTTAGTGGAATGCTGATATGAAAAAATCTAAACTATTAAATCATTAAAGAATGATTAAGATTTAAGGAAATCTATTGGTAGAGTACCCTAAGAACTCTAGAGGATCTGAATCCCTCATTGTTGTTCCTAGTAGCTCAATTCTTTTCCCAAAAAAAAAAATAATAGTTAGATTTTTTTTTTTTGCTGAATACATTAAAATCGATTTAAATTTGCGACAAAATAGTCGGTGATATTAACTTCAAGTTCAACCCCTGAATTAATTAAGCCGAATATCGTTAATGCTTATTGATCAATGCATACGGAGTCCAGGGACATGTCCATGCTAGTCAGTGACTCAGGCTCTCAGTAGTCACATCCTGATCTTTTGAAAAAACAAAAAAAATTAAACATCAAATGGGACCTTGACTAAATTATGGGAAAAGGCCCCTTTAATTCTGCATTCATGTTCGTTTAATCCACAAGCACCTTTTTAAATTAATAATTTTCTTTTTTGAGAATCCAGTTAAATTAATAATTAAAATTCCATCAACTACATTTCCGATAGAATGCTTCCTTACAAATGCATAATATATTCCCTACAATACCTTTAGTATATTACGTTACGATACCTCCATTGGTTTGGAGAGACAAAAAAGTGAGATGATAGAAAAAAAAAAAAAAAAAAAAATGAAAAAGTAGGAAGATAGAAAAGATTTTAATTTTTTTCATTTGTGTTTAGTTGGAAGTGAAAAAGTAGAGGAGTAGAGAAAATAAATTTGTATAAATTTATTCATATGTCATTGTTAAAAAATGATGCCCTATTAAAACCAAAAAAGTGGCAAACAAGTTCTTTTTTTTTTTTTTTTTTAAGGCAAACACCCAAATTTTTTTTTTTTTTTTAAATCATGCTCAGAAAAAAAAAAAAAAATTCATGTCTTGTTAAACCAAAAATTTGAAAAAAAAAAAGAAAGAAAAGAAAAGCAAAACAAAAGAAAGCACCATCATGCCCACAGCCGAGGATAGCAAAGCCCAAAAAAAAAAAAAAGATCCAACACTAAGAGAAGGAAAGGGTAGTTTAGTCATTAAATGTAACTATTCATCTACTCTCTATTTTTTGTTATGATCTTGGTGTCCCACATGAATTAAGTATAAGCTTAATCATATGTTTATAAGTTCTTGGACATCCTCCCCTTGCAAGATGGTTTTCAAGCGTGAGTTCTACCTATGGGTTTGTAATATTTGGTATTAGAACCAACCATCACCTCGATTAATCGGGCGTAGCTTATTGAGTATGGGATCAAATGAGCTATGGTTTTGTGTTTGGATCCCGAAAGGAGTGACCTAGAGGCTAGATTAAAATCAATCATTAATTAATATATATATATATATATATATATATATAAAAGCAGAAACCTCATGTGGGAGCGCATGAGGTTTTTGCCATGTGGTGTTCTAATTTTGCATTTAGTCTTTTTTACCTCTTTTCATTAAGTTTTTTTAATTGTTACCTAAAATATCACATTAACTTTTTTTTTTTACTATTATCTCATTAATCTCTCATTATATGTCTGAGTTTACACTACAAATTTCTCTCTTATTCATGTCTTTTAGCATACCTATTGTTAGTATTAAAAACAAACAAACAAACAAAAAATTAAGGACTAATATAACTAACTAATAAGGCACTGTGGAGAGATAGAGAGACATGAGAATGTTGTGAATTGTTAAATGAAACACATTATTTTACTATTTCCAAAATAAAATACTTTAAATTGACAAAACATTTGTAAGAGAGAGAAATAGAGGAGTTTGAGGGGCTGCCACCATTGTCATGCTGACCTCTCACCACCATCTAGCCGTCGAAACTCCTACAGGTAATTTTTTTTTATTGCTTCTTATGATGAACTCATTACTAACAAAATTTTATAACAATTATACTATAATATATATTAATATTCTCCAAAACCATTTTACATAGAACATTATAATATTATCTGTGCATCGCACGGGCAACTTACTAGTTACTGATAGGTGAGTGGAGCCACCAAAAAGAGAAAGGGCTATCATTGGGTCAGTGTTGCTAGAGTGAGTGAGCCGTTGTGGACGTCGGCTGTAGAGCGTGGTGGTATGTTATGATCCTAGTATCCCATATGGATTAAGTATAAGTTTAACCATGCGTTTATAAACTCTTGGACACCTTTTCCTTGAAAGTTGATTTTCAAGGGTGAGTTATACCCATGGCCCATGGGTTTGTAATATTTTCTCTCAAAATTGAGGAGATACAATTTTGGTGGGCCAGGGTAGAAAACGTCTAGACCCCACCAACTTTCTATCATTCACTTTTCTTCAACCAAACACTCATAAAATCAGTTTTCTCTCCATTTTTCTCTTTCTTATTTTCTATCCTCCTTGTTTTACCCCCAACTAAATGGACCCTAATAGTACATTAGATTCCTCAATAAAATAAGGGTTTAGTTAACGGGTGCCTTTAGAACATTTATTAATAGAAAATTTAAAAAAAGTTTTAACTTTTCCTCAATACATTAGATTTCTATCATTCACTTTTCTTCAACCAAACACTCATAAAATCAGTTTTCTCTCTATTTTTCTCTTCCTTATTTTCTATCCTCCTTGTTTACCCCCAACTAAACAGACCCTAATAGTACATTAGATTCCTCAATAAAATAAGGGTCTGGTTAATGGGTGCCTTTAGAACATTTATTAATAAACAATTTTAAAAAAATTTTAATATCACCTTCATGGAAAAAAAAAAAAAAATGAAAGGTCCGATTAACTAGTGCTTTTAAGGTATTTGTTAATTTATCATTTTAAGAAAGTTTTAATATCACTTTCATTGAAAATATAAAAAGCTGTCAAAAAAATCACTAGCTAATTTCTTTTCCCACAATAGTTTTTTTTTTAAATAATTGTTAAACCAATACCTTAAGGGCATTTGTTAACTTTTCTCCAAAAATCAATTAATTTTTCCTTTTCCCATAACAAATTTCTAAAAATATTTTCTAAACTAATGCCCTTACGGCATCAATTAACTTTTCCCATAAAATAATTTAAATTCAAATATCGTAGTGTATTAACCAGTAAAACACAAACAATGTTATCATTTTCAAGGACAAATAAATTCAATACAACTATGATAATTTGAAAAACCATTTTAAGATGCAGCCTGGAACAAGCATCGTAACTATCCAATGTTCATAGGAGAAATATACATAATGTTTGCATGTTTGCCCACATATAAAAATTGCAAGTTCAAGCTACATGCTATTTAAAGCTACTGAGATTTTGATGGAGTTCAAAACAAGTTATGGATGAATTCACCAGAGAAAACACTTATAGTCCCTTATTATCTATTCTCAAGTACTGTTTTCTTAGCGGCTAAAGTGGCTAATATGATCACACTAAGATGAGGTTTGAATCACAAATATGAAACACCACTAAAGATGTCATTACTATTAGACTTTCGCATGAACTACGAGGTTTTCACAATTGACAGTCTCATTTACAATTTGCTTTTAATCAAAATTTTTTTTTCAAGCTTTACAGTTTATACATTATGAAAGAATTTAGAATATATTATTCTTTTTGCTCATTTAAGTTCAAAGGTTATTTTCATTTTGTTCTTTTAAGTTTAAAATTTTACTTTTTAGTTCATACTTTTGAGTTTGTTTTAGAATGGTCCCCCGTCCATCTTCATGAGAGATCTAGCCGTTAAGTACCAAGTAAACGTATGAGTCATGACACATGCCTAGTCATATGACACGTCACCCATCTTTTGTGCAAATGTCCTAGAATGCTGTATCCCCCAAATAAGTATAAGGGAAAAAAAAAAACAGCAAGAAAGAAACATCCTCACATGCGAGAGATAAAAAAAGCTTGGTTATTATATTTCTGAAACCTCTCTCCATAGACTAGTTAGCCACCACCGTTCGCCATTAGCTCTAACTAGGGTTTTTTGGTGCTTCTTCTCCAAGTTCTAATAAAACTATATTAAGAGTTTGTTTGGAATCCGCTTATTTTGTTGAAATTGAAAACTTTTTACTGAAAGTACTATAAATAAAGGTAAAAGTTAGCTGAAATAGTATAGTTGGACCTATGAAAAGTACCAAAAAGTGTAATGAGACCCATAAATAGTAGCAAAAAAAATTGAATAGTAAAATAAGTTGACAAAATTAATCATGCCAAACGAACACTAAGTATCATTCATCTCTATCCCCTTACTCTACCTTCATTTCTTCCCTTTGCCATCACCTCCTTCACAATTTTCACACTTTTCACCCCCAAAACTTCAGCTAGAGTGAAGAAAGCTTAGTGTAGCTCAACGTATGGTGGCTAAAGATTGAGGAACTAATAAATCAAGTTTGATCATGATGACAATTGAGAACTTCTTGATAAACATGTCGTTGATGTTGTTGGATATAATTCAACAATTTACTTTTGTGATAAAGCAAATAGGTACAACATATAAATCTGATTATAAGTAATAACACAAATAGATGTGGTAAGCAAAAATAATAAATAGATACTGTATATATAAGAAGAAATTTGCAAGATAATTAAGAACTCACAGACAAAATGCGTGAAAGATAAATAATACAGATCAAGTCTTGTATTTGATACAATCTCCTTAAAACATATTTTGTACCTCACACAATCTATAGTGTTTTGAGACTTATGGATGTCTGCCTCCTAGAATAAAAAGATCTACAGCACAGAGAAGAAGCTCATAAGGTCCATGCACTGCAAATTGAACTTTGTCTCTTTCTCTCTCTTAGACTCAAATGCTAAAGCACAAAATATTCTCTCTGTGAGAGTTTCTTTAAAAGTTATTTTTATGAAAAAATGACTATGAATATATATACATTAGTGAACAGATTTACTGACTCAAAAAATAAAATAATAAAATATTATTCTTGAGACAAGAAGGCCTAATCCACACATGCCAAAGTCCAACCAAAGCCCAGGCCATGAGCATATAAACTAAAATATTATCCATTTCCTTTCTTATGTAAGACTCAAGGAATTTCACTACTTTAATACAAATAAAAATAAAGAAGCAAAATCTATATTTAGACTTAAAGAAACAAAATAAAAATAACCCCAAAATGGGGAAAAAATGTAATTAAATCAAGAATTTATTTAAGAAGACTCTTTATCAACGATTTTAGTAAAAAAAAAAAAAAAAAAAAAAATTATAAACTAACTTGTTTAATATTTTGGAACAGGAGCTTAACACTTCGGCAAAACAACAGAATTACTTGACCTACAAATCATCTTCTTTCATAGATATTGTCAATTTCAAAACATCAAGTAGGAAAATTGTAACTAACTGCTATCTATTTTACACCCTAAAAATTTACTTTATCTATTTTACTAACCTATTTTACAACTTACCTTACATCTCAGTTTTTATTTTTACATACAAACCAATAAAATAATATAGACTACTTAATAAAATAAAATAAAAAACTAATTTCTCCCTCTTCTCCCATCCCACTTTTTCCTCTCTCCAGCAACCACTAGAAAGATTAGCTCAGCCACCCACCACCACACCACCACAAACACACCCCATAGCAACCACCAACAAAAAAAAAAAACCCAGCAACCCCACAGTCCCCACCACCGATACACACATCACCACCACCTCTAACACCCACCCAACACCCCACCACCGCTCACATCCCCCAGTAACCAAAAAAAACCCCACAGCCATCACCTCTAACACCCATCCACCACCCCACCACCACACACAATCCCCTGCAACCACCAAAAAAAAAACCCAACAACCCAGTCCCCACCACCAATACACACACACCACCACCTCTAACACACAAAACCCCACGGCTGCCGATTTACACAAAGCAAGGTCAGACCTCCAACATGCCGACCCACACCTCACCACCACAATCAAAGGAAAATCCACACAAAACCCACAAGCACCAAGCAAGCAGAGAGTTGAGAGAGGAGAGTTGAGAGAGGAGAGTTTCAGAGAGTTGAGAGGGTCAGAGAAAAAGTGAGAGAGAGAGAGAAAAAAAAATGAATAAATTAATATTATTTCGATTTACAAACTCGTAAACAGTAGGTTCTAAATATAAGTATCTACTGTTCACAGGTTCTAAAACTTTTAGAATTTGCATACCAGGTTGGAGCATGTTTTTAGGTTCTCCGTGGCTAAAAGAGCAAATGGGGGTGTTTTACACCCCCAGATGCGAATGCTCTAACAAGTGTATACATTTTCTGAATCTGAAACTAGTATAAAAGATACCATTTTCACTTGTGCTTTTGTTTGGCACCTGTTTTGAGAACAAGAAACACTAGATACCCCCATTTGGCACTTGGTTCTTATTTTTGAAAAAAACCACTTTTCTCACTAACGGGTCTGTTCTAATCAGGAAAAATATTCAACCAAAATCATAAAATCATAACCCAATCGCAAACCCATCACCACCAAAAACAGTTCCTCTGCAAGCATACACAAAAATAATAACCTAGCAATGATCCAAAATCAGCAAGACGCATTCAAAAATCATCACCCAAAGGAGACAGAAAATCTCAAACAATTGAATGTTTGCTTGATGGGTTTTGGTAGTATGTAGTGAGAAAGGGTTGGATAGAGAGGGAAGATGAAGTCAGGGAGAGATATATCTGCGATTTGTATCGTGAAGAAAAAAAAAAGCATTTGGTGGTGGGCCCACTTGAGTTGAGTTTTTGAAAAATATGCAACTGAACTCATTTTCCTGAATCCAAAAATGTTGAAAAGTTGTTCTCATATTTTGTTTTCACATCCACATTTCAAATACTGAGAACAAAACACAATCCCAAACAAGTTTTTGGGTGGTGGGGCCCATAGAAAACAGGAAATGAAAAAAAATACAGCCCGTTTTCAGTGGAACCAAACATGGCCTATACCTTCACTTTTACACATCTGACAATGGATTGCACTCAGCTGTCAAACCTTCAGATGCCAATTTGTATTAGGTAAGCATAAATTGGCTTCAAAAGCGGTCATCAGAACCCAACAGGTTTTCAACTAGAGCCCCTCAGGCGATCAAGAAGCTGCTAGCCATAAGAAGATAGCATAAGTTCTCAGTCAGTCCAGTTAAATTATCTGACATAACAAGCCTGTAGCATAAGAGGATTTTGGGGGGGGGGGGGGAATCTTCTGAATATGATAGAGATGTCAGGGAAAAATCTAGATACAAAGTACAATTAGTTATTAAAGGGAGTGTCTGTTTTGTGAAGAAGGCCTTCTAGGATTGTTTTATACCAGAAAATAAGGTTCCGCATAATAGGAAATACGAATTATTGATAAATGACATGCCAAAATTTTTTATGGAGTTTACTTCATACACATAATGGGTAAGTTTTGGGGTCTTAAAAGTGTGTGCGCGCATGCATGAATGTGTGTTGGAGTAACTAGTTTCTAAAAAGAAGAATTCTTTGAAGAGACAACATGAGAGATAGAGAGAGAGAAGTATGAAGGCCTCAAGAGTATTATGAGCATTGAAACATCATAAACTAAACTCACCAGAACAGGATACTGTATAATCCATCCTAAAACTGGAATCTGATAGAGAAACACCTTGACAGATGGCCAAAAACCGCTGCATTTACATCAATGCAAAATACATTAAAAGCCACACAAGTATATAATTCAGTTTAGAGCTTGGAGCTCAGACCAGGAACTAACCCAAAGAGAGCAATACAACCATATATTTGTAGGATTATACCAACTATTGGCCACCGAACAAAAAGGAAAAAGAGCCCTAGAAGAAAAGATGCGGAACCCTGCAGAAGAGAATAGAAAATTAATCGGAGATCTATCTCCAAATAAATAATTTATTTATAGATGACAATTCAGACACTATTTTCCCTTTTCATGCCCAGAGCCTTGTAGCTCAACTGGCACCTCTTAGTGTTTCCAATGGAAACACCTAGATTCAAAGCTCCCTCCCCCATTGTAAGTATCAAATTATCAACCACCAAAAAAAAAAAAAAAAACAAAACAAAACAATTTTCCTTTATAATGCTCAAACATGAAGAGTCATTAAGTATAAAAACTCAATATTAAGGTTACACTCCCCCAGACTCTACAATTTTTTATCGAAAAGTTTAACTCTGATGTAAGGGGATTGATAGCAACCAACAGGACAACAAATATCGAAGGCCACTCCATACACAATGTAATTAATTCCTACAAGTGCATTCATGTGTCTGATAGAGACAAAGGCTTCAAGGAAGTTGAATGATATTACAAAGATAAAGGAAGGTGGGTTGTAGGCCAATTTCACCGACTAGCAAGCAAGCCCTCAACAGGCATTTAAGGTAGGGATATAACCTATCAGCTAAAAATTTGGATCATAACGCAATTTGAGAATTTTCCTCTGCTATCACATATCAAACATGCATTCAGATTTCTTGATTTGCCATAGAGCCAGGCCCTAGGTCCATTAAAGTGAGCCAGTGGAAATGCTATGCCTGCTGTTTAGCTTAAACAGCAAAGTCTTAGCTGTCCAGGAGAAATTATATGGGAAGAATAGTACTTCTGTCTGACAATCTCATGTATTCTGTATTTGGTTTTGATTTTATCCCTTTGCTTTTTCACAAGCACCTTGAACACATTATGTGCTCACAACTTCACATATTAACCCCCTCCCCCACAGGAAAAATGAGAAGGATGGTTTCAAAATATTTAGCACAAGAATTTCCTTAGCCATACCTTGTAGTTTGCTCTGTTAGTGAAGAGGTTCCACGTTGAACGCCAACCAAGCAAAAGGGCTACCCCAGTCAAGCAAAATATCTGATAACAGAATTATCAAAAGGTATACAAAATCATGGCCTCTTCCGGTGCACTGACTCAAAAAGATTTAAGTTATAAAAGGTCTTACATTTGAAAGGGCAAGTAAACCCCTGTCGAAGAATAGAACTACACCAAGAAATGTAAAAACGATACCAAAACCAATGAGACCCAAACCAATCTCTGCAGGTTTCAGCCAAATTTTACAAGGTTACAAGAGAAATACTGGTTATGACATAATTTGCAGGGAAAAACCACAGAAACCTTCTTACAATAGCCATCTCATTAAAAAATTTCAATCAACAAAATCAGATATAGAAATCATATTCTTAAAATCCCTACTTCAACCATGTTTAACAAAAAAGTACCAGAACTTTTATTTTAGAAACTAAAGGTTGTGCTCACACTTGAACCTCAACACTTTTTATAAAAGCTTATAGGCACACAGATGCTGAGAATGCCACCCTTCAGCGAGACCACCAAGTTCAGCTCATGTATAAATTCAATGATAACACAAGAAAATTCCCGAGACTTGTAAACAACCAGTTTATTTGTAGCTATGCATATGGATTAGGTGACATTCCCAATTGATAGTCAAAAGCATGGAGCTTGGCATGAGCAGAGACAGGAGCAAGAGTGGAGAATGCTAGAATGCAGATATTTTGTGCTGATGTTACAAACAAAACCAACTAGTCAAGTGAAATAAGAAAATCCAAGGGCACTAAAATTTGTTAGCCATAAAAATGTTATTTCCCTTTGAATTCTAAGTTTTGCAAGACCAGTTACGTATAAGTATTTGAGTATCTAAATCCAACTGTGCTTTCTGGGTTATAATCTAAAAGAAATATTAATGCTACTATGAAGTTTTTGCTTGGACATGTTATCATCTATGTTGTTATCTTTTATCTATTATTTCAGTATACATACTTTATCTCAAAAACATTTAAATAAATATGTCTGTATGCATGTACATACATATATCTTTACACGCGCACACACACATGTAACCAAAAAAAAAAAAAATTGCAAAGCCAGGAAAAGGGAAGAATGTTGTAAGATGACAAAAAGGCTAGTGTTGCTACATCCTGCTCTGCAGTAGAGTTAAACCATTAAAAAAAAAAAAAAAAAAACAAAGGACATTGTTACAGACATTCAGTCCAACATAAATGTGTTCTTAAGGTTGGGACGCATATATTCCTAATATATATGCCAAGGAGTGATTCTATATTTCTTTTTTTTGGTAAGTAACAAACTTTATTTAAGCAAAAACCTCCAAGTATACATACAAAGAAATCACCAACATCAGCCTCTCAAGTTACAAAACTCTAACAAATCTAGAAAAGAATCACAAGAGGAAAAAGGTAAAATTACTGTAATTTGGGCTAATCACACATGAAATCAAGGTACATAATATAATATCAATAACTGTTCACTAATTGCTGATGATGTGGTCCCTTCTACCCCAAAGCATTCTTTGCCTACACATATTAGTATAAGCTAAAAATAAAAGAGTGAAAATTATTTTTTACAAGTTTTATGGCATTATCATTTACCTTATTTCTTTCCCAGCTTTTTTAACACAATTTCTGTACAACACTACAGTCTCTCATAGACCAAGGTATGCATATTACAAATAAGCATGGACAATTTCTTACCAATCAGAAAACTTATTTATAATAATTCCAAGTATCAACTAGGGAACTTCTAAATCTTAAAAAATTTGATCCAATTTAACAAAAAACTCCTTTATCTCTACCATTTTTTACACATACTAGATACATGTGTAACCAAGCACACGTCCAAATCTGTATGACCTTGTGTATTTCTGATAAGATAAGAGGTTATAAATTGTACGACTCATCTCCTATTTGAAGAATGGGGTGTTGAACACTTGAAACACTATACCTTGTGACTTGTATTTACCCATGTTTGACACTGGTTTAGAGAGTTAAGAATTCACATTCATTCACCTCAAAACGTGTAAAGCTAAAAGGGTATTACTATTATGTTATTGTTTAACATCTACAGTTTTATTAAACAGAGAGAAATATGCATGTTTAATGCTATCAATAACTTTTTAAGTTTACCACGAGTCAGCAGATAAAAACTTGTGTCTATGTCCACAATTCATAATAAAAGACTAATAGGATATCCTCCAAATTGTGAAGCTCAAAAGCATAATAACGCATATAAAATAATAATAAATTTTCATGAAATCACATTAGAAAGTTGTTTTATAAGTTGCATGACACAAAAATCAAAGTACATTCTAATTTCTGCAAGAGATATAATATGTTAGTTTTTAATACTTCTTCTATCCCACTAAGGGTCTAATAAAAAAGACAAACGTGCAGATTAATGTCATACTTACACAAGTAACAACAAAAAAGTCAAGCATGAGTAATTTCAAAATAACTTTATCATAAATTTTTACACAACCAGGGTAATCGTAGGGAACACCAATAACTCGCAAAATAGTTCTACAAGAACATTCAGTTAACCAAATAAAGCATAGAGCCCTAAAACTTATTAAAAAAACTTAGCCTTAAGCAAAAATGTTCATAGCAAACACTGACTAGAAGCTGAACCAAGAGTTGAGAATCCATGCATATGAAAAACATTAACAAACAGAATAATGCTCACTTTTTTGCTCAGTTAGTTCATACACCATCCTGATAACTGTACTAGTCTCTTTGATGGTAGCAAATAGGAAGCACCTTTCAACTGCAACATTGGAGCATAACATATAAGATTATGAAGGTAAATAAAAATTTAGAGCTTATTATATACATAAACTATCAGACAGAAAAAATCTACACTTATTTCAAGCTAACACCTAAGTTTGGTGTGACCCCTAGCTGAAATCATCTCAGGATTTCACTTTTCATGTTAACAGCCTTCGGGTTTCAAACTTTTGACACAAATGTAGAACATATTTGACCTGATACCAATGTAATAAACCTTTTCAAAATTAGATAACCAACTACTCTGTTCAAATATTGGAAAGCCAACAATTTGAGTTCCTACTCTTTGTTCCCACTGCACACAAATTTGACTAATAAATCCTTGTATCAACACGTGCACTCTTCTTGGTCTTGGATATACTACCTCGATCTCAATTTAGAACGTCTTCACATGTCTCACAATAACACAACTACATAGTCTGCCTCAAAAGTAGTCCGATTAAAAATTTACATCTTCTAGTCATATCCTCTCAACTCTCCATTCTCTCACACTATTTAATTCTTACAGATGATAACAGGCAAATCAAGGCCTTCAAATCCTAATTCCTAGCCTCAAAAACCATATCCCTAATTACTCTCATCTTTTTGTTGCCTCATCAGTTTCTTTTCATTCTTCATCATGACAACATCAGTTCTACCCATTTGCCAATCTCACTACCATACTCATCCAAAAAAAGGTCACAGTCACACCCAGTTTACAAGCTTCCACCTTTTGCTTGGTCTATCAGAGGCGATTGGAAGGAAACTTTACCCTCAATTTATTGAAGAGATTGATTCCCAAACTCAAACCCGTGACCTGTCCTTTTTTATATAAGGCACTTGACAACCTAGCTCCCACACATACAATACCTCTAAACTCATAACCACTTTTTTTTTTTTTTTTTGGGTTAATGTGGGTGTCCAAGGCTCTTAGAACCCGACTAATCTTCCGGGTGTGTGCGTCATATCCTTGTCCTACACATACACCAAGTAATAACAATGACAAATCTCTTTGGATGGCCTCAAGGTATTGGCTTGGGTACTTAAACCCAAAACCTCATATGTCACATGAAACCTAGGAACCACTAGACAAAACCCTTTGGTTTAAAACCAAAAACATTTTAATTTTCTTAAACTCTTTCAATAAAAGCCATTTTAAGCTCCAATTTCTTAAAATTTCAAGTGGGTTAATTCTTGCAATTCCATTAAACTATTAGCAACACCGTAAATACTTGTTGGACTGGCCATTTAGTGTCATAGTAATAGTTTTATCTTCTAATCCCTATTCTATTGAATTCTATAATTCCAAACTATTAACTGTCTCTACCATTATTAAAGATTGGAAAAACAAAACGTAGGTTTCATTTGCTAACATCAATTCCAGACAACAAAAAATATATCTCAAATTTAATGTAAAAAATCACAAAATTCATAAATAACTAAGAATTATGGTAGCAGAGAGAAAGATGAGAGTGAGACAGAGAGACTGACCAGTTGGGAAGATTGCAAAATGAGACAAGAACGGTGCGTTTTGAGTTTTTGACTCGACGAGACGCAAGTTCTTAACGCAAGAATGAAGAAACGTGTATTTGGGTCAACAGGTTGGACTTGGCCCATTTAATTTTACTTTTGGGCCCTCATTTGAGAGCCTTTTGAAAATTTGACCATTTGAGATTAATAGTCAGCCCATTCTACTTGTAAAAAACTCTAGTCCATTTGAGGCCACTAGGCCTTTATTTTGTATACGCACCCTGTAATTTATAATTTGCTGGCCCATGTTCGCGCAAAAATGATCTCGTGTGATCGGGCTCACTCTAGGATCCGCATCCTTGTAAGAGGTTCGCATAGGTGTATGAACGAACCAAATATTTTAGGAACAATTTGAGCTTGACTCTGTTAGTTTACTTTCTTTTTTTTTTTTTTTTTACACCCAATTTTATTTGAGTACCACCTATTTCTACCACTAATAAGTCATTGGGTTTTCCCAAATATTTTTTGCTCTATTATTATGTTAATAAAAAATATTTCATATGTCATTATCTAAATTTGGTCATGATATAAATTATCACAAAAAGTCCAAAAACTTATATTTTATTCAATTTTATTATCATTATTTAGCTAAGCCCAAAACCGGCCCTATAAACCCAATATACACATCCTATTCTATTTAAAACTCAAGAATAGTTATGCTTGGCAATATTTGAAAAGTCCATTATTCAAATTCATGGTAAAACAATTTCATCAATGGAATTCAAATCCATAATCAAAGCCCATAATTTAAACCCATGGCAATTTATTTATCCAAAACCCAATTCTCATTAGCAATATCAAAGCCCAATTCTCGTTGGCAATATTTAAAGCCCAATTTTCATTGGCAACATCAAAGTCCAATTCTCATTAGCAATATCAAAACCCAGTTCTCGCTGGTAATATTTAAAACCCAATTCTCATTGACAATATCAAAAGCCCAACTTACGTTAGCACTATTAAAAGTTTAAGCTAACTACTTGGCACTATTTTATCAAAAGGTAAAGGTTATTAATACTTGGCAAAATACTATATCATAGTTATTTCACTTAAAAGTCCAATAATGAACAATACTTTAGATTCTTAAACCTATTACTATAATATTACAGGCTCATGGAATTTATGAATTATCTATTCTTAAAACCCATGGCAATTATCTTATAAAATCTCATAGGAAGTTATGATTATTAGACCCATGACATTTATTTATTCATATTATAAACTCATGTTCACTATCTATCCTACATCATAACATTTATAATATTTATTACCAAAACTTATGGTAATTATTCATCCTACATGTTCATTATGATTATCTATAGAGAAACTCATGAGAACATTACATTATTCTATTATAGTGGTTGTTACCATATTTATTTAAAACCCATAGTAAATATTATTCTCAAGAAAATATTGGAGGTCATTATTTAAAAAACCCTAAAGAAAATATCATTTACAAAGTAATCCATAACAAAAATTATGAGAAACTATACAAGTTGTTATTTAAAACTCATGGATTCATTTTATTTCCACTAACAACTAAAGCCCACGAGGAGTAAAAAACCCATGGCAAAGCATGTCTTTAATGCCCATTTTGTAGGCCCAAGAATCTCATGGAGTAGGGAACAAGCCCAAGCAAAGAAAGGGCCATGTGGCCCAACTAAAAGTGCTGAAATGGAGCAAAGTTCCATCCCAAAAAGGTCCCTAGAAAGAGGCTTGAAAGTGGGCAACCAACCATTGTTCAT
This sequence comes from Quercus glauca, assembly GCA_023736055.1. Classification (NCBI taxonomy): domain Eukaryota; kingdom Viridiplantae; phylum Streptophyta; class Magnoliopsida; order Fagales; family Fagaceae; genus Quercus; species Quercus glauca. Next base: position 47,833,589 of record CM043324.1, read on the forward strand.
CCCTAACCAAAGTACATCTAGAAACCCCTATAAAAGAACCAAGTCTTTGAGGATGAACTAGGGGCTATCCCATCAGCTTTTCTGTCACCCTCTACCTAACATGAACAATGCTCGAGGGTTGTGATGTCAACTGAAGTCTAAAGGGTGATGAAACTCCATCATCTTCCTCAAGACTTTACCTGCAACGGAAGCGGAGCTGAAACCAAGTTATCCAAACTTCAACAAATTGATGCTATAAATGTCAAAAAAGTTCAAGTAATGATTCATGTGCCAAGCCCATGAATCCTAAAGGGAAAATTTTGAAAACATGTGGTTTGGAGGACATAAAGGGATCTCTAGCGGAACCCTCTAAAGTGGACTAAAAATTTGACACCTGGCTTGGGATGTTAAATCCTATTTCCTAGAGACCAAATCTCAATTGTAGCACTAGGATTCTTCCTTAAAACTTGCCTTAATCCCATTGGCTGAACACAATCTTAGAAATCTTAGCATTTAATGCAAGATTACCCCAATACTACCCACATGTGACATTGCCCAAATAAGCAAAACAGCCCCAAAAGCAAATCTCCCATTTTAAAGCCAAATCCAAGTTATTAATTCAGCTGACTTGCTCCCCTGAATCATACCTACGTTTTTTTTTTTTTTTTTTTGAATTATTGTTAATTAGCGCTTCTCTAAACTCCATTATAAAAGCATGAGCACCTCAGCCCACAAGGGGACATCCATTCCCTCTGAAACTCTTGATTTGTTCGCCATTTTGTTTGTGGTTTAGCTCTCCTGAAGCTCACCACTCATTCCTTTTAGGCCACACTCACCTATCCTCAGATATTCCTTTTCCCCCTCTACACAATTACAACTCATAAATGTCTTCCAATTAGTTACAGACAGCCCACCACTCACTAAAGCCTTAATCTCAGTATTGATCCTATCCCACTCACTCAAAACAGGCCACATTACCCCATTCATGCTTTATGCGCACATACTCACCAAAATCTTAGTTTAATACTTGCTGCACTGAGTTGGGATCTCTCTGTCCCTTCATACCATGCCAAATAACTCCTTTTTCATTACTATGCAGCCACTAATATTTACTTAATTTTTTTACTGTGGGAGGCTATAATGTATTTGAGACTTTTTGGAATTTTTTTTTCATATTAATGTAATGATGGCTGAGAGAACTGTGGACCCTATTGAACAAAATACACAAGAATTTACTAAAGTTAATGCTTTATTAAATTTATTTAATAATTGAATATAGTTTACCCTACAGCATTTACCCTACCGCTGGAGGACTGATTTGAACTATGATGCTGCAAGAGGACTAATAATATAACAAATTAACAACAATAACGTGTTTATGGGTTTTATTGTTGTCTTCTTGTCAGAGTGCAGCATCTATCTCTTGCTTGGGCGGGCTTACACGACATCGAAAGCCTTTGGGCTTTATTTCAAGGGCCCATCGTCGAGTTTTGGCTTGGCTACCTCATATTCTATTTGGGAACATCAAAATTTTCCCCTCAACAGACTTGAAAAAAAAAAGTTTGTTTATGTAGCAAAAAAGTCAATCTCAAGTTCAGTTTAGGCTTCAGTATTAAACAAACTGAGCTCAAACATAATAATTTATTCGTGAAAATGATACTCGATTTAACATATATTATATTATATTTTTCTATGTATACTTGTCTAAAATATACTTATATAGACTTAACCCACTTGAATAAATGCATATAGTTTCAAATTATTATTTGTAGTTTATTGATAATATAAATAGTTTATCCATAATAAAATTCATAGATTTGTGAAGAGGTACAAATTTTAGTCATTGTTTTACAAAGTAGGAGAAAATAATAAGTTAATCTCGTGAACAAGTTCAAGTTTTTTTGATAAGAAAACAAACCAAACTTGAATATATAATCTTGTTTGGTGATGGCTTGAACTTGGCTCATGTTTAAAATAAAATAAAATGAGTAAGTCTGAACTTTTAATACTCGGTTTAGTTTAACTAGTTTACAACTTGAACTTTTTCATTGGAATCACCAATAAGTGCTTGTATTTTTTTTTTGGATAATTTGATAGTGGGGGAAGGGAATTTGAATTTTAAACGTTTTTTATTAGAAATATTAGGGGGTGCTAAGCAGCGAGTAAAGTTACAAAGCTATTGTATTTGTTGACCTAGAGATACTTGTGGAATAGCTAAGCAATGTTCATCCAAATTGAAAATCATTTGCTAGTGCCCAACTCTAACAAATAATGACCAATTGCTCAAAAAGAAATCTTTGTTCATTATTTTTTTTTTTTTGATACATTAAGTAGGGATGGAGATTTTGAACTCTAAAATTTTTCCATTATAAATTCTAAGAAGAGTTAGTTGACTTAAGGATCATTGGTGAAATCTTTAGTCAATTGCAGGGTATAAAATATCTCTTAGTAATGATTGCAATGAAAGTAAACCAAATATTTTTTTTAATTTGCTTTTAAAAGAAAAATTGTGTGTGATTCAAAGGGAATTGTAAGGGATTGTTTAATCAACTTCTGGTTGTTGTTAATACATTTATAAGTAGACTTATCAAGAAAATATAATAGTTTATGCCTTTTAATATCATTAATGTGAAATATATATAATTAGAGAATAAATTGGTCAAGCAATCACCGCACACCCTTGGTGTGATGGTCACTTTACAAATATAAATGCTTGTGGAGTGTAGAGGGTAAGAGCCGGAATTCAAGTCTTCAGGAGGGAACTTCACATACATATACATTTCGATTAGGTTAGAGTAGAATTTTTATCTTGTATATATATAAAAAAAAAAAAAAAAAAAATTGGTCAAGCAAAGAATTAAATTTATAACAAGTCTACGAAAATAATATTTTTCATAATTCTTTTTCACAATTTCCGATTTGACATGTTGTGATTGATATAAATAAAAGTGATATTAAACACAAGTTAAAATTAAAAAAATGTAAGACTCTACCAATAATCTTATAGCTCAACTGACAATTTTTAATGTTTCCAACAGAGATGTCCGAGGTTGAAATTATACATTTCACTGTAACTATCGAACTTATTTTATTATTATTATTTTTAAAAGCGTAAAGCTCTTAAAGTATATGAATGGTTGAGGTTTGTACAAGAGAGAATGTATGCACATGGGCATGCTTATTGACCGAATGCTGATTGCAGGACAAGCTATACCCCGGTGGGCCTGGTCATTGATAATCCAATAGAACCGTCTCCATATGCACAAAAGACATACAAAGAGCAGTTGTGAGTTGTTTGGTTTTTTTTTTTTTTTAGAGATGCTTTAGGTAAAGATCTGAAAACAAACACAAAGGACCCCCCACCCCCCCAAAAAAAAAATAGAAGTAGGAAAAAATGAAACCAAAAAGGACAAAGTAGTAATACTTACCAACCCAATATTCAAATCTTTAAGCTGCTATTCAATTTGAATGGGAATCAAATCATAGCCTACTTTACCTTATTATTCCAAAACATCTACTTATATTTTCAATTTGTCAATAGCACGATTGGTAATTTTTGTTGAAATTAGTTGAGAGAATATTATTCTCTCAACTAACCTTTCGTTATTCTCAGAATAACGAAAGTTAGCATGTCCCAATCAAAGATAGAGACTCTTTGAAAAAACTAAATTAAACAGTCTTCAAATTGAAAGCATCTCGGTGGTTTATATGTTGGCCTCTTTATCGTTGACTGACCTTACATTAAAAAAAGAAAAAAGAAAAAAAAAAAAGAGTAGGATCTCAAACTATTTTACAACTTCTTTGTTAGAGCATTCTCATAAGCTCTTTTATAAAAAAAAAAAAATGCCATTTCGAAACACAAAAAATCTACTTTACCACATTATTTTACAATATTCCATTCATCACATGTTTTATTCTTCAATTCTATACATTAAAATAATATTTACAATATATTAAAATAATATATTAACTCTTCCCCGTCATCAACAACAACAACATCACAACCACCACTGCCGCAACAACGGCCACCAACAACCACTGCTGCAACAACACTGATAGCCACCACCGACACAAACTCACATCCACCAACACCAACTTATTAAAAAAAAAAATCCACAACAACCCAAAAAATAACCACCACAACCACCCAATAATCACCACCACAAGGTCCACAACCACCAAATTGCTGCCACAACCATAGTACCACTACCACAACTAACCCACAACCCACCACATTCACAAACCTCAAAACCCATCCCAAATCAAACCAACCCAAAAGCAAAACCCACCACTGCAGGCCGATTGAGAGAGATTCGATGGTGGGAGGTTCTGATGTCGTGGTGGATGGCACAGCAAGCTCGGTGATGTGGTGTGGCGTGGTGATGGTACGAAGATTGGCGACGTGACATGGCATGGTGACGGTACGAAGCTCAACGACATGGCTTGGCATGGTGATGGTATGAAGCTCGGTAACGTGTTGTAGTGGTTAGTGGCGTGGTGAGATCGGCGTGGCGTGGTGAGATTGGTGTGGCTGTGAAAGAGGAATAGAGAGGACGATGAGAGAACCAGACAGAGAGAGAGATATGTGTTTCAGACGGAGAAAGAGATATGTGTTGGGAGGAGAGAGAAAAGGTAAATAAAATAAGCAAAATTTTTTTTGGCATTGATGTTTGCACTGTCTCATATTTGAGAGTGTACTGTAGCCTTATGCCAAAATTTTTGAGATTTGAAATACTTGATGAAGATTGGTTTTTGGTGTTTGGTGTGCCAAATGCCAAATATTTGGCATTTGGCACACTTGAGAGTAATGCTCTTATAACTGTCAATTGTGATGTCACAGGGTATAACTAGTGAAGAAAAAATGGTGAGTTTATCTGTAAGTGACAGACAATCATTCACAATTTACCACATCAGAGTTATAGTAAAGAAGTCATGAAATAATTTGTGTTCTTAAAACTGCTCTCTTACATTTTGTATTTGTCAAGTTAAAAGGTTAAAGGATATTATTTCTCAAAAACCCAAAAAAGAAAAAAAGAAAAAGAAAAGAAATAAAGGTTGAAGGAGAATAGAAGGAACTGTAAATGTCATACAAGATTATCGTATAATATGACTTATGCATCCCTCGTTTGAATTTCGTGACATGTCCTATGTTGATAGAAACTTTTCCCAATAATCAATATACGTGGAATTCGGAGGCAAACCATTAAAAAATCATACTTGTTGGGATCATATAACTTTTTTTTATTATCATAAATTGCAATTTACCTCCGTGAGATCAGACCTAATTACACTTTACCTTTCTAACTCTTAATACAAAACCTTTTTGTAGTTTAAAATAAATTGATACATTTTGGTAAATCAATCAATTGATTTCTTTATTCATAAAAAAAAAAAAAATCAATTGATTTCATTCCTTGTTTATTTAACATTTTAGTTGCACACAATTTTTTCCTCGCCGTAATCATCATGCCATCCATTTAAAATATATTTAATTAATACATTTTGAATAAAGAGCTTAAGGAAAATGAAGAAAGAAAAAAAGTTTTATTCAACTAAGCATAAAAAATAATGTTGACGTGGAATCACGTGATTGACTCACCAAAATACATCAATTTAATCCAAATTATGGTGTTCGTGTTAGTGTCATTACTTGCTCTACTTTATAAAAAGAATTAATGCTTAAATTCTCTATTGTTGCAATTATAGAATTATAAAAAGTAGGTATAAGCGGTAACTTTTAAAAATCACCCTATTCATCACCAATTGCCTCATAGCTCAATTGTCACATTGCAACGTTTTTAACAAAGATGTCTAGAATTCAAATTTATATTAAAATTGTAAAAGTAAAATAATAAATAAATAAAAATCACCCTATCTATCCATTAAGGGCTTCAAATATTAGGTCCATGATATATTAAGAGTGATTCAAAAGGCCCATTAAAAAAACCATTGACGATCACATACCATGAGGTCCATAACAGGGCCGGATTAGAATCTAATATATTATTTTACTTTTTTTTCTTTTCTTTTTTTTCTTCTTCTTCACACAATAATACTTTATTGTTTTTTGTTGGGGACACGCAATAATACAATATGACAACGAAATCTCATATATCAGGACACATTTTTCGTTTGTCCCTATAGTAAGTTGGAATTTTGGATTTTAACTTTTAAAAGAGGCATTTTCTTTTTCCTTCTCATTCCAATAGCTTTCCTATTAATATATGTATATATTATTTTTACAGTATCCAAAGTTTAGATATATGGAATTCACATATTGTAATATATAGAGGATAATGTTGCAAGTTGCAACTTGAAACCTTTACATAAAATAAAATTTGCCTCCCTACTTTTTGTGACAAAGGTTCCTGTTAACTGTGATGTTACTCATTATTTTCAAGTCAAGAAAGTCTACTATGGCCAATCGGACTTGAACACAGATCCCAACTCTAACTTTATTTCCTTCTCCAATCTCCACTGCCAGTACCTTTTTCTTTTTGCTGGGTCAGTATCAGTAATGCAAAAGAAATAGATTACACAGACAAAAGGACGATAAAGAAAACATGAGAAGAACCGCCATTTTCATTAGCCACCAAGAGAGGGTGAGTACTAAAGAAGGGAAAAAGAGACTTCCCCACCACCTAGAGGGAAAAATAAATGAAGAATTTCCTTGGACTGGTGGAGCCTTCGTTTAGAATCTTCCCATGTGGTGATGTCTAACTAAGAGATCAAATAATTAATTACATGTACGATCCTTAAGTTAAGGTTTGAAATTTTAGGCGAGGTGTATATATCAAGGTTCTGGAAAATGTCGAGCGTTAAAGAAATGTAGAAATTATCTTGTTATACATTGAATTTATGCATATTGGGATCCACACATTATGAGTGAAGAAATTCATATATTGAATGTACGAGATATCTTCTTCAAATTGACGAGTGACGACTGGGTCGAGACTGAATATGATCCCTTTCAATCCCGTTGATGACCAGCATAAAGATTATCCATATTGGCTGCTATGTATAATTATTCATCACGTGTTAGAGGGGAAAAATTAAATGTGTTGTAGCTGGAGGAGTGGGGTATTCGAAGAGGACTAGAATGCCTTGTGTGCAAGCTAGCGAGACAAAATAATAGAGGGCCTAAAACATATGATAAAAACATGAAAGGCTTATATCAAGGACACAGAGAATCGAAGAAAACCATGTTTGAGTCATTATAATATTTTGATTGGACAAAAAGATAATAATCTTTATGTGATTCGAAGGGGGCGGGGGGGCCGGGCCTACGTTTTCTAGTGTGGTGTGCTGTAGCGTCTGGAATATCCATTGAGATTGTTCCTTGTGGATGTTGATTACTGATTAAGATAAGAACAATTTTTATTTATGACTAATAATGAAGGTGAAGCAATATCGATGATTTCAAAAAGTAATTGGATTTTATAACCATTAACATCAATTCTAATAAATCTTTATATATATATATATATATATATATATATAGATCAATAAGTCCAAACGGGCCGACGTGTTTTATTCGCTGTCATATGATTTGTTTTGGAGTGATGTTACTCGCACAACTTTGTCAAAATCTTTGAATTATCAAGTTTTTAGTTTTTAGGTCATGTTAACAGGTATATCTAGAAAATTGTTAATAAACTATTTTAAAAAAGTTTTAGTACAACTTTTATGAAAAATAAAAAAAATTGTTAAAGTATTAAACTATTAATTATTTTATTTCACCACCGCACACCCTTAGTGTGATGATCACTTTACAAGTATAAGTCCTTATGGGATGTCAGGGGTAAGGGCTGGGGTTCAAGTCTCCAAAAGAAAGTTTCACACACATATACACTTAGATTATATTAGAGTATAATTTCTATCTTGTATAAAAAAAAATACTTTATTTCTTTTCTCATAAAAACTTTTATAAAATGGTTTACTAAAAGATGCCCATAAAAACTTTTATAAAATGGTTTACTAAAAGATGCCCTTGGGACATCCGGTTGGGGGTGGCAAAATTGGACACGACCCGTGAATCCAACATGACACGACACGAAATTAGTAGGTTATGAGTTGAGACTTAATGGTTTCGTGTCATATTTGGCTTGACACGATTGATCTGTTTAATAAACATATTGAGTTAGTGTTCAACCCATGGAACCCATTTGACTCGTCTGACTTGTTTAATTAAATAACATTTTACCAATATACCCTTTAAATCTTAGGTATATAACCTTATTAGTTGTTATGGTTTATTTTCTTTGACATATTGTGATTGATTATTTGTGATATTGAGATATGCTTTAGTTTTGAATAATTATTTGTGATGTAGTTATTTGTTAGTTTTAAATTTTATATTAAAATATTTATTTGTTTGTTTTTTCATTAATTTTTTTTTTCGTTTTGATAAAATCTGATAAATAGGTCGACATGATTAACTCGTTTAATAAATGGGTCATGTTAGGGTTGAGAAATTTTAACCCGTTTAATAAACATGTCGGGTTAGTATTGACTTATATAATCGAATACTTATGAATTGACACGACACAAACTCGATACGCGAACATGAATTGCCATCAGTACATCTGACCATTAATTTTTTCCTTAATTTTTTACTAATTCTCATCTAAACTTCCCCACTCATATGATATTTACCTATCAATAACAATTGAGTACAGTAAAATCATGATTTACTTGTAGGGTTGTGTGTAACAAAGTTAAACCAATAAAAAAATTTCACTTTGAGAAAATTCAATGACTCTAAGACTTATTGGTCATAAAAGAATATAGCGTGGTTAGCAAGAAACTCACTTGCGTAAGTATAACTGGCAACAAATGCTTCATTTATCAAGAAAGAAAAAATGGTGCAACAAATGCTTCTAACTTTCATAAAAGAAAAAAAAAAGGTGCAACTAGCTAAAGGTACGTCCAGGTACACCCAGGTAATGATTTATCATACAAGTTGTATCAGATTATCAGGAACTTTCTAAATGACTCTTATTATAAAGGACTATTTGCTACAATAAAAAATGAAAAAAAGTGGAAAAAAAAACTTGTAAAATATAAACAACTAACTAATCACTAAACTATAATAAAAAATTTGATTGGTGGGTCAGACTGCCAAGGTGTTTAATAGACTATTCTTGAAAGTTTTTACATTGAAATAAAAAATAAAAAAACCATAGTCAAATAAATTAACACTAAACTATTGTACATCTGCATCAGTTGGACAGTTGAATAAAATAGTTACAGAACTAAAGAGAATTTTGTCTTTATTTCAACCCTATTTGGTGAGATCTGATATGAAGGTTAATCTAACCTTTAAACTATTAACTTACTGCTAATATAGAATAGTATAGTTTACTGCCTCATGATATGTGAATGTTGCTTAGTTTGTCTTTAGTGCAAGCGTGACCACGTGTGGGGGTTTAAGAACCTTGTATTTATTCTTGGCTTGTTTGTAATTGAAGCATTCCAATGTAATGATTAACTATAGTGAAATCATACAATAAAAGGAATTAGAGATCAGTAAAAAGGGTCTTGAATAATATAATTAGATTTTGAATTTTCTTTGTGTTTGTTACACTTTATTAACTTTGGAACTACCACTTGTTATATATATGATTTTTATAATTGAAATTAGAGCATCTATGTTCCTACTTGCTATAAAGCATTGACTGCAACTACTACTATGTGGTTTGATTATACAAACTATAATATAAAACCAAAATTAGTTCCACTTGATTAGATTAGATGCATGAATTTTTGTTAGTTTTGTAGCTAATTATAATTGAGTTTCAAAAATGCATGCACTTGTTTTGGTAATTGAGTTTAAGAGAAATGCCAGCGATTGTAGCATGGGCTTGGATCTATTCTGTGTTAAGCGGCGACAATAGTGGGTCAGACACTATAAAAGCTAGCCATTAAGGCACATGCAATTATTTATGGTGTTGAATATATTCCAACAGTGTCCAAATTTCAACTTTGCAGATGATGATCGAAGTGTATATCAGCAAAAGCATGTGGGCTCTGTTGTGTTGAATAAAACAGGAAATGGTAGGCAAGGATTGGGAAGTTAAATATTAGATTTAAATGATGAGCAAAAACTTCTATATTTTAGCCAAGTTTTAGGTAAGCTTTGTTAGAATGTAACTTTCTTTGCCTTTTGTTTTCAAATCTGTATTTTTTGTAGTTGCTTGCTTTGGATGCTTTCGGGTGATAAAAGTTGCATTCACATATCTAAAATACCATTTCTGGATTATATATTTCGGTTCACAAATCACAATCATATTATCTATGATTCATGGATATGCAAACAATTAATGACACGGACACAACATTAGACATGACAATAATTCGATTTATTATTGAAAAATTAGGACACGACATAGGAAGGATATCACAATTAATTAATTAATTTTATATATATATATATATATATTTTATGTTTATTTATTATTTTTAAAAATATATAACAACTATCAAAATCTTTAAAATTTAATCTAAAATTAAAGAAATTTTTTTAATAAATTTTTTTTTTCTTCCAACATTATAAGAATTGAGAATGCGTGTGCAAAAGTGCCACCGACATAACAAATACGAACACATCAGCAATTTTGAGGGGTCCGTACTTATTAGTATTTCATGTTGACAAGTAATGGTTTAGAAGTGACATTTTTCAATGGCTTGCAATCTTTAAAATTAAAGGAATTATTTTTTTACTAAAATGAGGTTTTTTTCTTCTAACATAATGAGAACACAAATGTAATAAAAGTATAATTAAATCGGGACACATCAGAAAATTTTTAAGGCGTCGGTACTTGTTAGTATTTCATGTTGACAAGTAACGGTTTAGAGGTGGGAATTTTTCAATGGCTTGCAATAATAATATTATCTAGAAGTACTGACTGACACTGTGCATATACCAACCCATGTACATGAACCCGGTTTATATATAGGTAGGAGCCATACTCTCTCACGTCTCCAGAGGAATATTAGGCCATGCAATGCAAGTAGTCAACCTTCACGAGAACGAGATAGACATAGACCAAAGGAGCCTCTTGAGTTTATTTTTTTGTCAATTGGTGATTGGTCTCATGCAGTCCAACTCCAACCATTGCTGCACCTTATTCTTCGCATCTTACTTTACACTATATTTTTGTTTCTTTTATTCACCTCACTCGTGCTGCTTGTTTTTTTAAAACCTGCGGGCGAAACATCCTCCTCCATCCCATTTCTCCGTCTTCTCGGTCCGCAGGAGAAAAAAAGAAAAAAAAGTAGTATTAATAGCTCAATTAGTAAAGTCTCTGATAGTTGTATAAGAGATTTAAGATTCAATTCTCATCTATACTAAAAACTGATTGATATTTTGGTCTGATAACAAAGAGTTATCTTCAGAAATGGACGTCATAGGTTAAAACTTCCTTAAAAAAAAAAATTAGTGAGTTTGAGAATCAATAAGTTTCTAAAAACAAAAATGCAAAACATACCCTTTGAGATTCTTCCGAATTCATTTCAATTTTCTAATTTTGTTTTCGTTCATTTCAGTATTTTAAATTTCAAGTTTATTTCTCACTATCAACTTTCGTTAAATTTTTTTTTTAATAAAAAATTTAGAAAATATTTTTCAATCATTAATTGGATTTTAAAATTTTTAAAATTTGAAGAAAAAAAATACAAAATTGGACAATTAACCCCAACATATAACAAAATTTCATGAAGATGTCTTAATTGAATAAACTTGAATTTAAAAGACTAAAATAAACAAAAATAAAAATGTATTTTTGTTAAAATATAGAGGGCAAATTTTGCATTTTAGCCCAAAAAAAATTGAGAATCAATAATAACTTGTCAACTCAACAGTAATAAAATTTATTATGAAAATTGTTGTGTCTATAGTATTACTCTAAGATTATTGATCAAATAAAGAGTTAAAAGCATTTTAAGAAAGAGGGGAAGTCAACTAAACTACGAGATTAACCATCCATTTGGTACTCCTATGATACTTCTTTTCTACTTGAAGTTGAAGGTTTAGTTTTAACTTTTCACCCTTCAACTAGTCGCGGACCCGCATGTTGCACATAATTATTTTTTAAGAGTGGTCGTATTACTATTATTATTATTTGAACTAATTTAATGAAAAGTAATGCATATCATAATCATATTTATATCAAAATAATTTTTTTATTATTGTAGAATTGTTTTATTTAAATTTTGAAATATTAATTCTACCATAGTCGGTTAACTAATTTTTACATCTCTAAATCAATTAAACATGTTTTGCATGTTACATGTAAACTTTCTTTTCCATAAGGGTTGAAATAATGTGGGTAATATTTCTTTCTATAGAAGTTAAAAATTAAAATTCTTATACATTGTCTTGATGTTTCCTAAAAATTAAATTTGGCAATTCTCTTTTAATAATTGTGAAAATTTTAAGCAGTAATACAGAAAGTAATTCATGTTACATATTCATGCTTTGATTGGGTAATTGTATATTGATTTGGGTTGTAATTTATACGTTGTTTAGGATATTAGATATGGTGTTGTGTGTGATTTATAGAGTAGTGACGGTTGTAGTTATTAACAATTGGTTTTTCATTGTCTTTTAAGTTAATAAAAACCTTATACATTTTTTTTTTCAAAAAAACCTTTGCATATATATATATATATATATATTTTAACGTGAATCTTTACATATACCTTAATAAGTAAACCCTTTACATTTCATTTCCTTAGATGCATAAAAAAAAGACATCTATTCCATAATAATAGTGGTGTTAATTAGTTTTTTCATTATCTCATTTGTAATGTTTCTTATTATTATCATATTTTACTGATTGATGATTTTCATAATAGAGGCATTAAATGAGATGTAAAATCTTAGAACCTTTCATTAGATTTTTAAAAGTATTGGTGTGTGAAGAATATAAGCATTTAAGGACTTTTTTTATTATTATTATTTATAAATAGTGTTAAATGAAATGTTCCGAAGAGGTTTCGAAATTTTCCATCTTTATTTCTTATTGTGGGTGTAAAAGCCCAACGTCGTACGATGGGCATAGGGCCCAATTCGAATATCACTATGTTTCCGAAGAGAAAAAGGGGGTTAGGAACGAGTCCTGGTGGAAGAAATGTAACTCAAAATGAGCAATAGGAGCAGTCTGAAGAGAACCATATCAGTCCGAAGACGTCAGTATCCTCGGATTGCAAAGGGATCCGATCAAAACAGATATCCTGAAGGTCCGAATGATCCTCCCCACTACTTCCACAATAAGAACAAGCTTTGGGCATGCCTAGAGATGACAAGAGCAGAGAAATATCTAAAAGGAAAAGTTGCTACCACCGCATTTAATACCCTGCAGCAGCTTTCCTAGCTGCATTTATGTGGAGAAGACTCCTGAACAGTGCAATCTCAGCTACCACCACTCACGTAGGCCTGAAGCAGATATCTGATATGACATGTACTCAAGTGAAGGCTTGGATGAAGAACAAGTGGACGGTGATGATGAAGTAAAAGGGGAGTATATAAATGTAAGAAGCCTCTGAGGGAAAGAAAAAGAGAAAAAGATCAGAAAACATAATTCTAAGAATCAGATCTACCTTTGAATGAAGAACAGTCCTCTTTGGACTTGAGTTATTTTCAACTTTCAAGTGTGTTATTATGTCATCTAATTATTGTTAGCTTCACAATTAGCCTAGCTTTGTCACCCACTCTCTACAAATTCATTGTTTTGGGTTCGTTGGGCTCATAATCCAAACCTTTTGGGCCTGGGCTACAAATTTGGACCCCACACTTATATATTTCTATTATTACTGAAGAACATCTTCCTTTTAGTTTTGATAATAAACATGGTTTTCTAGATTAGAGTGTGATTAGTTTTAAGTTTACATTTTGTATGATTGTATTTAATTGTTGATTATATAATTTAATTAAGTAAATTTAACGATTTATTTAATTGCAATGTAAAGTTTTTAATGACATTCGTAAGGTTATCTTTAATTAATTTTTTACTCCTTCAGCTATCAGCCTCTTTGTTTTCCAATTAACGGTTACTAATTAATATATTTAATTGATGTTTGATTTCTTTTACAAATCTCTCTCTCTCTCTCTCTCTCTCTTCGTTAACATTCTATTTTTTCCCAAATTTGATGATAATTCTAATGTACTAAATATGCATTGTAACATTTTTTTTTTCATTCCATTTTGCTGCTATGAAGTTAGTATATCCATAACTATTAGTTTGTTTTATGATATGTTTGGTTTGATATTATTATTATAAATTTAATGTTCTAAAATAGCATGTGTTTTGTACTCTATTTTTCTATTGATGCATTGTAATGTTTCATGGGAAGACTTTATAAGAAATTTTTTTATTTATTTAAATTTAAGTAAAATATTATATTTTTAATTTTTTAAATAAAAAAGATAGAAAATATAAATAATTTAATAATATGTAGGATGTGGTTGAATTTAAATTTTGAATAAAATATGATGAAAAGAAAAATAGTAAAAATGAAATGTATAGCAATAAACACCAAATCATTTTAGCTATGCTATGTAATAGAATAACATTAGATTCTTATATACTATAATTATAATGTAATAGAATAACATTTAACAATCAAAGATAATAAAAAAGATAACAACTTAAAATACAAAAAGAAATCATATCAACCCAAAGTAGAATTCTGAAGAAAACAAAAATTCATCAACCTAAAGTAGAGATGCAAGAACAATAAATAAATAAAAATCGACCAAAATAAAAGTAAAGTTTTTGATGTCCTTCGTAAGGTTATCTCTATTTTTTTCTTTACTCCTCCCGTCAGTCTCTTTGTTTTCTAATTAACGGTTATAAATTGATGTTTGATTTCTTTTATTTTTTTTCTTTCTCCATCTACACTTTATTACCCATAAATCTCTCAATCTCTCTCTCTCTCTCTCTCTCTCTCTCTCTCTCTCTCTCTCTCTCTCTTTGTTTCTCTGTTGGCATCTTATTGTTTTTCCAAATTTGATAATAATTCTAATGTACTAAATATATACTATAACATTTATTTTTATTTATTTTTTCACTCCGTTTTGCTTCCATTAAGTTAGTATATCTATAACTATTTGTTTTTTCATATTATGTTTGGTTTCATATACTTTTTTTTTTTTTTTTTTTAATTTAGTGTTTCTAAATTGTTATTTGTTTTGTATATAATTGTAGAATGTGTAAAAATGTGTCCTATAATTGAAGAAGAGAAAAAAAGAAAAAAATGGAGCATAAACCATATGTTCATGCAAGCTGTTGGCAGCATTATGTAAGCTATGCTATGTACTAGTTCTGATCTTGATTTTTTTGCCTTCTCATAAGTAGATTTCAAAGTAATCCGAGTGAGGTATGTTGAACAACTGTTAAAAGAATTTTAAAATATATTAGAGGAACAAGTCATAAGCTGACCTATAATAGGAAAATTTTGAAAATTATTGGATGTTTTAATACTAATTTTTTTGGTGACATGGATATAGGAAATGTCATCACGTTATATATAATTATCGTATATAGCAGATTGTAATTGATTGTTATTTTTACATGATTCCACTGCTTACAGTTTGTCACATCAAAGCTGTGGCACAAAAAATTGTAGTTCTATAATTTTTTTATTATATATTCTTCCTTAGAGGAGGGGCTATTTTTTGGTGGAAAAAAAAAAAAACAAAGTTGTGTAACTAAAAGTGCTATGGAATCAAAGTATAATATTATATGTAATATAGTATTAGAGATCCTATCTCGATAAAATGTTTTCATAAAACTTTAAATATAAAAGAAATACCAAACAAGCCTATAAAAATCATGTCTGATAACCAAGCTGTTATATGTACCATTAAAATTGTGAGCTTGGTACAATAGGTAAACATATTGATCGTCTGTAGTCTGTACTATGATCTATTTGATATGTTCTTGAAAATGATATTTTACAGATTATATATCATCTAATGAGTGTAGGATTCGTTCACAAAAGCAACAATTACAAGAATTTTCAAGGAACATGTCCATATACTATAACTGTTTTTGAATGATGAATGTACATTTCAATTTAATTGGCCAAGTGGGAGATGTTGAATATTGTGTGGCCAAATAGCGGTCTTTGTTTACAGCTATTAAAGAAAAATTATTTTTGATAAAACACCTTGCAAAATATTGTATATAATTTAGTGGATTATAAATTAAATAAATAGGCATAATGGGGATTGCATGTTTGGCCATAAATATTATCTATGTGGGGTTTGATTTGGCCAAATATATTGTTGAGATTTTCAAAAATGGAGTTATGAGCGAGGGCAACGAGGCCAGCGTTGTAAGCGAACTAAACTTTGTCGAATATTGAATGTTCAAGCTTGGCTTGACAATAAAAGTAAAATTTGTAAGATTGACTTCAGCTTAAACTAAACCTACAAACAATTTTTGAACTCAAGTTTGGCAAAAAGTCTAAAAACTTGAGCTCAGCTTGCTTTGGCTTGATTCATTAGTCAAGTTAATCGAGCTTGAATTCAATATGTAAGCTCAGCTGAAGATCAAATACAAGTACATTATCAATCCCATTTGAATTGGACGAGTGGTCCCAACTTCTAATTTGTTAAAGGTTTAGTTTAAAAAAAAAAAAAAAAAAAAAAAAAAAAAAAAAAAAAAAAAAAAACATTGCTACCCAGATACTATTAACTTCCTTTCACTCTCATTCGTCTAGCTGTGAATAATAAATATTTGTTGTTTTATTAGAAAAGTCCTATGATTGAGGAGAAGAAAAGATTGGTGCAGATGGAGAATGTGCAGTCGAGAGAAGGAAGAACTTGAGACTGTCAGAGAATATGAATGTGTCAGGTTGAAATGGAAATGGGGTTGTAAAGAAGAGAATGAATTTTTTTTTTTTTTGGTGTGTGTGTATGTGTGTGAAAAAATCTTCTATCTTTAGGAAGTTTTCGTGTAAAATAATGGTATTCCACCAAGAGTTAAAAAAATGCAATGATGTGAATAACATGTTCAACCAATGCAACCCAATATAGATGGTTTAAACTCACAATTGTTAATTATTTCATTCTCGGTCATTATAAGCTAATTTTTTTTCATATAGTTTCGTTAAGGATAAAACTTAGGTGCAATACCTTAGGTGTTGTTCTTTAGATTTCCTTCTTAAGATTTAGTTATGTAACTACTTAACTAAAAAATACACTTTTGGCCAATGAGAAAAAATCCACATGACAAAATTTTAAGTAGAGAATCTAAAGAACAACACCTAAGTACTGTACTTAAATCTTGCCCGTTAGTTAATGTGATGATTAATTTATACCAAATCAGTTAAACAGATACAACTCTCCCCATTTGTAACCTCGTTGTGGAGTCGGACTTATACACAAATAATTTTTTCTCAATAATTATTTGCTCGTTAACTCACCGACTTCTTCTGATTCTGATTGATACATAAGTAATCACATGGAATCAATGATAGAAAAATTCGCTAGTTGTTTATCTAGGTACGAAATGTTTAACAAAAATAAATGTCACATGCAAAAACATTAATAAATCAAAGCTGATAGAGAAATGCTGAAATGGGACAAGTAGGTTGGTATTATTATAGGTCAAAAAAATGAAAAACGAGACAGTTTTTATTGAATTTTGTGCAAATGGTAAAGGAGAAGTTCAAATAGTCAGAGAAATTTAAAAATAAAGATGAGTGGAAAATATTAAGAAACTATCCCACCATTTTGGGAAAATGTTTTAAGATTTAGGAGTAGAAATAACGTAGCACATAGAAATGGGAACATTAATGTATTATTTTTTTTTCTCTTTGATATCCTATTGAAGATATTCATGGATTTTCATTACATTGGTCGAATCAATTAAATATATGCAAGTAAATTATTCAATTATATACTATAGTTTATTTGTTTACCAAAGCTTCTTTGATATGGTACTCTTGATTGAATGAGGCATTTGTTACAATATCATTGGATACACATAACGGTTAGTTGAGGGTGTGCATGTAATAATATATAAATAAAACGAAGCAAGATTCTCGTTTCCTTTAATTTTTTACTGGAACACTACTCAACATTTTAAAAACCAAAGAAAAATATAATAATAAAATTTTGAATGTACTGAGATACAAAAGTTTGCTTGTGTTCTCTTCTCACAGAAAATAATTATTATTTTGTAAAGATCTCTACTGATTAGGTGTCAAAAAAAAAAAAAAAAAACTAAGCGCCCGGCTAATGATAAGTTTCATTGTTTAAATGGAAAATGCGAAGTGAACAACAATGTAATCGATTTATTTATGCTTATACCAAACCATAATCTTACTCAGTAGTCTGCATCATGCAATTTGAAATAAAAATATGCCATTCATAACTAATTGATCCACAATAGAACTTTAGAATATCCAAAAACTGTAAATTAAAGCAAATCATGACCAAGTGATGTTCCTTATAGACTAAAGTATAAATTGCACCGTGTAAGTATAGGATCATTTTAATTATTGATGTTTAAAAATAATCTATTTTAGTTGTTATTGTATAAAAATGTTTGGGATATTGTCTTTTTCATCATTCCCGTTAATGACGTGGCTGTTAAATACAGCCAAAATCAGGATGATATTGTTTTAGTATCCTAAAACTATATATTGTTTTAAGCCCACTGAATTCACCTTAGAAAAAATATTCTCTCTCTCTCTCTCTCTCTCTCTCTCACACACACACACACACACAACACTACCCCATCCTTGATCATCCATTTCTTGACGAAAAAGCCACCACTCCCACCAACATTTTCAATCTTTGGAACATCGAGCTCACCAATGAGGACTTGCTCCTTACCTTTGACACCAACACCTAAAATGGTGAAACCTATGATTGATTTTGATAACGTAAATAACCCCTTTTCAAAAGAATGATGAAAATGAAAAATCATGCTTAAATCACTGCATTATTAATAAGAATGAATGGTTATGATTATATCTCCGAGATCATATGAATATGTCATTGGTTCCAAAATAATTATTAGTGCATGGATATAACCAAAACTCATACTTTTCCCTGGAATACAAATCCTATGGGTCCCAACTTTTGTGTTCCACTTTATATTTCACGATACGACATGTGCTTGAATTTTTTTTCATTTTAAATTTTGATTATTTTATAAGGAAAGTTAAATAAATACATTATAATTCAAAAACATGATACGACATGTGTTTAATTTTTTTTTTTTTCATTTTAAACTTTGATTATTTTATAAGGAAAGCCAAACAAATAAATTATAAGTTGTAAATAGTAGAGTATAAAGTGAACCACAAAAGTAGGATAGAAGTTGGTGTTCCTTTCCATGTTGTTAGGCATTTCTTCCATTTTAGTGGATGCCAACCTAGCAATGTCAATGTTATTTGGTGACTGATCAAGTACTCATTAGAAAAAATTGTATCCACCATTTTACAAATTATTATTATTATTTTTTGATTCTTTATTATGATCCTTTCTCCAATTCTCACACATTCGTCCATAGAAATCAATTGATACTCTGTATGCAAGTATCGTTAGTGTGGGATTTCATCATTTGTCCAAAGGGAAGACAAACCAAGCATTCAGGCATAATTTATTTTATGGTCATGAGCTTCTCGCCAAGAGTGAATATGGAGAAAAAAGTGGATGATTCATTTGAAACCCAATCCTTTTGATGGCCTTGCAAAGAATCACGCTTGTTGATGGCCTTGCAAGATTTCCTAGCCATTGCCTTTCATAAAATCATGAAAGGCAATGGCTAGGAAATCTTGGGCAACAAAAAGCTACTGGCCTACAGTCCAATTTGTGTATGTTTGGCATTAAAATTTTATTTTAGTTTTAACTTATTTGTTTATGTATAACGTTATAAATTCAATAAGTCTAAAGATACAGCATATTTAAAAATACTTTTTACAATTGTTGGGTTGGTAAGTTGTGATTGGTGTATTACAAAAGTAAAACTATAAATTTTATTATTTATGTAGTGTTTTTGTTTTTTAAATACTCACTTTTTATGGACACAATTATACATTAGCCATTTTTTTATAAATAAAAAATAATTTCAATAGTATTACTAATTTTAAATAAATAAAATATTTAAAAAAATTCAGAAATTAAGTGCATCCAAAAACATTCTATGCTTAATTTTAACCCGCCCATGATTATAAGTAATAGATAAAATTATAAATAAACCCAATTTTTTATAAGTAAAAAAACAATTCAATAGAATTTCTAATTTTTAAATAAAATTTTTAATTTTCTAAGTATAAGTGCATCCAAAAGCATTCTATGCTTAATATTGACCCGTGAATGATTTAAAAGTAATAGATACATTTATACGTTAACCAAATTTTTATATATATAAAAAAATCAATAGTATTATTAATTTTAATAAATTATAAAAAAATTAAATTTTATAAAAATAAGTGCATCCAAAAACATTTTATACTTAATTTTGACCTACTAATGATTATAAATAATGTTGTAACCTGTAGACATAATACTTTTTTAAAACATTTTTCACAAGATGATAAGTTTTTATTAGTTTTTATTTGGATACATTATTGACATTACTTTTTTTTATTTGTGACTTGTAACCTCATAATTGAGAACATTTTTGGAGTTTTAGGTTTTTTTTTTTTTTTAGGTTGTATCTTGACTTGTATGATTATAGGTGATATAGTCTAACTTGGTGTCTCGAGAAGTTTTCTTGCAAGGGTAGAGATCAAGGTCTCGAACGTTCGCTTGGTACATGCAAACCCAAATTGACCGTAAGCATTGATATATTCGAATTTGGATTTATTATTGCTATTGTGATGACATTGACAAGATGTGCAATGATGAGTTGTAAAAGAAACTTTGGTCCCCATCCTAAATAATTTGAGAAAGACTACGTATAGGTTAAAAACAAAAAAAGTTATATACTTTAATTTAAAACTTGATGGATTCTCCAAAAAAAAAAAAAAATTTAAAACTTGATGAGTTTATTCTATTTTATTAAAATAATAGTTAAGTAAGATAAGCCCTCCCAAAAAAGGTTAAGTATGGTAAGTAGTAATTCATTATATTATTTTCAAATCTTATCTTTGTTTATTTTACTTTTAATTTTTTTTTAAAATTAAAATTTTTTAAATATAGTTTCAATTTATGGTGTTCGCTCTTGATAATAATTCTTTATTATCAGACTAAGACACCAATCAATTTTTGGTGTAAGTGAAGATTTAACTCAAAATTTCTTATTTAATCATCAAAGATTTTACCTATTGAGTTTTATTATCAGACTAAGACATCAATCAATTTTTAGCATAAGCGGAGATTTAATTCCAGATCTCTTATTTAATCATCAAATACTTTACTAATTGAGTTAATTGGAACAAAAAAAAATTTAATTTAGAAAACTACCATTTATCATAATTTTAAAATAAATACTAAATTACATTTTTGACACTTAAAGTGAGTTATTTGCATTTGACCATTTAAGCTTTAAAAATTTTCATTTAGCGCTTATGTTTGATTTTGTATTCACGTTAATCCAACCATTTATTTTCGTTAGTACCTTAACTTAGCTTTGTCAATTAAAATCAATTATATAACTACACTGAATCACTGACCAACTAATTAATCATATAGTTCTTTCTCAAAAAAAAAAAAAAACTAATTAATCATATAGTTAAAATTTAATTATAATTCGACAGTTACAACATAAATATTTAAATCCTAATTTTTTCATAAAAAAATAGATAATATCACCAAACTGCAAACTACTGCATTAAACAATTGATAGTTAGAATTCATAAATATTGTACATAAGTTCTGACCGGTAAGAAAAATTGACTAAAAGGAATTTACTTATTTATTTCTCAGGAGGGCATGAGTGGACACATGTCCGCCAATGGGGTATTCTTTAAGAATCGTAGAAAAAAACAAGAATGAAGAAGAAGAAGAAGAAGAAGCAGGAGCAGCAGTGGAAGCATCCTCAATTGTGTCGGCACGCTCATCTGACAAATATTTAATTGAAGCTTCAAAGCTAGGATGCAAGGCAAAGTTTGCAGTGTTAGGTGGTGAAGACGACTTTGGTTAAAGCCATAGAAAACGTGTTCCATTTCACCTAAACTGAGATTTTTGTGATTAATAATAGTCAGATGTGATGTCCTCTGATGGCTTCAACATAAATTACTATTCAAAATGGCGCTCTCTCTCTCTCTCTCTCATATTTTACTGCATCATTCTAATCACAGTAATAATACTAGAAACTTTGTCACACTTTTTCAGATTGTAACCAAGTTTAGTTAATGTATGTTTTTACAGTACACATTAATTATTTATTTTAAAATTTTTTTTATAAAAAATTAAAAAAATTGTTAAAATAGTAGATTATTTTTTTATTTTTGCATAATTTTTTTTAAAAAATAAATTATTAATATTCACACGTTAGTAAATTCTGTGTAACAATAACAACTAAATATTCTCACATTTTTTTTAGTGTCCTAGACTAGACTGAGTGCCTGCACTGCTCTGCACTCTTTTTCTTTATCTTTTTTAGGGCAGAAAAAACTAATAAAATAAGCAATTCAAAAGAATCACTCAATTCAAGCCAAGCAATTCAAAACGAATCCAATAATGGGGTTTGTATCATTGCACATTTCCCTCATCTCAATGACACTTTAACTATGAAAGTGCGTCATCACACGGCATTGACTAGCTAAAGATAGAGATAGAGAGAGAGACAGAGAAGGCTATAGGTTTAGGTTCTTTGAAATGTGCCCCTACTTTGGTATAACATAATTTTTACGCATGAAACTTTTTTTTTTTTTGACTGAAGGCTTTTGGATTAATGCATTGGTGTGATTTAAGTGAAAAAAACGTGAATTAAAATACCCAAAATGGGTACACATTTTGTTCATTATTGTATAGAATAAAGTTTGATACCCATATGCAATGAGGGAAAAGAAGAGGGTGTTCGTATTTACTCTCCCACGTGCAAGTACAACTAGCTATAAAAAAAAAAAAGTAGTTTATTAATTGCTTTTGCTTTGTGTAAGAAATATTATAATTAAGATGGATTACTTAAAAGAAAACAAAAAAGATTTTTTTAATAATTTCATCTGGTGATTTCATTACCCAGTTCGCTTCAAAGACACGATGCCTATCCCATACACAAAGGAAAAACCAAATTTTATGAAAGAAGATACTAAAGAAAATAGAGAAATGCTTTTTATTTATTTATTATATATATATATATATAATTCAAGAAATGCTAAATTTCAAAGCATGTGAAATGCACTTGTATCTACAAGTCAATTTTGAGGACCCATGGGGGCCCGAGAACATAAATGAATTGTTCATGTTCTAAGGAAACTACCATTATTGTTTCTTACAAGAAATAAAATTTTGGTTAAAATTATATATCCCTTTTTGTGTTTCTTTTTCTTTATTTTTTTGGTGAAAGAGTTCATGTTCGCTGCAAAAGCTGCAATGCCATTGATTGACATCACATGTGTAATTATCGAGATATCACATGCACTTCAAAAAAGAACACGTAAAAAAGTGCTAAATATTTCGTTTTCTCCTACTTAAAAAAGAGGTGGCCCTTACAAAAAAAAGAAAAAGAAAAGAGGTGGCCATTACTCAAAAAAAAAAAAAAAAAAAAAAGAGGTGGCCAGAAATTAATTTATTTGTTCAGTTGGTTCTTTATTTATATTTCTACTAATCCCATTAAAATTTTATGGTAACAGCTCCATTATTACGACAGTCAACTTTGCTTATAGGTACGATTTTGATTTGGTGGAATAATATACAGCCAGTCCAATCAGGAGCGTATTAGAGTCCTAATTTTCAAAACCAATCACATAATTTAAATTCATATAACCTTTAACCACTTTCTTATCAAAATTAAAGAAATTTCAAGGGTGTGATGGAGTAGCATGTGCACCTCTGGCAAAATATGCACCATTGGATGGGTGTGATCTGTTGATCTAATGCCTCATGTAAATTTAAATACATATTGACGAAGACCTACGTACCCAGAAGTCCAAACAACTTGTGCCACCCAGAATGTTTATGAAATCGTCACCAAACATTTTTGGTATTAATTTTTAAGTTCTTAATTAACCGTCCTGATTACATAAATAAACTGTTTCTTCTTTCATTTTTAGCTTTGTTTTTTTGAAGAGAAAGGGAGATGCGTAACCAACCGTCTTTTTACGACTTTTCAATGCAAGTATGTGTACGGTACATGAAGCTAAAATCGTGTTTTGACTGTGTGTAATAATAATTAACATTTTCAAGCTTTTAGTAGAATTTGAAGTACCGTAGAGATAATTAGGGAGGTACGTACTATAGGCAGCAATATTAACAACTAATTTAGCTTGGAATGATTCAATGTTCACCATAAAACAAAAAGAAATTATCAGTGTTTTTAAGTAACATGTAGTGTCTAATGTCTTACATTAATAATGAAGTTGTCGACTAGCCCTCAGCAAACTGGGGCAATCAAAGTCTTTGAAAATGGGTTTAAAAAATTGAAGGCCAGCTGGGTAAGCTCAATTGTTGCATTAATAAAAAAGGACCCACTTGGAATTGGTCCCTTATGACAGCTCTCCTTGAACAACTCAGTTTGATTATAAATACTATTTCATGCATGGCCATTATCCATCACCAAGACAAATCCCATCTCTCTCTCTCTCTTCCCCCGCCCCATCTCTTTCTCCTCCATTTTCAAGGGAAATTTTGTGAGGACTTGGCAAATCGGTCAGAGGGATTGAGTTTTCAGCTTAATCCATGAGGTTTACAGGCCTAGACCCCTCTTGGGGTCGTGTATGGCCTCAATTGGTTATGGCATTGGCCTTTGTAGTTGTTGCAAGCAATGTGGGTTCAGTCTTTGGTGATGCTTATCCTTATGCTTCACCTCCACCACCACCTTATGAGTACACATCACCTCCTCCACCTGAGCATTCTCCACCACCACCATATGAGTACAAGTCTCCCCCACCTCCGGAGAAGTCTCCTCCACCTCCTTATGAGTACAAGTCTCCACCACCACCTGAGAAGTCTCCTCCACCACCATATGAGTACAAGTCTCCACCACCACCAGTGAAAGCACCAGCACCAGCCCCATATGAATACAAGTCACCCCCACCTCCGGAGAAGTCTCCTCCACCTCCTTATGAGTACAAGTCTCCACCACCACCTGAGAAGTCTCCTCCACCACCATATGAGTACAAGTCTCCCCCACCTCCGGAGAAGTCTCCTCCACCTCCTTATGAGTACAAGTCTCCCCCACCACCTGAGAAGTCTCCTCCACCACCATATGAGTACAAGTCTCCACCACCACCCGTGAAAGAACCAGCTCCAGCACCATATGAATACAAGTCACCCCCACCACCAGAACACTCTCCACCACCACCATATGAGTACAAGTCCCCACCACCACCTGAGAAGTCTCCTCCTCCACCATACTACTACAAGTCCCCACCACCACCAACAAAACCATACAAGTACTCATCCCCACCTCCACCACCATATGAGTACAAGTCCCCACCACCACCTGAGAAGTCTCCTCCTCCACCATACTACTACAAGTCCCCACCACCACCAACAAAACCATACAAGTACTCATCCCCACCTCCACCACCATATGAGTACAAGTCCCCACCACCACCTGAGAAGTCTCCTCCACCTCCATATGAGTACAAGTCTCCACCACCACCCGTGAAAGCACCAGCACCATATGAATATAAGTCACCCCCACCTCCTGAGAAATCTCCACCACCACCATACTATTACAAATCTCCACCACCACCTGAGCACTCACCACCACCACCATACTATTACAAGTCCCCACCACCACCTGTTTACTCTCCACCACCTTACTACTATAAGTCTCCACCACCACCACCACCAGTCTACTACTACAAATCTCCACCACCACCACCGCCACATTCTCTCCCACCCCCATACTACTATCTATCTCCTCCTCCACCTAAGCATTCTCCACCACCATACTACTACAAATCTCCACCACCACCACCCAAGGTTCTTCCTCCATACCATTACACATCTCCACCTCCACCAATCCACCACCACCCATTGATTGTCAGGGTTGTGGGAAAGGTCTATTGCTACAGATGCTATGACTGGGGTTATCCTATCAAGTCACATGACAAGAAGCATCTTGAAGGTATACCCTTTTCCTCAAATATTTTAATTTAGTCATGAATGATTGTTGTCTTGTTGATATTTTTTCTTCGTATCTTTTTTAAAGTTTTGGTTAAAGTAGCTTTCTCGCCGGTCGCTTAGGCAATCGGTAGCCTCTAAAATCATAGTACATGCAGTGGCTCCACACCATTGATTGGGTCACGTTGAAAGCCATATTTGCCCCCATAACTAACATGATGAGATGTTTCCATTGGGGTTGCAATGGTATTTTCAAATGTTACAGTGCCTTTTTTTTTCTTAACAAAAGAAAACATGTTCTTGGATTTTTCATAATGTTTCATAAAAATTATACATTATCCAAAATTTTATCATTAATGATTGAGAGAAGGACAAGGTTTGTCACTGTAGAAGGTCATTGGGATAGGATTAGTTAAATTGTCCAATTTAAAAAACTCAAAAGCCAACATGATTGACCCCAAATTGTTTTATTATAGGTGCCGTAGTGGAAGTGACATGCAAAACTGGCAAGGAGGAGATCACAGCATATGGTACCACCAAGAACAATGGCAAGTTTGCCATCACAGTCAAGGACTTTGACTACACGAAGTATGGTGCCGAAGCATGCAAGGCTAGGCTCCACGCTGCACCCAAAGACTCACCATGCAACATCCCCACTAACTTACACTGGGGCAAAACTGGTGCCAAGCTCAAGGTCAAATCTAAGAACTCATATGAAGTTGTGCTCTCAGCTAGGCCATTTGCTTATGCTCCCAAGACTCCTTACAAGGAGTGTGAGAAGCCAGTCACTAAGCCTCCTCCATACGTGTACAAGTCTCCACCACCACCAGTCCACTCTTCTCCACCATACTACTACAAGTCCCCACCACCACCACCATATGTGTACAAGTCTCCACCACCACCAGTCCACTCTCCACCACCATACTACTATAAATCCCCACCACCACCAACATACTTGTACAAGTCCCCACCTCCACCTGTTTACTTATACAAGTCCCCACCACCGCCAGTGAAAGCTCTTCCTCCACCATATGAGTACAAGTCCCCACCACCACCAGAGAAGTCTCCTCCTCCACCATACTACTACAAATCCCCACCACCACCAACTAAACCATACAAGTACTCATCCCCACCACCACCACCATATGAGTACAAGTCCCCACCACCACCTGTACACTCTCCTCCACCACCATACTACTATGAGTCCCCACCACCACCAACAAAACCATACAAGTACTCATCCCCACCTCCACCACCATATGAGTACAAGTCCCCACCACCACCTGTACACTCTCCACCACCACCATACGAGTACAAGTCACCACCACCACCAGAGAAATCTCCTCCACCGCCATACTACTACAAATCTCCACCACCACCAACAGAACCATACAAGTACTCATCCCCACCACCACCACCATATGAGTACAAGTCCCCACCACCACCAGAGAAATCTCCTCCTCCACCATACTACTACAAATCTCCACCACCACCAACAGAACCATACAAGTACTCATCCCCACCACCACCACCATATGAGTACAAGTCCCCACCACCACCAGAGAAATCTCCTCCTCCACCATACTACTACAAATCCCCACCACCACCAACTGAACCATACAAGTACTCATCCCCACCACCACCACCATATGAGTACAAGTCCCCACCACCACCAGTGAAAGCTCTTCCTCCACCATATGAATACAAGTCCCCACCACCACCAGAGAAATCTCCTCCTCCACCATACTACTACAAATCCCCACCACCACCAACTAAACCATACAAGTACTCATCCCCACCACCACCACCATATGAGTACAAGTCCCCACCACCACCAGTGAAAGCTCTTCCTCCACCATATGAATACAAGTCCCCACCACCACCAGAGAAATCTCCTCCTCCACCATACTACTACAAATCCCCACCACCACCAACAGAACCATACAAGTACTCATCCCCACCACCACCACCATATGAGTACAAGTCCCCACCACCTCCGGAGAAATCACCTCCTCCACCTTACGAGTACAAATCCCCACCACCACCAACAGAACCATACAAGTACTCATCCCCACCACCACCACCATATGAGTACAAGTCCCCACCACCACCCGTACACTATCCACCACCACCATATGAGTACAAGTCCCCACCACCTCCGGAGAAATCACCTCCTCCACCTTACGAGTACAAATCCCCACCACCACCAACTAAACCATACAAGTACTCATCCCCACCACCACCACCATATGAGTACAAGTCCCCACCACCACCCGTACACTATCCACCACCACCATATGAGTACAAGTCCCCACCACCTCCGGAGAAATCACCTCCTCCACCTTACGAGTACAAATCCCCACCACCACCAACAGAACCATACAAGTACTCATCCCCACCACCACCACCATACGAGTACAAGTCCCCACCACCACCAGAGAAATCTCCTCCTCCACCATACTACTACAAGTCCCCACCACCACCAACAGAACCATACAAGTACTCATCCCCACCTCCACCACCATATGAGTACAAGTCCCCACCACCACCTGTACACTCTCCTCCGCCACCATACGAGTACAAATCACCTCCCCCACCAGAGAAATCTCCTCCACCACCGGTCTACATTTATGCATCTCCCCCACCACCCACTCAATACTAAGCTTGGAACGTTCAACCACGTGCCAATACCAATTATGTAAGTAAAAGTCAAATTTTATGCTATTTCATGGTACAAATGTTCAATTCTTTTAATAATATTGGTATATAATAAAAGTTGTCTCATTAGCAAATGCAGGTGAAAATATTATCCAATCACAACACGTAATATTACTGTTATTAATAAATAAAAATTTGTGTCTAGCGTTACTCTTCTAATATATCAATAATTCTTTTTCATATATAATCTGACATTTTGGCTGTATATTCGTTTTGCAGGTTTTAGTTTTAAAAATGCAATAAAGGGCTCAGTTAGTGAAAGATATCGAGATCAAGCATCGAATCCAGATTTGTTAAATAAGGGTCTGACTGCACCAATTGAATGCCACCCACTATGCAGTAGTTCAGATCTTCTCGTACCTACTACTTCTCTAGTGGCCATGTTACACATTATGCTCTTACCATATTCTGGCTTGGGAGGCTTCCAAGAGAGAAAAAGCTGGACTAGGAAGTGGGGATTCGAAACGTAACTAGGAGTTGGATGTGCGAGCCTGTCAAAGTTTTAATATTTTTTTAAAATATCATAAGGGGTTCATATCTGGTAGTAAATTATATAAACTGTATAGGGTATGGCCTTGTTTGATTGGAGGTTCTATTCTATTTATTATTATGTCAATTTGTTTCTTTGAACCTCTTGTGCTTTGTGCATTGAGATTATTATCAATAAAAGAATTCACAATTTCTTCAGCTAGTAGTTTATAACTGCTTAGGTATAACCTTCTATAATTGGAGGTCTATCCTATTTATTATTGCAATTTTCTTCATGAAATTTCTTGTGCTTTGTGCAAGAATAAGACAATTCTGTTACATTTTTCTGCATGTGTTTCAAACTATCATGCACGCATCAATATATCTATCTCCTCAGTACAATTCTCAATAGAAGCTTCTAATGTCTACGTGCTTAAAATTTTTTTTTTTTCTTGGATTTCTCGCCTACATGCATATGGCAGATGCGACATTCTCTGACTGTACCACGACCAAAGTTTATAGTTACAGACTTGCAGAATGTATCTGCAATGGACCAGTAAAGAGAGCTCACCAGAGTTGTTCCTTTTTGTTTGGCTATTCACGGGTGCTTTAGATCTCTGACTCAACTCTCTGTGTCTCTCTCTCTCAGTATTTATGTATTGTTCTACCTTATAGTTCTGTGGTAAATAAAATGTCGCCTATAATGGCTGTCAGACCACTTTCTAAAGTGCTTCATTTTTAGTTTCGTTGAGAGGGAGACTTATAAGTGCTTCATGATTTTGCCTTCTTTAAAGAGGGCAGGTAAGAAAAGTACCCAAAAGATAAGGAAAAACAATTCTACTGGTGGGACAAGCTGAGTGCATTTTGAGTGGATGGGTTTGTTTAGCATTATTTGTCCTCTATTCTCTTGAAGCATGATTTTTGATTCTGAGGAGGAAAATTAAGAAAACAAAGAATTAAGTTGCAAAAATTGATTCATATATATGTTTTAAAAGAATAATCACAAAGCGTGAAGATTGTGCTCAAGCTTATGAATTTATAATTTATTAATTAATTTTCTAGAATAAAAACATATTAAAAATAAGGTAGTGTCACACATATACACATTTCTTTATTGTATTCGTTTGGATAGCCCTCAAACCGGCGTTGCGTTTTCTCCTTCTTTTTTTTTTTGTGGCCCGCTTTTGTTGACTTTGTGGGACAAAAAGTACTGTTTATGAACAGTGCGTGCACTGTTCATGAGAAAAAAATACTATTCACGCATTGTTTTGGTACTGTTTATGCATCGTTCATGGGACCTACAACCACTTTATTAAAAAAAATATATTAAAAATGGGTCCCGCGGCACTATTCGCATATTTAAAAATTATTTTGTTACAGTGTTTTCAGCAACAATCATCAGTTTTTAACAACAATAAGTTATATCCAAACGGACCCATTATATTATTTGTGGGTAATAACATGGCTATAGTAGTATATACTATTTATCCTTAAACTTCAAAAAAAAAAAAAAAAAACCTAAGAAAATCTCCAGTAGCTTATCTAAATATTTTTGTACTGTTTGAACAGTGAATAATGATATTTAGTTTTTATCTACCTACTTTTTCAAATATATTTTCTAATAGATTTTTTATCATTTTCTCCATCTCATTTAAATATTATTTATTTATTTATTTTTTATTTATTTTTTAAAACTATATATCTTTCAATATTTTTTTTATTCAATAACTGATTATTATAATAGCTAAAAATATTTGAAGTGTGAAAAATAAATATTACAGTGCTCTCTACTAATAGAAAGTACTTTAATAATTCTAATCTAAAAAGTGAAGAGTTAGAGTGAATTTTTGAATATTCTTTCTCAAATTAACTTGAAAGAAGTCATTAAAAATGCTCTCAACCCACCTAACTATTCCAATTTTAGCTTCTTTCCTTTTGATAAGATAGAATTGGGATTTACCCAGAAAAAGGGGTAGTTTCTTGGGTTGCGTGAGATTGGATGGATATCATTTGTCTAGGTAAAAAGAGAAAACCTCTCTCTCTCTCTCTCTCTCTCTCTCTCTCTCTCTCACATAATTATTAAATTCCATGAACAGAATGAATTATTAGCACTAACTAGTCGGTCTTACAACCATCAGCACATCTCTTTTTTGGTTAATTTTTTTTTAATTTTTTAATTTTTGGGGAATAATAAAAGACTTGTCCGGCTTCATCCCAATGACAAAAGCTGGTATGCTTCAGCTACTTCTAGTAACCCCTACAACAACATTAATGTACTAGTGGAATGACATGTCATTTGCTAGGGAAATTATTGTGTACTCCCGAAGTACCATAAATGCGTGTTCTCTCCTCTCACATGAATGGTGGGTCCCACTAATTAAATTTATAGTGGAACCCACCATTCATGTGAGAGAAGGGAGCACGCATTTATGGTACTCCGAGAATACCTAATAATTTTCCCATTTTAAGCTATTCCTAACATAAATAGATAGATAGTGATTTATTTCATTTTATAAAATCCCTTAAAAAGGAAAGCTGAGGTATTCCTAACATGACAGATAGATAATGATTTAATTCATTGTAGAAATAAGTCCCTAAAAAAATCATTTTTAATAATTAGTTTGATAAAAATAAGTCTCTATTATTAACCACCAACTAAGTAGGGTGGGCAAGTCTAAACTCCGGAGTAAAATACCCTTACGTCAGCCTACTGTTATGTAGGAGACACCATCCTCTCTCCTTAAACATTAAAAAAAAATGTTTATAAAAAAACAGTGTTCATTTTTCTTTTTCTCATATCAATGGTCCATATTAATAATAGGCACAAGTCAACAATCCCTCCATGCTGGTTTTTGCATCCACGTAAGAACATTGTTATCGTTTGCTGGTCTTGGAAAGCGAAAGGTTTGATAATTCATGATTCCATGTATTTGGTAGTCACACAGCTGGAAAGTCCTCAACCTTATCATCAGCCACTTCAAAAGCCTGAAAAGTCTAAAGTGAAATGGTCCCTCGTTCAATTTATCTTCTTGGTAGGTATAGCATTGGCTTCTTTTCTCTTGTCTCCATTTGTATTTTCTAATAAATATTCTTAAAGAAGCTTCCTAGTAGAATATTCTCGAAGACATTTTCCATTTGCAATGCCTTTCAATTCAATCCTATGCCACACCAAAGGGAGAAGACAAAGTATGCTCAAACAAATCTTCATGTATTTATATATAATTAGTCATTATTAATTATGAGTATTAAAGAAAATGTAGCTACCAATCATTTGATACCGAGATAAAAT
Organism: Quercus glauca; assembly: GCA_023736055.1. Taxonomy (NCBI): domain Eukaryota; kingdom Viridiplantae; phylum Streptophyta; class Magnoliopsida; order Fagales; family Fagaceae; genus Quercus; species Quercus glauca. The sequence goes on from CM043324.1 coordinate 47,866,246, forward strand.
AAGTTTCTAATTACAACAATTTTTTTTTCAAATTAAAAAAAAAAATTCTTGGGAGGATATTATCAGTTAGTGGGTTTTATAAGCCAGCATATATGAATCTATAGATTTCGATAGAATTAGTGACAGTCCATTTGGTTGAGAGGTAGAAAAGTGCAAAGATTGAAAATGTAGGAATGAAAAAAAGCCAGATAAAGCAAAAAAATATTTAGTTGTCTATCATTTATGTTTTGTAAAAATGTCAAAAAAGTGAAAGGACTGGAGGAAAAAAAAAAACAATTATTTGGTCGAAAAGAAAATGGATATGTTAGAAATAATATATATATATATATATATATATAAAGTCGAATCATTTGCTTTTTTTGTTGAGTACTTCTTATTGCATCACGTGGCTACATAAATTAAGCCACATATATATTTAAAAACATCAAATAGTTGTGACTTTTCATTTTTCAATAGACATCTTTTTAGTTAATAGACACATTTTCATTTAATAGGCACATTGTGAAACAAAGAAGGGGAGGAAACTTTCTCCCAAGAGAGTATGAACAATATTCCATCAAGGAAAAGACCAAAAAAAAAAAAAAAAAAAAAAACAAAAGCTAAAGATTTTTACAGTTTATTTTGCTCCTTTCCTTTTTTAGGTTAAAAATATGAAAAGAAGAAGATGTGTCCCATTTTCATAATATTTTTTTAACTATTGAGTTTAGTAGATTTTGATTGAATTACAATAAAATTAATGTCAGTGGTTGTTTTAATAAAAAAATAATATTGCATTAATCACAATTTAGCACATTAATAAGTTATGAAATTTGTTATATCTATAGTATTGTTGATCTGTTTTTTTTTTTTTTTTCAACAAATTTTTCTTTTAACTATTAAAAAGATAATTGAAGATAAGTTACCCTCGATGAATATCATATGTTGTGACAAGTCAACTAAAATAATCATTGAAATCTTATCTCAATGATACCTCTAGTTCTCCCCAAGGGGAAATCAAAGTTTAAGCCACAAATTTCTTATAAAATGTCCCAAATTTGTTTATACTTTACTAATTTCATGTTTTAAATGTTCACAAAATTTTAAGAGAGATAATAATAATAATAATAATTGATGATGCATGAAAATCAATAGGTTGGAATATTTCAGGCTATAGTTTTGACAGTAGGTCCTAAAAGGAAAGAAAGAATTGTCAAGGGTGACCGGTGTAACCCGGCCAAGGACCTTCCAACGGTTAAGTTAGTTTTCTCTTTAAAACACAAGGACGGGAAATAATGAATGGTTAAACTTACTTTGGGTGAATGGGACTTGCTCCTTTTATAGAGAGTTAGAAGTGGGTCTACTTGTTCGGATTCACCACCATCATGGGTGATGTGTGTGGTTAATGGAGATAATGGGGTACGTGGAGTGGATTACAGGAAATCCCCTCCATGTTTTAGGAGTAGTGCATCATGATTTGATTGTATGGAGCTCTTTTAAGAACTTTCTCATAGAATTCACTGTCTTCTGGTCGACCATGCTCTTGGGTCATGGACGACCTTGAAATTGGATGACTTTATTACCTATGAATGAGTTGTATTTCCACCTATGATGCTCACCCTAAGTTCTTTTTTCTCCATCAAGATTTTTGGATGTGGTCTTGTTATGGACGACCACTATGAACGAGTTGACCTTAGATTGATCCCCATCAGTTGCCCCCTTGTCCTTGTGTCATCCATGCTATTGTTGGCTTGACCTGTGGTGGTTTTCCATTGGTTGAGGGTAATTTGAAATTGAATGCTCCAGATGTTGACACGTGGTGTGATCTTGGAACTTGCTTGCAGTGTCATTTTGTTTTTCAAGAAAAGTGCCACGTGGCACGTTCTAGTTGGTTCACATTGTTTCAGTACCCAGGTCTGTTGCCTATAAATAGTGCAATTCCTTTCTTACCCTCTCACATTTCTCATATTTTCTCCTCTGACATCTGTCGTCCAACGCCTTGTCTAGGAGTTTTCTTCCATCTTTAGTCATTCAGCTCTTCTTAAAGCTTTGCTAGTGTAGTAGACGGGCTTTTATACCTTTCCCTCTTCTCTGATCAAGGCCAAGCTCATTACATGAGGGGACACCGCTAAGTAAAGATACAATTCTTCACCTGGTTTGGACGGGCTTAGCAACAGAGTTGAAGCGTGATAAGCCTTCAAATCTTCAAATGCTTGTTGGCACTCGTCCGTCCATTCAAACACTTTCCTTAATACATTGAAAAATGGAAACAAACCTATTAAAGGCAGCTACTCGTCCAGTGAGGCTCTGGACATCCTTGATATTCTTTGGGGGCTCCATGTTCAAGATCACTTGGATTTTATCGAGGTTTGCTTCAATCCCTCTCTGTGAAACCATAAAACCAAGGAATTTTCTTGATGTAACTCCAAAGGCATATTTTCTTGGATTCAGCTTCATCTTATATTGCCTAAGTGTATCAAAGGTTTCTTGAAAGTCGTCCAGATGCTGTGTTTCTCTCACGCTTTTGACCAACATGTCGTCCACGTACATTTTAATTCGCCTAATTTGTGGACGAAACATATGATTAACTAGCCTCTGGTAGATAGCTCCTGCATTTTTCAGACCAAACGACATTACTTTGTAACAAAACAAACCTTGGCTTGTGATAAAGGATGTTTTCTTCTGATCTACCTTGTCCATCTTAATCTGGTTTGTTAAGGACACATTTTTGTGTAGTTGGCTAATCCTTTGACAAAACGCACTTTACTTGTAATTGGGTAGATCTAAGTTGTGTTTAATACTTGAAGAAACATGTTGTTCAAGTCTAGTATTAAATCCATGAAGATTGGACCAAGAAACAAGTGAAGAAAAGGTGATCAATAAAGCTGGACAGATAGCTCGACACCTGCGGATAGATAGCTCGATAGCTTCTCGACACCTCCTCGACACCTAGCTATCTATCGAGTTCTTCAGCTGATTCTTATCGCAATCTCGATAGCTGGTCGATCGATCGAGAAAGTTTCTGTCCCCTCGACACCTTCTCGACACCTCCTCGATAGCTGCTATCTGTCGAGTTTACGGAAATTCAGTTTTTTGATTTTTGGGCCAGGCTTATGTATTTGTTTAGGGTTTCTTTTCCTACAACCCTAGACCTATATAAGGCTTATTTTAAAGGCTGTTACACAAGAGAATAAGAGAATACAAGGAGAACATATGCAAAAGATTATTCTCTCTGAAAAAGAAGCTACTGCGTTTTTGCGCCTTAAGGTTTTGTAACCAAGTGCTTCTTGATCTTCATTCTTGATGAAGTGAAGAACTTTGCAGCCAATATCTTCTTCTAGTTGGTGATTGAAGTCGCGTACTGGGATCCGCGCAATTGGTTAGTCACGTACTGGGATTCGTGCAACAAAAAGGGTGGCGTTCATATATTGAAGAGTTCAGAGGTTCTGAAGCGGTAGAAGGTTTCTGCTGTGAGTTCATCTACGGGGATTGTAGAGTCTAGGGACAAAGGTTTTGTACTAGATCTGAAACTTCTTTTTTCTATAGTGGATTGCTTTTCGGGAAGGTTTCCCCCCAGGTTTTTTACTGTGAAACTGGTTGGTTTCATTGGTTTTCCTGGGTCATCATATCTTGTCTTATTTATTTTTCCGCTGCATATTATTTTGACATGATATTGATGTTTATTTGTTTTAACAAGTTTTATTGATAATAAATCTAATTAACAACTTGAATTTAAAACTTGTTAATTCTATCAACTGAGGTCTATATTTTCCAACATGGTTGTACCTTGAAAATGCATCCATGAAGCCCAGCAGTTGGTGTCCAGCTATTAAGTCCACCAGCTGATCAATGAGTGGAAGAGGATAGCTATCCTTGGGGTATGCCTTGTTTAAATTTGTGAAGTCCATGCACATCCTCCATTTGCCATTAGCCTTTTTTACCATCACTACATTAGTTAGCCAATCAGGGTAGTAAACTTCGCAGGCAAACTTTGCGGTGACTAACTTATGAACTCCTTCTTTGATGGCATTATCTCGTTCTAGGGTAAACACTCTCTTCTTTTGATGAACGGGCTTGTAAGATGGGGACACATTTAAACGATGATTAATCACACTTGAGTTAATCCCAGACATGTCTTCATGGCTCTAAGCAAAAACATTCGTGCTGTTTTTGAGGAATCCGACAAGATCCTACTTCGTCTTCTCCCCTATACTTGTCCCAACCCTAGTAAACTTCTCAGGGTTGGACTCGTCCAAAGGTACATCTTCCAATACTTCAATTGGCTCAGCCAATGTTCTTCTTTCTTCAATGTTCATTGTTTGCATCTGCTCATCCATGGCTAATATCACTGAATAATACTTTCTAGCAGCTAGTTGATCTCCTTGCACTTCCCCAATGCCATACCCTGTTGAGAATTTGACAGACAAGTGGTAGGTGGATGTTGCGGCCCTCTAGTTGTTCAAAGTTAATCGTCCAATAATGGCATTGTATGAGGACGAATAGTCCACAATAAGGAAATTCACTTCCTTATTGATTTGCCATGGGTAATAGCCAACCACGACTGGCAAGAAGATGGTGCCTACTGGTAGGACCTTCATTCCTTCAAATCCGATTAACAACACATTCATTGGACGAAGTAATTCCTTATTGATCTTCATTTGCTGGAAGGCTGGATAGTAGAGGATGTCTGCTGAACTCCCATTGTCTATTAACACCCTTCTAGTTGTATAATTCGCAATCACCAAAGTGATGACAATTGCATCGTCATGAGGATGGTGTAGTTGTCTTGCATCTTCATCCGTGAAAACAATGGCAGGCTCATCTTCTTAGATCACCCTTGGTGGTTGTCCAGATAATTGAACATTCTAAACTATCTGCAGTTAGGTCTTCTTGGCTTTGGACGAGCTTCCAGTTGATGTGTCCCCTACAATGATCCTTATTTCTCCAAGCGGTTGACGCATTGGTTCTTCTGCTTTTCATTTCATTGGCTACCTTTTGTCTTTATGGTCTCGTCCAAGAAATTTTTTTAACTTTCCCTGCTTAATGAGAACTTCAATCTACTGTTTCAAGTCATAACACTCGTCCGTATCATGTCTATGATCTTAGTGGAAACAACAGTACTTGCTTTTGTTTCACTTGCTAGGATCTCCTTTTATCCTCTCGAGCCATTTCAAGGATGGGTCGTCTTTAATCTACATCAACACTTGATCAAGCGGAGTATTCAAGGGGGTGTAGTTGGAGTATCGTCTCGAGGACGACCTTGCTTTCTTGCTTCCACGATCCCTTTTCTCCCTTACGTTGGCTTTCTTTGAACGAGGACCTTGCTCTGGATGGTGTACATAACCATTTTCCAGTCATTTTCCTTTCTTTTTTTTTCTTGGCAATAATCGTGTCTTCTGCATTCATGAAACTTTGGGCTGAATGTATCAACTCAGCCATCGTCTGTGGCTCCTGGTCATACAGCTTAAGGATGAACAAGTTTGAACTGACTCCATTGTGGAAAGCTGCTAAGAGGATCTTGTTATCCATCTCGTCCACCAATAGGGCTTCCTTGTTAAAACAACTAAGAAAAGTACGCAGACTTTCATTTTCTCCTTGTTCTATGTTTAACAAGCTGGATGAGGAATGCTTCTACCTTTGTCCCCCTACAAAGTTGTTGACAAACAACTTAGCTCTTGGAACGAGGTTATAGTGTTTGGTGGTAGCTTACCAAACCATACTCTGGCTGTGCCTTTCAACGTGGTAGGAAAAGCTCTACACATGATTTCATCTGGAACACCTTGGAGATGCATAGTTGTCTTGAATATGGCAATGTGGTCACAAGGATCTCGCGTTCCATCATATGAGTCCAAGGTAGGCATTTTGAATTTGGAGGGTAAGGGGTGACTTGTGATGGACATGATGAAGAGAGAATCAGTTCTATGGATGAGGTCATCCACGTAATTTGCCCTCCATATGGAGTCCTTCATCTCCTCCATGGCTTTTTTCCTTTGATCTCTCTCTCTCTTCAAGTGTGGTGCTCTACAAGTGGCAGTTCCTCTAGAATGATCTCCTCCTTCACCGCCGTTTTCAGCCCCTTCATTTTCTGAATTTTGCCCATGCTCCCCACCATAATGCTGTCGACGGTGTATATTAACTTCTCTAGTTAACTCTTGGTTTCTTGCGTCAAGTCCGCTATTGTAGCGACTATGGACTGCAACTGTTGCTGGACAGTTAGTGCTGGTGCTAGTGCACGATTTGGGTGGCTGGAGGAGTTTCCACTCTCCTGGTGTTTTGGACTAGTAGTCATTGACCTAGTTCGAACCATGCAGCCATTTTGTCTTGGAAAGCTAAGAGGTTAACACTTAGAAACTTTTCTCATCACTCTCCACAGACGGCGCCAACTGATGATGTACGAAAATTAGTAAGCTGGAATGCTTAGGGCTATGGTGATGGTTGTAGGTCCTGAAAGGAAAGAAAAAACTGTCAATGGTAACTGGTGTAACCCGGCCAAGGAACCTCCAACGGTTAAGTCAGTTTTCTCTTTAGAACACAAGGATAGGAAATAATGAATTGTTGAACTTACCTTGGGTGAATGTGACTTGCTCCTTTTATAGAGAGTTAGAAGTGGATTTACTTGTTCGGATCCACCACCATCATAGGTGATGTGTGTGGTTAATGGAGATAATGGGGTATGTAGAGTGGATTACGGGAAATCTCCTCCACATTTTAGGATTAGTGCATCACGGTCTGATTGTATGGAGCTCTTTTGAGAACTTTCTCGTAGAATTCACTGTCTTCTAATCGTCCATGCTTTTGGGACATGGACGACCTTCTTGAAATTGGATGGCTTTATTACCTATGAATGAGTTGTATTTCCACCTATGACGCTCACCCTGAGTTCTTTTTTCTCCACAAAGCTTTTTGGACGTGGTCTAGTTATGGACGATCACTATGGACAAGTTGACCTTAGATTGATCCCCATCAATAATAATAATAATAATATATTAAATATTATTATTATTATTATTTATGCTATTAATATTATTAAAAATATTTTTAACTAAATAGATATTTATCATTAATTAAAATAATTTGGTTGAAGTTTGAAAATGCAAAGCACATTTATTGATTCTATATTTATTTTGGCATCTAAAAACTATCTATCGATATGGTAAGAAAGAAGACTAAGTATGAATGTTAAATATTTGAATTATTTTATAATTAATTAATTTTTTTTATTTACTGAAACAACCTGAAAAACAGCAATATAAAAGAACTCATAGGCTATCAATAGCCAAGTACAGCTTCCAATATTTGAAAATTTTTATATTTAGATTGATTTTGGTACTAATTTGATCAAATTATTCAGCCACTAGTCCCAAATTTCTTGCCATAATAGATAAATTATTTACTCAAACTACAAAAAAAGCAAAATTTCCTAAGATGACAAAGATTATAGGAAGAAGCATCTTAATTGTAATAAGTTACAAGAAGTCTATTTTTTTTTAATCAAATATTAAATTATGAAGTTAGATTTGTCTTAAAAACCAACATCATCTGCTGACCACCGTTTGGGTTATTGACTTCCAAACATTTGGCACCAAATTACAAATAAATCCAAATACTTAAATGATCAAAACACCATCTTACTAGAAGCTTAAAAAAGAAATTGAAAATTAAACCCTCCCCAAAAAGAGTTCATGTGCAACCATCCCAATCAGTATAATAAAATTGATCTAATTCTTATTACAATCTACGTAATTTTGATGATATCATAGCTACCTCTATTATTAATCTATATATATAATAATAGGTGAAACAGAGAGAAAATTCAATTAGATTTCAATTGGATTCTCAATTTTGCGCCACTTGTCCTAACCAAAACTCAAAAAAAAATCTAATTAAATTATAAATTTGACTCCAATTTTGTGTCATGTATCTTATCTAAATTTTCTAATTTTTTTACCCCAATAAATGATGCATTAACATTTAACACAGAAGCCAAGAAAACCACAATGATAATGCTCATTAGCCTAAGCAAAAACATCTTACCTGCACACTTTTATAGAGATTATTAATTGGACTCCAATTTTGTGTCATGTATCTTATCTAAATTTTCTAATTTTTGTGCCCAAATAAATGATGCATTAACATTTAATACAAAAGCCAAGAAAACCACAATGATAAGACTCATTGGCCTAAGCAAGGACATCTTACCTGCACACTTTTATGGGTGATCTCAATAGAGTCTGGAGCTCTTCTAATCCCACAACCAGAACCAAGGAGTCCAACGAGAAAGACTATAAAAGTAAAACATCATCTCCTCCTAATTCCATATCGTCATCCCATGTCTCCTCCTCTCTCAACCTCTACCAACTAGATCCACACACTACCCTCTCCTCCTCCTTACGGATTTCTCAGAACAAAACCGGGTTCAAACACAATGTTCAATCCCACTCTTCCTTGCTTCACACTCTCATACATTAGTGTTTCATTGGCGCCTCCAAGAAGATTCCAAGCTCAATGATTAGTTTTTATTTTTTAATGTCCCTTTATATTTTTTAAATAATAAAATGCAATATTCTCTTTTTTCTTCACTGTAGCATCACTTAAATAATAAAATGCAATATTCTTTTTTTTTATTCATTGTTTTATCTAATGCTATCCTATGTATGATAAACCAAAAAAAAAAAAAAACCAATAGCATTACTTAAATAATAAAATGCAATATATATATTTCATTGTTTGATTTAATTCTATCATCTGTGTGATAAACCCAAAAAAAAAAAAACAAAACAAAAACAAAAAAATTGGCCAGTAACATCATTACAATTAACCAGTCTTGTGCAGTAGCATGGGGTTACATACTAGTTAGTATAATGTTTCTGATTTCTAGGCTTGGACAAAAAGAGCTTGAAATGTAAAGATTATCTGACTTTTCTATTTTTAACAGTTTATATATATTACCATTCTTTTTTTTTTTAGAAACATATTACCATTCATGTTTGTTGGGGGAGACAACGCTTTCGGAGACTTTAATTGAATGATTAATATAATATGAAAAAAGTTAACAAATGTCTTAAGAATATTGGTTTAGTAAATATTTTTAGAAGCTTTATATGAGAAAAGAAAAAGAAAAAAATTGATTTTTTTCATAGCTTTTTTATATTTTTCATGAAAGTTGTATGAAAACTTTTTTAAAATAGTCCATTAACAAATGCTTTAAGGCACCTGTTAATAGTACCCTTATATATTAAATTAATCACGGACTCTTATTATTATTATTTATAGTTTTAAAAACCGGAACGGTCAAAATATCTGATAAAAAAACCCTAGCCGCCTCTCCTGCTATAGGATATCTCTCCCTTGTGTACCTACATGTCTTCTCCCTCCCTTAGGTCTCCTAAGGTTTTGCTTTTTACTGTATTTCCTTTGGTGGCGTCCTTTGGAAGATGGCAGAGGATGTGATTAACTGTTTGGAGAATACGAAGTTAACTTCGGAGGAAGAGGAAGTCATACCAATATTAGATGAGGGCCGAAGGGAAGAAATTGAGAGATGTACTAAAAGTTTAGTGGGTAAGTTTCTTACTTGCAAGCCCTTTAATAAAAGAGCGGCTCTAAACACGTTGAGAAAGGCATAGGGATTAGAGGAAGGTGTGCAGACTGTTGAGGTTGGTTCAAATCTGTTTCAGTTCAAGTTTACAGCAGATTTTGAATTGGAACGTGTTTTGAGGGAAGGTCCGTGGACTTTTGACAATCAGGTTCTCATGTTACGTAGATGGGAAGTGGGGATGACAGCGAGGAATGTTGTTAGGACATATGTGTTTCACTTGTTAAGAACATATGTCATTATTTGGTGTAATTGGCTAATCTTTTGACAAAACGCATTTTACTTGTAATTGGGTAGATCTAGGATGTGTTTAATACTTCAAGAAACTGTGTTTCAAGATCAAATGTTGAAGTCATCAAGTCTGTCCAAGAAACAAGCTAAGAAGTGCAAGTTTAATAAAGCTCGACAGCTAGCATGTGTCGAAGTTTAAGAAGTTGTTTAGCCCGTGTGCTCGACACCTTCTTGACAGCTGCTCGACACCTTCTCAACAGCTGCTTGACACCTCCCATCTGTCGAGGTTTAATAAAAACAGATTTTCTGTTTTGTTTTCTAGGGATCTGTGAATATGTCTTTGGGCTTTCTTTTCTTCTAACCCTAGATATATAAAAGGATTATTTTAAGGGCCGTAAAAAAGTACACAAGTTGCACAATTTTTGAGAAAAAGTTTGCTCAAGCAAATTGTGACCAAAGACAAATTTTCACCCTTGTACATCATTCTTGAAGAAGTTGTTGTGTATGTGCACCATAGGAATTTGTGACTAAGCATCTTCTTGATCTTCATCGTGGATGAACTGAAGAACTTTGCAGCCAACAATCTTCTCTAGTTGGTGATTGAAGTCACGTACTGGGATCCGCATAATTGGTTAGTCACGTACTTGGGAGCCGTGCATCAAAAGGGGAAATTGTTACTACAGAACAAATCCAATTGGGTATTGGGGTAAGGGTTCAACTGTAGGTTGGTATAAGGTACTGGGATTCATTTACTTGTAACTGCTTGTTTTGATAATAGTGAAATTTCAGGAGTGGTGACCTGAAAATCACCCGGTGGGGTTTTTGCCGTGTAGATTTTCCCCATTCGTAAACAAATCACCGTGTCAAATTTATTTTACACTGTACTTAGATTAATTGGTAATTTGTTTGTGCTACCACGTGCTTTACATGTTAATTTGATTAATTAATAACTTGGCTAATTAATCAATTAATTTAATCACAAGGGGTCAATACGTTTTTAGCCTATTAAGTGGTATTGAAATAGGCACACTTTGATTAGGTTTAATCTTTTCTATGTTGATCCATTGACCCCTGTTTGTCATGGATAAAGAATAGTCATTAATTATACATTTTTATTTGATAACATTAACTATGCATACTGGAAAGTACGTATGAGAGTTTTCTTGCAATCTTTAGATGAGAAAGTATGGCAAGCTATAGAGATTGGCTGGACTAAGCCAAAGGAGCGCCGGCTGATTGGGATGATGCCAAGATCAAGGCGGCAAGCTTCAACAGCAAGGCATTTTGAACGCTTTATTCAGTGCGGTCACCAATGAGGAGTTCAAGAAGATATCCTCCACTAAAACTGCTAAGAAAGTATGGACCATCCTCTAGACAAATTATAAGAGAACAAAGACTGTCAAAGATTTAAAGTTTCAGAAGCTCATTACAAGCTTTGAAGAAATAAAGAAGGAGGAGGATGAGTCGTTTGATTAGTTCTATGCCAAGCTAAAGGAAATCGTAAACTCAGCTTTCAATCTTGGTGAAACCATTCCTGAACCCAAGATTGTGAGAAAGGTGTTTAGATATCTACCTGAGAGATTTCATGCCAAAATTACGGCAATCGAAAAATCAAAGGATATTGATAAGATTCCTTTGACTAAGCTGGTTGGAAACTTGCGGACCGACGAGTTAGGGTTAGCCAAAATTGGTAAGTCGGGGAAAGGAAACAGTTTGGCACTGAAGGCTAAGAGCAGTGACACGGATGAGTCTTCTGACGATAAAGATTCCAAGATGAAGTCCTACATCACTAGGCAGTTCAAGAAGTTTATGAAGAATGCCAATGGAAAGGGCTTCGACAAGGACCATAAGTAATCCAGTTCTTCTCAGTTCAAGAGCCAGGACAAAGGGAAGAAGGAAGCAAAGGATGGCGGTCAGTACACTGTTTCCGCAGAACCTAATTGCTTTGGGTGTCATGGCTTCGGACACATGAAACAGGAGTGTCCTACATATCTTAAGAGCATTGGGAAGAGCAAGGTACTTGCTGCAACCTTGAGTGACACTGAGCCTAAGGATTATTCCGACAATGAGGATGACAGAATTTTGAATGCCTTCACTGCCACAGTCAATCCTATTGGAAGGGATTGTTGAAGACGTGGACGAAGAAGAAGAATTGGTGGATTTTAAGTGTGAGAAGATGGATGATCTAGATGATATACATACCGCCTATGAGAAATTATATAAGTTGTTTGAGAAACATGAGAAACTCTATAGGCTGGCCACCAAGAAACTCAGTGATGTGGAACTTAACCGTGAAGAGTTGTCCACAAAGTTTGATGAGGCTAATCAAACTATTGGAGCACTAAGGTTTGAGAACAATTTCTTGGCTGAGAAGACCAAGAAGCTTGAAGCAGAGTTGTTTCAAGTCAAAGCTCAATTGGAGAGGACTTAAAGTGCAAAGCTTGACAAAATGCTCAGCATTCATAAATATGCTTTGGATTGAACAAGTTTAGGGTATGGTTTTTCTTCTTCTAATATTGCTTCTACTAGTACTACTGTTTTTGTTCCTCCTGCTACTAATGTTGAAATTGAGAACTGTGATATTAAAACTAATTTAGCTAGTGAGAACATAGACAAGAGTAAATCTATTTTAGGAGCACCCCATAAGCAAGATAAGAAAGATGTTAAAAACCCTAAGGCTAAGAAGGCTAACTCTCAAAAGTCTAAACAGAAGAAGCAGCATCTCTGTCATCATTGTGGTGTTGCCAGTCATACTCGACCAAATTACTATAAGTGGTTAGCCACTCAACAAAGCAACGACATAATAGCATCTGGAAGCCAAAATCAGCTTCAATCCTCTCTTGCTCATTTTTGAGATCTTTTCAAAGCCCTCATGTTCCTTTCGAACTTAAACAGTTTCAATTCTTTCCCCTCACCGCAGGTTCAAAGGTTTAATCAAAGGAAAAATTCTTCCAAGATGTGGAGGAAAGGGGTTCCAAGTGATTCTATCACTTTCTTCTCTCTTTTTGTGTTTTTGTTTGTTGCATTACTTGTGTGTTTTGCTTTTATTTTGAGTCAGTCTAGTTTTATGCATTGTTTTTCTTAACATGTTTTTGTTTGTTTATTTTCAATTTTTTTTAAATTAAAAAAATTGAAAAATAAAAAAAAAAATACAAAAAACAGTGTGTTTTGTGTGTACATTGGTACTTGTGTACCTTGGATGGCCATTGAAACAAAGTTTTCTAAACTTTGTATCTCTTGTAACTTAGATGAGCATCTCTATGCACAACTAAGTAAGTGAGCTTTATGGCTCTTGTACTTAACACTCATATCACTTTTTTTGACGGGTAGGACTAGAAAATCCTAAGAGAAACGTATAAATAACCACCTCACTACTGTTGCCCGCCAATCATGAATGACATCTGTATGCTTCGGCATAGCAAATGTGTGGTGTCAAAGACATTTGTGTGCTTTGGCATAGCAAAATTGAAATGTCAAATATCATTGGATATTTCTTTTTAATCTCTTATATGCCCATGCATGATATGCTTAAAAAGAATATATGCAAAGAAAATTAAAAAGCAAAATAATTAAATTTGCTTTAAATATGATTGCAAGCGTGTATTCTAGGAGATGTGAGAGTTATAAGATGTACCTCGAAGGTGATAGTCCCCATCAAACGATTATGATTGTGCGTGAGTTAAAGTGATTTTCTCATATCTCAAATCGTCATAACATGTATACACTTATGCAATCTTGCGATATTTTTCACACGCAATATTCTTTGCTACTCTTGATATATGTGCAAGTACAATGTGATTTGGCCATCACAAGGTTTACATGTGTTTATGTATGCTCACTAAACTGTCTTGACTTGTTTTTGAAATATAAAATTGGTTAGACTTGTTTAGTGTGTGTGTGTTTTTGGGATCCATGTGCTTAAAATTATTGTTGAGAGTTTATTTTGAGAGCTTAATATATTGATTGGATCATTGGTTGAGTTGCATGTCTGATTGCATTCATGTCTGTGTTTTTCTCTTCTCGAAAAACTATTTTTAAAAGCTAGCTTGACAGCTCCTCGATACCTCCTCGACACCTGGCTATCTGTCGAACTTCTTAAGCTTTTTCTTATCGCAATCTCGACAACTCCTCGACATCTGGTGGATCGATTGAGAAAGTTCTTGTCTCCTTGATAGCTCCTCGATAGCTTGTCGATTGATCGAGCTTTTGTTCTTATATCTGGTGTTCTGCTCCTCGACACATTCTCGATAGCTCTATCTGTCGACGTTGTTTTTCTCGACACCTTCCTCGACAGATTCCTCGACACCTGTATCTGTCGAGTTTTACTGAACTACTATTGAAGGTTCTGTGCAATCCGATTCTTCATTTCTCTCGATCTCTCTCTCGACACCTCTGTCTTTTCACCTCCCAAACCTCTCTCACTCACTCCATATCCTTTCTTCAGGTTTCTTCAAGCTTTTTCAAGATTTTCTTCACTTGTTAAGCTTCTAATCTCTCATCTTTATGCATTTTCATGTTTTTGAAACCTAGGTTTTGGGGTTTTTGAAAAATTGATGAGTATTTGTTGCGATTTTGGGATGGCTTTTCATTAAAATGAGTTTAAAATCTCATGCATTGCATCACATTTGCATTATAACAGTATTATCATGCATATAGATATGTGCAAGTTGATTATGTGCTAGTAGGATTAGATTGGGTTGAGCACAGGATCTATTTTCTTTTGCATGTCACATGTTCATGCATTTTCCATGCATACGTTCTCTCTTTTCAATATAATTGTTATATTTGAACTATTGTTGGAGCTTTTCTGATTGTCTCTCTTCCTCCCTCTCTCTCTGTTTACGTTAGTCGTGTCTATAGCACCTAAGCGTAAATCTGCTCCGTCTCGGAACCCTCTTCATTCCGGGACATCGTTGTCTTCTGATCCTACTCCTTTTAATATTCGGTTCTGTGATGAGGATGCTTGATAGGCTTTCTAGGAGAACTTTTCTAGACGAGGCATTCATTCGTAACGCCAAGTCATTCTGGCGGACTTCGCCGACACCGACCTTCCCGATGTCATTCACAGTCGAGGATGGGAGTCACTGTGTGTCCCTGTCACCTGTCCTTTCGTGCCTATCCAGGAGTTTTACTCCAACATGCACGGGATTGATCGTTTAGTACCTCTTTTCTTTACTCGTGTTCGAGGTATGCGCATTCCTGTCACACCGCAGCTTGTTGCGATTGTGCTTCGGGTTCCTAAGGTAGAGTTTCCTGACTATCCTAGTTGTGAGCGTCTGAGGATGGTGTCCAAGGATGAGCTCAAATCTACTTTTTGTGAGTGTCCTTTCAAGTAGGGTAAGCGCCAATTCACTTACTGTTCGGGCTTTGCAAAAGGCCCTCGGTTTTTGAACATGGTGATGACCTTTGTACTCCATCTTCTCTCTCATTATAACTCCATCACAGAACCTCCTGCTTGATTTTTGTTATCACTTCTTGAGCATCTT
Source organism: Quercus glauca (assembly GCA_023736055.1). Taxonomy (NCBI): domain Eukaryota; kingdom Viridiplantae; phylum Streptophyta; class Magnoliopsida; order Fagales; family Fagaceae; genus Quercus; species Quercus glauca. The sequence goes on from CM043324.1 coordinate 47,881,531, forward strand.
ACTCTAGACTTCCCTTCTCATTTCATTCTTTCTATTATAGATGTTCATCTAGATTTGGCGTCCCGTGACAAGCTCATCTTTCCTTCTGCTATCACGAGGATTCTACGCCATTTTTCGTCCCTTTTCCGGTGTCTGACCATTTCACTTTTATGTGTGCCATAGATGCCGCTACTGTAAAACGTAGTGAGGTGCAGTTTAGGTAGCGATGGTAGTCAGCAGCTCCTCCCTCTTGTTCGGCTCTTTCATCTCGATCTGCTTCATCCACATTCGCCCCTTCCTCTTTCATGGGTGATGTTACTCTAGGAGATATCATGGCGCAGCTTCAGCGCATGGATGCTTGCCTTGATACACTCTCTACTGAGTTGTATCAGGTGAATGTTCGTGTTGACCATATTGCTAGGCAATAAGCGACCATGGGTGTTTTTACTTCTGAGGCTTCACCTCCACCTCCTCCAGTAGCTTCCTAAGGATGATGATGATGGTGATGACAATGATACTTCTGATGATGATGATGGAGATGCTAGCTCTACCGATGAGATGTCTACTTGACACTTTACCCTTTGCCACTCGTGACAAAAAGGGGAAGTAGTTTTGGATATGAGAGTAGTCATTCTTAGGGAGAGAGTTAGTATAGGAAATTTTGTTAGGGGGAGTGTTTTTGATATGAGGGATGTAGTGAGGATATTTTTGTATCTTTCTTTTCTTTCTTTTATAGATACATTGTTCATGTACATTGGGTCTTGTGATCATTTATTGACATACATTGTACTTATTTTTTCTATATGATGATGTATGTTTTTTTTTCTTTCACCTACCCTTTACATGTGTTGGTTCTTTTCTCTCTTTATGCACATGCTTCTTATTATTTGTATGCCATCTATTATTTCTGTTTCACACTAAGATGCCTTGATAAGTTTTGTTTAAATTGTTTCAGAAATATAGGTTGTCAAAGTCTACTTGCCATAAACTCTCCTCTTGCAAAGTTTTTTAAGAGTTTGTGTTAGGATATATTTTATTGTATTTAACAAGTGAGTATGAGTTGAATGATTTATGACTTCTCTCATATGTTCATTTGTTTGTTGTGGTTTTGTCATGGATTGCTAAAGGAGGAGATTGTTAGGACATATGTGTTTCACTTGTTAAGAACATATGTCATTATTTGATGTAATTAGTTAATCCTTTGACAAAACGCACTTTACTTGTAATTGAGTAGATCTAGGATGTGTTTAATACTTTAAGAAACTGTGTTTAAAGATCAAGTGTTGAAGTCATCAAGTCTGTTCAAGAAAAAACCTGAAAAGTGCAAGTTTACTAAAGCTCAACAGCTAGCATGTGTCGAAATTTAAGAAGCTGTTCAGCCCGTGTGCTCGACTCCTTCTCGACAGCTGCTCGACACCTCCCATTTGTCAAGGTTTAATAAAAACAGATTTTCTGTTCTGTTTTCTAGGGATCCGTGAATATGTCTTTGAGCCTTATTTTCTCATAACCCTAGACATATAAAAGAATTATTTTAAGGGCCGTAAAAGAGTATACAAGTTGCACAAGCTTTGAGAAAAAGTTTGCTCAAGGAAATTGTGACTAGAGACAAAGTTTTGCCCTTGTTCATCATTCTTGAAGAAGTTGCTGTGTATGTGCACCATAGGGTTTTGTGACCAAGCATCTTCTTGATCTTCATCGTGGATGAACTGAAGAACTTTGCAGCCAACAATCTTCTCTAGTTGGTGATTGAAGTCGCGTACTAGGATCCGCGCAATTGGTTAGTCACGTACTTGGGAGCCGTGCATCAAAAGGGGAAATTGTCACTACAGAACAAGTCCAATTGGGTATTGGGGTAAGGGTTCAACTGTAGGTTGGTATAAGGTACTGGGATTCCTTTACTTGTAACCGCTTGTTTTGATAATAGTGGAATTTCGAGAGTGGTGACTTGAAAATCACTTGGTGGGGTTTTTGCCGTGTAGATTTTCCCTATTCGTAAACAAATCACAGTGTCAAATTTATTTTCCACTGCACTTAGATTAATTGGTGATTTTTTTGTGCTACCACGCGCTTTGCATGTTAATTTGATTAATTAATAACTTGGCTAATTAATCAATTAATTTAATCACAAGGGGTCAATACGTTTTTGGCCTATCAAATGTGAAGTTTGAAACAGTCTCTATGTGGGTATAAATATGGGGTGCACCCCTCGATATGATCTGTCCTTAGGTGGCATTGGAAGTGGGGCGTCAGTTAGGAATGGTGGAAAAGGTGGAACGGAGAAATAAGCAAGACATGTAGAATTTATTTATGAGGGTGAAGGTTGTCGTTCCAATTGCAAAGCCGATATGGCGTGGTGGTTTTTTATCTGACTCGGCTAGATAAAGAACGTGGACTACGTTTAAGTACGAGAGGTTGCCAATGCACTGTCATTACTGTGGGATGTTGGGACATGACTTGAAGAACTGTGCGAGCTATTTTGTAGCAACGAAACAAGGGGAGCAAGTGGTTTGCCAGTATGGAGAGTGGCTGAGAGCTAGTGGAGGTTGAGCTAGACCAACATCAAGACAAGGTTTAAAGGATTTAAGGAAGCCAATGGAGGGAGTTGAGGTGGAAAAGAACCATAACAATGGTGATGTCCTTGAGATGGATATGGTGGAGGTGGCAAAAGGTGGGCTGGAGAAGTTTACGAAGCAGGCGAGACGCAAGGTAGGAATATTCGAGATTTTAGACAATGTATCGGATCGGAATAGAATTAGTGTCAAGAAGGAAGTTGGTGATGATACGGATAGGTTTGGTGCAGATTCAAATTTGAAAGATTAGACTCACTCCATTTTGAACTCTAGTGGGAGAAACCAAACGAAGTAACCACAACTGAAGGAAAAGGAAGATGAGGCGAGACATGTGGAGGATGAGGGAGAAGGAATAAATCCGGATTAGGTAAGTTCATTTAGGACCAGGCCCACTTGGAAAAGGCTAGCCCGTATGGTGTGTGGGCCGGATGATTCACTTAACTTCACTTTGCCTAGCTTGGGAAAACAAAGTATGGAACAGCAAAAGGATAATGCAGAAGTAAAGTTTGAAGAGCAAGTACAGAAGAAAAGTAAATTGAATGAGGAGTGTTCACAAAATTCTAAATCGGCCAGTGTTAATCCAGCCCTGCTGAGCACAATGAGGCTATTAAGCTAGAATTGCCAAGGGCTTGGGAACCCTTGGACAACCCTTGGACAGTTCGTAGCCTTCACAAAATAGTGAGGGAACAAGCTCCCATGGTGTGCTTTTTAATGGAAACACGATTGGATAAGGAGGGTTATGAAAAACACTGTAGAGAATTGCCATTCTGAAATAAACTCATTGTTAAAAAGCCGAAGTCAGGAGGAGGTATTGCGTTGATTTGGAAACTGGATGTGCAATTGGATGTGATCGATTATACTGAAAACCATGTGTTAGCCAAGGTGGTGGAAGAGGATGGATTTGTGTGGTATTTTATTGGGTTTTATGGGTGGTCTGAAGCAAGTCAAAAATCAAAGTCTTGGGCTCTATTAGCACACCTTTCTATGTTTGTTAATGGATCATGGTGCTGCATTGGTGATTTTAATGCGCCTTTTCTTGCTGCAGAAAAACAAAGTGCCTATCCACCACCATTTAAGTAGATGGAGGAATTCGGTCTAGCATTAGATTCGTGTGGATTAGTAGATTTGGGATTTTGGGGGTACCCTTTTACATGGAATGATAAGAGACCAGGTGAAGCTAATACGAGACAGAGATTGGATAGAGCAGTAGCCAATAGTGAATGGAAGAATCGGTTTCCTGCTACTACTGTAACCCATTTGGTGTCTCATGCTTCAGACCATCTTCCATTATTTATGCAGACTAGATTAGACAAGGAATTCAGAGGTAGGGGTACACGTGGCTTCAAGTTTGAAGAGTCTTGGCTTTTATGGGAGGATTGTGAGAAAACAGTTGAGGAAAATTGGATTTCAAGGAGTGGGCCAGATTCGGCCCTAGCTAATATACAGGAGAAAATCAAGGAATGTGGGGTAGGACTACAAGCATGGGGTTCTTAGAAGACCCAGCCCGAAACTGAAGAGATTAAAAGATTGCAAAAACAGGTGGAGATTTTGACAAGCAAGGACTCAATAGTTGAACATAAAGCTGAATATTTAAAGATAAGCAAGCAGTTGGATGATATTCTTTTAAAGCCAGAAATATTCTGGCATTAGAGGTCAAGGGTTTCTTGGTTGAAGCATGGCGACAAAAATACCAAGTATTTTCACTCTAAAACTTCCTAGAGAAGACGAAGAAATTTTATTAAAGGGATATGGGACTCCCAGCAAAATTGGGTAGAGGAGATTACTGATATTGCTGGGGTGGCGACGAATTATTTTGAGTCTCTATTTACTTCTGCTGGATGTGATCAGATGGAAGAATGTCTGAGTACAGTACCCCACAGAGTTACACCGGATATGATTGAAATGTTGTTCATAGAATATAGTGCGGAAGAGATTAAATAGCTTTGTTCCAAATGGGACCAACAAAGGTTACTGTATCTGACGATATGAATGCTCTTTTCTACCAAAAATTTTGGCATATTGTGGGTAATGATGTGATCACTGCTGTGTTAGATTTTTTAAATACCGGTAACATGCAGTCTGAAATTAATGTTACTCATATTGTCCTTATTCCCAAAGTTAAGTCGCCTGAAAGAATGTTTGATTACAGACCTATAAGCCTTTGTAATGTCATATACAAAGTCATATCCAAAGTGTTGGCCAATAGGCTAAAGATTATTCTCTCTTAGCTAATTTCATCCAATCAAAGTGTGTTTGTCCCGGGTCGGCTGATTATTGATAATGTGTTAGTGGCATATGAGTCTTTGCATTCCATGCATAATAGAAGATCTGGCAGAAGAGGTTATTTGGCTATGAAATTGGATGTTAGTAAGGCATATGATAGGGTTAAATGGCCTTTTCTGAGGGGTATTATGGATAAATTGGGTTTGCCAGATGTGTAGTTTGATAGGATTATGAAGTGTGTGACAACTACTACATTCTCAATTTGTATTAATGGCAGAGCTTATGGTAAGATTTGCCTTTCAAGGGGAATCTGGCAAGGTGACCCCTTATCACCCTATTTGTTTTTGTTGTGTGCAGAAAGTTTTTCATTGTTACTAGCTAAGGCAAAATGGGAGAGCCGGATTCATGGTGTTTCTATCTATAGGAGAGCTCCCAGCATTTCACATCTTTTATTTGCAAATGGTTCACTACTATTTTGCCGGGCTAATTTGGAGGAGGTGCAAGCTATCTCTGATATTTTGCAGGCATATGTAGTTGCATAGGGTCAGTGTATTAACTTTGATAAATCTTCTGTATTTTTTAGCACTAATACGGTGGGTGAACAGAGGGAGAGGATTAAGGAGTTGTTGGGAATAAGAGAGGTGGCACGCTTTGAGTCCTATCTTGGGCTGCCCACTATGGTTGGAAGATCAAAATACCAAACGTTTGCTTATTTGAAGGAGAGAGTATGGAAGAAAATGCAAAAATGGAAAGGATTATTATTATCAAGGGCAGGGAAGGAAATCCTTATTAAAGCCATGGTTCAAGCTATTCCTACTTACACTATGGGCGTTTTCCAATTACCGATGAAGTTGTGCAATGATTTGAATGCAATGTATGCGAGGTTTTGGTGGGGGCAGGTCAACAATGAAAGGAAAATACATTGGAAGAGTTGGAGTGTATTATCTCTGTTAGGTTCTAAATGTTTAGAACAATTGGCAAATCGTGAACACAAACTTGTCTAGATATAGATCTTAGAGTCTATAGGTTTTATTAGACAATGCTCAAGGTGATTCAAGTCAAGATTCAAGAACATACAAGCTGCAGGAAGAAGACTTCATATTCTGCCTGGCTCGATCGATCGAAGAACAGGCTCGATCGATCGAAAATCGTATCTGCAGAATTTTAAGTCGGCCCAAACAGCAGCTTAAGCCCATTAAGGATTAGGGTTTCAGATCTACTTCTCCCACTATATAAAGGAAACCCTAAGCCACGTTTTTTGGGACTAGAGAGAGAGAGATTAGAGTGCCTCTTGTGCCTCCTTTTATTAGGGTTTTGTTCCCAAACCTCTCTAAGCCTTGTTGCTCATATTTGCTGTTTATGTGAATCTCTTGTGAGATCTTTGAGGAGCTTTCCTTCACATAAACTTAGGGTTTTCAAGGAAGATATATTATCTACATCTTGATGATCAACAAAGTTGCAACCATTGAAGCTTAAAGAAAAACAAGTGAGGAGCTTGTAGCTGATTGAAGGAATACAAAGAAAGAAGTAGTCCGTGGTCTCGGAGCCTGCGCGTGGTCGTGTCAGGAAGTTACTACTGGTGGGTAGCATTAGGAAGTCAAGCGGGGAGCTTGTAAGTCCTTTTGTAAGAACTTCAATTCTTTCTTAGTGGATTCCGTATTGCCTTGAGGATCGGTGGGTAAAATCCTCCCCAGGTTTTTCCGGTGTGATTTCCTAGGTGATCATATCACTGTGTTATTTATTTTCTGCTGCTTTATATGTTTTATATGCTTGATATGATATTGTGATTGTTTTAACCTAGAATTGCTTAATTTGACTAAGTAACAACTTGGCTAATTAATCTAGGCTACGCAATCTAATTGTGGTTTAAGGGGTCTAAATTTCCAACAAGTGGTATCAGAGCAGGTAGCTCTTCTATTGTAGATCTTTTGATCTAAGAGCTGATCCTTGACCCCTGTTATCATGGATAATTTGAAGTGTCTTTCTGATCATGTTTCTGCTCATGCTTCTGCTGATTTTATTGATGCCTGTGATGTTTTGAATAGAAAGGACACTATTACTTCTGCTGATTTTTTTGATGCTTTTGAAACTCTTCGTAAAGAATTATCTAAATCTTTGAAAATTGCTAAGAAATTTAAAGAAGAGTTAAAATTGGCTAATCTTGAGAAAGAGGAATTGATTGTTATATTAGAGGAATCTAATAAAAAGAATGAATTTTTGAGAAATCAAATTTCCTCTCAAGATGAGAAGATGAAAAGCTTGGAAAAAGAGTTAGTTGAATCTAAAGCTAAAATTGAAAATTTGACTTGTGCCAAGCCTGCTGATGATAACAGAAGTGTTTCTGTTTCTCTTAAGCCTAAAACTGAAAAAGTTTATATCCCTCCTTTTAAGAGGAATAATAAAGAAAAGGCTTATTGTGCTAGGTTAGACAAAGGTAAAAGTTCTGATGTAGACGCTGAAGTTTCTAAACCTAAGTCTAATCCTATTGTTAGAGAGCATAATAAATCTGTTTTTGTGCCTACTTGTCACCATTGTGGTGTTGTTGGTCATATTAGACCAAATTGTTCTTTGTTGAGGCAAAAACTGAAATCTGAGACTAGACTTGCTGTTAGGAGTACTGATGTTCCTAAATTTGTTCCTGTTTGTCACTTTTGTGGTGTCTCCGGTCACATTCGTCCTAATTGTCATAAGTTGAAACTTAAGCATTCTGTATGTCAATCTAGGATATGTGATGATATTGCTCCTGCCATAAGTCCATATAAATTGTTTCATATGCTTTTGAAAAATTTAAGCTTGTTGGCTTGTGAAAGGAATTTGCAGGATTTTAGTCTGTCTCTGAAGATTGGTGTAATTCCTCAAATACACTCTGCTTCTCATGGATTTTCACCTACAAAGCCGAAGAATCGTGCTATATGGGTGAGAAAAGATTCTCCAAGGTGAGTGTTGCTGACTTGTCCCTGTTTTAATTCTTTCAATTGTTTGTGGACATGTCTTGTTTCTGTTTTTGGTTGTTTTGTTTTTTCTAGGTTGTTTTTTTTTATTAAAAAAAAAAAAAAAAATCCAAAAACATTGAAAAATTTCAAAAAGACAAAAATATTTTGTGTCTTGTTTTATTTTTCTTGAGGATTACATGAGTTTTAATATCTCTCTTGATTTAGAACATGCTTGACATTGTGGTGAAACTTGAATAGCATGTGTTATAAATGTGCTAAGCTATTTTTGATTTTGTGTGATGATGTACTAGTTTGTACATGTACTCATGGGTTAATTAAGAAATTGATATTTCTTGTTTGTGTACCCTCTATAGCTTAGTTCAAGCACTGTCATGCATTGCATTTGCATTGATCATTTAGCACAATGTGTGTTTTTGTTTGGCCATAACTGTTTTTTCAAAATCTCAACAAGTGGTTATAACGTTTGTTAAAACCAAAAAGATTTTTGTGTTTTATATTATAGATCTTGGATTTATAATCAAGGATTGGCCATTTTATCTTTACATAACATGTTTATGTACCTTGTTTAGCTTTGATGAGCTTATTTATTACACTTTACTAGTTTGAGCTCTGTAGTGCATGTTGTGTGGGAAAGATGTTTATGGTGTTTATCACGTTGTCTTGATCTTGAAGTCACATGTTATTTGACTGGCGGACTTGATCCTTTTGAGAAAGGCATAAATAACCATCTCACCACTGTTCACTAGCCAATCATGAACACCTTAGTGCATATCATAAGATTTTGTGCTCGAGAAAGTGTAGCACACGCACAAAAAGAACATAAGGTGTAGCCTCAATTAAATTAAAACTGGTGTGTATTATTAGGCTTGATGCCAATTCACTTAATTCAAACCGGTGTGTACTATTAGGCTGAATGCCAATTCATATAAATAAGAGGCAAAAATGAAAGAAACTTACATGATTGCAAGCTTTTGTTCTAGAAGATGTGAGAGTTATAGGATGTAACTCTTTAGGTGATAGTTTCTTTTAAATTCTATGTGATGAATTTTGTAGACTTTGTGATTGATTACTATTCACATATCACCTCACATGTATCTCAAGCTTTTGCTAGTTGCACACACTACACAAGTTACTCTTTGTTAAACTTGGTACATTATATTGTGTGTGATATTGTTGTGGCCATCCAAGATTAAAAGTTCCTGGATTTTAATGCAAATTGTCTTTCAAGTTTGAAAAATTTGAAAATATCTTGAGATTTGTGCACAACATATTTGTTGCTTAAGAAAATTCAATGGGAACTTGTTTTTGAGAAAATTGGGTTTAAAATTTGGGTTTTTGAAAAAGCATTTCATTCCACCTCATACTCATGCATTTGTTTCTTCTATTTCAATGCTTTGAGGAGTGTTTTCAAAATGTGCTTGTTGATTTTCAAAACCTGTGTTTTTCTCAAAATTTAGTGAGCCTCTGCCCATTTCGATCGATCCAACCTGATTTTCGATTGATCGAAAAAGTGCTCTCAATTGTCTCAGAATGACTGTGTCATTCGATCGATCGAATGTAATTTTCGATCGATCGAAGATCGTGGAAAAAGTTTTTTTTAAAACTTCATATCTGAATTGGGGCTTTTGTGAAATTGAGTTGAATTTGATGAAATTGGCTTGTTGTTTTGATGAAATTAGGCATTATACTCTATGTGCTGTGTTTAGTAATGCTCAATTCATCAATTTGTTTAAAAAAATTTCAACAAGTGGTTTTCAATTTTTGGGGTTTTTGGTAGAAATTTCCTGCTCGAGCCAATTTTGTCAATTTGATCTCAATTAAACTTAGTTTTACTGCATTAGAGCATGCATCATGACATATTTTGTCTTGCATCATTTATGTTTAGGATTCACATGCATTGCATTGATTTATGTATCCATCTTGCAGTTTTGCAATCATATCTCTCATTATTTTCACACATAGCATGCATACACTTTGCTACATTGGGTACTCAACTTGATCAAAAAATTGATTGATTAATTTTTGAGCTATGTACTTTCTAGTATATGCCTTTTTTATGTGTGAACTGTAGAAAATATTTTTCTTAAGAGATATGATGGATAATCAATGTGCAAATATTTTCTCTACTCATGCAACTGTTTATGGGTCACATAATGCCATGTTTGCATTTTATTGAAAGAGAGAATATTTTTTCTTCATGTGTATCCTCACCTTAGTTTTTAACTTTGGTTTGTGTGTTTTTAACTTTGGTCCTGTTTGGTCCTGTTTATGAGGATGTTCCTGATCCTGCTGGTGCTGCTGCTACTGCTGTTCCCCACCCCCTTTATTTTTCCCCAAAACTGTTTTTCCTACAATATTGTTTTGTGTTTCCTATTTTTATAGGGGGAGAAAAGTTTTTTTTAACCTGTGTTGTTCATAGGGGGAGTTGTCTCTATTTTCTATAGAGTTGGATTGTTCTGTATCCCCTTGATTCTCTGTTTTCTCTTATCCTTTGTTGCGTGTGTTGACTGTTTACTCTTTGTATGAGTTGTCTTTGTCAATACGTGACAAAAAGGGGGAGAAATTATTGATTTATGGGAATCATGTTTATCTTGTTTAGGGGGAGTTGAAATTATTTTTTGAAAGGGGAGAATATAAATAAAAACCTTTTTGTTGTATCTAACTTAGGGGGAGAGTTAGTTTACTTATGTTTTTATTTCTGTTTCTTGTTCACTGCTCATTGATTTATATTTATGAGTTATTCATGATATATGTCTTTGTTTTGTGTTTTGTGAAGTCAAGAATTTATTTGTTGATTTACTGTTTTTCTGTCACACATGCGTTTATGCGTTTGTTGAGTGTTTCAGGAATATACAGGTGCATTCGACTTGGCTGCTGTCTACACTTGCAACTGATGGATAGTAGTTAGGATTGAATTTGTTGTAATGAGCATTTTATTGTATTGGGTTGTTCTTGTATTTGAGCATTTCATTTTGTATGAAAGTTTTGTCACGAATTGCCAAAGGGGGAGATTGTTAGGTTCTAAATGTTTAGAACAATTGGCAAATCGTGAACACAAACTTGTCTAGATATAGATCTTAGAGTCTATAGGTTTTATTAGACAATGCTCAAGGTGATTCAAGTCAAGATTCAAGAACATACAAGCTGCAGGAAGAAGACTTCATATTCTGCCTGGCTCGATCGATCGAAGAACAGGCTCGATCGATCGAAAATCGTATCTGCAGAATTTTAAGTCGGCCCAAACAGCAGCTTAAGCCCATTAAGGATTAGGGTTTCAGATCTACTTCTCCCACTATATAAAGGAAACCCTAAGCCACGTTTTTTGGGACTAGAGAGAGAGAGATTAGAGTGCCTCTTGTGCCTCCTTTTATTAGGGTTTTGTTCCCAAACCTCTCTAAGCCTTGTTGCTCATATTTGCTGTTTATGTGAATCTCTTGTGAGATCTTTGAGGAGCTTTCCTTCACATAAACTTAGGGTTTTCAAGGAAGATATATTATCTACATCTTGATGATCAACAAAGTTGCAACCATTGAAGCTTAAAGAAAAACAAGTGAGGAGCTTGTAGCTGATTGAAGGAATACAAAGAAAGAAGTAGTCCGTGGTCTCGGAGCCTGCGCGTGGTCGTGTCAGGAAGTTACTACTGGTGGGTAGCATTAGGAAGTCAAGCGGGGAGCTTGTAAGTCCTTTTGTAAGAACTTCAATTCTTTCTTAGTGGATTCCGTATTGCCTTGAGGATCGGTGGGTAAAATCCTCCCCAGGTTTTTCCGGTGTGGTTTCCTGGGTGATCATATCACTGTGTTATTTATTTTCCGCTGCTTTATATGTTTTATATGCTTGATATGATATTGTGATTGTTTTAACCTAGAATTGCTTAATTTGACTAAGTAACAACTTGGCTAATTAATCTAGGCTACGCAATCTAATTGTGGTTTAAGGGGTCTAAATTTCCAACAATCTCAATCTAAGAAAGAGGGTGAAATGGGATTTCGGGACATAAGGAGCTTTAATTTGGCAGTGTTGGCAAAACAAGGGTGGAGGCTTTTGCAAGATCAAGAGTCTTTAATATATTAGTGCTTTAAGGCAAGGTATTTTCCTCGGGTTTCATTTTTAGAGGCTACTGATGTTCTTGATAGTTCATATGTTTGGAAAAGTTTGATTGATGCCAAACCAATCCTAAAGAAGGGCTGTTGTTGGCGGGTTGGAGATGTGCCAATATTCAGGTTATCCATGATAAATGGATGCCGAATTATCCAACGAACATAGCTCTTCATCCACCACTCGATGGAGATTGGGACTGTCGAGTATCAAATTTAATTGACTGGAATACTCATGACTAGAATCGAAGTATTATTGCTGCAAAATTTCATTCAGAAGATATGGAAGCCATGTTTTGGATCCCTTTGAGTAGGAGGCATGTACCAAATGTGTTGATGTGGCTTCATAATAAAAAAGGAACTTTCTCCGTGAAGTCAGGCTACCATATTGCTAGAATGGTAGCTAAAGAGGAGTATGGACTGATGGAGAGTTTGAACAGAGGAGGAAAAGGTGAGGTTTGGCAGAAACTTTGGAGATGCCATCTACCTAATAAAATAAAGGTGTTCGCATGGAGGGTATGCCACGATATTTTGCCAACGAAGGAGAACCTAGGCCATCGAAAAATTGTTGAAAATCGATCCTGTGAGATGTGCAAGTAGAGGGATGAATTTGTGTTCCATGTGTTATGAGAGGGTGGAGTTGCTCAAGATGTATGGGCTGGTAGCAAGCTGTGTATGTAGAAATGCACAACATTTAGAACGGACTTCCTTAAGCTAGTGGAGGATTTGATGGAGAGGCTTCAAGTGGAGGACTTGGAGTATTTCTTTGTTCAATGCTGGGTTCTCTGGAATTAGAGAAATTCGGTGGTGCATGGAGGATGTATCCAGGATCCAAGTAGATTGGCACAGTGTGCGAAAGACTTTCTCCAGGAGTTTCGGGATGCCCAGACTTAGCTCTCGGTGCAGATTTCATCTGGTTTGTTGCAGCATCAGGTACGAAGGGTACCGCCATCAGGTTCTGTTTATAAGCTTAACGTGGATGCAGCAATATTTAAAGGGATGAAGGGTTCAGGTGTTGGTGCTGTGGTTCGGAATGAAAATGGTGAGGTTATGGTGGCGATGGCGGGGAAAGGCTCTCAGGTACAGGACAGCGAGGAAGCTGAGGCACTAGCTTGTAGACAAGCTGTGGAGTTTGCCTTAGAAGCTGGGTTTAGGGAGATTATTTTAGAGGGAGATAACTGTAATGTCATGAGGTCTATTTTGGGTCCAAAGTCTAATAGGGATAGGTTGGGACATGTGTATGATGACATTAACAGTATGGGAAGGGAGTTTAGATTTTTAATCTGTTTCATGTGTCAAGAGGGGTGCCAACTCAGTGGCACATTCATTGGCAAAGTTTGCTAGACAAATAGTTAGGGAATTAGTGTGGTTGGAATAAAATCCCCCACCTGCTGTTGATGCCTTGTATCTTGATAATTGTAATATTATGAATGAATGAGATTGTTTTTGCTTTCAAAAAAAAAAAAAAAACTGGAACAGTCAAAAAACCAAGAAATGACCTAGTTCCTAATTTTTTTTGGTTCTTGACCGGTTTTTTACTAGACCGATTCTAAGTTGAATTGATTGGTTCAGTCCTATTTTTAAAACAGTGTTATTAGAAACCACATTACTCATTCACAAATATTTCAAACAACTAACCACATTACTCATTCATAAATATTTCAAACAACTAACCACATTACTAACCACCAAATAACTAACCACATTACTCATTCATAAATATTTCAAACAATATTGCTATCAGCAATCGCAATTGCATTTGAAACCCCAACCAATATATTGAACAATATTCCAACAACCTTTCATTAAGTGGAGCAACTGATTTGGGGCCCTTCCATCACAATTATTAATGGCCCATTAATTATGTGCATATTTGTTTGTACTTCACCAAGAAATGTTACTAATCTAAGATACAAAATACAACCCCACTCAACTTTTGTTAGGAATTTTTATCAGAAAATGTTGGATATTCTTATAAAAAATATTATATTTATTTTAATACTCATTTATGTGAATTGAGGAAATCAATTATCCTTTAATGTCAGATATGTTAATTGCTAAATTTTGAAATTGTATTAAATGGATTGGCATTTAATCTTCAGCCACCTTATAGGACATTTAATTTCATAGCATCTCCTTTCTTTTTGTTCTCAACGTACAAAAGTTTGGCAAAGACAACCTCTTAAGTCTTGATATCCGGTCTATATTATATATATATATATATATATATATATATATATAAAGAAAGCTATTGATTATATATATATATTAATTTCAATAACTTTATGACCATTTAATTGATATCAAATCCTTTTCATTCTTTGGCTAAGGGCAAGTTTTAGGTCCGGCTACATATATATATATATATATGGAAAGAAATAAAAATTGATATACACACATTATTTTTGAATTACAAAGCTACAGTCTTTCAAAAAAAAAAAAAAACAATTTTTATTGTTTTAAACACTTACCATCTATTGCTTATTACTATTCACAAAAATTTTTTACCTTTACTAAATTTTCTAGGAAAAAGAAAGTACTATAGAGAGCTTATATTCTACGAGCAGTGTAGGCTTGCAAGGATAATTAGCAAAGGTGGCTAGGCTGTTGTATCATGGGGATAACGTGTAGAAACTATTTGTCTAATTACATTGGATATATCGTAGATGGCACGATTTGTCTCAAGACAATGACTTGGTCTACGATTCAGGTATTATCTCTCCATTATTTCCAACAATTTGAGACAAATCGATATGGAGAACACAAAATCATCCTTGGAAAATGGTAATGTTATGTCTAATTCCTCTAGAGTGGGTGATCTTAATAAGCCATTCCACGTCCGTGGTGTTAACTTTAAGAGGTGGAGACAAAAGACTTTATTTTATCTTACTCTCTTGAATGTGGCTTATGTGTTAACTGAGAAAAAACCAACAAAAAAGAAATTTGAACAATTGACTGAAGAAGAACTTTCTCAACATGAAAAAGATGTTAAGAAATGGGATAAGGATCATCTTTACTGTAGAAATTATTTACTTAATTGTCTTTCTGATGATTTGTGTGATTATTATGATCAAGCTTACAAATCAGCCAAAAAGATATGGAAGGCATTGAATCAAAAATATGATACAGAGGAAGCTGGATCCTAGAAATATGCATGTAGCCGATTTTTCAGGTTTCAGATGGTTGAAGTCAAGTCCATGGTGGAACAATCCTATGAACTCCAAATGATTTCGCAAGATGTTCGATTTGAAGGCATTCAAGTAGATGAACAAATGCAAGTTTCAGCCATCATTGACAAGTTGCCTGAGTCTTGGTAGGAGTTTGCCAAAGTCCTAAGACACAAGCAAAAGGAACTCTCCATTGAATCCCTCATCACCCATTTGAGAGTGGAGGAAGAGGCAAGGAACCAGGACAAAGTTGTTAAACTCCATGGAGCAAATGGTCCTAAGGTAAATTTTATTTCTTCAAATGAAAACATGCTAAAAGCCAATGCAAAAAATAATGACTATGTAAGGCCTAAGAAAAGAAATTTCAAACATAGGCCAAATGGAAATCAGCCTCAACATAAGACCCACTCTAATTAAAGAAAGAACCAAGCACACCATCCCAAGCATGCTCCAAATAATGGCAGCCACCCTAATAATAGCAACTATGCATGTTTTGTATGTGGAAAGCTTGGACATTCGGCTAGAAATTGTCTTTTTCGAAAACATGGGCCTATGGCTTAGGCCAATGTCATTGAAGAGCCTCTTGTGGCTATGGTTACCGAGATTAATATTCTCAAAGGCTTAGGAGGGTGGTGGATTGATTCTGGGGCAAACAGACATGTTTGTTGTGATAAAACTTGGTTCAAGACCTACACCATCTTGGATGAGAAAAAGAAAATTATGCTTGGTGATTCTCATACCATTGAAGTTATGGGTATTGGAGAAGTGCTTCTCAAATTTACTTTTGGGAGAGAAGTCACTCTCAAAGATGTCTTTCATGTTCTTGACATTAGAAAGAATTTAGTTTCTAGTTTTTTGTTGAATAAGGCTGGTTTTAAACTAGTCTTTAAGGCTGATCAATATGTACTCTCTAAAAATGGCATGTTTGTTGGCAAAGGCTATGCTTGTGATGACATGTTTAAACTTAATGTTGAGATGATTGAAAATTCAAGTTTTGCTTATATTGTTTCTTGTGTGAATGTTTGGCATGGTAGATTATGTCATATTAATAATAAATATATGAAAAATATGAGTGGTTTAGGTTTAACTCCTAAACTTGAAAATGAACTTGAAAAATGTGAAATTTGTAGCATGACTAAAATTACTAGAAAGCCTCATAAATCAATTGAAAGAAATACTGAATTACTAGAGCTTATCCATAGTGATATTTGTGAATTTGAAGGACATTTGACACGTGGAGGTAATCGGTATTTTATAACCTTTATAGATGATTTTTCAAAATATTCATATGTCTATCTTATGAAAAACAAAAGTGATGCTTTTGAAAAATTATCAATTTTCTTAAAAAAAGTTGAGAATACTTTTGATAAAAATGTTAAAAGGTTTAGAACTAATAGAGGAAAAGAATATGATACACTTGGTCTTAATAATTATATTCAATCTCATGGATATTCTTATAAAAAATATTTTATTTATTTTAATACTCATTTATGTGAATTGAGGAAATCAATTACCCCTTAATATCAGATACGTTAATTGCTAAATTTTGAAATTGTATTATACTAATTGGCATTTAATCTTTAGCCACCTTATGGGACATTTAATTTCATAGCATCATGCTCCTTTCTTTTTGTTCTCAATGTACAAAAGTTTGGCAAAGACAACCTCTTGAGTCTTGATATCCGGTCTATATTATATTATATTATATTATATATATATATATATATATATATATATAAAGGAAAATTTATTGAATACTCTGGGAGTACTATAAATGCCTACTTCTCCCTCTTACATAAATTGTGGGTCTCATCATAACTTTAATTAGTGGGAATTACAGTTATATAAGAGGAGGGAGTACGCATTTATGGTACTCCGTGAATATCTAATAATTACCCACAAAGAAAGCTATTGATTTTATATATATATATATATATATATATATATTAATTTCAATAAATTTATGACCATTTAATTGATATCAAACCCTTTTGATTCTTTGGCTAAAGACAAGTTATAGGTCCGGCTATATATATATATATATATATATGGAAAGAAATAAAAATTGATATACACACATTATTTTTAAATAACAAAGCTACAGACTTCAAAAAAAGAAAAACAATTTTTATTGTTCTAAACACTTAGCATCTATTGTTTATTACTATTCACAAAAATATTTTACATCTACTAAATTTTCTGGGAAAAAGGAAGTACTATAAAGAGTTTATATCCTACGAATAGTGTAGGCTCGCAAGGATAATCAGCAAAGGTGGCTGGGCTGTTGTATCCTGGGGATAACGTGCAGAAACTATTTGTCTAACTACATGAATATACAATAGATAACACGAATTGTCTCAAGATAGTGACTTAGTCCACGCCTCATCTCTACCACCTCTTTTGGTAAAATCAAATTGTGTAATTTCTAGGAAAAATTCAGATATTATCTCTCCATTATTTCCAACAAAAAATAATTAAGAAAATAATTAACATAGTGTCTAGAGCCAACAGGGAACCCAAGCCCCAAGTGCTGGGTAGGTGGCCTCTTCTGCCTTCTTTTGTAGGGTGGCTTCTTTTCTAAGGTTCATTTCAATTTTTAGCTAAATAAGTCTAGAGTATAGAGACATAGGAAAAAATCACAAGGTGACAAATTATAATGGTCTTGTTAATGAATAGGTTTAGATATTTGTTAATAAAATATTTTAGAAAACTTTCAATTCCACTTTTATGAGAAAGGTCATGTTAACGGATATCTTAAAGCATTTGTTAATAAATTATTTTATGAAGGTTTTGAAACCACTTTTATATTATAAGAAATATAAAAATTGTTAAAAAAAATCAATTGTTTTTTTTTCTCATAATTTTTTTTTAATAAAGTAGTTCTTAATTCAATACTCTTACGGCATCTGTTAACTTTTCTTTTTATGGAGAATATAATATGCTGTCAAAAAATCAATTATTTTTTATTCTCATAAAAAATTTCTTATTGTATTTTTCTAAACGCATACCTTAACTAAATCTAATTATTATTATTAAGTAAAAAAATGATATTAGATTTTTAGTAGTGAATCTAAATGAAAACTAATAAAAAAACTTACCAACTCAATTGTTTAAGGCAGTAAGATTAATCTTTTTATGCTGTAATGAATGCACCAAACCTCCTAAAGTTTTTTGTCTTTAAACCCTGTGTTTTCTTTGTGTATCAAAGTATAATAGCGTGTTTCTTGCAACGACTTGCAATAAATTCACGTCAAACTTCAGTGCCGTGCTCAAACGATATATTATTGTCCTTGATATTTGGATTATTTTGGGAAGCCTAGTCAAACACAAAATTAATTACTACTATATTTTTATTGCATGTTATGTCTCTATGTGAAATATTCCAATAATTAGTCTAGTAGTTTCTCAGAAAAATAAA
This sequence comes from Quercus glauca, assembly GCA_023736055.1. NCBI lineage: Eukaryota > Viridiplantae > Streptophyta > Magnoliopsida > Fagales > Fagaceae > Quercus > Quercus glauca. The sequence goes on from CM043324.1 coordinate 47,899,936, forward strand.
TAAATCTAGTAGTTTCCACACCTTATGAGATCCATGAGTGCAGTTCAAATCTTCTAAACAACAACTTGAAACTATTTCAAAGAATTCTGCCATATAATTACTTTGTGGAACACAAAGGACTACACACACCAATACATTAAGGATCACTATTAAGGCTTTGTAAAACAAAATAGTCTTTGCAAATCCTATTGAACAATAATTGAGGCATATGAAACTCATCACCCTGCTCTGATCTTTGTCAATGGCTTCAAAAACCAGTGAGAAGAGATTTTGGCATTGGTCAAATATAAAAAGGGGGTACATGTTAACAACATATTCCAATGTTTATTAAACGTTTCTCTCAATGGCGACGCATGTGAAATAAAGCCAAAACCAATTATCCCCACATGAATAATTTGTTAAAAACATCCATTGCAAGGTGTACATGTTTCTCCTAATAGCTACAACACGGCAAATAAAGCCAAAAATCAATTATTCGATGGATAAGATTTACAATATATCACAAAGATAAATGCAACTTTGGAGTACAATATTCAATGGATAGGTTTACTTTACACAAATTTGGAGTACAATATAGCCGCCATCATATCATATTAGGTTCGTTTCATAGTCTCACCCATACATGTCTGTTGTCCATATTCATGCCAAGGCCTATCATGCTGCAATCATCATATAACTCTAATAATACTGCTAGTGTATACTTCTAGGAATAACAACAACAAGGGTTAGGTTCAAGTTCAAGTTTACTTTTGATGAGGATTTTATATTATTAATTTCTTGTTTTAAATACTATGACTGCTAATTAGTTGAGTTAAATAAAATCATAAACTTGTGAATTAAATAATAAATAAAAATTTAATATGCCAAATAACCAAAAATAAACCATGTACTATGCCCAAAATCTTGCAATTAGAATAACTCTAATAATAATAATAATAATAATAATAATAATAATAATAACTAGTCGCTGATTCATGCGATGCACGGGAAAACTATTGAGTATATGAAATATTATTTAATTTTGGTTTAACAATCATCATATCATAAATCCATAGTATTCTTAGAAGCATGAGGTAACATTAATAATATACAAATTGTGGCAATTAAACCTATATAATAAATTAAGTTCTATCTAGCAAATATTGTAACTTTTTAAGTACTATCCGGCAAATATTGTAACTTTTTTGGGAATAAACGTTAAGTGAGCACAATTTTTAGCAAATTTATTTTTCTAAGATGTAAATGAATGTTTTGCAAACATAACTTTCGTTGATTTTTGTAAGAATATTAAAACAATTAATTGTTTCCTCTTCTTTGATTGCAAATTAGGATTTCAATCTCAAAAATTCCTAACCTCAATATAAAAAATTCAATAGCTAAATAAAAAATATCAATTAATAAAAATTAAAAATGATGATTTTAGTCCTTAGTATCCTCAATTACCCAATAGTTGTTGCATTGTTTAAATAACAATTTGTTTTTTCAACAATTATTGTGATTTTGTTGCATGACATACCAAAACATAAGGCATTAATGATGGAAGATATGTAGCATGCAAGCTCTAGAGATATAAAGATTTATTAGAAAGTCTCTTTAGAAGAAGTTTATGTTTTTATTTTTGATTACTTGCCTTCGATAAAGATAATAAAAAAATCAATCACCAAAAAGATTTTTTTTTTTTAAGTGAATAAGAGAGAAATATATAAATTTTAAATTTTAAATATAATTACATATTACAAATTTATAATATGTAATTATATTATAAATTTGAACAATAGCTAATGAAATAATCTCTGAAATTAATATGAACAAAACCCACCACCACGATCATTTAACAATATGACACACTAAAGTCACAGAAAACAAAGAACCCTTCATCAAATGGATGCATTTTTATAGATTTGGCATGAGTTTTAAAGAAAGAACACAAACAAACATACAGGCTATAAAAGTAAAAATATAAAAGACAAAAGAAAGAAAAGCTACGAAGAGAAATTTACATACCTAGAAGATAAAGAGTTTGTAGAAACAAAAGAAAGGTCATAGAGGGTTTTCATGTGGTGCGATCGGGGTCAAACCAACGGTCCAACCAGTAATGTCATAAATTATTAATTAATAATTAAATAATTTAAAAAATAAAACAAAAATAAAATAACTCATAATATTCATTAAAAATTTATCCAAGACACATAAATAAGTTTAAGTGAGTATTCAAACCTCATAATACTAAAAAGATTATAAATAATCATATTAACATTACGAAAAAAAAAAAATTTATGACAACTTTTGTCTTTATATGTTTTACAACTTAATCAAAAGGAATTAATTGGACTCCAAGATTGAATTGAAGTTTTTTTTTTTTTTTTTTTATTTTAAGAAGAAATTCAAGCTATTTTAATGTTTAGATACCAATTGTTCTATCTTTAGAGTAAATATATTTAATATAATTGATTGTATTTTACTAACATCATACAGATTACAAAGTTTTCCAGTGTTGTAAAAGTTGCTGCATCAAATCACCTATAGTTGATGATAGAAATCTTTGAGTGAAGATATCAAAGTCACAAATTGGAAAGTTGGTATTGCTGATCTAAACCTTTGAGTGGAGTTCTTAGAGTCACAAACTGAAGTGTTTGTGTGCAACGAATTCAAAATAGAAGAGTCTGTGGATTTGGAGCTGGGTGTGGTCATATGAGTAAGTACTACAACAGGTACCATTAGGTTTAGGGTTAAATCTATTGTAAACACTTCCATTCTATTTAGTAAATTTGTTGCCTTGTGGATTGTTAAAGTTAAATCCTCCTCAGGTTTTTACTTTGAAATTGGACAGTTTCTACCTTGAAGCTGGACGGTTTCATTGGTTTTCTTGAATCATCATATCATTTGTGTTCTTTACTTTTTCGTTGTGAATGATATGATTTATTATTATTAACCTAGATCTGCTTAATTGACCTAAGTAACAACTTGGCTTTAAATTAGGTTAAACAATTTGTGTTTTCAGGGGTCTAAATAACTAACACAAATTTATATGGTCAAACTTATACGAGGGAGGTACTACTCTACCCTTATGCCTTATACACAATTGAATGATTTAATACCTTAGAAATAAACACTATATAGTCTATAATTTAATATATTCTTCAAATATTTTTGTTCGAATAAGTATTGTTTAAGACTTATGACCTCTTGCAAGCATGAGTAATTTTATGTTATGTAACTTACAGTTTAAGTAATGCCTTTTTGCTAAGGTAATAAGATTTGTGAAAATTATTTTAAGTTACAATGTACTTTTTCATAATAGCCAAGTATGCTTTTATAAAAAAAAATAGCCAAGTATGCTCATATGAGTGACTTAAGTTTCTAATGAACATATGAGAGTAAATAAATCAATAATCACAATATGTTAGATCAAAAAACCAATTTTGAAGAGTTTTGTAAGGAGATATCAATTAGCAAATCACAATAAACAAATCATATTAGAGTATTGAGTTCAAATAGTAACACCAATCATTTATGAAAAGACAAATTTATATGGTCAAACTTATACGCGGGAGGTACTATGTACTCAAAAGCTTGTGTTTATAGAAAAGAAAGATTATGGAAAAGAAGAGTTCTTTCAAATTATAATGAGACATTTACTTGAAGATAATATCAGCTCAATAGTGTAAAAGCTGATGACTTCAAATCAAAGTAAATGTAAGGATTTAAGTTTTAAACAGGGAAAAAAATGTCATATTCTAAATCGTTTATATAAACAAAGTTATATCTAGTTTGAGAGTTTTTTTTTTTTTTTTTTAAATGATGTGTGATAGAAAAAGATAAGTTGTATGTTAAGTGTGTGTGACAATAATGAGCCATGCATACCTATAGGTATTTCATACTAACATGCCTTCTTATGTAAGCATAAGTGTAATCCATTTTTGAAAGTAAAAATTTTTACCTGTGGGTATTTTCACACAATAAATTATAAACATGCATGACACCCTATTTTGCAACCCCTTTTATTCCTTCATATTCATTATCTTTCACTTTTGTAATACTAGGGGTAAAATGCAATTTTACATGTGTAAAAAAATTCCAAAAATGACCTCGGTCCAATATTTCATATCCTAATAAATCATAGAGCAAATGAGGGTAAATTGGTCATTTTTTTCTAAGAAATTCCATGTTGTTACGAGGTTTTTGAATTTCACTCATCCCTAACAAAAAGCATTTTAGACCTGATATATTAATGCCCAACAAACATAAAGTGACCAGCCGATATTACACATTTAGTATTCACATATTTTGGAAGGAAATATCATATCTCCAATAGGATAGCAGAAGATTAGGACTATTTTCCAAAATGCTAAGATAAAGCATTGCATGCCTTTTCTTTTTCACAAATGTTTTGCTTAATTATTTTATGGTTTAACGAGGGTTATCTTGTACCCTCATCCAAACCAACCCTTAGGAAAGTGTGATCAAGGTCACTCAAACATTAGATCTAACCCTGGCCACTAGGGTCTTCAACCTTGTAAGGATATGTCCATGCATAAGTTAGATTCACTAACCTTATCCTATTAAAAATTATACAAGTTTACTACAAAATTGACTGTTTGTATTATTAATAAATTGCAAATAATAATTTGATACATGATGAACTTATCAATAAATCACTAACCTTAAGTCTATATAAATATATATTTAAACAAATAAACATATAAAAAGTCATTAAATTTAACTAACTAAAGATTCTTCTTCTTTTTTGTTGCTAAAAGCCATTGTGAAGCAAAGAAGGGGAGGAACCTTTCTCCCAAGAGATGAAAAATATTCCATCAAAGAAAAGACCAAAAAAAAAAAAAAAACTAAAACTAAAGTTATGTTTGGTAGCAATTTTTGTTTTCTATTTTCAAAAACTTGTTTTGGGGAATATAAAGGAAAAACAATTTTCTTGTATTTTTGAAATCAAAAACATATTTGGTTAGTTGAAATTAAAAAGATAGTTTCTTGAAAAAAAATAGAAAATATTAAAATATGTTGTTACTAGGAGTTGAACTCTAATGCTAACTCATTAAATGAGACAAATTCATTAAATTAAATTTGTGTTCTCATTGATTTTTGAAAATTAGAAACTGAAAAAGACATTTTGCATGTTTTCAGTTTTCTTCACAAATTGAGTTTTGATAACAATTTTTATTTTCTGTCCATTTTGAGTTGCCAAACAAGTTTTTTAGTCGCAAAAATATAAAATTGTTTTTGGAAACAGAAAATAATGGGAAAAACAATTACCAAACATACCCTAAGATTTTACAGTTTATTTTGCTCCTTTCCTTTTTTAGGTTAAAAATATGAAAATAAGAAATGTGTCCCATTTTCATAATATTTTTTTTAACTATTGAGTTTAGTAGATTTTGATTGAATTACAATAAAATTGATGTCAGTAGTTGTTTTAATAAAAAAATAATATTGCATTAACCACCATTTAGCACATTAATAAGTTATGAAATTTGTTATATCTATAGTATTGTTGGTCTGTTATCTTTTTTTTCAACAAATTTTTTCTTTTAACTATTAAAAAGATAATTGAAGATAAGTTACCCTCGATGAATATCATATGTTGTGACAAGTCAACTAAAATAATCATTGAAATCTTATCTCAATGATACCTCTAGTTCTCCCCAGGGGGAAATCTACGTTTAAGCCACAAATTTCTTATAAAATGTCCCAAATTCGTTACACTTTACTAATTTCATGTTTTAAATGTTCACAAAATTTTAAGAGAGATATAATAATAATAAAATATATTAAATATTATTATTTATGCTATTAATATTATTAAAAATATTTTTAATTAAATAGATATTTACTATTAATTAAAATAATTTGGTTGAAGTTTGAAAATACAAAGCACATTTATTCCATTGATTATATATTTATTTTGGCATCTAAAAACTATCTATCAATATGGTTACCAAACGAAAGTAACAACTTCAAAATAATTTATTACTACTATTGTTTGTCAAACGCTCTCAACCCATATCGAAAAAACTTAATCCACACAAAATTAGAACCATTCAATCGCTGAACATCCTAATTAATTTCTTTAAACGAGTTACAAACTTATCTTTCTGAAATGAATGAATCACAAGGAGATACATAGAAATATTAAAATAAACTACAATTTGAACAACCTAAAGCCCATGTGAGACTTTTTTTTTTTTTTTTTTTTGGTGAGAAGAAAGAAGACTAAGTATGAATGTTTAATATTTGAATTCTTTTATAATTAATTAAATTTTTTTTATTGAAACAACCTGAAAACCGCAATACAAAAGAACTCACAGGCTATAAATAGCCAAGTACAGCTTCCAATATTAGAAAATTTTTAGATTTAGAATGATTTTGGTACTAATATGATAAAAAATTATTCAGCCACGTACTGGTCCCAAATTTCATGCCATAATAGATAAATTATTTACTCAAACTACAAGAAAGCAAAATCTCATAAGATGACAAAGATTATAGGAAGAAGCATCTTAATTGTAATAAGTTACTAAAAGTCTAATTTTTTTTTTAAATCAAATATTAAATTATGAAGTTAGATTTGTCTTAAAAACCAACATCATCTGCTGACCACCGTTTGGGTTATTGACTTCCAAACATTTGGCACCAAATTACAAATAAATCCAAATACTTAAATGATCAAAACGCCATCTTACTAGAAGCTTAAAAAAGAAATTGAAAATTAAACCCTCCCCAAAAAAGTTCATGTGCAACCTCCCAATCAGTTTAATAAAATTGATCTAATTCTTATTACAATCTACGTAATTTTGATGATATCATAGCTACCTCTATTATTAATTAGTATAATGGTTCCGATTTCTATAAGGCTTGGACAAAAAGAGCTTGAAATGTAAAGATTATCTGACTTTTCTATTTTTTAACAGCTTATATATATTACCATTCTTTTTTTTTTTTTTTTTTTTAATTTATAGAAACATATTACCATTCATGTTTGTTGGGGGAGACAACACTTTCGGAGACTTTAATTGAATGATTAATATAATATGGAAAAAGTTAACAAATGTCTTAAGAGCATTGGTTTAGGAAATATTTTTAGAAGCTTTATATGAGAAAAGAAAAAAAAAACAATTGATTTTTTTGATAGCTTTTTTATAATTTTCATGAAAATGGTATCAAAACTTTTTTAAAATAGTCCATTAACAAATGTTTTAAGGCACCTGTTAATAGTACCCTTATATATAAGAGTATCAATTGACCAAAAAAAACCCTTACCGGTTTGGACTTAATTATATTAAATTAATCACGGACTCTTATTATTATTATTTATAGTTTTAAAAACTGGAACAGTCAAAAAACCAAGAAAGGACCTAGTTCTTGATTTTTTCTAGTTCTTGACCGGTTTTTTACTAGACCAATTCTAAGTTTTTTTTTTTTTTTTGAAAAATAATTACAACATGCTGCTAACCCCGCAGCTTGAACCCTTTCCCCCCTAGACCCCCAAGCACTTTGTGCATGGAGAAGTGCCAATTCAGCAACAAGGCCTTTGGCTGATTCTAAGTTGAATTGACTGATTCAGTCCTGTTTTTAAAAACAATGTTATTATTTGATGTAAAGTTTCACCAAATAGCTGATACTATTTGATGTAAAGTTTCACCAAACAACTAACCACATTACTCATTCATAAATATTTCAAACAATATTGCTATCAGCAATTGCAATTGCATTTGAAACCCCAACCAATATATCTGAACAATATTCCAACAACCTTTCATTAAGTGGAGCAACTGATTTGGGGCCCTTCCATCACAATTATTAATGGCCCATTAATTATGTGCATATTTGTTTGTAACTGATCACCAAGAAATGTTCCTAATCTAAGATACAAAATACAACCCCACTCAACTTTTGTTAGGAATTGTTATCAAAAAATGTTGGATATTCTTATAAAAAATATTATATTTATTTTAATACTCATTTATGTGAATTGAGGAAATCAATTACCCCCTTAATGTCAAATATGTTAATTGCTAAATTTTGAAATTGTATTAAACGGATTGGCATTTTATCTTCAGCCACCTTATGGGACATTTAATTTCATAGCATCATGCTCCTTTCTTTTTGTTCTCAAGGTACAAAAGTTTGGCAAAGACAACCTCTTGAGTCTTGATATCTGGTCTATATTATATTATATTATATATATATATATATATAAAGAAAGCTATTGATTATATATATATTACTTTCAATAACTTTATGACCATTTAATTGATATCAAACCCTTTTGATTCTTTGGCTAAGGACAAGTTATAGGTCTGGCTATATATATATGGAAAGAAATAAAAATTGATATACACACATTATTTTTGAATCACAAAGCTACAGGCTTTCAAAAAAAAAAAACAATTTTTATTGTTCTAAACACATACCATCTATTACTTATTACTATTCACAAAAATATTTTACCTTCACTAAATTTTCTAGGAAAAAGAAAGTACTATAGAGAGCTTATATCCTATGAGCAGTGTAGGCTCGCAAGGATAATCAACAAAGGTGTCTAGGGTGTTGTATCCTGGGGATAACGTGCAGAAACTATTATTCTAACTACATCAGATATACCGTAAACGGCACAATTTGTTCAAGACAATGACTTGGTCTACGTCTCATCTCTATCACTTCTTTTGGTAAAATCAAATTGTGTAATTTTCAGGGAAAATTCAGGTATTATTTCTCCTTTATTTCCAACAAAAAATAATTAAGAAAATAATTAACATAGTGTTTGAGCCAATAGGGAACCCAAGCCCCAAGAGCTGGGTAGGTGGCCTCTTCTGTCTTCTTTTGTAGGGTGGCTTCTTTTCTAAGGCTCATTTCAATTTTTTGCTAAATAAGTCTACAGAGTAGAGACATAGGAAAAAATCACAAGGTGATAAATTATAATGGTCCGGTTAATGAATAGGTTTAGATATTTGTTAATAAAATATTTTAGAAAACTTTCAATTCCACTTTTATGAGAAAGGTCATCTTAACGGATATCTTAAAGCATTTGTTAATAAATAATTTTATGAAGGTTTTGAAACCACTTTTACACTATAAGAAATAAAAATTGTTAAAAAAATCAATTTTTTTTTCTCATAAATTTTTTAAAAATAGTTCTTAAATCAATACTCTTACGGCATCTGTTAACTTTTCTTTTATGAAAAATATAAAAAGTTTTCAAAAAATCAATTATTTTTTATTCTCATAAAAAAATTTCTTAAAGTATTTTCTAAATGCATACCCTAACAAAATCTAATTATTATTATTAAGTAAAAAAAAATGATATTAGATTGTTAGTAGTGAATCTAAATGAGAACCAATAAAAAAAACTTATCAACTCAATTGTTTTAAGGCAGTAAGATTAATCTTTTTATGCTGTAGTGAATGGACCAAACCTCCTAAAGTTTGTTGTCTGTAAACCCTGTGTTTTCTGTGTATCAAAGTATAATAGCGTGTTTCTTGCAACGACTTGCAATAAATTCACGTCAAACTTCAGTGCCGTGCTCAAACGATATATTATTGTCCTTGATATTTGGATTATTTTGGGAAGCCTAGGCAAACCCAAAATTAATTACTACTATATTTTATTGCATGTTATGTCTCTAAGTGAAAGAAACATGAAGTGGGTTCAAGCTCAGCTCATTGGGAACCTTTAACAAATGGAAGAGTATTTTTTGTAACATGACATTAAAGAAAAAGAAAAAAAATTTCTTGACTCTTTTTCTGGGCCAAAAACAATAGTAAATGATACCACCAGCCACGGCATTGAAAAAAAAATCACATAGCTCAATTTTAAGGGTAAGAATTTGGTCCAGTGTTCAGTTGCACTGGATCCATCCGAATGATGCCATATGTTCACTGTTGGATATGTGTTATCATTTTAATGGGTTCAATGCAACTGGACACTAAACCAAACCCAAGTCCCAATTTTAAGGGATTGGTAATAACTTACCAATTGTTTTAAAAGTTTAAACTATTAGAAAATAATATATTTAATTATTTAATTAATATTCCAATAATTACTCTAGTAGTTTCTCAGCAAAATAAATAAATTTACAGTTTCCACGCCTTATGAGATCCATGAGTGCAGTTCAAATCTTCCAAACAACACCTTGAAACTATTTCAAAGAATTCTTCCATATGATTACTTTGTGGGAGACAAAGGACTACACACACCAACACATTAAGGATCACTATTAAGGCTTTGTAAAACAAAATAGTCTTTGCAAATCTAATTGAACAATAATTGAGGCATATGAAATTCATCACCTTGCTCTGATCTTCGTCAATGGCTTCAAAAACCAGTGAGAAGAGATTTTGGTATTGGTCAAATATAAAAAGGGGGTACATGTTAACAACATATTCCAATGTTTATTAAACGTTTCTCTCAATGGCGACGCATGTGAAATAAAGCCAAAACCAATTATCCCCATACGAATAATATGTTAAAAACATCCATTGCAAGGTGTACATGTTTCTCCTAATAGCTACAACACGGCAAATAAAGCCAAAAATCAATTATTCAATGGATAAGATTTACAATCACAAAGATAAATGCAACTTTGGAGTACAATATTCAATGGATAGGTTTATTTTACACAAATTTGGAGTACAATATAGCCACCATCATATCATATTAGGTTCGTTTCATAGTCTCACCCATGCATGTATGTTGTCCATATTCATGCCAAGGCCTATCATGCTGCAATCATCATATAACTCTAATAATATTGCTAGTGTATACTTCTAGGTATAATAACAACAAGGATTAGGTTCAAGTTCAAGTTTACTTTTGATGAGGATTTTATATTATTATTTTCTTGTTTTAAATACTATGACTGCTAACTAGTTGTGTTAAATAAAATCATAAACTTGTGAATTAAATAATAAATAAAAATTTAATATGCCAAATAACCAAAAATGAACCATGTACTATGCCCAAAATCTTGCAATTAGAATAACTCTAATAAAAATAATAACAATAATAACTAGTCGCTGATCCGTGCGATGCACAAAAAACTATTGAGTATATGAAATATTATTTAATTTCGGTTTATTTACAACAATCATCATATCATAAATCCATAGTATTCTTAGAAACATGAGGTAACATTAATAATATACAAATTGTAGCAATTAAACCTATCTAATAAATTAAGTTCTATCTAGCAAATATTGTAACTCTTTACGTACTATCCGCAAATATTGTAACTCTTTAAGTACTATCCGCAAATATCCGAAAATATTTAAACAATTAATTGTTTCGTCTTCTTTGATTGCAAATTAGGATCTCAATCTCAATAATTCCTAACCTTAATATAAAAAATTCAATTGCTATATAAAAAATATCAATTAATAAAAATTATGATTCTAGTCCTTAGTATCCTCAATTATCCGATAGTTGTTGCATTGTTAAAATAACAATTTGTTTTTTGAACAATTATTGTGATTTTGTTGCATGACATACCTAAACATAAGGCATTAATGATGGAAGATATGTAGCATACAAGCTATAGAGATATAAAGATTTATTAGAAAGTCTCTTTAGAAGAAGTTTATGTTTTTATTTTTGATTACTTGCCTTCGATAAAGATAATAACAAAATCAATCCCCAAAAAGATTTTTTTTTTTTTAAGTGAATAAGAGAGAAATATATAAATAATAAATTTTAAATATAATTACATATTACAAATTTATAATATGTAATTATATTATAAATTTGAACAATAGCTAATGAAATAATCTCTGAAATTAATATGAACAAAACCCACCACCACGATCATTTAACAATATGACACACTAAAGTCACGGAAAACAAAGAACCCTTCATCAAATGGATGCATTTTTACAGATTTGGCATGAGTTCAATACTAAGAAACATACACAAACACAAACTATTAAAGAAAGTGATAGGCCACAAACTGAATGACCCCTTGTGATTTTAAACTAATTAATTAATTAAGCCAAGTTATTAATTAATCAATTTATCATGCAAATACGTGGCAGCACAAACAAATCACCGAATAACAAAATATGCAGCGGAAAATAAATAACACGGTAATTTGTTCACGAATGGGGAAAACCCTAACGGCAAAAACCCCACCGGGTGATTTTCAGGTCACCACTCCCGAAACTCCACTATTATCAAATCAAGCGGTTACAAATAAGGAATCCCAAGTTCCTTACCAACCTACAGTTGAACCCTTACCCCAATACCCAATTGGACTTGATCTGTAGCGACAGTTCCCACTTTTGATGCACGACTCCCAAGTACGTGACTAACCAGATGCGCGGATCCCAGTACGCGACTTCAATCACCAACTTTAGAATGAGAGGTTGGCTGCAGAGTTCTTCAGATCATCCTATACATGAAGATCAGGAAGATGCTTGGTCACAAAACCCTAAGGTGCACAATACACAGCAACTTCTTGAAGAAGATGATCTAGGTTAAGAACTTCGTCTCAGAGCACAATTTGCTTGAACAAGGATTGCTCAATGTTTATGCAACTTGTGTCTTGGTTGACGGCTCTTAAAACACTCCTTAAATATGTTTAGGGTTAGAAGAAAAGAAGGCCCAAAAACACATTCACGGATCCCAAGAAAATCAGATTAGAATTCTGACTTTTGTAATTCTCGACAGCTAGCAGGTGTCGAGGTAGGTGTCGAGCAGGTGTCGAGCTTTAAAAATTCTGCACTTCAACTTGCTTTTTCTTGGACAGACTTGATGACTTCAATACTTGACTTTGAAACATAGTTTCTTGAAGTATTAAAAATACCTAGAACTACCCAATTACAAGTAAAGTGCGTTTTGTCAAAGGATTAGCCAATTTATATAAACTATGACATATGTTCCTAACACGTAAACACATATGTCCTAACAATCTCCCCCTTTGGCAATCCGTGACAAAACCACAACCAACAAATGAACATATGAGAGAAGTCATAAATCACTCAACTCATATTCACTTGTTACATTCAATAAAATCTATCCTAACACAAACTCTTGAAGAACTTTGCAAAAGAGAGTTTATGGCAAGTAGACTTTGACAACCTGTATTTCTGAAACACTTATAAACAAAACTCATCAAGGCATCTTGTGTGAAACAGAATTAACTAGATTGCATACAAATATAAAGAACATGTGTATAAAGAAAGAAAAGAAACAACACATGAAGAGATAGGTGAAAGAAAAACATACATCCACATATATAGAAAGATAAGTACAATGTATGTAAACTGATATACAAGACCAATGTATCTATAAAGAAAGAAAAGAAAAGATACATCTAATGCCTCACTACATCCCTCAAAAAGTATGAACACTCCCCCTATCAAAAATGTCCTAAACAAAACTCATCAAGGCATCTTGTGTGAAACAGAATTAACTAGATTGCATACAAATATAAAGAACATGTGTATAAAGAAAGAAAAGAAACAACACATGAAGAGATAGGTGAAAGAAAAACATACATCCACATATATAGAAAGATAAGTACAATGTATGTAAACTGATATACAAGACCAATGTATCTATAAAGAAAGAAAAGAAAAGATACATCTAATGCCTCACTACATCCCTCAAAAAGTATGAACACTCCCCCTATCAAAAATGTCCTATACTAACTCTCCCCCTAAGATGACTACTCTCATAAAACCAAAACTACTCCCCCTTTTTGTCACGAGTGACAAAGGGTAGAGTGTCATGTAGACATCTCATCAGTAGAGCTAGCATCTCCATCATCATCGTCTGAAGCATCATCGTCATCACTATCATCATCATCATCATCATCCTCAGCATCAGACTCGGAAGCAACTGGAGGAGGTGGTGGAGAAGCCTCAGATGCAAAACCACCCATGGTCGCCTGCCGTCGTGCAATACGACCAACACGAACGTTCACCTGATACAACTCAGTAATGAGTGTATCAAGGCGAGCATCCATGCGCTGCAGCTGCGCCATAATATCTCCAAGGGATACATCGCTGGAGGAAGGAAGAGGAGTCGATGTAGATGGAGCAGATCTGGATGGAGCCGAACGGGAGGGCGGAGTGGAATCCGGCTGTCTCGCTCTGAACTGTGCCTGGCTACGTTTTACGGTAGCGGCATCTATGGCAGAGATGTGTGTGAAGTGATCGGAGACAGGGAAAGGGATGGAAAAATGGCGTAGTATCCTCGTGATAGCGGAAGGAAAGATGAGCTTATCACGGGACGCCGCATCTAGATGAACATCTATGATAGAGAAAATGAAATGAGAGGGAAAATCTATAGTGAGATGCTCAAGTAGAGAAAGCAAGAAACGAGCACGAGGCTCTGTGATAGAGTTATAATGGGAGAGAGGATGAAGTACAAATGTCATCACCATGTTAAGGAATCTAGGACCTTTAGCAAAAGGTCTACATGATGTGTACATATGCTCACCCCACTCAGAAGGGCGCTCACAGAAAGCAGAAATGAGCTCATCCCTGGACACAGTCCTCAGTCGCTCACAGGTAGGATAGTCAGGAAACTCTATCCTAGGAACATGAAGCACATCCGCAACCAGCTGCGGTGTGACAGCAATGCGCGTACCTCGAACGCGAGTGAAAAAGAGAGGTACTGAACGATCAATCCCGTGCATGTTGGAGTAAAACTCCTGAATCAGCACGAGAGGACAAGTGACCGGGACGTCACACAGTGACTCCCATCCCCTACTGTGAATGACAGAAGGAAGGTCAGTGTCGGCGAAGTCCGCCAGAACAACGTGGCGTTCCGAATGAACACCTCGTTTAGAGAAGTTCTCAGTAAATGCCTTGTAGGCATCTCCATCACGGAACCGAAGATTATGAGGAGCAGGATCAGAAGAGGAAGAAGCTCCAGAACGCAGAGGGTTCCGAGCCGGAGTAGATTTACGTTTAGGTGCCATAGATGCAACTAACGTAAAAGAAAAAGAAAAAAAATAGAGAGGGAGACAATCAGAAAAGTCCCAAACAGTTCAAATATGACAATATATTGAACAAAATGGACGTATGCATGGGAATGCATGATCATGTGACATGCTAAACAATAAAAACATCATGGGCTCAGCCCAATCCAATCCTAGCAGCACACATTCAAGAATCACACAACTAAATGCATGAAAATATCATTCTAATGCACATGGAATGCAATGCATGACATTCTAAATACTTTTTATTGAAAAACCAACCCAAAATTCAATAAAAACTCAATGATTTTGAAAACCCAAAGTTTTCAAAGAAAAACCCAAAACCTAAGTTTTAAAACATGATATGCATGAAAAACAAAGGAAAACAAGATCATACCAAGTGATTTGAAGCGAGAAAGGCTGAAAAATCAAGTTGGATGAAGATTGGATAGAAGAAAACTGCTCCTGGAAGACGAACCGCCTCGGACAGATCGAAGAGAGATCGAGAAATGAGAAGAGAATCGCGATCGAAGCTTTTATAGGACCTCTAGTAAATCTCGACAGCATAGGTGTCGAGAGGTATCGAGATGCTGTCGAGGAAGGTATCGAGAGAATATGCCTTCGACAGCTGAGGTATCGAGGAGGTATCGAGGTACCAAACAGCTCAACCAACATCAGAAGCTCGATCGATCGAAGAGGTGTCGAGAAGGTATCGACCAGACAGAGAGAATATCGATCGATCGACCAGGTATCGAGGAAGTGTCGAGATTGCGATAAGAAAAAGCTTTGGAGGCTCGACAGCTGACCAGGTATCGGGGAGGTATCGAGAAGTACCATGATCCAACCAACATATAAATCTCTCAAAAATCATCTCTCAATGAAAATTTAAGCACATGGATCTCCCAAGAACACACACACACACTAAACAAGTCTAACAAATTTTATTTTTCAAAAATAAGTCATGACAGTTTTAGTGAGCATACAAAAGCACATGTAAACCTTTGTGATGGCCAAATCACATTGTACCTGCACATGTATCAAAAGTAGCAAACAATATTGCGTGTTGTGTGTGAAAAACATCGTAAGATTGCATAAGTGTATACATGTTATGACGATCTGAGATATGAGAAAATAACTTTTAACTCACACACAATCATAACTGTTTGATGGGGACTATCACCTTTGAGGTACATCCTATAACTCCCACATCTCCTAGAATACACGCTTGCAACCATTTTAAAGCATTTTTTTTTTTTAATCTTTTTGCTTTTAATTTCTTTGCATATTTTCTTTTTAAAGCATATCATACATGGGCTTATGAGAAAGAAAAGAAATACCCATTGATATTTTGACATTTCAATATTGCTATGCCTAAGCACACAAATGTCATTGACATCACACTTTTGCTATGCCGAAGCATACAGATGTCAATTATGATTGGCGGGCAACAGTGGTGAGATGGTTATTAATGCCTTTCTCTTAGGATTTTCTAGTCCTTCCCGTCAAAAAGAGTGATATGAGTGTTAAGTCTAAGAAATAACCTAATCTTACTCATCACAAACACGAGCCACAAAGCTCACTTGCTTAGTTGTGCATAAAGATGCTCATCTAAGCTACAAGAGATACAAAGTTTAGAGAACTTTGTTTCATTGGCCATCTAAGGTACACAAGTACCAAAGTACACAAAACACACACTGTTTTTGTATTTTCTGATTTTTCAATTTTTTTTTTATTATTTTTTTTTATATCAAAAACAAAATAAACAAAACTGAAAGTAAACACACAAAAACATGTTAACAAGCAAAACAATGCATAAAACTAGATGCACATGCAAGAGGAAGAGAAGGAAGAGTGGGAAATCAATCCATGGAGATAACACCAATGTTTTGACGAAGGAATTCAAAACGTTTACTGTCAAGAGGTTTGGTAAACAAATCAGCCTTCTGATCATCGGTGTTAATAAACTCAAGAGTGAGAGTACCATCTTCGACAAGCTCCCTAATGAAGTGATGTCGAATCTCTATGTGTTTGGTTCGAGAATGTTGAACCGGATTCTTAGAGATATTTATGGCACTGGTATTGTCACAATAGATAGTAAGATGATCTTGACAAATACCATAATCATGAAGAAGTTTTTGCATCCAGAGGAGTTGTGTGCAACAGCTACCAGCAGCAATGTACTCAGCTTCAGCAGTAGATAAGGAGATGGAGTTCTGCTTTTTGCTCATCCAAGAGACAAGATTGTTGCCTACATAAAAACAACCCCCGGAAGTACTCTTCCTATCATCAGCATTCCCAGCCCAATCCGCATCGGAATAGCCAGCTAAGACATTATTAGTGTCCTTGCTGTACCACACACCGAACTCAGCGGTAGTTTTGACATACTTTATGATTCTTTTTAAAGCAGTCATATGTGATTCTTTGGGATTTGCTTGATATCTAGCACACACTCCAACACTATAGCTAATGTCAGGCCTACTAGCAGTAAGGTAAAGAAGACTACCTATCATGCTTCTATAGAGAGAAGGATCAACACTCTTGCCTAACACATCCATAGTGAGTTTAACATTGGGGCTCATAGGGGTACGAACAGAACTAGCAGACTCCAAACTAAATTTTTTCACAAGATTCTTAGCATACTTAGATTGAGATAGAAATATACCTGACTCTTGCTGACGAATCTGCAATCCAAGGAAGTGAGTCAGCTCTCCAATCATGCTCATCTCGAACTCGGCTTGCATTAGCTTTGAGAAGTCATGAGCAAGTTCATCCTTAGTTGATCCAAAGATGATGTCATCAACATACACTTGAGCAACTATCAACTCGCCATCTTCCTTTTTGATGAAGAGAGTTTGGTAAGCTTTTCCTCTTGTGAACCCATGTGATACCAGATATTGTGTGAGTCTGTCATACCAAGCTCTAGGGGCTTGCTTCAACCCATAAAGTGCCTTTTTGAGATACAGCACATGATCAGGAAAGTGTGGATCAACGAATCCTTTTGGTTGAGCCACATACACATCCTCTTTCAGTAACCCATTCAAAAAGGCGGTCTTCACATCCATCTGATAAAGCTTGAAGTTCAGTTGGCAAGCTAAGGCAAGCAGAATTCTAATGGACTCCATACGAGCAACCGGGGCAAATGTTTCATCATAGTCTACTCCTTCCATTTGAGAGTATCCTTGAGCCACAAGTCGAGCCTTGTTTCGAATGACATTGCCTTCTTCATCGGTCTTGTTGCGAAAAATCCACTTTGTACCAATGATATGCTCGCCCTCTGGTTTAGGTACAAGAGTCCAAACATCATTCCTCTGAAACTGGAGCAGTTCATCATGCATTGCTTCAACCCAACTTTCATCTTGTAGTGCTTCCTCCACTTTCTTGGGTTCAACCTGTGACAAGTAGCAAGAATAAGACACAAAGTTAGCAACACACTTATCTACTGTTGGTTTCCTTAATGTGAGTTCATTCAAATTTCCCACAATAACTTCTGGATGATGATTCAGTTTAATTCTGGAGGAAGGTCCTTTTTCCTGAAGAGATTCAGACTCAGGTGAAGTTGGGATTTCTGCAGACTCTTCCACAACACTGGGAGTACCAGGAGCAACAGGAGATGCGGGTTCTCGGTCAACAATGTCTTGAACTTCCGTAGGTTCAGGGGGAAGAATTTCCTTTGGAAGTTCATTACTGCCTTTCTCAGAACTTGACTCTGAAGACTCATCAATGACTACATTCACAGTCTCCATAACCTTCATAGTCCTTTTGTTGTATACCCGATAGGCCTTGCTGGTAGAAGAGTAGCCCAGAAATATGCCTTCATCACTCCTAGAGTCAAACTTTCCCACATTCTCTCTATCCTTGAGGATGAAGCAAGTACTTCCAAAGATTCTGAAATACTTTACATTTGGCTTTCTTCCTTTCCACAACTCATAGGGAGTCTTTTTGGTACCGGGTCTAAAGTATACCCTATTCACTGTATGACATGCAGTGTTTATGGCTTCTCCCCATAAGTTTCGAGCCACATCTTTGTTATGCAACATGGCTCTGGCCATCTCTTGAATAACTCTATTCTTTCTTTCTACCACACCATTTTGTTGAGGTGTAATAGGTGCAGAGAATTCTTGAGATATACCTGATTTCAAGCAGAAGGATTCCATGTATGAGTTCTCAAATTCTTTACCATGGTCACTTCGAATTCGATCAATCTTCAAACTCTTTTCATTCTGCAGTCTTGTGCACAAGGCCTCAATGTGCTCGGGAGCATCAGACTTGGATCTAAGTAGGATGACCCAAGTATATCTGGTGAAATCATCTACCACTACCATGATGTATCTTTTACCACCAAGAGACTCAGTTCTTGTTGGACCCATAAGATCCAAATGTAAC
Source organism: Quercus glauca (assembly GCA_023736055.1). NCBI lineage: Eukaryota > Viridiplantae > Streptophyta > Magnoliopsida > Fagales > Fagaceae > Quercus > Quercus glauca. The sequence goes on from CM043324.1 coordinate 47,919,255, forward strand.
AATTCCAACGGTCTGGAGGTAGCGGATGCCTGAGTGCTTGGATGCTTAGCTTTTGTCTGTTTCCCTAGTTGACATGGTCCACATACCACATTGCTCATTCTACTAAGCTTTGGTATCCCCAAGACAGATTCATGCTTAGAGACAATGGATAGATGCTTGTAACTGGCATGTCCCATTCGTTGATGCCATAGATCTTCATTTGGTAGACGAATGCTATTGCACACTATATCAGCATCAGGAACCAAACCATAACAATTATCCAAAGTACGGACCCCACTGATGAGCTTCTTTCCAGACTCATCCATGACAAGACACTTTCCTTTTGAGAATAGCACCATGAAGTCTTGATCACATATCTGACTTATGCTTAGTAGATTCACCCTTAGTCCTTCTACATAGAGAACATTTGCAATGTCCGGCAGACCTGGCAGAGATATGATTCCTTTCCCTTTAATCTGTGACTTGCTTCCATCACCAAAGGTCACATTACCACCTTTCTTAGGCTCAAAGATCTTAAAGAGAGATCGATCTCCGGTCATGTGTCTTGAGCAACCACTGTCAAGATACCAAAGGCATGTATCCATCACTTTGAATGCAGACTTCATCATGAAACACACTTCATGCTTGGATGACAAATCAGAGGGAATGGTTCTTTCTCTCAACTGCCTTCTACTAGCTAAGCCTTTAACTTTTACTTTTCTCAGACGAACTCCTCTGCACATTTTCATTCTGAGACAGTGTAGTTTCTTCTTAGCCAAACTGAGATCTTTTACCATAGTCATTACATGTGAATTCAAATAACTTTTAGACTTGTGTTTTCTGAGACACTCAAACAAATAGTGATTAGAAAAACAAGATGTATTTGAAAACATAGATCTCTTGAAGCTAGTCATATCCATGACAAACAGGGGTCAATGGATCAATCACAGCAAAGATTAATAACTAATTAGAGTGTGCCTGCTCTGATACCACTTGATAGGCCACAAACTGAATGACCCCTTGCGATTTTAAACTAATTAATTAATTAAGCCAAGTTATTAATTAATCAATTTATCATGCAAATACGTGGCAGCACAAACAAATCACCGAATAACAAAATATGCAGCGGAAAATAAATAACACGGTGATTTGTTCACGAATGGGGAAAACCCTAACGGCAAAAACCCCACCGGGTGATTTTCAGGTCACCACTCCCGAAACTCCACTATTATCAAATCAAGCGGTTACAAATAAGGAATCCCAAGTACCTTACCAACCTACAGTTGAACCCTTACCCCAATACCCAATTGGACTTGAACTGTAGCGACAGTTCCCACTTTTGATGCACGGCTCCCAAGTACGTGACTAACCAGATGCGCGGATCCCAGTACGCGACTTCAATCACCAACTTTAGAATGAGAGGTTGGCTGCAGAGTTCTTCAGATCATCCTATACATGAAGATCAGGAAGATGCTTGGTCACAAAACCCTAAGGTGCACAATACACAGCAACTTCTTGAAGAAGATGATTTAGGTTAAGAACTTCGTCTCAGAGCACAATTTGCTTGAACAAGGATTGCTCAATGCTTATGCAACTTGTGTCTTGGTTGACGGCTCTTAAAACACTCCTTAAATATGTTTAGGGTTAGAAGAAAAGAAGGCCCAAAAACACATTCACGGATCCCAAGAAAATCAGATTAGAATTCTGACTTTTGTAATTCTCGACAGCTAGCAGGTGTCGAGGTAGGTGTCGAGCAGGTGTCGAGCTTTAAAAATTCTGCACTTCAACTTGCTTTTTCTTGGACAGACTTGATGACTTCAACACTTGACTTTGAAACATAGTTTCTTGAAGTATTAAAAATACCTAGAACTACCCAATTACAAGTAAAGTGCGTTTTGTCAAAGGATTAGCCAATTTATATAAACTATGACATATGTTCCTAACACGTAAACACATATGTCCTAACAGAAAGAACACAAACAAACATACGGGCTATAAAAGTAAAAATATAAAAGACAAAAGAAAGAAAAGCTATGAAGAGAAATTTACATACCTAGAAGATAAAGAGTTTGTAGAAAAAAAAGAAATGGCATAGAGGGTTTTCATGTGGTGCGACCGGGGTCAAACCAATGGTCCAACTAATGATGTCATAAATTATTTAATTAATAATTAAAAATTTTAAAAAATAAAACAAAAATAAAATAACTCATAATATTCATTAAAATTTTATCCAAGGCACATAAATAAGTTTAAGTGAGTATTCAAACCTTATAATACTAAAAAGATTATAAATAATCATATTAACATTATGAAAAAAATTTATTTTTATGACAACTTTTGTCCTTATATGTTTTACAACTTAATCAAAAGGAATTAATTGGACTCCAAGATTGAATTGAAGCTTTTTTTATTTTAATAAGAAATTCAAGCTATTTTAATGTTTAGATACCAATTGTTCTATCTTTAGAGTAAATATATTTAATATAGTTGATTGTTTTTTACTAACATCATACAAATTACAAAGTTTTACAAACACAATATTCGAGAGAGAGAAAAAGATAAAAAGAAAAACACCAAAACCAAAGTGTGGCAAACAATGTACGTGTGGTAAAAATTTATTATTTTATAATATTTTTACCACTCATCAGAGAAAGAGAAAGTGAGAAACCTCTTTGTACGTAAAAAAAAAAAAAACCATAAGAGAAAGAGAAAGTGAGAAACCCATTACAACCGGTGAAGACAACACGGTGTGCATCAATCGGTGAGCTCCAAGTTCAGTTTTTTGTTGCCGCTGTCATTGTAGTTGATGCCGACTTAACGAAAACAAATTTGACTTAAAGACTAAGTGAAGTGTGAAGAAACTTCTTCTTATCTTGTTTCCTGAGCTTTTTTATTCGCACAATCCTTATGGCTGTCATAGGTAGACAAATCAATATTATATATATATATATATATATATTTTTTTTTTTCCTCATGTTTTCTGCAGGGAAACAATGGAGAGGCTGAGAGAGTGGGACTCGGACTACCAAGAGATCTCTCATCTAAAGCAAAGCCGCATTGCTTTATATATATAAAAGAGACAGTCCTAATAAGATTTTTTTTTCTTAATCCTAAAGTTTTATATATATATATATATATATAGATAAATGATAATGATAAGTTTGAGCTTAAGTAAACTTGTTAGAGAAATAGAGTTTCACTCCTTGTTAAGTTTGGACTAAACTAAAATAATTTTATTTAAATATTGTGCTGACGTGAAAAATTGTGAGAGGGTTTAGATTTATATATATATATATATATATTGATAATAATGGGATTAGCTTCAAGTTATACTATTGAATAAATTTTTTTTAGATGTGGATATTACTAGATTTCATTGTGTCCTCATATCCTCCATTTTACAAAATATCAAGAATTTTAGAGCTAGATTAGAAACTACTGTTTCTTTAAAATATTCACCATTCCAGATCTTTTTAATTAGACTAAAAATACATAAAATATATAGATTAAATAATAAATAGATTCTAAAAAAACTTGGCGTGGAAGTTGGAATCAGAGGCTTAACATCTAAATCATCCAGCATGAAAAGAACCAATATGATCCATTGATCCGAATACTAGTGCTGAATAAAAAAGGAAGCCTATGTGATCATCTCTGCTATGACCCTATGGCGTTGGCCCATTAAATAAGACATTTTTTCAAGTGGTAAATCATCCTTTTAATGGTTTTAAAAATTATAATTTTTAATTTGTAAAAATTATAATTTCCACAACTTTGTCCAAAATCATAAATAGTAATATAGAAATAAGAAATAGTTTTCTTGCAAAAATTGATTTAAAAATAATAGAATTTATTTATTTTAATGGAAAGATAATTATAAAACCATGGGCATTTTGGAAAAACTTCTAGATTATGTTACATACTCTAGTTCACAATCTCATACCAACAACCAAAGAATAAAAGCTCGGTTATGCAATTTACCTTAAAGATTTTTTTTAACCAACACAAAACATATATATTTTAGAATTATATGATTTTTTTTTTTAATTCGATAAAATATTTGAGCATGCCAAACATGTGACCTAGTAAACCGAAAAAAGAAGACTCCCTATATATAATTTTACATTAATTTTTTTTTCTTCTCCTCCTTACTCTTAATTTTGAAGAAAAATAATACTTAATAGTATAAGAAAGAGAGCAAAATACAACACAAAATTATTTGATAGCATATAAAAAAATAATATAGAAAACCAAAATTTCAACAGAAAAAGCAAAGTGCTAAAGGACTTTAAGAGATTGATTGAATTGGAGAAATTATTGTATGGATAGAAGCTTATACTATTTACGTTCAAATGGGAAAATACTATGTATCTAAAACGTTCTCACAAGTCACAATACAGAGTTTATGAAACTACATACACTAGCCAAAAAGCTCTGTCATTTATGTTAGAACATATGTGTTTTACATGTTAGAAACATATGTCACTATTTTGTGTAATTGGCTAATCCTTTAATAAAACGTATTTTACTTGTAATTGGATAAATCTATGATGTGTTTGATGTTTCAAGAAACTTTGTTTCAAGTTTAAGTGTTAAAGCCATGCAAATCTGTCCAAGAATCAAGATTGAAAGTGCTGCTCATTAAAGCTCAACAGCTAGCTCAATAGCTAGTATCCATCAAGGCTTAGAGAGCTGTCTGAATCCCATGGCTCAACAACTGCTTGATAGATAGGTATCTGTCGAGATTTATGAAGTTCAGTTTTTCAAGACTGTTTTTCATCCAATCCGTGAATATGTGTTTAGGCTTTCTTTTCTCACAATCCGAAATATATATAAGGATTATTTTAAGGGCTGTCAAAGGTGACACAAGTTGCACAAGAGAAAATTTCACAAGTGTGAAGAAGAGTGTGATCGAAGACCTAGTTTGCCCTAGTTCTTTAAGAAGCTGCTGTGTTTGTACATCGTAGGGTTTTATGACCAAACAACTTCATGATCTTCATCGTCTGGATGAATTAAAGAACTTTACAGCCAACATCCTTCCCAAGTTGGTGATCAAGTCGCATACTAAGATCCACGCAATTGGTTAGTCATGTACTAGGAGCCGTGCATTGAAAATGAGAGATTATCACTATAAAACAAGTCCAATTGGGTATTGGGGTAAGGATTCAACTGTAGGTTGGTATAAGGTACTGGGATTCTTTTACTTGTAACCGCTTGTTGTGATAATACTGGATTCTCGAGATTTGTGACCTTAAAATCACCTGATGGGGTTTTTGCTGTGTAGGTTTTTCCCATTTGTAAACAAATCACCGTGTCAATTTATTTTTTGCTGCATACTTAGTTTAATTGGTGATTTGTTTGTGCTACCACGTGCTTTGCATGTTAATTTGATTAATTAATAAATTTGGCTAATTAATCAATTAATTCATCATAAGGGATCAATACATTTTTGGCCTATCAATTTATATAAAAGTCATGTATGCATTGTATTTTCTGCTTTAGCACATGCACACTTGTTACTCATTATTAAAACTCACTTGTAGGTTAATTTTATGAGATGAATATTCATTGAAAACCTTGAGTCTTTAAGTCAAGCATTGATATTTTTTTAAAATCAGTATTTTTCACACTTGTTGAAAAGATAGTGGAAAGGGATATTTCTGATTTTGTATAAGTATGTACTAGATATTACATGTACTCATGGGTTAATTAAGAAATTGACGTTTCTTACTTGTGTACCTTCTACAGCTTAGTTGAGCATTGTCATGCATTGTTGTTTCATTTTGTTCATTTAACATAATATGTGCTTTTTTATTTTTGGTCATAACATAAAAACATAAAAAAGATTTTTGTTTTTTTTGTTTTTTTGTATTGCACACCATTTAGTTTGTAATTAAGGCTGGCCAATGAAATTTTGCATTCATAACTGTGTACCTTATTTAGCTTTGATAACCTTTATTTTGCACTTCACCAGTTTGTGCTACTTTATGCATAATTGGGTGGTTTGTATTTACTCTTTATTCAAACGATCTTGATTTTGATGTCACCTTTTTTTATTGTAAGGACTAAAAAATCTTAGGAGAAATGCATAAATAACCATCTCACCACTGTAACTCGCCAATCATAAACATCCTTATATATATATATATTACAACGGGTATTTTTTCTATCTCCTATATGCTCATGCATGATATCTTTGATTGTGCTCAAAAAGAAAAAAGAAAAATAATTAAAAAAAATCAAGCAAAAAAAAAGAGAGCAAAAAGAATCAAAATGGTTTTAAAATAATTGCAAGCATGTTTACTAGAAGATTTGGGAGTTATATGATGTAACTCTTTAGGTGATAGTTACTTTCAAACCATTTTGATTGAGAATGTAGAAAATTTGCTTAAATTCTATCTACTTATCACCAATTTTGTGTTTTGTACGCTTACTAGTTGCACACACTATATGCAAATCTTTGCTAAATTGTGTACATGAGATTGTGTGTGTTGTCTAATATAGCCTTCTTTAATTGCATAAAATCTTTTATGTAAATGCAATTTTTGTTCTGGGTGAGAATTTGAAGAAAAATAAGATTTTCAGGTTTAGAAGTTTTAATTATGTGATTGTAACTTCTTGATTGGTTTAAAGTGAGGATTTGAGTGTCTTTATGTTTTTTAAACTTTCTAGATCTTGTTCATGTGCATTACATCTCATAAAAACTACTTTGAAGTTGGTTTTCTGCATAAAAATCCAGTATTAAAAGTTTTCATTGTTTCGACCAATCAAAGATTACCCTCGACTGATCGAAAATGATCAGTTTTTAGGCCAAAACTCTCTGCCTGACTCGATCAATGCCTAATTGATGATCAACCGATCGAAATTTCCTAGAAAATTTTGTTGATTGATGCTTGATTCCTCTCGACCGATCAAACTTTGAAATTTTTTCAATTTTTAGGTTCTTAACCAATCATTCTTCATGCATCATTTGTGATAGGATTCACATGCATAACACATATAGATAGGACACGCATTCCATTCTTTTCTTTATCTATTTTGCATTTTTGCAGTAATATCTCTCATTGGTTTTACACACAACATGCATACACTTTGATAAATTGGGTACTCAACTTGATTTAAAATTTGATTGAATAATTTTTTAGTTCTGTTCATTTTAGTATATGCTATTTTCCTTGTTATATGAACTACAGAAAATTTGTTTTTTTAATTATGGTGGATTATAAATGTGCAAGTGTTTTCTCTACTTTTGAGGTTGTTCAAAACACCTTGACACATGAAAACACATTGCATGCTAAATTTTTATATCATTGAGATCTATATTGTATAGTCTAAATTGATTGTGCCTGGAAGTGTTTGCATGCATTTGTTTATGAGTCACATAGTGTCAAGTTTGCATATATTGAAAGACAGAATATTTGTTTTCATGTGTATCCTCAACTTTTTTTTTTTTTTTTTTAATTTGGTTTATGTTTCTTTATTTTTCCCCACCTCCTAAATCTTTCCCAAAAACTATTTTTCCCAAAACTTGTTTATTTTTTCCTATTTTTATAAGGGGAGAAAACAATTTTTAAAACCTATGCTGTTTATAGGGGAGTTATTGCTCTTCATAGGGGAAGTTGTCTCTATTTTCTATAGAGCTTATGTTTTAGGGTTCTTTGATTCTCTATTTTATCTTTTCCTCTGTTATGTATGTTTCTATCTACCTTCTGATTGGGTTGTCTTTGTCAATATGTGACAAAAAGGGGGGAGAAATAGATGAAATTTTGAGAATCATGTTGAAAAGGTTTTTAACTATTTTTATTTAGGAGGAGATGAAATTGTTTTTGAAAGGGGGAGAAAATAAAAGTTTTTTATGTATCTAACTCAGGGGGAGAGTTATTTTACATATTTGTTATCATGTGATTCATTCTGTTTATCTGTCTTTATTTCCACACATGCGTTGATGTGATCTTTTGAGTGTTTTAGGAAAGACAGGTACATTCCGATCAAGACCTTTTGCCTCTTCTTGCAAATTTTGGGTCAGAAGTATTAGATTGGAATTTGTGATATATTTGAGTATTTCATTATGTGTGTAAGTTTTGTCACGAATTGCCAAAGGGGGAGATTGTTAGGTTCTAAAAGTATAGAACAATTGGCAAACCGTGAGCACAAACTTGTCTAAATATAGATTCCTAAGTCTGTAGATATGATTATACTTCTAACTTTTGGGTTAGAAGTATTATATTTGAATTTGTGATGTATTTTGTCATTTTTTTTTTTGTAATTGGGTTGTTCTTATATTTTAGCATTTCATTATATGTGTAAGTTTTGTCACGATTTGCCGAAGGGGGAGATTGTTAGGTTCTAAAAGTTTAGAACAATTGGCAAACTGTGAGTACAAATTTGTCTAGATATAGATTCTTTAGTCTATAGGTATGATTAGACAATGTTTATGGTACTGCAAGTCAAAATACAAGAACAAGGAAGTAGCAGGTTTAGGAAATTCAGAACATGCCAAGTTCAACTGATCAAGATGCGTTTCTGCAAAATTTAATTAAAGCCCATCTGCCTATTAAGTCCATTAAGTGATTGATCTAATTCTCCTAGTATTTAAAGAAAACCCTAACGCACGTTTTTTAAGAGAGAGAAATGAGTGCATCTTGTGCCTCCAATTGTAGATCTAAGGTTTCTGTACCCATAGCTCTCTCAAATCTTCTACCGGCAACATTCTTTGAAAAAACTCAAGATCTGGTGTTGTAAGAGTTGCTGCATCAAATCAACTACGATTGATGATAGAAATCTTTGAGTGAAGTTATCAAAGTCACAAATTGGAAAGTTTGTATTGCTGATCTAAACCTTTGAGTGGAGTTCTTAGAGTCACAAACTGGAGTGTTTGTGTGCAACAAATTCAAAATAGAAGATTCTGTGGATTCAGAGTTACGTGTGGTCACGTGAGTAAGTACTACAAGAGGTAGTATTAGGTTTAGGGTTAAATCTATTATAAACACTTCCATTCTATTTAGTGAATTTATTGCCTTGTGGATTGTTAAGGTTAAATCCTCCTCAGGTTTTTACTTTGAAACTGGACGATTTCATTGGTTTTTCTGGGTCATCATATCGCTTGTGTTCTTTTCTTTTTCGCTGTGCATGATATGATTTATTATTATTTAACCTAGATCTGCTTAATTGACCTAAGTAACAACTTGGCTTTAAATTAGGTTAAACAATTTGTATTTTCAGGGGTCTGAATAACTAACACAAATTTATATGGTCAAACTTATATGAGGGAGGTACTACTCTACCCTTATGCCTTATACACAATTGAATGATTTAACACCTTAGAAATAAACACTATACAGTCTATAATTTAATATATTCTTCAAATATTTTTGTTTGAATAAGTATTGTTTAAGACTTATGACCTCTTGCAAGCATGATTAGTTTTATGTTATGTAACTTACAGTTTTAGTAATACCTTTTGGCTAAGGTAATAAGATTTATGAAAATTATTTTAAGTTACAATGTACTTTTTCATAATAGCCAAGTATGCTTTTATCAAAAAAAAAAAAAAAGCCAAGTATGCTCATATGAGGGAAAAAATTGTCAAATGCCCATTTTGGGGAAAAATTGCAGCTCTTTGCCCTATTTCCCACACTAATTAGGGAAATGCCCCTCTTTTGAAACTTGATATGTGATAAATCGAGTTAGGCCCTATAGCGACGTTTTTAAGGATCTATAGTGACGTTTTAAGGACCTATAGTAGCGTTTTGTAACTCGACCTATATAAAATCGAGTTATAGGTAAAAAAAATTTTTTTTAAAATTGCCTATAACTCGATTTCATAGAGGTCGTGTTACAAAATATCACTATAAGTCCTTAAAACGTCACTATAGATCTTTAAAAACGCCGCTATAGAGCACGAGAATTTTTTTTTTTTTTTAAACTCGATTTATCGCAAATCGAGTTATAAAAGAGGGGCATTTCCCTAATTAGTTTGGAAAAGATAACAAAACGCTGCTTAGTTTGGGAGAAAAGGGCATTTGCCCATTTTGGCCCTCATATGAGTGACTTAAGTTTCTAATGAACATATGAGAGTAAATGAATCAATAATCACAATATGTTAGACCAAAAAACCAATTTTGAAGAGTTTTGAAAGGAGATATCAATTTGCAAAGCATAATAAACAAATCATATTAGAGTATCGAATTCAAATCGTAATACCAATCATTTATGAAAAGACAAATTTATACGGTCAAACTTATACGCGGGAGGTACTATGTACTCAAAAGCTTGTGTTTATAGAAAAGATAGATTATGGAAAAGAAGAGTTCTTTCAAATTATAATGAGACATTTACTTGTTCATCAAAAAAAAATGAGACATTTACTTGAAGATAATATCAGCTCAATAGTGTAAAAACTGATGACTTCAAATCAAAGTAAATATAAGGATTTAAGTTTTAAACAAGGAAAAAAATGACATAGTCTAAATCGTTTATATAAACAAAGTTATATCTAGTTTGAGAGTTTTTTTTTTTTTTTTTAAATGATGTCTGATAGAAAAAGATATGTTGTATGTTAAGTGTGTTCGTCAATAATGAGCCATGCATACCTATAGGTATTTCATACTAACATGCCTTCATGCGTAAGCATAAGTGTAATCCATTTTTTAAAGTAAAAATTTTTACTTGCGGGTATTTTCACACAATAAATTATAAACATGCATGACACCCTATTTTGCAACCCCTTTTATTCCTTCATATTCATTATCTTTCACTTTTGTAATACTAGGGGTAAAATGTAATTTTACATGTGTAAAAAAATTTCAAAAAATGACCTCGGTCCAATATTTCATATCCTAATAAATCATAGAGCAAATGAGGGTAAATTGGTCATTTTCTTCTAAGAAATTCCATGTTGTTGCGAGGTTTTTGAATTTCAATCATCCCTAACAAAAAACATTTTAGACCTGATTAGACCAACCCCCAGGAAAGTGTGATCAAGGTCACTCAAACATTAGATCTAAACCTGGCCACTAGGGTCTTCAACCTTGTAAGGATATGTCCATGCATAAGTTAGATTCACTAACCTTATACTATTAAAAATTATACAAGTTTACTACAAAATTGACTATTTGTATTATCAATAAATTGCAAATAATAATTTGATCTATGATGAACTTATCAATAAATCACTAACCTTAAGTCTATATAAATATATATTTATACAAATAAACATATAAAAAGTCATTAAATTTAACTAACTAAAGATTCTTCTTCTTTTTTGTTGCTAAAAGCCATTGTGAAGCAAAGAAGGGGAGGAACCTTTCTCCCAAGAAATGAAAAATATTCCATCAAGGAAAAGACCAAAAACAAAAAAAAAAAAAAACAAAACAAAAACAAAAACAAAAAGTATTTATTTTGCTCCTTTCCTTTTTTAGGTTAAAAATATGAAAAGAAGAAGATGTGTCCCATTTTCATAATATTTTTTTTAACTATTGAGTTTAGTCGATTTTGATTGGATTACAATAAAATTATTGTCAGTAGTTGTTTTAATAAAAAAATAATAATATTAAATTAATCACAATTTAGCACATTAATAAGTTATGAAATTTGTTATATCTATAGTATTGTTGGTCTGTTATTTTTTTTTTCAACAAATTTTTTCTTTTAACTATTAAAAAGATAATTGAAGATAAGTTACCCTCGATGAATATCATATGTTGTGACAAGTCAACTAAAATAATCATTGAAATCTTATCTCAATGATATGTCTAGTTCTCCCCAAGGGGGAATCTACGTTTAAGCCACAAATTTCTTGTAAAATGTCCCAAATTTGTTTATACTTTACTAATTTCATGTTTTAAATGTTCACAAAATTTTAAGAGAGATATAATAATAATAATATATAATATATTAAATGTTATTATTATTATTTATGCTATTAATATTATTAAAAATATTTTTAATTAAATAGATATTTACCATTAATTTTTAAAATAATTTGGTTGAAGTTTGAAAATACGAAGCACATTTAGTGATTATATATTTATTTTGGCATCTAAAAAATATCTATCAATATGGTTACCAAACGAAAGTAACAACTTCAAAATAATTTATTACTACTATTGTTTGTCAAACGCTTTCAACCCATATCGAAAAAACTCAATCCACACAAAATTAGAACCATTCAATCGCTGACCATCCTAATTAATTTCTTTAAACGAGTTACAAACTTATCTTTCTGAAATGAATGAATCACAGGGAGATACATAGAAATATTAAAATAAACTACAATTTGAACAACCTAAAGCCCATGTGAGACTTTTTTTATTTTGGTGAGAAGAAAGAAGACTAAGTATGAATGTTTAATATTTGAATTCTTTTATAATTAATTAAATTTTTTTTATTGAAACAACCTGAAAACCGCAATACAAAAGAACTCACAGGCTATAAATAGCCAAGTACAGCTTCCAATATTAGAAAATTTTAAAATTTAGAATGATTTTGGTACTAATATGATAAAAAATTATTCAGCCACGTACTGGTCCCAAATTTCATGCCATAATAGATAAATTATTTACTCAAACTACAAGAAAGCAAAATCTCATAAGATGACAAAGATTATAGGAAGAAGCATCTTAATTGTAATAAGTTACTAAAAGTTTAATTTTTTTTTAAATCAAATATTAAATTATGAAGTTAGATTTGTCTTAAAAACCAACATCATCTGCTGACCACCGTTTGGGTTATTGACTTCCAAACATTTGGCACCAAATTACAAATAAATCCAAATACTTAAATGATCAAAACACCATCTTACTAGAAGCTTAAAAAAGAAATTGAAAATTAAACCCTCCCCAAAAAAGTTCATGTGCAACCATCCCAATCAGTATAATAAAATTGATCTAATTCTTATTACAATCTACGTAATTTTGATGATATCATAGCTACCTCTATTATTAATTAGTATAATGGTTTCGATTTCTATAAGGCTTGGACAAAATGAGCTTGAAATGTAAAGAGTATCTGACTTTTCTATTTTTTAACAGCTTATATATATTACCATTCTTTTTTTTTTTTTTTTTTAGAAACATATTACCATTCATGTTTGTTGGGGGAGACAACACTTACGGAGACTTTAATTGAATGATTAATATAATATGGAAAAAGTTAACAAATGTCTTAAGAATATTGGTTTATGAAATATTTTTAGAAGCTTTATATGAGAAAAGAACAAAAAAACAATTGATTTTTTTTATAGCTTTTTTATAATTTTCATGAAAGTGGTATCAAAACTTTTTTAAAATAGTTTATTAACAAATGCTTTAAGGCGCCTGTTAATAGTACCCTTATATATAAGAGTATCAATTGACCCAAAAAAACCCTTACCTATAGATTTGGACTTAATTATATTAAATTAATCACGGACTCTTATTATTATTATTATTTATAGTTTTAAAAACCGAAACGTTCAAAAAACCGAGAAAGGACCTAGTTCCTGATTTTTTCTGGTTCTTGACCTGTTTTTTACTAGACCGATTCTAAGTTGAATTGACTGGTTCAGTCTTGTTTTTAGAACAATGTTATTATTTGATGTAAAGTTTCACCAAATAACTAACCACATTACTCATTCATAAATATTTCAAAAAATATTGCTATCAGCAATCGCAATTGCATTTGAAACCCCAACCAATATATCTAAACAATATTCCAACAACCTTTCATTAAGTGGAGCAATTGATTTGGGGCCCTTCCATCACAATTATTAATGGCCCATTAATTATGTGCATATTTGTTTGTACTTCACCAAGAAATGTTCCTAATCTAAGATACAAAATTCAACCCCACTCAACTTTTGTTAGGAATTGTTATCCGAAAATGTTGGATATTCTTATAAAAAATATTATATTTATTTTAATACTCATTTATGTGAATTGAGGAAATCAATTACCCTTTAATGTTAGATACGTTAATTGCTAAATTTTGAAATTGTATTAAACGGATTGGCATTTAATCTTCAGCCACCTTATGGGACATTTAATTTCATAGCATCATGCTCCTTTCTTTTTGTTCTCAACATACAAAAGTTTGGCAAAGACAACCTCTTGAGTCTTGATATCCGGTCTATATTATATCATAGTTTATATATATATATATATATATATATATATAAAGAAAGCTATTGATTATATATATTAATTTCAATAACTTTATGACCATTTAATTGATATCAAATCCTTTTGATTCTTTGGCTAAGGAAAAGTTATAGGTCCGGCTATATATATATATATATATATATATATATGGAAAGAAATAAAAATTGATATACACACATTATTTTTGAAGTATAAAGCTACAGACTTTAAAAAAAAACAATTTTTATTGTTCTAAACACTTACCATCTATTGCTTATTACTATTCACAAAAATATTTTACCTTTACTAAATTTTCTGGGAAAAAGAAAGTTCTATAGAGAGCTTATATCCTACAAGCAGTGTAGGCTCACAAGAATAATCAGAAAGGTGGTTGGGTTGTTGTATCCTGGGGACAACATGCAGAAACTATTTGTCTAACTACATCAGATATACCGTAGACGACACGATTTGTCTCAAGACAGTGACTTGGTCTACGCCTCATCTCTGCCACCTCTTTTGGTAAAATCAAATTGTGTAATTTCCAAGGAAAGTTCAAGTATTATCTCTCCATTATTTCCAACAATTTTAGGCAAATCGATATGGAGAACACAAAATCATCCTTGGAAAATGGTAATGTTATGTCTAATTCCTCTAGAGCAGGTGATCTTAATAAATCATTCCGCTTCCGTGGTGTTAATTTTAAGAGGTGGAGACAAAAGACTTTATTTTATCTTACTCTCTTGAATGTGACTTATTTGTTAACTAAGAAAAAACCAAAGAAAAAGAAATCTGAACAATTGACTGAAGAAGAACTTTCTCAACATGAAAAAGATGTTAAGAAATGGGATAAAGATCATCTTTACTGTAGAAATTATTTACTTAATTGTCTTTCTAATGATTTGTATGATTATTATGATCAAGCTTACAAATCAGCCAAAAAGATATGGAAGGCATTGAATCAAAAATATGATACAGTGGAAGCTGGATCTAAGAAATATGCATGTAGCCGATTTTTTAGGTTTTAGATGATTGAAGGCAAGTCCGTGGGGGAACAATCCTATGAACTCCAAATGATTTCACAAGTTGTTCGATCTGAAGGCATTCGAGTTGATGAACAAATGCAAGTTTCAGCCATCATTGACAAGCTGCCTGAGTCTTGGAAGGAGTTTGTCGGAGAAAATTGGCCTTTGCCCCTTTCGCACAAAAAATCCAGCATTTTGCCCCATTCCCCAAACTAATTAGGGAAACACCCCTGTTTTGAAACTAGATTTTTTCAAAATCGAGTTTCAATGTAAAACTCGATTTGTTGAAAATCGAGTATGAGGCGATCAAACTTAAAAATAAAAAAATTATAAAAAAAAACTTGCATGGAACTCGAGTTTATGGAGCTCGAGTTCCATTTAAAACGTCACTATAGGGCTCCCTGAACGCAGCTATAGGTATGGGGCGATCAAACTTAAAAAATAAAATAAAAATAAAAACTTACATGGAACTCGAGTTCATGGAGCTCGAGTTCTATTTAAAACGCCACTATAGGGCTCCTTGAACGTAACTATAGGTATGGGGCGATCAAACTTAAAAAATAAAAATAAAAAACTTGCATGGAACTCGAGTTCATGGAGCTCGAGTTCCATTTAAAACGCCACTATAGGGCTCCCTGAATGCAGTTATAAGTATGGGGCGATCAAACTTAAAAAATAAAAAATAAAAACTTGCATGGAACTCGAGTTCATGGAGCTCGAGTTCCATTTAAAACGCCACTATAGGACTCCCTAAATGCAGCTATAGGTATAGGGCGATCAAACTTAAAAAAAATAAATAAATAAAAAATTGCATGGAACTTGAGTTCATGGAGCTCGAGTTCCAGAAATTTTTTTTTTTATAACTCGATTGTCCAAAAATCAAGTTTTAAATTGAACTCAATTTTTAGAAAATCAAGTTTCAAAACAGGGGCATTTTCCTAATTAGTTTAGAAAATGGGGCAAAATGCTGGATTTTTTTTATTAAAAAAAAGGGGCAAAAGCCCATTTTCTCCGAAGTTTGCCAAAGTCCTAAGTCACAAGCAAAAGGAACTCTCCATTGAATCCATTATCACCCGTTTGAGAGTGGAGGAAGAGGGAAGGAACCAAGACAAAGCTGTTGAACTCCATGGAGCAAATGGTCCTAAGGTAAATTTTATTTCTTCAAATGAAAACATGCCAAAAGCCAATGCAAAAAATAATGACTATGTAAGGCCTAAAAAAAAGAAATTTCAAATGTAGGCCAAATGGAAATCAGCCTCAACATAAGACCCACTCTAATCAAAGAAAGAACCAAGCACACCATCCTAAGCATGCTCCAAATAATGGCAGTCACCCTAGTAATAGCAACTATGCATGTTTTGTATGTGGAAAGCCTAGACATTTGGCTAGAAATTGTCGTTTTCGAAAACATGGGCCTATGGCTCAAGCCAAGGTCATTGAAGAGCCTCTTGTGGCTATGGTTACCGAGATTAATATTCTCGAAGGCTTAGAAGGGTGGTGGATTGATTCTGGGGCAACCAGACATGTTTGTTATGATAAAACTTGGTTTAAGACCTACACCATCTTGGATGAGAAAAAGAAAATTATGCTTGGTGATTCTCATACCATTGAAGTTGTGGGTATTGGAGAGGTGCTTCTCAAATTTACTTTTGGGAGAGAAGTCACTCTCAAAGATGTCTTTCTTGTTCCTAACATTAGAAAGAATTTAGTTTCTAGTTTTTTGTTGAACAAGGCTAGTTTCAAACAAGTCTTTGAGGCTGATCAATATGTACTCTCTAAAAAGGGCATGTTTGTTGGCAAAGGCTATGCTTGTGATGACATGTTTATACTTAATGTTGAGATGAATGAAAATTCAAGTTTTGCTTATATTGTTTCTTGTGTGAATGTTTGGCATGGTAGATTATGTCATATTAATAATAAATATATGGAAAATATGAGTGGTTTAGGTTTAATTCCTAACCTTGAAAATGAACTTGAAAAATGTGAAATTTGTAGCATGACTAAAATTACTAGAAAGTCTCATAAATCAATTGAAAGAAATACTGAATTACTAGAGCTTATCCATAGTGATATTTGTGAATTTAAAGGACATTTGACACATGGAGGTAATCGGTATTTTATAACCTTTATAGATGATTTTTCAAAATATTCATATGTCTATCTTATGAAAAACAAAAGTAATTCTTTTGAAAAATTATCAATTTTCTTAAAAGAAGTTGAGAATACTTTTGATAAAAATGTTAAAAGGTTTATAACTGATAGAGGAAAAGAATATGATACACTTGGTCTTAATAATTATATTCAGTCTCTTAGTGTTGTTCATGAGACTACTACCCCTTATTCTCCATCTTGAATGTAAAAATAAGACTCTTATAAATTTAACTAATGCTATGCTTGTTAGTTTTGGGGCTCCTAAATATTTTTGGGGTGAAATTGTTTTAACTACAAATTTTGTTTTGAATAGAGTACCTCATGAAAAGACTTTTTTAACTCCTTTTGAATTATGGAAAAAATATAAACCAAATTTGAATTTTTTCAAAGTTTGGGGTTGCTTAGCATATGTGAGGCTACCTGATCCCAAAAAACCTAAACTTGGGGTAAAGGCTTTTACATGTGTATTTTTGGGTTATTCTTTATATAGCACAACTTATAGATTTTTTGATATTGATAATAATACAATAATTGAATCTAGAGATGCAATTTTTCATGTAAATAAATTTCCATTTAAATATAAAAATGGTGGGGGTTTTGAACAACAAGAGAATTTGAATGTTCAACATCTAAGTCAAAAGATGTTAATGAATATGAGATTGAACCTAGGAGGAGTAAAAGACCTAGAATTGAAAAGATTTTTCATCCTGAATATTATGTGTATAATTTACAAGGTGACCATACTTCTTTAGAAGAATCTTTATCTTCTCCTAATTCAAGTTTTTGGAAAGAAGCCATCAATGATGAGATGGATTCTATTATCTCTAATAATACTTGGAAACTTGTGGATTTACCTCTAGGTTGTAAAACAATTGGATGTATTGAAAAATTCAAAGCAAGGCTTGCTAATGGTTTTAAACAAAAAGAAGATATTGATTTTTTCAATACTTTTTCTCCTGTTACTAAAGTTACGTCTATTGGATTATTAATTGCTATAGCAGCTATTCATAATTTGATGATACATCAAATGGATGTAAAGACGGCATTTCTAAATGGAGATTTAGAAGAATAAATCTATATGGACCACAAGGTATGTAAATTATTAAAATCTTTTTATGGTTTAAAACAAGCACCTTGACAGTGGCATGAGAAATTTGATCAATGTTTGCTTTCTAATTGTTTTAAAACAAATGAAAGTGAAAAATGTATATATTATAAAACTTTTGATGATGCTCATGTTATAATTTTTTTATATGTTGATTATCTTCTAGTTTTTGGTCCTAATACGGATATTATAAATTCTGCCAAAATGCTTCTTAAGAATAACTTTGATATGAAAGACTTAGGAGAAGCTAATGTGATTCTTGGCATGAAAATTTCTAGAACTTCAAATGGCATATGTAGATCAATCTCATTATATAGAAAAAAATTTGAAAAAATATAATTACTTTGATTGTAAACTTGCAAGTATTCCTTTTGACTCTAGTGTGCTTCTTAAGAATAACTTTGATATTAAAGACTTAGGAGAAGCTAATGTGACTCTTGGCATAAAAATTTCTAGAACTTCAAATGGCATATGTAGATCAATCTCATTATATAGAAAAAATTTTGTAAAAATATAATTACTTTGATTGTAAACTTGCAAGTATTCTTTTTGACTCTAGTGTGCATCTTTTTCCTACTAAAGATGAAAATGATATTTACAATCAAAAGGAATATGCTAGTATTATTGGTAGTCTTAAATATGCTACTGATTGTATTAGACCTGATATTGCTTATGCTGTAGAAGTTTTAGCAAGATTTACTACCAAACCTAATTTTGAGCATTGGAATGCCATGACTCAATTAATGAGATATTTAAAAAGAACTGCACACTATGATTTGCTATATCAAAGATATCTTGCTATTCTTGAAGGATATAATGATGCTAGTTGGAACACCTTATTAGGTGATTCTTTGTCTACCACTGACTATGTATTTACAATAGGTGGTGGAGCAATAAGTTGGAAATCTAAAAAACAACAGATTATTGCTAAATCCACCAGGGAGGCAGAATTAATTGCCTTATCTTCAACTAGTGAAGAAGCAGGTTGGTTACGAGATTTATTATCTGAAATTTCCATGTGGGAGAAACCTATTTCATTTGTCTTAATTCATTGTGATAGTACTGCCACTATTGGTAGAGTGCACAATAAATACTATAATGGTAAATCTAGATCTATTATAAGAAAACACAGTATTGTGAAATCATACATAAACAATGGTATCATAAATGTTGATTATATTAGTACAAATGATAATATTGCGGATCCATTAACTAAAGCTCTAGCTAGAGAAAAGATTTGGATAGCATCGAGGGCAATGGGACTTAAGCCCAAAGAAGAATAAAATATCTATGAGGATACCTTACCTAGGGATTGGAGATCCCAAGAACTAGGTTTAAAGGGAAAAACTAATCATAGAATAGTTTGATTAACATGCACTAAATATATGTATGAGTACTAATACTCATGTCCCTCCCTATGGTGTGCGTGCATGTATCTTGTAACGTTATATAGGATGGGTTCTTATTTATTAAAAAAAAAAAAAACTCTTAATCAAGAACATCCTTGATAGCCACACCTAAGTGAGCATGGAAGTGAGGCTGCTTCCTTTGAGAATGGGGCTAGTTCTCTAAATAGCTCATGGATGCTGAAATTATGCACAAGGCCGTAATGTGCTAGCTTAGAAGCTCGTAGTAGAGTACTGGAATATTATGTGTGTGATGTAATGTTTTGTATCCATACAAGAAGTTATAGTTCAAGACTTAGATCACTATTAACTTTGGAACAATGTTGCTGAAACACTAAATGAGGGTTCAAGCCATTGGCACTCCCATTATGCATAATGTTCTACTTAATCTAGAAAAAAATTTCTTATATATATATTTACCTATTTATTTTTTATAAAAATAAGTGGGGGATTATTGGATATTCTTATAAAAAAAATATTATATTTATTTTAATACTCATTTATGTGAATTGAGGAAATTAATTACCCCTTAATATCAGATACGTTAATTGCTAAATTTTGAAATTGTATTAAACTGATTGGCATTTAATCTTCAGCCACCTTATGGGACATTTAATTTCATAGCATCATGCTCCTTTCTTTTTGTTCTCTGTTAGAACATATGTGGTTCACATGTCAAGAACATATGTCATACTTATTTATGTTAATTGGCTAATCCTTTGACAAAACGCACTTTACTTGTAATTGGGTAGTTCTAGGTGTTTTTAATACTTCGAGAAATAAGGTTTCAAGATCAAGTGTTGAAGTCATCAAGTCTGTCCAAGAAAAATCAAGTTGAAGTGCAATTTCATTAAAGCTCGACACCTGTTCGATAGCTCCTCGACACCTGCTATCTGTCGAGATTTAAAAATCAGATTTTTCTGTTCTGATTTCTTGGGATCCGTGAATATGTTTTTGAGCCTTCTTTTCTTCTAACCCTAAACATATAAAAGGAATGTTTTAAGAGCCGTCATGATAGACACAAGTTGAAAAAGTATTGAGCAATTCTTGTTCAAGCAAATTGTGACCAAAGACGAAGTTCTTGACCTAGTTCATCTTCTCTAAAGAAGTTGCTGTGTATTTGCACCAAAGGGTTTTATGACCAAGCATCTTCCTGATTCTCATCGTGTATAATGAACTGAAGAACTTTGCAACCAACCTCTCCTTCTAAGTTGGTGTTTGAAGTCGCGTACTGGGATCTGCGCATCTGGTTAGTCACGTACTTGGGAGCCGTGCATCAAAAGGGGAAATTGTCACTACAAATCAAGTCCAATTGGGTATTGAGGTAAGGGTTCAACTGTAGGTTGGTAAGGTACTTGAGATTCTTTTACTTGTAACCGCTTGATTTGATAATAGTGGAGTTTCAGGAGTGGTGATCTGAAAATCACCCGGTGGGGTTTTTGCTGTTAGGGTTTTCTCCATTCGTGAACAAATTACTGTGTTATTTATTTTCCGCTGCATATTTAGTTTTTCGGTGATTTGTTTATGCTGCCACGCAATTGCATGATAAATTGATTAATTAATAACTTGGCTAATTAATTAATTGGTTTAATCACAAGGGGTCATTCAGTTTGTGGCCTATCAAGTGGTATCAGAGCAGGCACACTCTGATTAGGTTAATCTTTGCTATGTTTGATCCATTGACCCCTGTTGTCATGGAAACTCTTGATTGTTTTGATTTGCATGATCTTGTGTTGAATGATGATGATGATATTCAAGATGCCTATTGCAAGCTTTATAATTTTTGTATGAAATCTCTTGAATGTTCTACAAAATTAAAAGCTAAATTTAAAAAGGTCAATCTTGAAAAAGATGATTTGATTGCAAAATTGGATGAAGCAAATTATTTGAATGAAAATTTTAAAAATCAAATTTCATCTCAGGTGGACAAAATTAATAGTTTGGAAGAGCAACTAATTGAATTTAAAACTGAAGTTGAAAAATTAACTAGTGCCAAACTTGTTGTTGAGCCTAACTCAAAAGAAAAAGATTTTTATATTCCCTCATTTAAAAGAAATAATGAAGAGTTGAAGGCTAATATTGCTAGGATAGACAAAAGTAAACAATCTGATGTTAAACCTATATCTAAAACTCCTCTTAGGTTGAATAAAAATTCTGAATTTGTCCCCACTTGTCATCATTGTCATATTGTTGGTCATATTAGGCTAAATTGTCCTAAATTAAGGTCTCTGTTAACTTCTAAGGTTAGACCTCCTTCTAGGAAGCCAAGTAGCTCTAAAACTGCTCATGTTTATCACCATTGTGGTGATTCCGGTTACGCTCATCCTAATTGTTTCAAATTGTTTCCTCATAAGCGAGTGTCCAATAGGTCTCATCCTTTGTCTAAAGGCTCTGTACCTATTCTTGGTGAGTTATTAAAAGTTTTAAACTTTTTAACTCAATTTCAGGGAAATTCTAATTCCCCTATGTCCTTTAGTAGTCATACTAGGACACGTGCCTTTTCATCTTCACGGCCAAAGACTCGTGCTGTGTGGGTGATAAAGGATCCTAAGACTTAATTGTCCTTCTTTTTGTCCTCTGCTTTAATTCTTTCTATCTATAGTTGGACTCTCTTTGCTTGATTTCTTATCTGCTTTTGGAATCATGCTTTCATGCATCTGTACCTTTCTATTATGCCTTCATGCATTTGCATCTTTCTCTCATGCTTTCATGTTGTTTAACATGTTTTTGTTTGTTTATTTTCAGTTTTGTTTATTTTTGTTTTTCAAATAAAAAAAAATTGAAAAATCAGAAAAATACAAAAACAGTGTGTGTTTTGTATACATTGGTACTTGTGTACCTTGGATGGCCAATGAAACAGAGTTTTCTAAACTTTGTATCTCTTATAGCTTAGATGAGCATCTTTTTGCACAACTAATCAAGTGAGCTTTGTGGCTCTTGTTTATGATGAGTAAGATTAAGTTATCTTTTAGACTTAACACTCATATCACTCTTTTTGACGGGTAGGACTAAAAAATCCTAAGAGAAATGCATAAATAACCATCTCACCACTGTTGCCCGCCAATCATTAATGACATATGTATGTTTCGGCATAGCAAAAGTGTGATGTCAATGACATTTGTGTGCTTCGGCATAGCAAAATTGGAATGTCAAATATCAATGGGTATTTCTTTTCTCTCTCATAAGCCCATGCATGATATGTTTAAAAAGAAAATATGCAAAGAAAATAAAAAGCAAAAAGATCAAAAATGCTTCAAAATAATTGCAAGCATGTATTCTAGGAGATGTGGGAGTTATAGGATGTACCTCAAAGGTAATAGTCCCCATCAAACAGTTATGATTGTGTGTGAGTTAAAGTTATTTTCTCATATCTCAGATCGTCATAACATGTATACACATATGCAATCTTGAGATGTTTTTCACACACAACACGCAATATTCTTTGCTACTTTTGATACATGTACAGGTACAATGTGATTTGGCCATCCCTAAGATTTTACATGTACTTTTGTATGCTCACTAAACGGTCCTGACTTGTTTTTGAAAAATAAAATTGGTTAGACTTGTTTAGTGTGTATGTGTTTTTGGGAGATCCATGTGCTTAAATTTTCCATTGAGAGATGATTTTGAGAGCCTTTTTATGTTGTTTGGATCATTGTTGAGGTGCATGTTTGATTGCATTAATGTCTATGTTTTTCACTTCTCGAAAAACTGCTTTTCACTGCTGGCTCGACACCTCCTCGATACCTGTCTATCTATCGAGCTTCTCAAGCCTTTTTCTTATCGCAATCTCGACACCTGGTGGATCAATCGAGAAAGTTCCTGTCTCCTCGATACCTTCTCGATACCTGGTCGATCGATCGAGCGAGCTTCTGTTCTTGGTTCACGTGTTTATTCCTCGATACCTTCTCGACACCTTCAGCTGTCGACGTGCTTTTTCTCGACACCTACCTCGACACCTCAGCTGTCGAGAATTACTAAGGCTTCTATATATAGCTCTGTCGCGATTTGAACTTCATTTCCTCGATCTCTCTCGATCTGTCTACGGCTGTTCATCTTCCAAATCACCTTTTCTCACTTAAAATCTCCTTTCCTCGTGATTTTTGGCCATCCCTTGCTTCAAATCACTTGGTAAGATCTCATTTTCCCTCCTTTTTCATGCATTTCATGTTTTGAATATTAGGTTTTAGGATTTTTTGAAAAATTTTGGGGTTTTTCAAAATCAATGAGTTTTTCTTGAAATTTTGGGTTGGGTTTTCATTAATAGATGTTCAAAATATCAAATATTGCATTTCATGTGCATTAGAATGATATTACATGCATTTAGATGTGTGTTTCTTGTATGTGTGCTGATAGGTTTGGATTGGGCTGAGCCCATGATGCTTTTTATGCTTGCATGTCACATGTTCATGCATTCTCCATGCATACGTACTTTCTATTCAATATTTTTGATATTTGAACTGTTTGGGACTTTTCTGATTGTCTCCCTCTCTATCTCTTTCTCATTGTGTTTACGTTAGTAGTATCTATGGCACCCAAACGTAAATCCACTCTTTCTCGGAACCCTTTGCGTTCTGGAGCTTCTTCCTCTTCTGATTTTGCTTTTCTTAATCTTCGGTTCCGTGATGGAGATGCCCACAAGGCATTTACTGAGAACTTTTCTAGACGAGGTGTTCATTCGGAACGCCAAGTCATTCCGGCGGACTTCGCCGACACTGACCTTCCCTCTGTCATTCACAGTAGGGGATGGGAGTCACTGTGTGACGTCCCGGTCACTTGTCCTCTCGTGTTGATTCAGGAGTTTTACTCTAATATGCACGGGATTGATCGTTCAGTACCTCTTTTCAACACTCGCGTTCGAGGTTCGCGCATTACTGTCACACCGCAATTAGTTGCGGATGTGCTTAAGGTTCCTAGGATAGAGTTTCCTGACTATCCTACTTGTGAGCGTCTGAGGTCTGTGTCCAAGGATGAGCTCATTTTCGCTTTTTGTGAGCGGCCTTCTGATTGGGGTGAGCATCAATATACATCATGTAGACCTTTTGCTAAAGATCCTAGATTTCTAAATATGGTGATGACTTTTGTATTCCATCCTCTCTCTCACTACAACTCTATCACAGAGTCTCGTGCTCGATTTTTGCTATCTCTTCTTGAGCATCTTACGATAGATTTTCCTTTTCACTTCATTTTCTCTATCATAGATGTTCATCTAGATTCGGCATCCTGTGATAAGCTCATCTTTCCTTCCGCTATCACAAGGATTTTACGCCATTTTTCTATTCCCTTTCTTGTGTCCGACCACTTCACACACATTTCTGCCATAGATGCCGCTACCGTAAAATGTAATGAGGCTCAGTTTAGGTCAAGACAGACGAACTCCACTCCTCCCTCCCGTTCGGCTTCATCCAGATCAACTCCATCTACATCTGCTCATTCTACCTCTACAGGCGATGTATCTCTTGAAGACATCATGGCGCAGCTACAGCGCATGGATGCTCGCCTCGATACACTCTCCACTGAGTTGTATCAGGTGAATGTTCGTGTTAGTCGTATTGCACGACGGCAAGCGACCATGGGTGGTTTTACTTCTGAGGCTTCTCCTCCACCACCTCCTCTAGTCGCTTCTGATTCTGATGATGATGGTGGTGGTGATGACGATGACGATGACGCTTCAGATGATGATGATGGAGATGCTAGCTCTACTGATGAGATGTCTACATGACACTCTACCCTTTGTCACTCGTGACAAAAAAGGGGAGTAGTTTTGGTTATGAGAGTAGTCATCTTAGGGGGAGAGTTAGTATAGGACATTTTTGATAGGGGGAGTGTTGATATTATGAGGGATGTAGTGAGGTTTTGTTGTATCTTTTATTTTCTATTCTTTAGATTCATTGATCTTGTATATGAGGTCTTGTGACCAGTTTTACATACATTGTCCTTATTTTTCTCTATATGTGGATGTATGTTTTTCTTTCACCTATCTCTTCATATGTTGTTTCTTTTCTATCTTTAGTCACATGTTCTTTATACTTGTATGCAATCTAATTATTTCTGTTTCACACAAGATGCCTTGATGAGTTTTGTTTAAAAGTGTTTCAGAAATACAGGTTGTCAAAGTCTACTTGTCATAAACTCTCTTCTTGCAAAGTTTTTCAAAAGTTTGTGCTAGGATAGATTTTATTGTATTCAACAAGTGAATATGAGTTGAGTGATTTATGACTTCTCTCATATGTTCATTTGTTTGATGTGGTTTTGTCACAGATTGCCAAAGGGGGAGATTGTTAGGACATATGTGGTTCACATGTTAAGAACATATGTCATACTTATTTATGTTAATTGGCTAATCCTTTGATAAAACGCACTTACTTGTAATTGGGTAGTTCTAGATGTTTTTAATACTTCGAGAAACAAGGTTTCAAGATCAAGTGTTGAAGTCATCAAGTCTGTCCAAGAAAAATCAAGCTGAAGTGCAATTTCATTAAAGCTCGACACCTGCTCGATAGCTCCTCGACACTTGCTATCTGTCAAGATTTAAAAATCAGATTTTTCAGCTCTGATTTCTTGGGATCCGTGAATATGTTTTTGGGCCTTCTTTTCTTCTAACCCTAAACATATAAAAGGAGTGTTTTAAGAGCCATCATGATAGACACAAGTTGAAAAAGTATTGAGCAATCCTTGTTCAAGCAAATTGTGATCAAAGACGAAGTTCTTGACCTAGTTCATCTTCTTTGAAGAAGTTGCTGTGTATTTGCACCAAAGGGTTTTGTGACCAAGCATTTTCCTGATTCTCATCATATATGATGAACTGAAGAACTTTGCAACCAACATCTCCTTCTAAGTTGGTGTTTGAAGTAGCGTACTAGGATCCGCGCATCTGGTTAGTCACGTACTTGGGAGCCGTGCATCAAAAGGGGAAACTGTCACTACAGATCAAGTCTAATTGGGTATTAGGGTAAGGGTTCAACTGTAGGTTGGTAAGGTTCTTGGAATTCCTTTACTTGTAACCGCTTGATTTGATAATAGTGGAGTTTCGGGAGTGGTGACATGAAAATCACCCGGTGGGGTTTTTGCCGTTAGGGTTTTCCCCATTCTTGAACAAATCACCGTGCTATTTATTTTCCGCTGCATATTTAGTTTTTCGGTGATTTGTTTGTGCTGCCACACAATTGCATGATAATTGATTAATTAATAACTTGGCTAATTAATTAATTGGTTTAATCACAAGGGGTCATTCAGTTTGTGGCCTATCATTCTCAATGTACAAAATTTTGGCAAAGACAACCTCTTGAGTCTTGATATCCAGTCTATATTATATTATATATGTATATAAAGAAAACTATTGATTATATATATTAATTTCAATAACTTTATGACCATTTAATTGATATCAAACCCTTTTGATTCTTTGGCTAATGACAAGTTATAGGTCCGACTATATATATATATATATGGAAAGAAATAAAAATTGATATACACGCATTATTTTTGAATTACAAAGCTATAGACTTTCAAAAAAAAAAACAATTTTTATTGTTCTAAACACTTACCATCAATTGCTTATTACTATTCACAAAAATATTTTACCTTTACTAAATTTCTTGAGAAAAAGAAAGTACTATAGAAAGCATATATTCTAAGAGCAGTGTAGGCTCACAAGGATAATCAGCAAAGGTGGCTGGGCTACTGTATTCTGAAGACAACATGCAGAAATTATTTGTCTAACTATATTGTATATACTGTAGACGGCACAATTTGTTTCAAAACAGTGACTTGGTCCACGCCTCATCTCTACCACCTTTTTTGGAAAAATCAAATTGTGTAATTTTCAGGAAAAATTCAGATATTATCTCTCCATTATTTCCAATAGAAAATAATTAAGAAAATAATTAACATAGTTTCTGGAGCCAACAGGGAACCCAAGCCCCAAGTGTTGGGTAGGTGGCCTCTACTGTCTTCTTTTGTAGGGTGGCTTCTTTTCTAAGGTTCATTTCAATTTTTAGCTAAATAAGTCTGGAGAGTAGAGACATAGGAATAGATCACAAGGTGATAAATTATAATGGTCTAGTTAATGAATAGGTTTAGATATTTGTTAATAAAATATTTTAGAAAACTTTCAATTCCACTTTTATGAGAAATGTCATATTAATAAAATATTTTAGAAAACTTTCAATTCCACTTTTATGAGAAATGTCATATTAATGGATATCTTAAAGTGTTTGTTAATAAATCATTTTATGAAGGTTTTGAAACCACTTTTATATTATAAGAAATATAAAAATTGTTAAAAAAAAAAAATCAATTGCTTTTTTTCCTCATAAATTTTTTTGCAAAATAGTTCTTAAATCAATACTCTTACAGCATCTGTTAACTTTTCTCTTATGAAAAATATAAAAAGCTGTCAAAAAATCAATTATTTTTTATTCTCATAAAAAATTTCAAAGTATTTTCTAAATGTATACCCTGACAAAATTTAATTATTATTATTATTATTATTATGAGAACCAATAAAAAAAAACTTATCAACTCAATTGTTTTAAGGCAGTAAGATTAATCTTTTTTTTTTCTACCAAAAAAAAAAAAAGATTAATCTTTTTATGCTGTAGTGAATGGACCAAACCTCCTAAAGTTTTTTGTCTGTAAACCTTGTGTTTTCTTTGTGTATCAAAGTATAATGGTGTGTTTCTTGCAACGACTTGCAATAAATTCGCGTCAAACTTCGGTGCCGTGCTCAAACGATGTATTATTGTCCTTGATATTTGGATTATTTTGGGAAGCTTGCCGAACACAAAATTAATTACTACTATATTTTTATTGCATGTTATGTCTCTATGAAAGAAACATGAAGTGGGTTCAAGCTCAGCTCATTGGGAACCTTTAACAAATGGAAGAGTATTTTTTGTAACATGAAATTAAAGAAAAAGAAAAAAAAATTTTGTTGACTCTTTTTCTGGGCCAAAAACAATAGTAAATGACACCACCGGTCACGGCATTGAAAAAAAAATTCCATATCTCAATTTTAAGGATAGGGATTTGGTCCTGTGTTCAATTGCACTAGATCCATCCGGATGATGCCATATGTCCACTGTTGGACATGTGCTATCATTTGATGGGTCAAATGCAATTAGACACTGAACCAAACCCAAGTCCCAATTTTAAGGGATTGGTAATAACTTACTAATTGTCTTAAAAGTTTAAACTGTTAGAAAATTATATATTTAATTATTTAATTAATATTCCAATAATTAGTCTAGTAGTTTCTCAGCAAAATAAATAAATTTATAGTTTCCACGCCTTATGAGATCCATGAGTGCAGTTCAAATCTTCTAAACAACACCTTGAAACTATTTCAAAGAGTTCTTCCATATAATTACTTTGTGGTAGACAAAGGACTACATACACCAACACATTAAGGATCTCTATTAAGGCTTTGTAAAACAAAATAGTCTTTGCAAATCTAATTGAACAATAATTGAGGCATATGAAACTCATCACCTTGCTCTGATCTTTGTCAATGGCTTCAAAAACCAATGAGAAGAGATTTTGGCATTGGTTAAATATAAAAAAAAGGGGGTACATGTTAACAACATATTCCAATGTTTATTAAACGTTTCTCTCAATGGCGACGCATGTGAAATAAAGCTAAAACCAATTATCCCCATATGAATAATATGTTAAAAACATTCATTGCAAGATGTACATGTTTCTCCTAAATCCTAATAGCTACAAGCCTACAACACAGCAAATAAAGCCAAAAATCATTTATTCAATGGATAAGATTTACAATCACGAAGATAAATGCAACTTTGGAGTACAATATTCAATGGATTGGTTTATTTTACACAAATTTGGAGTATAATATAGCTGGCATCATATCATATTAGGTTCGTTTCATAGTCTCACCCATAAATGTCTGTTGTCCATATTCATGCCGAGGCCTATCATGCTGCAATCATCATATAACTCCCTTAAAAGTTATCATAGCTTTTAAGTGGAGTTGTAGTGTGCTTTTGTAGTAGAACCCCTTTCCCTCTCCCGTGTTTGTGTGTGTGTGTGTTTCTCAAAAAAAAAAGGTATAATAACAACAACGGTTAGGTTCAAGTTCAAGTTTACTTTAAATGAGGATTTTATATTATTATTTTCTTGTATTAAATACTATGAGTGCAAACTAGTTGAGTTAAATAAAAACATAGACTTGTGAATTAAATAATAAATAAAAATTTAATATGCCTAACAAGCAAAAATGAACCATGCACCATGCCCAAAATCTTGCAATAATAATAATAATAATAATAATAATAATAATAATAATACTGGGATTAACTTCAAGCTATACTATTGAATAAATTTTCTTTAGATGTGGATTTTACTAGATTACATTGTATCCTCCATTTTACAAAATATCAAGAATTTTAGAGATTAAAAATTACTTTTCTTTAAAATATTCGCCATTTCAGATCTTTTTAATTAGATTAAAAAAAAAAACATAAAAGATATAGATTAAATAACAAATAGATTTTAAAAAAACTTGGCGTGCCCACTAAAGTGAAAACGAAAAATTCCTAACGGTGAAATTTTTAGGTATTAATCTTCTTCTTTTTTTGAGAATCAGGAATTAATTCAATTAAAAGTGAAAATGATATCCATGGACAAAAAAATTACATTAACTTATGCTGTTTAATTGAATAAGAGGCAGTATTTTTTTTTTTGAGAAAAGAGACCTCTAAAAAAATTAAATTAGATTAGAGGCCGTACTAATTTAAAGCCTATCAAGAACCAAGGCCACTTTGTTGTTATAGTTTACATAGACCTGTAAGTTCGAATCAGAGGCTTAACATCTAAACCATCTAGCATGAAAAGAACCAATATGATCCATTAATCCTAAGACTAGTGCTGAATAAAAAAAGAGGCCTATGTGATCATCTCTGCTATGAGCCTATGTTGTTGGCCCAGTACATAACACATTTCTTCAAGTCAAAAATCATCCTTTTAATGGTTTTAAATCTCACTTACATGTCATGATAGTTCACAATATCTTGAGAAAGTAATGCTCAAGGATGATATAGATTTTGTCAAGAGTCTTGTAACTCAACTCAATAGAAACATCCCTAGTGTTCAAATCTCTCGAGCCTATTGTTGTAACTATTGAATTATCAATGAAAAAGATGAAACTTAACCTAGAAATTCTATCTTAATAGTTACTACTGAATACAACTCGAGCTCTAAAAGTTCTATATGAGAGAGCCAGCATGGTTGAACAAATGGGATGAAGAGACAGCCCAATAAATATCAAGGTACCTGAATATAAAGGCATGATAAGCCCTTGTGGAAGGTCCAAGATCAACCTGTGGGAGGCTAGGGTTGTGAGGAACGGCAAGAGTTCTCTAGCCTAAAGGCAAAACAAAATAAAATGAGCTTGCTCAAATTAAAACTGTTCACATTTTCCATCTTAATTCCACTTCTCACATTACACGAAGTTAGAATGTGGCCCTTCTATAATTTCAGAGGATTTGACATATTTTGTGAACAAGACAACACCCTCCAATGGCTTTTAAATACAATGCAGAATATAAAACCTAGATGAATATACTTCTTGAGTCATCACTCATAGAGGCCCAAAAAGAAGGAAAAATTAGGTCTGGAATTGACTACCAATGAGCCATTCAGTGTTTCACAGAAAGATGACAGATGCAATTAATTACTCTTTAAAGCAAACTCCTGTATGATGTTAGGAGTTACCCTTACCTGATGATCATCAAAGAGGTCATCTGAGAAGTTGGACCCAACCTGAAACTCTAAGCCACACAGACAGGCACATCCTTGCATTCATACAAGCATATACAAATACATGAACTTGATCCACAACACCTAAGTTGCCCCAGCTTGACATGCCAATTTGAGACCAAGCACAGATAGGCAGGGTTAACTTAAGAGCTGAGAGTTTTAATTCAAACGTTAGGCCAAGTTCGACTTGATCTGATCTCTAACCTGATTCGGCTTAAACAAGTTGCATCTATAGGAACACCTTGCACAGGTTCTATTTACTTAAAGTCACCCATCATTTAAATATTGGTAACATGCAAAAAACACTCTCCTAAAGGCAAAGAGCTAATAGGGGATGTTATAACAACTAAAAATAGAGGAAACCAGACAGTGATTGGCATGTATAGTTCAAATTTATTTGATTACTCCATTGTTGTCACTGCCCAACCAGTCACCATATCAAGCCTGAAACAAAAAATACCAACACCCTTACAAGTTCATAGTTTGAGCAAACATAAACATGTGTCACATCTCAATTATACTCCTACTCGGTCATGGTCAATTACCATGACCCTTCAGCACCTACTGTTGGATTCTGGAAAGCAGAGTAACCCCAGAAAGTCTTCAGTGAGTATGGCTGAGATATGGTTACACCTTCTTCAGTGATTTTAGCTATCTGTGAAATCAAAATTTCAGGCATATTAATTGATTATTTATGGAAAACTAGAAAACCAGGCTTCCATCTAGAATGAAATTATAAAAAATAAAAAGGGAACTGAAGTACAGCAATTATAAGAAACAAACTGATCTTTTTTTTTTATAAACAGAAACAAACTGATCTGATTCATATTCAGGCCACCTCCACAAAGCACATTATGTTGGGTACATATATGCACCTGCTTGTGCAGTAGCTTATAATCATGTCAAATTCAAATATAAGATATGGAAATGCTTGAAAACATTCAGCAAATAAAACGAGATATATTAGGGGTATTACAACTTTTACTACAAGAGGTTTATAAACTGATGTGTGATTCCTAGAAGTTCATTGTTTTTTCTTTTCCATTCTTAACTTCTCAGCTGCTTAAAACTTGCACTCATGATATTGTTCCCTTTCAACAATTGTTCTTTTGTGTCTTAGCAATGAAAAACTTTATTGTAGAATAATGAGAAATTATAAAGCTAATAGGGACATGCCTACTTCAAGTCACCAGCCTTGGATAATAATAAGAAAATTAATTATTATTAACCATCTTTCATAAGTACAAGTTTGATTAGAAAAGGAAAAGGGAATGACAAATAAAACAATGTGTACAACCCTCTTCAAAGAATACAAATCACATATAAAGGGAGTAAAAAACATCAACAAAATGAAAAGGCATGGAAGGGACGCTGCCTAAGTCACGCATCCAATCAAACAGTGAAATAATAAAGCAGATAGGAATGCCTACTTCAAATGACCAGCCTTGGATGATAATAGGACAATGAAATTATTACTGACCATCTCGTTTTTTGATAAGTTTTATTAGAAAAGGAAGTGGGAAGATACATAAAATGATGTGTACAACTTCAAAGCATACAAATAAAAAATAAAGGGAGTAAAAAAAAATCAACAAAAGACATGGAAAGGACACCGCCTAAGGCAAGCATCCAATCAAACAAAGTCTGCAAAATATGCTCTGAGTACATAAGGACACTCCTCCATCAAAGACCCACTTGTTCCTCTCATGCCATAGATTCCACATGATGCATAAGGGCAAAGCTTGCTGCAACTTAGCTGCTCTATAGTGCTGATTCC
Organism: Quercus glauca; assembly: GCA_023736055.1. Taxonomy (NCBI): domain Eukaryota; kingdom Viridiplantae; phylum Streptophyta; class Magnoliopsida; order Fagales; family Fagaceae; genus Quercus; species Quercus glauca. The sequence goes on from CM043324.1 coordinate 47,952,593, forward strand.
GCTGAAACTAACCTTGCCAAAATTGCAGCAGCTCAACTACAGATTTGGGCATCACCTGAATTAGCTCAAACAGAGCGAGGACACAAGATCAAATATCTGATGCCATACAGCAATGAAGAAGCAGGTGATCAATAAATTCCCCACTATGCTTGCACATACAACACCAACCATCAATTTATACCTCTTAGAAAGGTTGTCAACAGTTGGGATTTTTCCGAGAGCTGTAGTCCAACTGAAGAACACCACGTTCCATGGACCTTGGCCCTTCAGATGCTCTTCCAAGGGTGCAAATTCCTGTATGATTCCTAAGGGCATCATAGTGCAATCAAACCTTAAATACTCCATTTCTTTACTGGCATCTACACTGCTCTATCAGGACCAGAAAAGGAAGGAAGGTTAAGATAAAGAATCTCAAATCCTGGAAAGGCTGGAGGAATTGAGGATTCCAATGTTGACCCTCATTATTGACCATCTATTTGAAAATCCAATTTGGACGTTTTGAATCATATTGGGGTCACTTTGGAACATTCAGTAAACACCTCCCCTCCCCCCACCCCCCACCCCTGCACCTCTTTTTTCGGGTTGGCAGAATTCTCATGATTGCCTACATGCACGAAGGCACACATGTATACAGACAAACACAACAAGAAAAGGAGAGAAAGGTTATATTTTTTATTTATTTGTAAGTTACACAAGCACTCCATTGGGTTTTGAACCTATGACCTTTCCCTTCAGTCATTCTTATGGTAGAAGGAAGTACCATGCGATCTAGAGCTCATTGGCAGAGAGGGTATTTGAGACAGGATTTAAAAATCATCTAAAATTTCAAGAAAAAATAATCACAAAGATATCCAATTTTATGAATTAACAAATAGAAATGATAGGAAGAAAATAACAAAGTTAAAGTCACAATTTCAAAGAATAATAAAACTAAATGATTCAAAATCGTGTGGAATATATACAAATTTCACCCAAAAAAGTGGACACAAAATGATCAAAAATTTGATGAGCATAAACCAAAAAGAGAGAGAACAAGAAGAAGAATAAGAAAGAAACAACAAAGCATGCAGAGAAGTTGTGGAAATCAGTGAAACTACAATCTTCGCTTCACTGACAGGTCAAACAACTAGAAAAAGATTGAGTATTTCACAGGCTATAGCCCGTTACTTATATACTAAGAGTTTTGGTATGTAACAGAAACCATTAAGTGAACAATAATGAGGAACCAAACCTGAAGCTTGTTGACAGCAGTAGTATCACGATATAGGAGTACACGCATGCATTTCTCCAGCAACTTAACACCATCCTCAAAGCTCAAGTTATCATGCCACTCATCACGAAGAATTGGCCTTGCAAGGTGATTCCCAAATCCAGTGGCCACATGGTTGTCCTCAAAATTTACGCCTATCATGCTGACCTGGATAAGAATCACAAATTATAGATTGATTAATATCCTTAAATGCAAATTGCTTACAGTTCTGCGACAAATAAAAGGAACAGTTGAGGTTTACCATGCCAAGGTATTTCTGTCCATTTTTCACTCCACCAAGTATAAGTGAATTCCATAGTGGATTGAACTTGTTACGCCTATTATACATCACTCGGGTTAAATAGCTGTGCACCTCTTTAGGACCTAAAGAGTTTCCGTCATCCCACATGTTGTCATATAGACTGCAAAAATAATCCCCAATACCAACAATCACTTAGAAAGAAGTAGAAAACAATACAAGCAAACACAAATACCCAGAAAAGAAAACAAGGAAGGGACAAAAATTGTGATGTTTCAGCTTTTGCTACTTTCCAAGTACTTTTTTTCCTCTTAAAACAACCTGCTTACATTAGCTCATCAAGATAACGTAGAATCTCCTGAAAATCACTAATTTCTCCACTTGCACCAAGAAGAGAATGTTTTCCAACTGGCTTCAATCGCTCAACACTCTTGTATCGCAGGGTATATCCATAAGAACCTGCCAATTAATCCATACATGATAATGAAAAACCAATAGAAAGTATCTCGTTGTTGTAAATGAGCACGAAAAAGTGCATATCCTAAAATGTTTCTAATGAGTCATGACATCCAAAATCAGAAGTTCTGGAACAAGTTAATAGCAATTCCGGGTCAGGTGAAATACAATATATCTCACAAACAAAGATGCACCTCAGGCAGTATAGAAAAACCAAAACAGGAAGAAAAGAGTTGACGGTAGATGATGGTAACCATGGGTGATAGAACACATCTAGTCACTACTCTAACAAGTAAACAAATTGCCATATGATTCAGACAGAAAAAAATTGCCATGTGCATATCTGGGATCTAAGGCAGAAGAATTAATTGCCCTCAAATCAGCAAACACAATGTACAACCACCCTAACCCTGACTCCCAAATGAATTGCTGAAACTTTGGAGTGTGTGCTACATTGCCACTCCTTTGAAGTTATCTGTTGCACACTACGCATACCATAGATGATAGTATTTACAAAACTGGAAAGAAAGCATTAAATAATTAAAAAAAAAAATCCACCAATATGGAATGGTCAGCCACAAGGTAAAAAAAAAAAAAAAAAAACCATGGTCGAACAGGGAAATCAAAGACTTAATAAATTCAAGTAACATAACTTCATTATAAAAAGACCAAAAGGGCCATGTCTCCAAAGTACACCATGATTATACAAGAGGGACGCTTAAAAATTAGCAGAAAACATATTTTCCAAGAGAAGCAATTAATGGAAATCTTTTTTTTTTTTTTAATTCCCAGTGAAGGAAAGTGAGATATCAGCCACTAAGCAAAATGTAACCATCTTTGGCTAGCATTCATTCTTTGATTTGACATGTTTCACGCATTTTGCAAGTGCCATGAACTGAATGTGTCCAAGCATTTGAAATTAAAGTATATCATAGAGAAAAACACTAGTACAATATGCATTAACCATTTCAAAAATAGAAGATAAATAGCAAATTCGCCTTTGTGAATATAAAACCAAAACCAAAACTATATTCTTATTCTTTTCTTTTATTCATTTTCTTAAATTTCTCAGCAGCCAAAGGGGTCCAAGAACAATATCAATCAAGTCATAAATAGAAGAAGAAAAAATGAATATATGAAATTGCAATTAATTATGAACTGATTTAGTATCTAACCTCCCATGTCAGCAGCCATAAGAATTCCATCCTTGTATTTGATAGCAACTACAGATGTACCAGTGACATATGGATTCCTAAACAAACAAAAAGGGGTTAAAAACCTTTTTTCTTTTAACATAAAATTTATGTTGTTAAAGATAACAAGCCCAATCCAAATCAAGGCCCCAATCCTACTTCTACTTGGCGTGCAAGCAAAGTATTATACTTGTACAGCAAGTCTTGTAACCATGGTGAAATGTATGATTATTCTAGGGTTTAGCCTCCTATAAACATTCCACATTTAGAGGTAGAGCCTGGGTGCGACAGCAATTGCTTTCTATCAAAAGGGACAAGTTGACGGTTTGGTTACTTACCATAACCTCTTCCAGCCCCGCAAAAGTGGGAGCTTTGTGCAGTGTTTATGAAAATTTTAGTATGGTGAAGATGTAGCCATCAAGGGCTTTCCTCCGTGAACCATTCTCTCTCACACTATTCATTTGTCAGATTCTAATTCCAATACTTTTTTTCATGCAACAACAAAGAAAACAGAGAGAGAGAGAGAGAGAGAGAGAGAGAGGACATACAGAGTTCTTTCTGAGGCAGACACAGAGCTGAGAAGGCTGTGCTCTGCTTGGCTTGAATCCATCAACTGCACAGGCAAGAACACCATTCAATTCAAAGAAGTACCATTGACATATGTTTAATGTATGTTCCTATGGTTCAAATCTTATATCAAATAGTTTCAAAAAAAAAAAAACGCATTGAGAAAGAATCAAACAAAGGCATCCCCAATTTAAAGCTTTTAAACAAAAAATAATAATAATAATCATCAAAAAGGGGGTTGAAGAATGTGAGATTGAACATACCATTTCCATAGCCTCAAATCAATCGGTGATCAGATTGTCTTTTCGTTCCCAACGTATTAGGGATTGGCGCGCTTATAACCCAACTTTTCTTTTTTCTTTTTTCTTTATTCTTTTTTTTTGGTTTAACCGTTTAAGCAATTGCCAACTTGTTGCCCAAGGTCAAAATTAATTATTATTTTTTTTTATGAGCAAAATTAATAATTTTAAATTCGAGGAGGCTAGAACTTTTCTTTTTCTTTTTTCTTTTTTCTTTTTTTTTGGCTTAGATATTGGGATAAGTTTTTATTTTTCTATTTTTTGGTTAATTTACAAATTACATTATGTACTATCTTTCAATTTCAATCCTTTAGTTTTATTTGTATTATTCATTTCTTGAAAAATAGAGAAAAAAAAAGTTAACTAATTGGTCAATATAGTTTCCATTTAGGACAAGTTGAAAATTTCACCTTATTTTTGCTACTATTCATAAGTTTCATGGTACTTTTTGATACCATTTATGGGTTCTTCTATAATATTCAATTAATTTTTACATTTATCTACAGTAATTTCAGCAAAAAAATTTCAATTTCAATTAAATAAGCTATTCTCAAACGGACACATAATCCTTCCATCACTCCCCGTTAAAAATTAAAAACACACGGTAAGATGTCAAAAAAAGACAAAAATTGGTATTTTTGAGTTTCTTATATTTTAAAAAAAATACAAAAAATTAATTTTAAAAAATTCGGCAAGAACTTTTTTTTTTTTTTTTGTTGAGACGATATCAAAAATTTTGAAGAAAAAATTACCTTTTAAATTTACGACTCTTGCCAATCTCACAACACTTTGCTTTGTGATTCTGTAACCAAAAAATTTAATTAAATCTAAATAAGTGATTCATTACTCTCTCTCGATCGATCGATCGATATGGTTCTCGATGCCACCAAGTTCCTCGCCATTTTAGGTTACATCTCGTGTCCCTTAATCTCAAGCTTATCTCCAATACCCTCCTCCCTGAGTCTCATACTTTCACACAGGAGATCCTCACTCTTTCACTTGGGCAAGCGTTGCTATCATTTGACTTCACTGTGTGACTACTCTTCTAAAGTGCCAATTTAGGCTGTCTCAATGTTTCTAACACTCAAGCAAAACTATGATGGTTTTGGATAGTGAACAAAATCAATCTAATGGAATTGGATGCAACAAAATTAACTACGGATCAAAGTTAGAGTGTTAAAATGAACAAAACTAACACTTTGTTTGGATACAAGGGAAGAGGAGAGAAGATGATAGATTAGGAAGGAAATGACCAAATTTTCCATTTGGTTACGATGGTGGAAGGGATGAAGAAAGAAAATGGAGGGATTGTATTTCTCCTAGGCCCACAATTTTGTGTCAGCCCAAAATGGATGGAAAAGAAGGGAAGGCTGAATTGGTGGTGGGCTGGTTTTAAATGAATTTACTAAAATACTCTCTATTTCTCTGTAAACAAATTTCAAAATTAAGTGTTTGGTAGAGTAGTTTAAGAATGGTTATTTGTAATTTTTTGAATTACGTGTGGGTGAAAAAGTGTGTGAAAATGTGTGTAATGTTGTTTAAAATGTGAAAATATGAGTTTGAACTCACTCACCAAACTTATAAGAAAGTGGACATCAGCAAAGTAGAACACACACAGCACACCTAAAGAAAGAAAGAGCGAGTTTAATCTCACCTTCATCAACCAGGTCTCTCTCTCTCTCTCTCTCTCTCTCAACTAGTCACTTCTCATTATGTAATTTTATCTATTGTGAATGTGTATTTGAAATTAATGAAGAGCTAAGGTGTTATCTTAATATTGTTTGCTTATAATTGCTATGTGTTGGCATGGGTTAAATGAGATTGAATGTCTATTTTTCTTTTCTAAGGATTGCAATACCCAAACCAACAGTTGATTGCATGAAAGAATGAAGAGATGAGATCTAGAGCGTGTATTGAGATTTTTTTTTTTTTTTTAATTAGCTACATTGAATGATATGTAGTTGTAAATCTCAAAGCATTTCTAAAGCTTATTTTCCTATTTGATGTTAAGTTGTACATGATGCAAATATGAAGAAAGAGTAATCTCCTCTTAGATCCCTAAAGCTAAGAAATCTGAATTAAAAAAAATTATATATATATATATATATATATTAAATTTTGCTGAAAAAAGTGAGGAAAAGAGAGAAGTGGCCTAATAAGAGAGTAGTAAATATGAGAAAGAGAAAAACAAAGAGGGATAAATTGGTCTTCAGTACTTAATAATTACTGCAAATGTAATTTAGTTTAATTTCATAATTACTAATTAAATATAAAAAAATATTTTGGAGTTTTTACTATTTGCTTTTGCAGTTGTTAGTTTTTAATGTTATAACTGCAAATCTAGTAGATGTTAGGTGTATTTTGTATATTGCGTTCTAGAATAGGTTAGGTGCGTATCTAATCTATTCTTTTTTTATTTTTGAGAATGCGTATCTAATCTATTCTCAGATGGCATTAAGGAGAGATTTTTTTTTATAAGCATTATTGAGATGTATCTAGTTATTGTAATTCTATTTAGATATAACAAGTATTATGTGTACAGATCAAATAAGCCTATTTTATCTCTTGCTAATGTTATACTGTAATTTTTTGTGTAATGTTATTTCACTATCACTTATTTAATTTATCATGTCAAACAATTGTTTGTTATTTAATTGTTTCTTCCATTCTTCTCCAAAAGAAAACAATAATTGTTTCTTCTATATTGTCATTTGTTTCTTTGTTCAATGGTGGAGAATTCCCTTTTAATATAGTCCTTATATTTTAAACAAATTTTAATATTTTTTATTCAAAATAATTATTGCAATTTAGATGGATAGGGATGTTGTTGGGAAAGGCTATAGGGAGGATACTTTGGAAGATGAGGATGTGCAATATGCTATTGAAAATTTAGAATATTGGAAAGAGGATTGAGAGCAAAGAAGATGCATGGTTGTGGTTCAAGTAATATGTTATGTTGTGTATGCAATATATATGACGAGATTGCATATGCATTCCCAATATATAGACAAATCGATCACTCAAAAAAGTTTTAATAGAGAAAATATACGAATGGAGTTGGTGAAGGAACTTACACCAGCTGAGAGATGTCGTAATGTTATACATATGGGACCATATGTATTTGCTAAGTTGGTATAATTTTTTAGAGAAAGTGATTATCTCCATGACACCAAGCATGCTATAGTTGAGGAGTAAGTAGCTAAATTTCTTCACATATTGGCCCACAATGTGAAGAATCGTACAGTCTCATTTTTCTTTCATCGTTCTGGAGAGACTATAAATCGGCATTTTGATCCGGTGCTAAAAGCAGTCATCACATTAGAAGAACATTTTTTTTAAACAACCAACTAAAGCAAAAGTCTCCCCATAAATACTCAATAGTAGTAGATTTTATCCATACTTCAAGGTTAATAAAGATTATGTATGTGATCACTTTAGGATTTTAAAGTTGTCTATTCAAATAGGTACTTATGTTTCAAAATTATTATAGGATTGTATTTGTGCACTAGATGAGACTCACATTCAAGTGAAGATGTCAAGGGAAGATGCACCAAGATATCGTGGAAGGAAAGGGAATCCAACACAAAATGTGTTGGCGATATGTTCTTTTAACATGAAATTTATTTATGTGTTGCCTAGATAGGAATCCTCTGCTTTTGATTTAAGGATATTATAAAATGCTCTAAGTAGACAAGATAGTCTTAAAATTCCTTAAGGTAATTTTTGTTGTGCACAAATATATCATTTATATTTTTTTGATTATAAAACTTGTATTAAATAACTTATATTTTAACTAGGAAAATATTATTTGGTAGATGTGGGCTATTTGTTAAGGGCTAGACTTCTTGCACCATATAGAGGTGTACGTTACCAGTCAAAAGAGTACTCAACATGTGCGCTTTCCAATGCTCGTGAATTATTTAACTATCAACATGCTTCATTTTGTAATGTCATTAAGAGAGCATTTGGAATATTAAAAAAAGGCGTATATGCACTTTTAGTCTCTACATTTTGCACTTTTTTCATTTTGATTTCTACATTTTATTTTTACCACTTTTAGTCCCTAGCCTAATTAACGCGTGACATTTAAGTCCTTACCGTCAGCCAACTAACAGAAAAAGCTTAGGTGGCTGACGTGGGTATTAAAATATTATTAAAAAAATTATTTTGTATTTTTTAAATGCCAAAATATATATAAAAAAATTAATTACTCAATTTTAATTAAAAAAATAAAAAAACAAACAAAAAAAAAATATTTTCTTTCAAACAAAAATTTTACTTTCCTTTAATTAAAATGAAATTTTTTTTATTCCAATCTTTGTTTTTTCGAAGAACATATTCACGTTCTTTATGTTCTTCCCCGTATATGATTTATATTCTTACCAAATTAATCCTTATTTTCTTATCATTTTCTTTTCCTTTCTTGTACTTTCTTTATAACCAAAGACATCAAAACAAAATAAATTAATTAAATGTCTTTATTGTCTTTTTTTTTTTCTTTTCATTATTTTTTTCAGAAGAACATATTCATGTTCTTAGTATTCTTCCCTATAATCAATCTCCAGCAAAAAAAAAAAACCCTAAACCCAGATCCTAACCAAACCCCAAACCCATATCCCCAGTAAAGCAAACCTTAGCCTTCAAACCCATAGATTGTCTTGGCAAACAAACACACAAAAAAAAAAAAAAAAAAAAAAAAAAAAAAAAAAAAAAACCCATTGGAAAAAAAAAAACCCCAAGTCACCACCACCGAATCAAAGAACATGAAGATCAAACCCAAGCAAAAGAATAAAAACCCAGCAACCAACAAAGCACCACCACCGAATCAAATCATCCACTACTACATCAACAAAACCACTCCCAAACCAAACTATCCAAAGAATAGAAACCCAGCAAAGCACCCAACTCATCCACTCCCAAACTCAGCTTGCACATCAACGGCGGAGAGGCCGACTACTAGGTCCGACACTACCACAATAGCAGTGGCGTGTGGTGGAGAAGAAGGCCAAGCTTGTGAGCTCCGGCCATGGAGCTACGTTGAACAAAGAGAGAGACTTTCTAAGAAACCAAACCCAGATTTTTCCACCCTAAACACAAAACTCAACCCAGATTATCTTAGGCTTTTTGAGAAACCAAACACAAAACTCAAAATTCAAAACCCAAATCCCAAATCAATGAACAAAAACCCAAGATCTGAAACCACAAATAACCACGGATTTAGAGAGAGAGAGCTGGGTTTTTGGCCATAGGTTTAGAGAAAGAGGGTTGAGTTTTTGGCCAGAGAGAGTTGGGTTTTTGGCCAAAATTTAGAGAGAGAAAGTTGGGTTTTCGGCCATGAATTTAGAGATAGAGGGAGAGAGAGAGTTGGGATTTCGGCCATGGATTAGAGAGAGAGAGCTCACCATCAGTCAACCCCTTCAGCCGAAACCACCTTCAGTCACCTCCACCTTCACCCAAAACCCACCTTCAATCACCTCAACCTTCACCTTGAGCTTGGAGACTTTTGTAGAAAGAGATAGCTTGGAGAGAGAGCTTGAGATTTTCACTGAGAGAGCTTGGAGATTTTGTTTGAGATTTTAAGATTTAATAACTTTTATTGTGTTTGGTTGCCCAGAAAGTTTAATAGAATTTGATAAATTGATATTGATAAAGTTAATTATGTTTTTTTCTTTTTTGTAATTTTTAAAATTTTTAAAATTGATAAATTTATTTTAATATTATTTTTAAATATTGACATGTCATTTTTTAATATTATTTTATTGACCACGTCAGCATTTAATGTGCTAACAGTGCACTCCGTTTGCCACATCAGCAATTTCTGTTAAATGAGTAATGGTAAGGACAAAAATGGAACGCGTTAATTGATTTAGGGACTAAAAGTGGTAAAAATAAAATGTAGGGACCAAAATGAAAAAAGTGCAAAATGTAGGGACTAAAAGTGCATTTACGCCTTAAAAAAATGATTCCCAATTATTTGAAGAGCAACAAACTTTATTACTAAGTTGAAACCTAAACTGAGATTATTTTGGCATGTTGCATTCTAAATAATTATTTGATGGATGTTGATCCTGATGAAAATCTAATTGTTGAGGTTGATCGAGAGCTTATGGATAAGGATACAAATCTTGAAGTTGTTAATACTGCCAACAGTGTCGATGCTGATGGTAGGTTAGGTGTAATTCTGCGAGATAGTATAGCAGCTAGCATGTGGTGAGATTATTGCTCTCAAAGAGCATGATATTATAATTGCTATTGAAAATATGTTGTCATGTTTTTGTGTTTTTGGTAACATTTCCAATAGTTGAACTTTGAAAATTATTTTATATGCGAATCTTCCATAACATTTTGTTGTTGTTGGACATATTGTGCAAATCATATTGTAAATATATAAATAATTATTTCATATATCATGTGATGTTAATGCACTTTCTTGGGTTATGCAATATATTTTTCATGGTATTTTATTATTTATCCAACACCTACTACATTAAATTATATTACTTTATGAATACTTGTCATATTATAATTAATTCAGTTATTTTAATATGGAAAATGCTTATTATAATTAATTCAGTTATTTTAATATCGAAAATGCTAACAAGTATCCTTAGGGCACTGGTTAATAATCTATTTAAAGAAATTTTTTAAGGGGAATGAAAAAAAAATAATTAATATTTTGACAACTTTTTTCATTTCCCATTAAAGTGGTATCAAAACTTTTCTAAAATGGATTATTAATGAGTGCTCTAAGAGCACTCGTTAGCATGACCCTTTTAATATTAACCTGCAACTATGAAAAATGACTAATGATGGATCTGCTAAGTCTAAAGACACATTATAATGGATAGAGCATATGAATATTGTTCTTGTCGATGCATTATTAGAGGAACATTATAAGGGCAACAAAGTTGATAGTGTTTTTACAATCCACTATTTATAAAAATGTTGTCAATGAATGCATTGAAAAGATTGGCTTTTCAGTAGAAAAATATCACGCACAAAATCGTTTAAAGACACTTAAAATGAATTTTAATACATGTTTGGATATTTTTAAAGGTTTGAGTAGTTTTTCATGGAATCCAAAAACAAAGTTATTTGATGCATGCAGAGCCTGAAGTGTGGAATGATTTGATAAAGGTTTTGTCTTTGTTACATGCTTAAAAAAATTATAAGCACATATACATACAACATACATATATATATATATATATATATATATAATGTCTTTTTAATGCTTGTGTTGATTTAATAGGAAAAATTAGAGGCAAAAATGTATTTACCATTATGACAGGTTATATGAGCTCTTTGCAAAGGATAAGATTACCCATGTTGGTGTTGAAAACTTGAAAGTGCAAAAGAAAAAGTTTAGTGATGGGCAAGAAAGGAAAGCGACATTCATGTTGATGCTAATGACGCAACATCATGAGATAGGTTCTGTATGAATGGTATGACAAACATGTATGATTTAAATTATGAGCCAACAACTTCTATTAATGCTTTTTTGCAATCACACTCACATGATGTAAACTCGTCTAAGACTTTAAAAAAGAAGGCTTATATGATAGATATAATGGAAAAGCAATTTGAACAACTTAATGATGAAATTAATAAGGTGGTTGAAGCAATTAGGGAATGAATTAATATAATTGCTGGGAAGGGAATTGTTCCTGTGAAATGAGGACGGCCACGTTGTTATTCTGAAAAATAAATATTTATTAAGTTGAAAATATTACACTTTTATATTGAAGCCTTCCTTTTCTTGATTGACTCTCAATCTAAAATGATAGCATTCTCTGGTTGCCTAGTTGAACGACGCAGAGAATTACTATTTCGTATGAGTATGATTCAACAGTTGCTTGACTTCAATATAATGGTTGGTAAGACATAACATTTGATGAATTGTATTTTTTGTATGGATAGTGCTGGAATATACAATATATTGGATGAATATTTTGATAGAGACTTAACTAAATGAGACATTTTGAATGTATATAGTTGGTTAAGGTTCCTTTGGAGGTAAGTGTTTTAAGTCTATTTTAGATATTGATAGTAAAAAGACACTAAACTTATGGTTCTTTTGTGACATTGTAGATTAATCTAAATGTATTATTACAATATACTCTTGAAGGAATATGTATAGATATTGTAAAGAAATTGAACTTATGGTCTGTTTTATGACAATGTGGATGAATCTTAGTGTATTAGAATATGCTTTTAAAGGATGTATATATGTTATTGTATATTATTATGTAAAATAATCTTAAAATTTGTGTTATTAATTTATTGTGTGTATATGTTGTGGAAAGATCACCCAATAAAGCCTAAAATATTTTACAAGATTCACAATATTGGTCACCATAAATGCTAGGTTCCTAATATCATGTGCACAACTATTAGACTACAGGGTAGTGACTTAGCTATATTGATAGAAAGCAATTTATTCTTTCATGTGCTATTGTACATTACCTTGTGTATATATTCATATTAATGGTCAATAGAATACATACTTTTCAGCCCATCTTAAAAAAAAAAAAAAAAAAAAAAAAAAGTTCAAAATGATGATTGTATATAAACAATTGGTTAAAGAATGATGTCTTTTTTTTTTTTAATAATTAATTTCAAATTAAATAAATATAATGATCAATTGTATAACCAAACATAAAATTTGAAAAGGAAAAAAAAAAAGAAAAAAAAAAGAACACTCAAATATATCCATAAAATTATTTCATAAAAAAGTGGAAAATTTTGTCAAAGTAGATATAGACATAAATGTAAAAATACACATTCTTCCTTTCCCTTCCTTTTATAAACCAAAGAAAGGTAATGTATATAAAGTATAAACACACCTGAAGAAACTAATGTCCCCTTCCCTTTCTTTTCTCTTTCCCTTCCCCTTATCTTTTCTTTTCTCTTCCATTTCTTTAATTACATCCCGACAGTGTAAAGTTTTTTTTTTTTTTTTTTTTTTTTTTTTTTTTTTTTTTTTTTTTTTTTTTTTTCTTGAGAGAATGTCAACCTAAGGCATCTCCTTCTAATAATAGTTCTTTATCATCAGATCAAGATATCAATTAATTTTTGGTGTAGGTAGAGATTGAATCTTAGATCTTTTATTTAATCATTAGAGACTTTACCAATTGAGGTAATACATTCTTCCTTTCCCTTCCTTTTATAAACCAAAGAAAGGTAATGTATATAAAGTATAAACACACCTGAAGAAACTAATGTCCCCTTCCCTTTCTTTTCTCTTTCCCTTCCCCTTATCTTTTCTTTTCTCTTCCATTTCTTTAATTACATCCCGACAGTGTAAAGTTTTTTTTTTTTTTTTTTTTTTTTTTTTTTTCTTGAGAGAATGTCAACCTAAGGCATCTCCTTCTAATAATAGTTCTTTATCATCAGATCAAGATATCAATTAATTTTTGGTGTAGGTAGAGATTGAATCTTAGATCTTTTATTTAATCATTAGAGACTTTACCAATTGAGGTAATCAGACTAAATGGTAGACGTGGTAATTGTAATTTAGCTTTTTCTAATCTATACTATTATTTAAAGGGTTTCTCTTGTTTGAATTGAACTTTTATGTAGCTCATAAATACCCCCCTAAACTTTAGGTTTAACACGAAAAAAATTTAAGAACAACTCGATAAAAATATATCTTTAACTTCACTTAAAATGCATACAAATTAAAATATTCTATGCATCCATGTTTTCAAAACAAATTTAAATCATCATAGTAAGGTAGGCCAGCTCAGCCGGTATGACACGTGTCAACCAGATAGCACACGTTGCATCCGTCTAGGTAACCACCTAGATCAGTTTAGCTTCCCCCTCAAATTTTCGAATTTCTGTCACAAATTTTCATTTCCCTGCACAGTCTCTCTCTCTCCATCTCTCTTCCCAAAACCCTACGTTATAAAAAATTGCTCCTCCTCTTCCACTTGGCGCAAAATCTTGGTTGTCGCGAACAACAACAACGAGATTCTCAATTCAATAACGAAACCCTAATTTCATCAACCAAAGCTCATCGTCGATACAGCGATCGATTCCATACCTTTTCCAACTATGGTATGCTCATTTCTTCTCATTCTTCTTCATTTTCTGTTGTGTTTTCTCGGCAACCAAACAGCGTCGTAGCTTAGGACATTTTAGAATTGCTATTGTGTCTCTTCGTGTTAAAAGGCTTTCGATTACTGCTACGATGCACGTCAATGTTACAATGTTCATAATAGATTTAGCTTAGAATTATTAAGTTCATCATGCATATCAAATTTTACATCAATCAGATTTCATTTTTGTCCAATCCATAATTTGTGTTTTTGCCACATTTAAATAAAAAAAAATTAAAAAAAAAAAACTAAAATTATATAGTTGAGACGGTTCTTGGTTTCTGATCATCTTGAGATTTGACAAATATGGGGAAAGTGAATAATGCAACGGGTGGATTTGTCGAAATATTTTATCAATAAAAAGAAATTTGATGGTGTTACTGTTACATTAACCAAAATTTATAATAGATGTTGCTTGAATATATATATTTTGTGTGTGCACGCGAGTGTGTGTGTACTTTCTTGTGGTTGGTGGTGTTGGTGGTTGCGGTGGCAGCAATGGTGATGGGCCGGTGGCAATAATTGAGAATAAGATGGGAAAGAGACTGGTTTATTCTTATGTAACCAAAACGAATGACTGTGGTAGTTAGATGGACCAACTTCGTCAAAATTAATGGGCTATAGGGCGAAGAGAAAACCAAAATAACTTTGGTTCAAGCTTTTAAGAGACATGATGGTCTTTGTTCAACAAAATGGATTCCCCTTGATAGAACTAAATGGTCAGAAATGATTTCTGCCACCAATCCCACGTGGATAAAGTTTTGTTACATATGTGTTTTCATAAACTTTTGTGCTAGTGTAGATAGCCTAGGTTTTAAGAATGCCTTAGAATTTGAATGTAATTAAAAAGAAAAAAGGGGTGGGGGGGGGGGGGGGGGGGCACAAGAATAATGAGTTAAAGAATGGGGAATAAGAACTAAGTTGATAAAGCATGGTATAGTAATTGTAGGTCGATGTTGCATATATAAATCAAATGGGAAGATAGTGGATCATTTATTTTTTCATTGTGGCATGCTAATTAAACGTGGACTCTAGCGTTCTGTTTGTTTGAGGTTAGGTGGGTTATTCCAGGAACAGTGGTTGAACTATTGGCATGTTGGAAGAGACATTTTTGTAGATGGCATAGTGGTGAGATTTGAAATACAATTCTCCTATGTTAATGAGTTGTATTAGGAGAGAAAGGAATGCACCAGGTTTTAGGGGAGTTACTGGTATTGAGGCTGAAAATTTTGTTCTTATTTATGATTGGATGGCAGCCACTAGTTGACATTCTGTTCAAACTTCTTTGAGTTCTTGGGTCTTTTGAATCTTAGGTGTTTCTCTTGTATACATTTGGGCCATGCCCCTTATTCCACTATTTTAATGTAACTCATATAAATAAAAAATGGAAAATTCTTGGGTGAAACAATTTACAAACCCATTTAGATAATTATATTTGTCTCTCTGTGTGTGTGTGCATGTGTGAGAGAGAGAGATTGTCATCTTTCTTGTTTGCAAAGCTTGAATCATCAACTTTTCTATTACATTGGCTTGTTCATTTGTCCATTCGCACAGGCTGGAAGGGTTATTATTAACTTGATTGTGGTGGGCTCTGGCATGTTAGCAAAGGCTTTTGTTCAGGCATACCGTCAAGCACTTGCAAGTAAGCTTTTTTCGTTGTAGTAACTTTATCCTTGGAATTGCTATCTACTCCTGCCGGGGGGGGGGGGGGGGGGGGGGCATAATATAGTTATTATTCTTGCTGTAATCATTATTTCTAACGAGCTGTTGCCAGTTGTTCTTGTGTTTGGAGTTCTGGCTCATGTGATCATATTTGTTCATGGGTAGGGATTTCTATGTTATATAAAAATGATAATAATAATCTTTTTTTTTTTTTTGGGTCTTGGATTAGGAAAAAATCTTATTCACAATTCATAGGCAGTAAAAGCTTGAATAAGCAAATTTTTAATTAAAATATCCGTTGGAAGAAATGATCTCTTGGGAAATTGCAACAAAGTGTGTATGTAGATACAGAACACCGCTATGTTAAGAACATGGATACACCGATATGATAATATTTAGAAAACTAGTTTATAATATGTGAGGCATATTGTACTTAAGAAATAGATATGTTTAAAATATTGTTTTTTTCAAATTGTTAAGTATGTTGCATTTATTACACAACATTGTCGACTTAAATATTAGTGTTTTTGGACCAAATGGCATCTCCTTCTTCTTTCTCCTATACAACAAGGGGTGAAGGGTAAGGTCCCAGCTTCAACCATATATGGCTCATGAATTGTATTTGTCTGTATAAATGTATATAATCCCCTCCTATGTTTAATCTACAATTATTTTCTTATTTATAGTGAAAGGTGATAACCTAATGTTGAAGGTGTATTTCATATATATATATATATATATATTAGAGTATCAAAGAAGTATCACATCATGAAAACTAGTGATTTAGAGATGATTGAGGATAGTCGAGCTTTATTGGATGAGGAAAGGCTGGATTTGGAGAGAGTTCAAGGTGAATTAGAAAAAGTTACTTTGATGGAGGAAATCTGTTGGAGGTAGAAGCCTAGAGTCCTTTGTATTAGAGAAGGCGACAGGAATACCAAATTCTTTCATCGTATAGCTAACTCTCATAGGAGATTTAACTCCATTGATAGGCTTATGGTGGATGGAGAATTGTCTTTAGATCTGGAGGCTATAGCAGGTTGTATATCTCTTTTTTATAGGCAGCTATATGCTAAAACTGTGGCTCCTAGACCTTTACTAGATGATGTGGAGTTCTCTTGTATCTCGGAGGAAGATGCACTTTGGCTAGAAAGGCCATTTGAAGAGGAAGAGGTGTTTGGGGTGATTTGTGATTTTAAGGGTGATAAGGCTGTTGGCCCGGATGGCTTTTCTATGGCGTTCTTTGAGTCTTGCTGGTGTATTTTGAAGGCTGAAATTATGGCAGTGTTTCAAAACTTTCATACTCAGGCTGTGTTTGAGAAGAGCCTTAATGCTTCTTTCCTTGCTCTTATTCCCAAAAAGGTGGATGCTGTGGAGATCAAGGATTTTCGGCCTATTAGCTTAGTTGGTGGGATTTATAAGATTATTTCTAAGGTGTTGGCCAATCGTCTTCGAAGGGTGGCTCATGGGCTTATTTTAGATTCTCAGAATGCATTTGTGAAAGATAGACAGATATTGGACTCTTTTTTAATTGCTTCAGAATGTATTGATAGTAGATTGAGTCAGGTGTTTCAGGAGTGTTGTGTAAGTTGGATGTGGAGAAGGCATATGACCATGTGAGTTAGGGTTTTTTAATGTATATGCTTCAGCGTTGTGGGTTTTCAGAGAAATGGAGAAAATAGATAATGTGTTGCATCTCAACTGTTAAATTCTCTATTTTGCTCAATGGTAGGCCTAATTTCTTTGGTAGTTCTAGGGGGATTCGGCAAGGGACCCCTTGTCTCCGTTGTTATTTTATATTGTTATGGAGGCTTTGAGTCGTATGTTGGATGTAGCTGCTACTACTAGTCAGTTCTCAGGCTTCTCTGTAGGTAATACGGCTGGTAACTCGATGATGGTGTCTCATCTTTTATTTGCTGATGACACTCTTATTTTTTGTGATGTTGATCCTACGCAAATAGCTAGTTTGAGAGCAATTCTAGCTAGATTTGAGGAGGTCTTAGGTCTAAGGATTAACTTGGGGAAATCTGAGTTTGTTCCTATTGGTGTGGTGCACAATATGGATGTTCTGGTGGGAATGTAGGGTTGTAGGCAATCCTCTCTTCCGTTGAGATATTTGGGGCTACCGTTAGGTGCTAAATTTAAGTAGTTGTCAATTTGGAATCCTGTTTTGGAGAAGATGGAAAGGAGATTAGCAGGGTGGAAGAGATTGTATCTATCTAAGGGGGTTTAAGGTAACTCTTATTAAAAATACTCTTTCCTCCTTACCTACATACTTTCTTTCCCTTCTGCCTTTACCTGGGAAGGTGGCAAATCGTATGGAGAAGTTACAACGAGACTTTCTGTGGAGTGGTATTAGTGGTGAATCTAAACTACACTTAGTCAATTGGGCTCAAGTTTGTAAGCCGCTGCAGGTTGGAGGGTTGGGTATTAGACGATTGAGGAGTTTTAATTCCGCCTTGTTAGGAAAATGGTTATAGAGGTATGGCATGAAGATCGATGCTCTATAGAGGAGGGTTATTGAGGTGAAATATGAGAATGATTGGGGTGGTTGATGCACGAAAAAGGTGACCAGTGCTTATGGTGTTAGCTTGTGGAGGCATATTAGAAGTGGTTGGATGAATTTTTCTAAACCCCTTCTGTATGATGTGGGGGATGGTACTAGAGTGAAGTTTTGGAAGCATGTGTGGCGTGGAGATCGTACTCTCCAAGAGGCTTTTCCGGAACTTTATTGTATTAGTAGGACAAAGGATTCTCCAGTAGCGGAGGTTATGTGTTGGTCTGGTGGGAGGATTCATTGGGATGCTAAATTTTGTCGTCCTCCACAAGATTGGGAACAAGAATCCTTTGATCTCTTTATGGATATGGTCTACTCTTCGATGGTATGGGGATTGGGTCCGGATTGGGTTTGTTGGAAGCCAGTAAGGAGTAGAGGTTTTGAGGTTAGAGGATTCTATCTTTGTTTCTACCCTCCTACCCTCATATCCTTCCCTTGGAGAATGATATGGCAATCGAAGGTTCCTCCAAGGGTAGCTTTCTTTTCATGGTCTGCTTCCTTAGGTAAGATTTTAACAACAGATAACCTTTGCAAACGACGTGTGCTAGTTCTTGATTGGTGCTATATGTGTAAGAATTGTGGGGAGAGTGGATCATCTTCTTTTTCATTGCCCCATTGCTTGTGAGTTGTGGTCGTTGGTGTTTTGTTTGTTTGGAATTCATTGGGTTATGCCTCACAAGGTTATTGAGTTGTTTGAGTCTTGGCAGGGAATGTTTGGACAACATAGAAACATAGAGTTGTGGAGAATTGTGCCTCATTGCTTGCTATGGTGAATTTGGTGCGAAAGAAATGCTAGAAGCTTTGAGGGATGTGAATGCTCTATGTTAGAGATTAAGTCTTTTTTTTTACACACTCTCTTTGATTGGAGTGTGGTCTTTTGTCATTTTTCTTGTTCTTCCCTTCCTGTTTTCCTTGATTGTTGTAATCTTGGTTATTGATTTGTGCCCCCATAGTACATTCCCAATGTACTCGGGTTGACTATTTTTCGTTTTTTAATAAAATTTTCGTTACTTATCAAAAAAAAAAAAACATCATGAAAACTATTTAAATGTTTGATATTTCCATGAAGTAACTGTGCTTCTGTGCGTTTTAGCAAAGCTGTTATTATTTTCAAGGTCAGTTTGTTTATTTATTTTATAATGAAATTCAAGAAAATTCTGTTTTGTATAACAAGTGCGTCTTTGAAGCTTATCAAAAAAAAAAAAACAAGTGCATCTTTGAAGGGGTTGAGCCGTCTTTAGAGTTGAAACTATTCTTACTTCATTCTCTGTATGCTTGTATGGCTGCTTAAGTAGTCACTCATTCTCCTCTCTGGTGGAGTTTTTAGATTCATGTGAATTATGATGATCTTTGTAGCCTCCCTAGTGTACTGCTTGTGTACATGGGGAGTTACTCTTCTTCTTTTTTTCCTCAGTAAATGTTTGATTAGCTATCAAAAAAAGGGGGAAAGTATAAATTGTTATACGTGTAATCTTCTCAAATTAGGAATAATATCCCAACGAGCCCAACAGAGCCTTTGAAGAAATCATATCACATTGATATTTTGTAGAACCAGTCCTGAAACCTATTTTAGAAGAGTGCTCTCAAATATGTGAATAAAATGAATATTACTTTTCCCATTCTTAATTGGTCAGTGAAAGGTGGTTAGAGAGATAGGGAGTTGGTCACCTTTAACCAAGCTCTGATGGGTAAATGGTTATGGCGCTTCGAGTTGGAGGAAGTGCGGTTATGGAGGCGTGTAGTTGCTGTGGAGAGTGCAGTGGTTGGTGCTTGAAAAATTCTCAGGCAACTCATGGTTGTGACTTATGGAAAAGTATTCATATGGGGTGGGATGGGTTCTTACAGTATACTCCCTTTGATGTAGGGGAGGGCAGCCGTGCTTGAATTGCATGATAGGCGGTGTGGTAACTGGAAACCAACTGTTGAGGATGGCTTTTCCTGAGCTGTATGATTGTTTATTAGTTTGAGATGCCTCAGTTGGTTCCTTGTTGGGAAAACAGAATGACGGTGAACAAAGGAGCCAGGATGTCAGGTTTGTAAGAGACTTTAATGATTGGGAGTTAGAGATGGTCTTATTAAGAGAGGATACACTCTAGTAGGGTGTCGTCGCGTTGTGGAGTTTTGTCTTTCGTTCCTTTGGGTTTCACTGGGTGCTACCAGAAACAGTCCCAGTCCTTTTGTTTGGATGGCAGAATTGGCTAGAGAAGCAATTTTCAGATATCTGGAATTTGGTCCCTTAATGTTTGATGTGGACTTTGTGGTGTGAATGAAATTGTTGTACATTTGAGGATAGGGAAATTTCCGGTGTTGAGCTATTTGGGCTTACTTCTCTCTTAGACTGATAGATCATAGTAACTTATGTTCTATATATGTAACTTTAGTTGATGCTTGTAGCTTCCCTAGAACACTTCCTTTGTACCCCGCATTGCCTTTTTTCTCTTTTCAATAAATTTCTCCAATTAGTTGTAAATAAATTAGTTTTATTTAAAAAATCCCACACTATAATCGTTCTTGACAGTGAAGCACCCCAACTATGTGTAGTTCCCTCCTTCCCATTAGGGAGAGAGGATTTTCCACATAAATCCTGTGTGTCAAGGTCTATTTTTATTTTTCCATTTTTTTTGTCTATCAGTTTGTGTTATGTAACAATGACGCTAGGCAATGCATTTCCCTTGCCGTAGACAGTAAAGACTAAGGAAAAAGATTAAATACCACAAGATTCGAGATTGGTGGTTGCCTAGAGTCTTGTAGCTCAAGTGGGACCTCCTGGTGTCTCCAACAAAGATGTCCAAGGTTCAAATCTCCCCTCCCCCATTGTGACTGTGGAATTATAAAAATAAAATTCAAGATTTGTGGTCTTGTTTTGATGCGGGGCTTTCTTGGCACCCTCTAGAAATTGCTTTAGTGTTTATTGAGTCTTAGTATTAAGTTTTTTATTTTATAAAGTTGCTGGTTCAGTTTTAATTAAGTTCTACCAGAATAAGGGCAATTTGGTAATTGAGGTTCAAGTGATAGCCCAGGGGTAATAGCATTCTTTGTAGTGCTCTATGTCTAATGTTCGAACCCACCTCCCCCCATCCTCCACTATCTACCTATCAAAAGTGCAATTGATGTGGGTTTGGGCTGTCCTTGGCCTATACCAAAGGCAGATGAGGATTAGTGTGTGTTTTAAGTATTTTTTTCAATTTGGTTAGTACTTTTTATTTATTTTTTTGGAATCCCTAGTCTTTCTAGGAAAAAGGTTATTTAGGAGTTCTAGTAGTAGTACTGGCAATAGCCTATAAAAGAGTCTATGTATTCAATAGAGGAGACAGAGTGAGATTGATTTTAATAAATTTTCAGTAGCTTAATTTGAGCTTTGAGGATGTGGTTGTCTTTACACCTAAGGTGTGTTTGCTTCTTTTGTATCTGCCTGTACTTTTCATTTTATTCATTGTTTTATCATCAAACAGCCACCAAACATATTCAAGGTTCAATCTTTTTTTTAATACCTAAACCTACCTAGTCCCTTAAACATCTAACCCTATTCAAGAACCCTTCAAGATTTCATCAAGGAATCCAATTTATTGCTGAATTCTTAGAGATCCTACATCAAAATTGGTATCATAGCCCATTCATGCTTCTGTCCTGCATCACTCCCTTCATGCCATAACAAGAAGCTGATTTCTAGGGTGTGTTTGCATGTTGATATAGAGCCAAACTTCTAAATTTATCAGTTCTGTCTACAAAGTTCCCAAACATAGGAGCAACTTTTGTAGTGCTTTCCCTACTGTTAAACACCTATTATAATGATTTAAGATGTTTAGGCATGCCCTGATTACATTGTATGTGTTATATTGCAGACGCCTCAAAAACTGGTGTTGCCCAAGAAACATTAAACAACACAGTCCGCAAAGCAAGCAAGGCGATGACAGAGCAAGAAGCTAGGCAGATTCTTGGGGTCTCTGACCAAACTGCTTGGGAGGAGATTTTGAAGGTCGGTATCCCCTCTTTTCTGCTCTTTTCATTTTGCATTATGAATACGTTGTAAAAAAGATAATCTGCTGCAGAAATATGATGCTTTGTTTGAGAGGAATGCGAAGAATGGGAGCTTTTATCTTCAGTCGAAGGTTCACAGAGCCAAGGAATGTTTAGAGGCTTTCTATAGAGACAAAGGTCAGGGAAACCCTAGTTGAAAACTCAGCGAAGGTCTCTTTGCATATAGTGTACCTTGTTCCCTTGATTTTGTTTTAATATTCTGGTAGTCTTGGAACTCTATCATGGTCACTCTTGACGGAATTGTGTAAATCATAAAATGAATCACTTTGCAAATCTGATGGACAAGCTGTCTCTGGATCAGGATGATTAATGTCTAAGTGACGAGATTGGACGTGTTCTCTTCGTCTTAAAATATTTGAGAGTTTGTTAATGGTGTGCATTTTAATGAAATAAAAATAAGCATAATAATCTATATATATATATATATATATAACCGAAGCCTCTGAAGCTCCCACAATTTTTCACGTCAGCACAATATTTAAATAAAATTATTATTTTATTTATATAAAATTATTTTTGTTCAATAAATCTTAGCAATAATATAACTGGTGAGGCCTAGGCTAATAATCGGAGTTAAGAGAGACACACGTTTAGGACTTTTCTCTTCCTATCTCAAAACCCTAGCAATTGTCTTAGCGGCTTAATACTCTCTAATGGTGTTTAGCCTAATTAGTTTTCCTGTATACAACATTCTTCCTCCACAAAACATGACACACTAAAAGATTAACAGAGGGAGACACTACTTATATAAAAGTCACTGTTTGAGCGAGCTATTAGGCTATTGTGGCAGCAAAGAATCGTGAGACTTAGGTTCCCTTCCTATTAGTTAAATTTTATGCTTACAATTTGGTTGGGAAGATACTTGAAGCTTTCTATAAAGAATATATTATAAACTACTTCGCTTCATAACAAAATATAGATTCGGTATTTAGTGTGAGAGGTTTAGAGTTTAGACTTCAGAGAGAAAGTGATCAAGAGTGGGGATTCATGAGCTAATAATTTCTTGGTGATTTTTTATTTTGTTTATGAACTTCTCTTTACTTTTCTTTTTCTTGCCTAAGTTTAGTATGTAATTGTAAATAGTTTGATAAAAAAAAAAATGTAAACTTTACATATATAACATATTGTAGGGATTTACGTTGGTAATGTGTTATCTAAGCTTCGGATGATAGTTATTTCTATTTCTATTACCAGTTTCTATAGGAAAATATAGTATTCTTGAATTTGCAAGCTATATACTTTTCTTTATATTGTTGTGGTTGGTGACATTGGAGTAATAACTATATTTTATATCAATTATATTTACATGACAATCACACTATGTATATATATTTTACTTTCAACCTTGGTCTGGCCTACCCAAATTAAGAATTAGGTATATGTCTTTGTGAGATAATAAATTTTTTTGAAAGCACTATTAGCACTCAAATTATTTTTCTTGCGAAATTGACATAAAAGCATTTGATGTGCTAACCTTTTAGCATTATAAATTTTCCGTGCATTACACGGTTTAGTGACTAGTACTTATTAAAAATGAAATAAGTATAATATCTGAAGCAATGGACTTCACTCCTTGCTTTTGTTCAATAGCAGTTGTGGATACCCTTCTAATTGGATTGGGTTCAAAACAAAACATGCATTTTGGATTGAGTTCAAAGCAAGATGTGAATAAAGTACGTGCGATTGTATAACATTGAACCAAAATCCCCAACTAGAGAAGGAATTTTAAAACCTAACAACTCAGATGAGAGCTTCGTGACCAGTTCAAGGGAGAGACCACCAATGATTGATAGGTCACCCCCTAACTAACCAATGATTTGACTAAATTAATTATACATTGAACCTTTTAAGTATCGGTCATTTTAATTTTGCCTCGTGTTTATAAATTTGGATGTTCATCCTTTTATACCTTGAGCTCTTTGGGCCACTAAAATTCCAAATAAGTTCAAAACGATGTAGTAGATTTCTCATTTGGCTTAATTTAAGTGTATATGGGTATAAAGTTTTTTCTTTGAGATCTAAACCTTAACCCTTCCTTGTAGGGTAAACATTACACTAAGAGTGCACGGGGGTGTTTTGAGTTTTATTTAAACCATATTAGCATATATTTTAATTATTCATATAATTCTTCTACCTATCAAAAAATCATATAATTCTTCTCTCTTTTATACTTTTTTTATTCTCTCTCTCAAATGGCAATTTTTTTTTTTTTTTTAAGTGAGAGGATAAAATGTGATTTCACAAAGGTTGGGTAAAAGTGGAAATATAATATTTTTATTATAATTTTATACATATCTGTTAGTGAATCAATTTTAAGTTGCAAGGGGAGTTTAGTATAGTTAATTGAAAAGCAATGTGAGGTTTGTGAATGATTTAAAAACAATGTAATTCCAATGATAATAATACCTTAAGGGAGACGTTGTCAACGTTATGTGGTATAACAAATTGGTGTCTTGGTCTAATGATAAAGAGTTATCATCAGAAACGGACGTCATAGGTTGAAACTTAAAAAAAAAAAAAAAAAAAAAAAAAATTAATGTATATACATTTTGAAAATCCTACCATTGAATTACATGTTCTCTTTATTTTTAAAATGTACATCAAAATTTCATGATAATGAATGGCATCTTATTTAATATCCAATGGGTTCAAAACAAAACATACATTTTGGATTGAGTTCAAAGCAAGATGTGAATAGAGTACATGCGATTGTATAACATTGAACCAAAATCCCCAACTAGAGAAGGAATTTTAAAACCTAACAACTCAGATGAAAGCTTCATGACCAGTGCAAGGGAGGGACCACCAATGATTGATAGGTCCCCCCTAACCAACCAATGATTAGACTAAATTAATTATACATTGAACCTTTTAAGTATCGCTCATTTTAATTTTGCCTCGTGTTTAAAAATTTGGATGTTCATCCTTTTATAAGTCGAGCTCTTTAGGCCACTAAAATTCCAAATAAGTTCAAAACGATGAAGTAGGTTTCTCATTTGGCTTAATTTAAGTGTATATGGGTATAAAGTTTCTTCTTCGAGATCTAAACCTTGGCCCTTACTTGTAGGGTAACCATTACACTAAGAGTGCACGGGGGTGTTTTGAGTTTTATTTAAACCATATTAACATATATTTTAATTATTCATATAATTCTTCTACCGATCAAAAATTCATATAATTCTTCTCTCTTTTATACTTTTTTTATTCTCTCTCTCAAACGGCAATTTTATTTTTTATTTTTTAAGTGAGAGGATAAAATGTGATTTCACAAAGGTTGGGTAAAAGTGGAAATATAATATTTTTATTATAATTTTATAAATATCTGTTAGTGAATCAATTTTAAGTTGCAAGGGGAGTTTAGTGTAGTTAATTGAAAAGCAATGTGAGGTTTGTGAATGATTTAAAAATAGTGTAATTCAATAATAATAATACCTTAAGGGAGATTAGTGCAATTTTCCCTTGAAAGAATGCCAATCAATTTAAATGGTTAGTATATATGACATATCACTAAAGATTTGTGATGTTTTTTAAATGAAAGAAAGTAATCTTATATTCTCTTATTAATTTATATACATATATATATGTGTGTGTGTATAAAATGGAAGGATTAAGTTTTACCTAATGCAATACGTTGTCAACGTTATGTGGTATAACAATTTGGTATCTTGGTCTAATGATAAAGAGTTATCATCAGAAGTGGACGTCATAGGTTGAAACTTTTTTAATTTTTTTTATTTTTATGAATATACATTTTGAAAATACTACCATTGAATTACATGTTCTCTTTATTTTTAAAACGTACGTCAAAATTTCATGATAATGAATGACATCTTATTTAATATCTAATCCATAAAGTCATTTTTATGTACAATTTCAAAGTTTAAAACACTTGAAATTTTTACATTTTATAGAGGAGATAGTTATGGATCTTTGATAATTTTAATATTTTACAAGCATGTCAAGTATAAGAAAATAATGTAATTCAATGATGGATTTCTCAAAAAACACATTCAAATGAAAAGTTTTTTTCAAGGAGTATAACGTTGACAAAATTATAGTTATAACTTGAAATCTAACTCTTTAGAAAAATATATTTATTTGTAGATGAGTATGTACATAATTTTAAATTTGATTGGTACCATATGCCTATCTACAATTTTTGTATATACAAGTATAATATATTCAAAGGTTTTGCAAAATTATGGGGGCATGACCCCTGTCTCCATGTGACTCC
The DNA here is from genome assembly GCA_023736055.1 of Quercus glauca. Lineage (NCBI taxonomy): Eukaryota > Viridiplantae > Streptophyta > Magnoliopsida > Fagales > Fagaceae > Quercus > Quercus glauca. Next base: position 47,979,210 of record CM043324.1, read on the forward strand.
CCCGTTGAACCCTCTTGTCCAAGGTGTGTGTTGGTTCTCAACAAAAGCCATTGAATGGACCAATGATACAAGGTACATCATGTTGAAGTTTAATCAAAAACCCATTTTGACCTATTTTTTGTTTTTCTTGCTTTCAAAGCAGACTTACCAGGAAAAGAAGAAGAAAAAGTTACCACATTTATATTTGAATAACAACAACATGAAGATGTCCTTCTCAAAAAATAAAAATAAAAATCCTGTGAATAACAACAACAGATCAGCTTCATGAAGATGTCCTTCTCAAAAAAAAAAAAAAAGATTTAATGCATTTGACATTGAGTTAATAAAGTATAATATCTGGTTTTCCAACCAAAAAAAAAAAACAGATGACATGAATAGAAGTGAAATCGTACGAACATAATGAGCTCTAAATTGAATTCCACTGCAAACCCTGTTCTTTTGCTCGTAAGGAAGAAAATAACTAAAGCTGTGGTGGTAGTCGAAGCTAGTTGAGATATTTGATTCCTAAAAACTGGAATTACACGTAGCTTGGATTTGGATTTGGTAAAATCATCAAGCGTGACTGAATTCTAATAATTAGTGTTAGATTCACTCAAAGATGGGGTTTGATTTTGGATTGAGTTAATAAACTAGTCTATTGGGTCCAATATATGAATCATCTTTTACTAAAATATATATATATATATATATATATGAATCATCTCTTGTTGAAAAATTATTCAATTTTTTGGGAGTAATAAGATCTCATCTCATGCCAAGAGTTTTACAGGTCAACTAATTGATATATTTTGGTGTTTTAACAATATATATATATATATATATATATATATATATATATATCACACAAATTATGAGTCATACATAACTATGGGATTGACACGATTTTACAAGAATGATGCATATATCAAATAAATAAGATATTATTTAACTTGAGGTTCATGGAATCTAGTGCTATAATTTAACTATTTAAGAGAGATATTACGTCTATAACAATTTTACAATAAATCACAAGTGGTTAGTTGTTATTGGTTCAAATTTGAAACTAACACTAAGATTACTTTTTTGCTCCAACAATAACAACTAGTAACAACCTGCCACTTAGGTTTTGTTGTAAAAATGTTGTAAAAATATTGTAGACATATTATTTCTCATAATTTAAATGGATTAAATGAATTATCAAAGGTTACAAAATTTGTTATTATTGAACTTGTCATTAAATTCAAAAAAATATTAATATGTGAATTTAAACTGATCATAGAATGTTATTTCAGTCCTGTTATATAAGTTATGTTTGCTAGAACTAATTCTCTCTATTGTCTTTAATAAGTAATAACCAAAAACAATAATGTATGGCTGAAATTTATATAACGGAAAAAAAAAAACATTTTTTTTAAAACCTCTAAATCTTCTATAAAAAAAAAATCTCTAGATCTTAAATCTCACAACCAAATGCAAATTGAAAATATTTAAAAAAGTAAATATATTTTCCATTAATTAAAAAGAAAAAAAAATTGAGCGTAAATTAAATGTATAGATTGATGAATGATGGATAATCAAGACCTAAAAAGAAAAGAAAGAAGATTCCCCACTCCCCCAAAAGAAAAAGAAAAAGAAGAAACTTTACAAATGCCCATAGTGTGCTAAAAACACCCAAAATACTATTTTAACAAACCAAATAACATAAAACAAACTCCATCCAATGTGCCAAATGTAAAAAAAAAATTTACAAAAATACTACAATGATTTGCTACTAATAGCTGTCACTATACCATCTTCTCTCTCTCTCTCTCTCTCTCTCTCTCAAAATTGCTGAGATGAAAGAAAGTGGGTCGCTAGGCATTGTAGGGTCGTTAATTAGGGGATCGAGCTTATTAGTGGATCAGCGATAAAGCGAATCAACGAGGTGAGTTTTTACGAGCGTCGTTGATGGTTTGCGATTGATGGTGGTGGCGGCTTTGTCACAAAGAACTATGCATTTCCCCAATGACTTTATTGCCAACAAAGAAGAAAACAAAGGGTAGTAAAAAGTAGGTAAAAGTTTCGGTAACGACGTGGGTGATATTTTACCAAATCCAGCATTCCAGCTCCCCACTTTTTCCAGCATTATTATTACAACCTCTCCAAAAAAAGTAGAGAAAGCAATGCAATAGAAATAGAAAGAAAGAAAAAGTCAGTCCCACCAACCATAAATACTAATTAAAATAATAACAATTATTAAAAAAAAAACCCAACCTTCTTTATTCTTTTTTGAATAAAGGCCAACCTTTTGATTCTTTAAGTTTGTGCGTTGGTTCAATCTCTTTATTAAAAAAAATTATGTTGGTTCTATTCTACACAAATTATAATCAAACTTGTTCTCAAAAAAAAAAAAATGTTAAGTTGTTTATATTATTTTAATGGGTCGTATGTAATTATGTAAAAATAAAATATTTGATTTATGGCATATAGTAAAGTAAGGTGTTGAAATAGATAAAGATAAAGTAGTTTTTTATATGCTAAAAGATAAGTTAAGATTGGTAACATGTATTCTTCTCTAACATTATATTCTATCATGAATTAATACTCTCGATTACTTTTTTAATTAACATGTACTTTTTTACAATTTTTGTCATCCCCTATCTTTTTTCTATTTAGACAAAGTTTAGCTACAAACTTTGTTATAGCTTAATTCTGCAACTTTCACTGAAAATTTAGCATAAATACATAATTTAAAAATTTAACCGTTGAATTACATATTTTTTATACTTTTAACACATATGTCAAATTTCGTGGCAATAAAATGTTATTTCCTATTTGATACATAAAATTATTTTTTATGCATAGATTTAGACTACAAAAACTTGAAATCTAAATATTTAATTGATGATATAGCTATTGATCTTCTATTTGCTAGAAATTTTGTAAGCATGAAGGATATAAGAAGAAAATGTAATTAAATAGTGGATTTGTCAACATTCACATCCTAAAAAAATATAGTGGAGTTGTAGCATTAGGCTACAACCAAGTTTGTTGCCAAACTTGTTTTATTATTATTCCATCAACTTACATTTTTTCACTGGTGCATTAATCGCTCTTCCCTTAATATGACCAAATCATCTTAGGGTTCTATTTAGTTGAGGGATAAAAAGTCATTTCATGTTTGTTTCCACTTTTACTAAGTGTGCGTTTGGGTAGAAATTATTTCTACTCACGTTTGGTTTCCAGCGTTTTACTCTTTTTTTTTTTTTTGGCACGCGTTTCAGGAGACAAGATTTAACTGGCTACTGTTCATGAACAGTAGCCGTAATATTTGACTTTTTAGCACATCAGTGGGTCCCGTGCACTGTTCATGGGACCCACAAATTTCACTTTTCAGCAACTTTTTCATTAAAAATGGGTCCCACGGTACTATTCACACATTTAAAAATTATTTTGCTACAGTGTTTTCAGTTTTCAAATGTATCCAAATGGACTCTAAACTTACATTCCATGTATTTTGTTTCAATCATACTTAATTGAAAGTATTGAGATTCTAAAATATCACACCAAATTTCTAACTTGACATTAACTCTACTTTTAGTTTCATCCAATAAAACTATATCATCCACAAAAGGTATAAACCAAGGGACTTCCTATTGAATTGATCTAGTAAGCTCATTCATCACTGTTGCAAAAGGATATTGACATAATGTTAATCCTTGATGCTAAATTATAGTAATAAGAAACTTACTTATGATGCCTTCACTTGCACTCACAATAGTTATAGTTCTCCATCGTACATAAATTTAATAAACTTAGTCACCATTTGCCACAGCCTTTTCATTTATGTGTAATTTTTAAAACATTACTTTTCAAAGTACAACTACAAGTATACTTTAGTAAAATGTAAGAAGCAAAAGGCCAAATAAAAACTGATATCAAACAAGCACTTAATAGAATTTAGAGGAACTCGTTTCTTTTTCAAAACCTATCACATAAAATTATATTATAACAAAGATATGGAAAAATATGGACTTTAAAAAGTTTGCAATATATTTTTCTATAAATTCTTTGATTCAATACTTTATCTTTGATATAGATTAATTAAATCTATGGTTGATTTCATAACCCCCTTAATTTTGGTGCAATTGTAATATTTCTCATACATTTTATTATAGAATAATTTTTCATAAATTTAAAAACTAAGTAGTTTTCCATTAAGAATTTTTCTAGTTACTGTTAGGACTTCTATAAATTTCAACATAAAAGTAAAATATTTAAGTGTTTAACAAAAATTTCAAACCATTAGGAAACAAAGTACTTATTACAAATAATTAAAGGGACATGGTTCAGTTATGAAAGGAAGAAATATAATTTACATTTGAATATATATATATATATATATATATATACACACAGTTATGTAACTTATCTTTAATAACAATAAGTACGGTTATACGGTTTTAAGTGGATAGCATGGTGATAATGGTAGCCCTAATATTTGGGTGCTAAAAAAAAAGCTATTTTAGGACACCAAAATACTATGTTTGTTATCAGCCTATTTCAGTTAACTCAACTGATAAAGTCTTTGATGGTTGTATATGAAATCTGGGGTTCAATTCCCGCTTACACTAAAAATTAATTGGTGTTTTGGTCTGATAATAAAGAGCTATCATTAGGAGTGGACGTCATAAGTTGAAACTCTCTAAAAAAAAAAAAATTCACAATTTACCCTACATCCCATCTCAACACCATCATACTGCAACCCAAAGCCAATGCCACTACCCCAAGATTAAAACCCATAATCTCCCAAGACCACTACAACGACGCAACCCATAATTCAAGGAGAAGATAAAGATCCATGCTAAAACTTGCAACGCAACCCACAAAGCCAACACCACTACCCATGCCAAAACCCACCACCACCGGTAACCCAACGAATGCTAAAGAGAAAGGCATGAGAGAGAGATTGCATGAGAGAGAGTGAGAAATAAGAAATTTAATATAGAAAAAGTAACATTGCGATAATGATTTACTACTAGAAGCATATTATTGCCGCAAAGTAAAATTTTTTTTGCCCCCAAATGGAACACAAAATGGAGTAAATATTTTTGTTGTTTGGGGCGCTAAAATAGCATTTTAGATATTTTTAGCAAACTCAATGCTAATGGTTGACACTTGGTATTTTTTAATGCATGTGAAATTGTGAATCAAACTCCACATTCTCCTCAACCCCCCTCAAGTTAGAAATGACAAACAAAAAAAAAAGAAAAAAAAAAAAAAAAACAAAGGTAGAAAAAAGAAAACAATAAAAAAAGCCAACCCATAATTCTCTGCGTGTATGTTGCGCTGTCTTTCTCTCGTGTCATCTTTCTCTTTCTTTCTGTCCTTCTCCTCAAACACACACACACAAACAGCGGCTCTAAAAATTTATACACAACCAAATTACAACTCAACAAAAATTTGCATTTCCTTTCAAAGACACAGATTTTCTCATTTTTGGGTTCTCTCCTTCCTTCCTTCCTTCCTTCCTTCGTGAGGTCACACCTCTCCTCCGCTCTTTCCGCTCCCAATATTCTCTCTCTCTGTCTCTGTCTCTGTCATAACAATAATACATTGAAAGAAAGCAAAGCTTCTCTCTCTATCTCTCAGATCCATTCATTGGATCAGAAACATCAGGTACGTTCCTTCATTTCCATCTCGATCTGATTTCAGATCTGATTTCTCTTCCTCTCTCTTTCTTCATTTCTTTTCTTCTTCTTCTTTTTGCTTTCATTTTTTTTTGTTTATCACATTTAAAATAAAACAAACATTTTCTTGTATACATATAAATATCTGGATCAGCCACACTGCAAATTTTTATATTTTTAAAAGTTTTATGAGATTTTGAATTGAGAAATGATTGGCTGAAATCGAAATTCTGTTTCGTTTTTACGAGATTTATAATTGAATTTTGATTTCATTTCATTATTTGTTGTGCACACAGAAACAAACCACGCTCATTGTTGTACAACAGGTTTTTTTTGTGCTCATCTCTACGATTTGTTGATTTTTAAAATTTTAATTTTAATTTTTTTGGTTGAAGAATCAAATACTGTGAGGTAGATTGAGTTTTTATTATTTTTATTTAATTTTCGATGTTATTTGAATTGTTGATTGCTGGATTGGAAGTAGTCAAAGCCGGCGAAATATTACTGTGAATATTCTGTTTTGTGTTTTTTTTTTTTTTTGGTTTTCCTTATTTGTAAAAAATTGGACTTGTCTTTATTACTTTTATTTTTGGACTAGTCATAAATTAATTTGTCATTTTCTTTAGCTAGTAATTGAAATGAAATCACCCTAAGGCTGCCTAGACCCCATGAAATGAGAGCTTTGTGTCCTGGGTACGACCTTTTTAGTTTATCTAGCTAGTAATTATGATTAATCCATGTTTTTGAAAGGTCGAGTGAAGCGGGGTTCTAAGATTTGAAAGTATTGTAATTAGTCAGAAGAGGGGAAAAACTCTTGATATTGCCTATGAGTTTTAGCTCAAATGTCGAGCCTTGTAGCTCAACTGACACTTCTTGGTGTTTTTAACAGAGCTTTTCGGGGTTCAAATCCCACTCTTCCAACTATTGAAAATTATATATACGTATAAAAAGAGTCTAGCTTCATTGGTTTTTTCAATTGTTAAGCTTCATTGTTATCTTGAAGTCTTATAACGTCCAGGGTTCAAATCCCATCTGGGTGTGCGTGTAACTTACATATGTATATATTGGATGTCTTATTGGGTATTGGTTTTTTCAATTGTTAAGCTTTATCGTTATCATTGAAGTCTTTTTGATTAAGTTTTCCTTATATACAGTGCATGAAGAATATTTGAAGCGAGATTCATTTTAAGTTGACTGTGCAACTTACGCTGCTACCATAGAGCATTGATTTATTTGAACAACAGCTACAATGAAGAAGGTCTTTGATCAAACCGTTAGGGATCTGTAAGTCTTAACTGTGATTCTTATTATGTAGTTTCTTATCATGGTAATCTCATTGCTATTTGAGTGTTCTGTTTTCTTGATTCATCGTTGGCAATATTGGTGAGAAAAGATTATTCTTTGGATAGTTTCTCTTGAATTACAGAGTCAGTTTTCAGAGTTTACTCTTGTTTATTCATTCATTATATCTTGTTTCTCTATTATTATATGACAACAATTGCCTAAGACGTTAATTTTTTACTGCTTTTCTTACAGTAAAAGAGAGGTGAATAAGAAAGTGCTTAAAGTCCCTGGAATTGAACAGAAGGTAAAAAGATTTCCTTTAATTTTTTTGCTTATTTGGGTTTTCAAAACTTTGATTGATTCATCCCCGTCAATGTCTGGGGGCAATGGTGGTGAGATTGAACAATAATTGCCCATGTATTGTCCCTATGTTTATTATTGAAAGATCTTTGTCTGGTGATTATCACTCTTCTGTATTAGGCTATTGCTCCTTGTCAACTAGATGGAGTATAGATGATCTTGAAATGCAATACCATGTGACTTAATATGCAAGCTGAGTGAATTAAAATTTCTGTTATTTTTCCCTTTTAGGTTCTTGATGCTACTAGCAATGAGCCTTGGGGTCCTCATGGATCACTTCTTGCAGATATTGCAATGGCAACCAGAAACTAGTAAGCTTCAACCATCCTTTTATTTTAATTCACTTGTGCATCTTGTTCCAATGTAGTTCCTTTTCTTATTTCCTATTTCTCTCGCTATTTATTTCTTTCTAAAGTAAAGGTGTTTGCTTTAAATATCAGTCACGAATACCAGATGATCATGGCAGTAATCTGGAAGCGGATTAATGATACTGGCAAGAACTGGCGGCATGTCTACAAGGTTTGCAATTTTTATGAAATTTTATTTTTAAGTTAACTTGTGGATGCTACGTATTTGGTTTTCTTTCCAACTTCCATGTGATTTCTACACTTTCTGTCTTCTCTATCTTTACTAAATGGTTATGGTATTGGAATCTGAAAAAATTATCTCTGGGGAATCACTCCTTGATGTCCATTCCTCAATTTCAGGCTGGACCTTGGATTTTGATTAGAATTTGGTACTTTATTTGTTTAGCATCTGCTGCTTTTCATTCCCACATTACATTGTGATGTTGTAACTAAAATTATAATTGTGTTGAGCTTCAGGCTTTGACTGTTTTGGAGTACCTAGTAGGCCATGGGTCCGAGCGTGTCATAGATGAGATCAGGGAACATGCATATCAAATACAAGTAATTCCCAGTTCCTCAGTGCTATTTGATTGTCCATAGTTTGATTTATTGTTAGAAGACTTCCTGTTCAACTTGAGATGTATGCACTGTGTTATTGTGTTAATGATAAGTTTATATTTCTGTGTGGCAGACGTTGTCCGATTTTCAGTATATTGATTCCAGTGGAAGGGACCAGGGAAGCAATGTCAGGAAGAAATCTCAGAGTCTTGTGGTCCTAGTGAATGATAAAGAAAGGATAATTGAAGTTAGACAGAAGGCAGCTGCTAATAGGGACAAGTAAGTTTGTTCTTACCTCTCAGAAAGAGTTGGCTAAAATGTTTCCATTCTTGCATCGCTGGTTTACTGTTCACCATGTCATTTTAGAATTAGTCATGTGCTACCATGATGTCACAGCTTGAAGTTATATTTAGGCTAAAATGAACTCTATACTCTCTAAGTTTGGGGCCACTTCTAAATCGGTCCCGCACCTTTCAAAAGTTACAATTTACACTCTTGACTATTACAATGTTGTCAATCTGCACCTTCCATTATGTTCCGTTACATTTTCAATGTTAACTTGCCTCAAGACAATATCGTTTATTTCTCTTTCTGTCCAACATGTTTGTGTGGGTTAACGGCAAGATTCTAACAGAAGGGTCACATTGATATTGTTGTAATACTCAAGTGTGTAAATTGCAAGTTTTGATAGTTAAGGGACTGATTTAGAAGCCTATTTAAACTTATAGGGTATAGATGTTATACTTATCTTATTATTATTATTCTCTTTCAATTTCCTGCTGTTTTAGAGTTTTGACCCATATCTTTAGTTTCCATTTTCATGTTGAAATCACACCATCCCAAAAGAAAAGCAACAGTTACCTCATTTTTTATTTTATTTTATTATCAGGCAAGTAAATTTTCTAGAAGTTATTTTTTAAAGCTTTCTGTTAAGTTACAACTCTTCAAATTTTGTGAAGTCTTTATGATATATTTTTCCTTAAATTTTCAGTACAGTTTGAAAGGTACGTTGTTTATAAGTAGTCTTATAAGGAGTCCATATTTTTTTTTGTTCTGTCACGTAACACATCAGATGGATCTGTCTACTTTTCATTTATCATTCTGCAATTGGATTCTAAGAGTGGTATTCTCATGTTACTCTCTAATAGATAACTGAGCTAAGATTGTCACAGTTACTAATCCATTTTGGATGAGTCAGTGCACTTTTTCCTTTAGATTTCTCCAAGTGGATTTTTCATGTTACACTCCGTTTGTTTCGAAGTAAAATATTTGCAAATGTAAAATATTTTCATTAAAACATTTTCATTTTACTGTGTTTGATTGCGTACTTGAAAATACAGTGGAAATCATTTTCCAATGTTTCATTGTAAAACAAAATTTTTTTTCATAGTTCTCAAAACCCACCAAAAGCAAGCATAGTTGCACAAACCACCACCACCCAAAACTCCGCATTGGGAAGAAAAAAACAGCCACTAAAACACAACCAGCCACCAAACCCCACCAACCATTCAAAAAATAGCTACCAACCACCAACAACCAAAAATCCAGATCAGAAAGCCAAAAAAACCCTCCATGAACCCAAATCAGAAACCCAAAAAAAAAAAAAAAAAAAAAAAAAAACCCTATGAATAAAGAACCTAATCTGAACATCTAAGCAGAGGCAAGATTGGAGTAGCCACCAAAAGCCCAAGACCACCGCTTGTCAATCAGACCCAAGGGACGGTGCTAGAGAGAATAGAAGAGGGGGTTTGTGCAAAGAAGAGACAGTGATGAAGCTTGGTAGCGCCGATGATGGTGGGTGGTGTCGATCAGTGGGTGGGCATCGGTGCAAGATGGGTTGTGCGAGATGGGTGAGGGAAATGGGTTATGCAAGATGGGCCGGGGAAATGAGAGGGTTGTGGCCTTGTGAGTGAGAGAGTTGAGAGGTGGAGAGGGAGAGAAGAACCACAAGATGGAGGGTGATGAGCAATGGGTGAGTGACTGGCTGGGTTGTGGGAGAGGAGTTGAGAAAGTGAGAGGGGGCGAAGTTGAGAAAGTGTCGAGAGTGAGAGTGGAGAAGAAAGTGTAAAATGATTTACCCTTTTTGCAAGCATAAAACATTTTACAGATTTTTGCCTTTGGTTTTTCCCTTGACTGAAAATATTTTACTGCAAAACAAACACCGTAAAATGTGAAAATATTTTCCTGTAAATATTCTACAGCAAAACAAACAGAACGTTATTCTCGTGTTACTCATCTTATTTTTTTAAAGCTTTCTTGGCAATTCTTGTATACTGTCTTATGAAAATATTTAGCTCCTTTCCCCCCCTTTCCCTCCCTTGCACCCAGGCATAGCTATATCTGATATTCTGTGTTTGAAAATTTGTCTGGATATAAGAATGAAGGGAAAAGCTTATGATCTACTAGGTTTAGAACTTCACTAGTGGTTTTTTTTTTTTTTTTTTACTTGCCTTAATGGGAATTTATCATTAATGAGAACAGGTTCCGTACTGCCTCATCAACTGGTGGAATGTATAGGCCCGGTTCATATGGTGACAGATATGAGGATGATCGTTATGAAGGCCGCTATGGAAGCAGGGATGAAGATAGGAATGGTTATGGTTATGGGAAAGAAAGAGAAATGGGCTACAGGGATGATGACCGGTATGGCAGATATGGGGACTCAAATAGTCGTGATGGAGATCGTTATGGAAGAGATTATGATGAACGCAGTAGCAGAGATGGTTACAGGGATGATGATTACCGTGGAAGAAGTCGAAGTGTTGATGATTACCAGTATGGCTCAAGAAGTAGGAGCTCCGACAGAGACAAAGACCGTGCTTTTGATGATGATGGTCAATATTCTTCTCGGTATGTGTCTATTGGTATAGATATTTATAATTAGTTTAATAAAAAGGATATTGCAGTTTCTATTGTTGGGTTTTTTTTTTTTTTTTGTTGGTCATTTTAGTTTTGAAGAAGCAACTATATCACAGAAATGCATGTTGATTTTGCTGGTATGGATGAGGTTTCCTCATGTCAGAGAAAGTGTAGGCTGAAGAAGTATAATTTGGCACTGTCTCCTTGAATATATTTAATATCCAGCAACGCCAAAATAAAACAAACTTACTTCAATTCATAAAATGGAACTATGCTGGAATTACTATAATGCAATGATGGTTTACAAATTTTATTTTCCTTTTGCAATGTAAGCATGCATATGATGCCTTCATGAGATCCTTGATTTAGAAAATTTACTTTTTTTTATTTTTTATTTCTTCCCCTACAGAGGCAGTGGTGCCAGAGCTGATGACCAATCTCAGGAGGGAAGGTAAATTCTTTGTGGTTGGATGGGCAACTTGTTGGTGTTAGTGGGTTTTTTAGCTCAACCTTGTCAACTGTCTGACCAAGCAGCATTCATTGTATAACTACTTTAAATTCTTTTGGCAGGAAGCTCGACCGGAAATTTTCTGAACAGAATATTGGTGCTCCTCCAACTTATGAAGAAGCTGTGAGCGATTCCCGAAGCCCTGTTCACAGTGAAAGGTATAGATGTTGCAGCATTAAAATGCACCATTTTATTGCCTCGACTATTACGTACTAGTTGATTCAATTCTGATGTCTTCTTGATGTCAGGGGTGGAGAAACTCCAGCGGCATCTGCTCCCAGAGATTCTTCACCAGTAAGCAATATTCCAAGCCAAGCAACCACTGCTCATGGTGCTTCAGCATCTCCACAAAACCAGGAAGTTGAGGCTTTCGATGAATTTGACCCTCGAGGTTCAATTTCAGGTAGACAAAGCAATATAAATATGTTCTTTTTCTGTTCCAGTCTGAATTGCTCCCTAAGCTGTCCCAATGTGATCTTAAAGAGAAGGATTTGGATTTCAGTTTTTAGTTTAAATGGCTTGATAATATCACAAGTGTTCATTTGAGCAAAAATTAGGTCTATACTTCCCCTGAGGGGGTTTGAATCCCCTTGGGTGTGTGAATAATTTTCAAATAATAAAGAATGGATGAGTGCTAGAACAGGAAGGAGCAGAAGCTATGCTAAAAGATGAGGAAAATGAGAAATTTATTTATTTTATTATTTTTCTGTCAATGCAATTTATGTATGGATTTGAGCTTTATTAATATGTGGATTTGAAATGATTAGGTATAAAATGTCGTTTCAAATTGATAATATCACAAGTGTCTATTTGAGCAAAAATTATGCCTATTCTTTCTCTCTGAGATCGGGGGTTTGAATAAAAATTATGGTAGAGAAAGACTCTGCTGTTGGGTGAGATCAGGGGTTTGAATCCCCTTGGACATGTGAGTTATTTGCCAAGAGAGAAGAATGGATGAGTGCTAGAACAGGAAGGAGCAGAAGCTATGCTAAAAGATGAGGGAATGACAAAATGAAATCAGACGCTTCATTACTTGCAGATGTACCAAAACAAGCTTTGTCATTTAGTAATTCTAGCAGCTTAGTATCGCCATCCAAAAACTGAATCACTTGCCTCGTGCTAGGCCTAGCTGCTGCCACTGAGTGTGAGCAAAGTGGGCCTACATGTCTTTGCTTCACTGAAAAGTGACCATGTTGCTTGAGATGAAAAATACTTGAGCTGTACTCTTCAGCAACTCCTGTCATGTCTGGATGTGGTTATGCATGTGTATAATTAGGCTGACTACAAAACTAAAAATATCATTGGGCTTGTGGGCGGTGCACATGTGAAGTCTGTAAACGGCTAGAGTCATAGTGTGATTATTTAGCAAGAAAATCAAGCTTTCATAACCTGAAACCTCAATCTATTAATTTGAGAAAGCTTCTACATGCATTTGATTGCATTGATTTTTTATGATTTTAGTAGCATTAATGGTGTATTGGAGGGGCTGCAACTTGGGCTGCTTTCTCCTGTGTTTGTGTTCCCTTGCATGCATGGACTTGATTGGAGTTGTAACACATTGTAATTGATTTAGCACATCTCTAAATAGTTAGGAGTTCGACAAGTGTACATTTGATTTAACATATTGAACACGTGGAAATTCATTCAAGCACATGCCTAATGAGTTAGTTTGGCATGAGCTAATAGGAATGAAGCATGTATTAGCCAGTGCGAATGAGGCATGAAGTGTATAAATAGGGCATTGTAACCATGTACCAGTGTACTAGTCATATATGAAGATGGATGAATTGTTTTCTTCTTGTTCTCTATCTCTCTAAAATCTCTCTAATTTTTTCATTTCCAATGGAGGTGGTGACTCCCTACGCATCTCTAACCCAAGAACCATCTTGAAACACCAAAACCTTGCTAACCATAAGACATAACTGAAACCCTAAAGAGCTCAAACACCCAAACCTTAGCCTTCCCTAATCCAAGAACCCACTTGAAACATCAAGGTCACCCTAACCCTAACCAAGCTCCTATCAATATTCCAAGAACAACTTTTTTGGCTACTTTCATGAGAGCTGAAATTGTTGTTAATTAACATGATGTGAAGCAGGTGACCTAATCATTTAAGTGTAAAAAGGAGTTAATCACCCCCACCAGCCCCCATTCTTAAAATTAAGAAAAAGAGATTAGAGTGGTGTACGGCGTACCTCTGTGATTTGTACTGTGACTTGCTACTGTTTGGAGTTTGATATAATTATAAATAATAATGGTGTCTGAGGAGATAGGACCCAAATTTGTTTGGTTACTCTTGCAGAAAACCAGCTACACAGGTGGAAACTCATTACTGTCCTTTGTCCCTTTTTTCAGCTGCTCCAGCTACCTCAAACAATGCTGAGATGGACTTACTTGGCTCTCTGTCAGATTCATTAGCCATTGTGCCAACTACATCTGTTACCTCAGCCTCTGAGGCTGATATTCACACAAACTCTGCTCCGACTTCCACTTTTGTGGCAGCACCATCAGTTGCTAATGTTGTAAATCAGGTAGGCATCATATGTTAAATGCAAAAAAGTTTTATAATACTATTTTTCTTGAGTTAACTAATGGCAGATTGATATGCCTTTCATCTTCATCCTTAATGAATTTAATGGGCTTATTTATGAAACTACGGTGATACGGTGTGCTAATCTGGTGTAGCCTTTCAGTGGCAGGTTTGTTTCAAATGAAGTAGTCCGTAATTTAATGTGCTCATCCTCAATGAAGTAGACCGTATCTTGAAACTGGACTTTTAGTAAAGAGCTGGCTATTTACTAATTACATGTCCCATTTTTGTTTCTATATAGAATTATTATCGTTTGCCATGGTCATAGTATTATCATGTAATATTAAGAAAGAAACATTCTAATATAATTTCTGTTTACCCTTGGTGCAGTCTTTTGAAGATCCATTTGGCGACTCCCCTTTCAAAGCTATTCCTTCCGCCGATGGTGTCTCGTCTCAACAGCAGACTTCTGCTTCCTTCCAGCCTACCATGAACCAGAGTGCTGAACCGCTCCAACCTGGTGTGCCAAAGGCTGATACAGTCTCAAATTTTGACTTTGGGGACACGTTTGGGGGGCTTACTTACTCCGGACCCAGCGTCTCCACCATTCAACCTCAAACAAACCCACAGTATTTGCCTCAGGAGCTGTCAAGTCCACAGGAGAACACTGATATTCTGGCAGACATCCTCCCACCTTCTGGACCTTCACCTGCGTTCACTTCACAGCCAGCTCCTTCACCTGCTTTTACTTCAGAGCCAGCTCTTTCACCTGCTTTTACTTCACAGCCAGCTCCTTCACCTGCTTTTACTTCACAGCCAGCTTTTTCAGCTCCAGCTGGTCAACCTGCACAGCCAACTGCTAATGTTTATGGCAGTTTTCATCCACAGCAAGGACCTATGGCTCCTCAGGTTCAAGCTGGACCTACTGCACAGCTCAACAGTGGAAGCTTCCTCCCACAGGGAGGGTCTACAGCTCCCATCACTTCACACATGCCTTTTCAAACTCCAGCTGGACCAACTCCACAGCATAATGGTGGAAACTTTTATCCTCAACAGGGAGGATCTGCACCTCCCATCACTTCACATATGGCTTCTCAAGCACCAACTGGACCTGCTGCACAGTACAACGGCGGTGGGAACTTCCTTGCACTACAGGGTTCTGCAGCTCCACTAGCTACACATGCCACTTATCAAACTACCACCGGACCTGCTGTACAACAAAATAATGATTTCCTTGGTAATATGCTTCCTCAATCGGGACCAAACAACCACATGAATTTACAGCAAAATCTTCCATCTTCATCAGGATCACTTTCAACAGTTCCTCAACCATCCAAGGACAAGTTTGAGACCAAGTCAACTGTTTGGACTGATACGCTAAGCAGAGGGCTAGTCAATTTAAATATATCCGGACGTAAGTGCTCTATGCTCTAAAATCTTAATATTATGATTATGGTTTCCTTACAATTGATGATTGAATATCTACTATGTATGAGAGATTTTGGGATGACTTTTTATTTTATTTTCATATGCAGCTAAAATAAATCCATTGGCGGATATTGGAATTGATTTTGATGCCATTAATCGGAAGGAGAAGAGGATGGAAAAACCTGCTGCAACTCCTGTAACATCTACGATCAACATGGGTAAAGCTATGGGATCTGGTTCTGGGATAGGCCGTGCTGGTGCAAGTGCTCTCAGAGCTCCACCAACCCCTATGATGGGTTCTGGTATGGGTGTGGGCATGGGTATGGGTATGAATATGGGTATGGGTGGTGGGCCTGGTGCAGGCATGGGCATGGGGGCTTATGGAGGCATGAATCAACAACCCATGGGTATGAGAATGGGGATGAACATGGGCATGAATATGAATATGGGTATGGGGCAAGGAGTCCATATGCAAGCACCAACTGGATTACCTCCTGGATCAAACATGTCTGGTGGTTACAACCCCATGATGGGCACAGGTGGTTATGTGCCTCAGCAGCCTTATGGTGGCGGCTATCGATGAGATTGAGCCAATTCCCTCAATTGGAGAGTTGGAAAAGTGATTAATACTCTGTTTTGTTTTGAGGTGAAAGAGATAGCAAATCCAGTGTTGTTATTAAACCCCTCAACAATGCACTCCGGTCCAATGTTTGGTATACAGTGCTGTATTTTATATCAATAGTTGTAATATTCTGGAAAATGGCCGTTGCGATGTATGTTTATTCATTCTCCTTTTCTTTTCTTATCCCATCATTCCTTTTGGGTCAGGAGAGTTGTGTAGGATTGCTGGTTTCAGCTGTTGTGATATTGTTCATTGGTGAGGATGACCTTTCTCAGGTTATCACTTTGATCTTTTCTTTCCTTTTTCCCCCATATATATATATATATATACATATATTTTTTGACATTTGGCAAACATGGGTTGGCAACAATAAATATGATGATTCATTTTTCTACTAACTTGATCTCATTTGCTTTATGGAATCGATTGACTTCAAGATTAAGGCGATTGATATATAATGTTTTGCTGATTACCTCGTGCTTATAACATTCTGGGTCTATTTGTTGAGTTTATGGTTTCAACTTATTTTAGTTAGTTTATTTATGTTTTTTGAAGTCTCATTTCTTTTAGGTACTGTGTTTTTCCTTACACACTTGATTTTGTAAAATAAGCCAATGGAAATAAGCTCATCAAAATGCATTCTAAGTAGATGATGTCTGGTTAGGTTCTAGATCAGTACTAGTTTCAGTATAGATAATCTCCAGTGCAATGTGCAACCTTTGGAATTAAGGGTCATGCAGTGTGCTTTATTTTCTGCTCATCCCTCTGTTATCTAATCTGAACAACAATATCTATCTGAAAGCGTGCTTGTCTCTGCCTTTGTGTGTTAGGGGAGATGAAATGATCTGGGCTTTATTTTCTACTGGGTCCTCGACTGCCTTTGTATCCTTTTTTTTTTTTTTGGGGGGGGGGGGGGGGGAGAAATATTTATGAGAATATTATGAGATTGTTTTGTCATAAGCTGTCATGAGTTCCTCACTTTCTGCAATGATCTTGTAATTACACGCTTGGCCTTTAAATTGAAGGGGGGTTTTTTTTTTTTTTTTGGGTAACAAGGGAAATACGTTACAAACTGAAGAGTTTGATTACAAGGCACACTGTACCTATCATAACACACCCAAATTGTCTAAATATAACAAAAGTGCAACATCAGAAGCAGGATCTTCAAAAATTACAAAATCTTGAGATTGTCTGACTCCCATTTTAGTAAAGTGCATCAGCACACTTGTTTGGTTCTCTATAATAGTGATTGTTAGCCTTCATTGGTATTCTCCTGAGACGCTTTCGGCTATCGTTAACAAGTAAAGAAAATCAATTCAATATAAATATAAAAGCAATGATATCATGTGGGAGAGTATGAAGTTACATGTACAGCATATCTTGAGTTTTTTTTTTTTTTTTTTTGGGTATTTAGGCTTCTACCTCAACAAAATTTGCATTTATGTCAAAAGTATTTGTTCATTGAATTAACCAATGAAGTAAATACATATATAAATTATTTATAGTTGTACATTAATTATTTTTATTAGAGGTATTTATATGATTACTTTTATAAATTTTATATAAGAAAGTATTTTTATTTTGAGTAATAATCAATACAAATATAAAAGTAGAGACCTTATGTGCGAGAGCATGAGGTTTTGCCAAGTGGCGCATTGTATGATATTTTTTCCATTTGGGCTTCCACCTTATCTAAATTTAGCATTTATATCAAACTATTAAGTAATGACATATGTATTTATTTTGATGCATTAATAAAATTCAAATAATTTGTATACATTTATTATTTGAAATGTTTTGGATAGATATGGATGGATTTAAAAAGTCATGGGAAAGATAAGAATTAAGAAAACTTTTTAATTTTATGCATAAGACTAACTTCAATGCAGAATTGCAAGAGTCAAATTCAATAAATATTGAGTAATATGATTATTTGTCTCAACATTTGTCAAATATAAATCTCCATTTCCTTTGAACTTAAAAATCAATGGATCATAAATAATTTTTTACTAAATTTATCAAAATGTACTGCGTATCGTGCGGGATATCCACTAGTAATAATAATTAATAATAATAATAACAGTAGTTTATTTAGAATTGACATTCTTCTCCATGTTATATATTAAAAGGATTGTTCTATGTAATTATTCTTTGTGTTTATATAGGTCGACATTCTTCTTTGTGTTATATATTAAATATATTATTCTACGTAATTAAAAAGATTACTAACAGGATTGTTTAATTCTTTTAAGTGGTGTATTAATTATTTAACTATAAATGAAAATTTGATGTTAGTTTTCTAAGATTTATATGAAAAACAATTGATTTGAGATAAGATATTCTTTGTCAAATTTAGTTACTTTTGTAACAATTGAAACAAAATTCAACAAAAGAAGAAGAAAGATTTAAAACATTATTAAGAATGTAAAAAAAAAAATTATTGAAGGATATTTGTATTTTTATTTATCAAATCAATATTTGCATTCTTGAGTAGGCATGAAACATGCGTATCTATATTAGTTACTATATTTTTCAAATTTGTAAATACATATAGTACGATCAAATCACTATACTACTCTTATTATCTTTTTATTTTGTTTATAAAAATAGAACACAAAATATCACAATTTTTTACAAGAAAAATTATTGAAATATTGGAGGAAATTAATAACAAAATGCATAACATATTGTACTGGAATCCCGATAGTTCATCTAATAATTCATTTGAATTGTGCATAGGTTATATCACAACTTTTTTATCAAGCTCGACTTCTATGACAGTGGAATTAAGTTGAGCACAGAAACAATCTATCTCTAATCCCCACAATTTAGCAATAGTGTTAGAATTAATAATGTACCTTGCTCATTTTAGCAGTAATGCTAAAAGCAATGCTAACTGCTTTGGTAGTCTTTCACCCACTTCTCATATCTATCCCTAATAATGTCCCATTAGTCCAGTGCAAGCTAGCATAGGGTATTGACAAAGGATGAACTAGCAAAGTTTGACTTTAACTCTAGAATTGTCAAAGGATAAACCATCAAAGTTGAATTTAACCCAGTTGAGTTGTCCCATCTAACTAGTTTTGTGGCTAATGCGTCCATGATCTTGGATCCAAGATATGCATGGTAGAGAACCAGGTTTCAATTTCATTAAGTAAGATAGAGAACCAGATTTTCAACTTCATTGGGTAAGAAAGGATTAGAGATTTTTTTTATTTTTATTTTTTTTTAATGTAGCTCTCTTTCTTTGAAGAGTCTATGATTACATTGGTGAATCTTTGTAGAAAAATGTCATAAGACCGAAACATGTGATATTTATTGTAGGGTTTAAGTTGAATGTAGTTATAATGTTAAACCACAAAGTGCCCCATTCAATGCTAGTCATGTTAGTTTATATTTATTGATATTTATATTTATTGATAACACAATGTTGGATCATTCATAATTACAACGGATTCGTTTTAGAACTATGTCACAGGTTGGATTGGGCGGATTGGAAAATTTTCAAACCAACATCGACCCACCAAACTTTTCAATTGACTAGTTATTTGAAAATATAGGCGGTTTCAACTTGGTAGGCTGACTAGGTATATTTGCTTAAATTCTAATGTGTTATCAATTAACAAAATTTAGTTGATCTTTGTTATAGACATTCTTCCAAATAGATTTTTTTTTTCTCTCAAATAAAAAAGAAAAGAAAAAAAGAATTGACACCTAAAATTTATTATATATGGTTCAAAAAAATTCAGTCCACAAGTGAAATTGACTAGGTTTTTTAATCAAAACAAACCATAAAAATGTTAAAACTGTACAAGAACAACCCATGCCACCTTCCATACCAAACATGCATAGGCTGTTTAGGTTAGCGGGTCAAACCGGTTTTTTGCATTAATTTTTCTTGTTCAAACTTCAAAGTTGAAGGTATTGAAAAGGGGATAAGGGAGATGAGATGGATGATTAAAAATGATAAATCTATTAATTTTTGTTGAGATAATTGCATTGCTATAGATCTCATAAGAGAATTATTAACGGGCTCTTGAATAGTGAAAATTTTATCATACACCCCATGTAAGAGGGGGATACATATGCCCGATGCATGTAATACCCCCTCCTTGAATAGGAAGGAGGGGTCTCAAATGTCAAAAAGTTTGGAAGACCCCTCTTTCTATCTTTTTGACATTTGGACCCCAAGAGAACTAGTTTGGGGACCTTTAACTTTTGCTTTTCCACCCTGTCTTGTTGAGATTATAAAAGCCGCGCCAAAACCATTATGAAGATTGTTTGTATTGGCACCCCTCACAACAGACCATTTGAATCAGGCTTTGCTTACCAAATTGCTCTATACTTAGATCACCAACCCCCAAAACAACCTAACAACTAGAAATGGTTTTGGAAAGTAAACATGCTCTTGATTCTCACCTTTCTGTGGCTAGCTTTTCACGACAGTCTGGTAGCAAGAGAACTCCGGACCAAAAGGAAGGTTTATCTTGAATGTTTATTAGTTGTCCCAAAAACAACGTTTGTACATTTTGAGGGATTGCTTGTTGGTTGCTAAGATTTGGAATGGGATAGGGATATAGAAACTGCTAAGAACTTTTCCTATAAGAATGGAGAATGATAAAACATTTGACTAATTCTCCTCTTTAAACCAGATGT
The DNA here is from genome assembly GCA_023736055.1 of Quercus glauca. Classification (NCBI taxonomy): domain Eukaryota; kingdom Viridiplantae; phylum Streptophyta; class Magnoliopsida; order Fagales; family Fagaceae; genus Quercus; species Quercus glauca. The sequence goes on from CM043324.1 coordinate 48,000,010, forward strand.
CACCCCCAAATACCATGGAAATGAGTATTCCCTATAGCTGTTTGGATTATCTGGATGGCTCAAAACAAAAGCACAATGGAAGGACAATCATTTTTTTTTTGTGGAGCATGAAGGACAAGCTTTCGATATCTATAGAGAGAGCATGTTTAAACATACCCGCAAATTTATTGGGTGGAAAAAACCTCACCAACTGGCCTCAACTCAACACAAATGATTTAGTGTTGTGTAACCCGGGTTTCGGCCGCTACAAAAGGCCAAATTTTCTGTGGTGACAGCTGCAATCTTTATTTTTCTTCTATGCCGGAGTTTCTAGTGTAGCTTTTTTTTTTGATAGGTAGTGTAGCTAAATTTTTAGATATTAGCCTATTTGTTTTGAAAAATCTAGTTAGACTCCTATGTGACACTTTTAAGATTAGTTGTTCAGAAATTCATTGTATTGATTAATCCAAACCAACCTCTTAAGGGACCAGTCCCACGTAAAATGGTTACAATGATCTTACAAGACCTTTGTACAATTAGACTCTCTATTATAAGTTTATAACCTCTGCAAACACCCCGCTTGCCTTCCTACTGTAGCGCCCCAGAACTTTTGGAATCTCCCTATACGAATTTCCTCCATGTACTCCTTGTCCACATGAACTAGAACTTCTAACACTTCAAGGAACCTCCTTGAAGACTTATTAAAGGGAACCTCATAAGAAATAGTTATTTTGTTTCAAACTCTCATGCTCTCAGTTTGGGATCACAAATAGAGAAATTAAAGAGACATGGCTTTTCAATTTAGCTCAAACGTGAAAAGGCATAGATTGATCTCTCAAAAGCTCTAAGTTTTGCAACCTCTAATGCTTTGGAAAAATTGTGCACAAATAACTATATAGGTTTACAAAAATAGGGTTTAAGTGAAACCTCAGATTAGGTTTTAAAAAAAAAGAAATTAAATTCTATAAAACTTAGTGTAAACCCTTTGGTTTATATCCTCCAATAACGACATGCTACATTATTATATTACTAAAACATAAATATATCTAATCACCCATAATAACATCTCAATAAACACCATACTTCAAGTTTTAAATAAAAGACTAATGTGGTGTTATTAGTGTAGTAAGATGTATTAAGTTTTAAATAAAAGACTAATGTGACAATATCTTATTGAATTGTGTAAAACATGAGTTTTGTGTAAAGTTTTTCAAAATGGAAAAAGTTACTCATTTTACACATTTTGGCCAAAAAAACACCCACATCAGTAAGTGTAAAATTGTGCATTTATGCACAATTGCTATAGTAACAGTGCATATATACACGGTTACTGTAGCACTTGTATTTAATATTTTAATGATTTTTTCTCTCTCCTTCTCTCTGGTTGCTCTCACTCTCACCTTACTCTCACTGCCATCGATTATCAGAGAACGCCACACCATGCATCAACAAAGAACACCACATCAAAAATTTTCTTCCAAAATAAAGTAAAACAAGAAATTAGTATTACACATGATTTGTTTGGTTGCCGAGAAAAACACAGAAAAAACAAGAAATGAAGAAAATTAACCAAACACAAAGAAAATCAACAGATCTTTGGTTGCCAATCGTCTTTCGTTCAATTTCTACTCTTTTCCACCACTTTCTCACCAACCAAACAAGAAATAAAGAAAATTAACAACAAAAAAGGCTTGAAGGACCTGGATCTTCAGTGCTAAGAGGAGCATAAGAAGATCGATCTAAGAAGCGAAGCCATTTCGATCATCGGACCGCCGAAACTGGACGCCCACAAAAACAACGGAGCTCGCATGCCGATGAAAACAACTGCTACTTTCCTTTACGTGTTGGTTCTGTGAGAGAGTGTTGGGTCTGTGAGAGAGAGGGGCAGTGAGGAAGAGAATAATAAAAAATTGTAAAAGAATAAATATTTTATTGAATAAATATGTAAAATAGATAAACTGATGTGAGTCTTTTGTAAAAATAAGTATGTAAAACAAAAAAAGTAGCTTTTTTTGTGCAAAATAGATGAAAATTTTGCATCCACTGATGTGGATGCTCTTACACCACACAAACCCTTACCAAATTTGGACTCTAAAAAAAAAGGTAATTTGAAAAAAAAAAAAAAACAGGTTTTTTTATAATGCAACCTTGCTTGAGCAAAACATGAGCAAGGAATAGGCGAAACTCTCCATGAGTGGGTTTATTTTCTAGCTTGAGCAAGCTTCTTCAGGCAGCAAACCTTTGAGGAGCTTCACATCTTTTCAACCAACCTTTTCACAATGGATGATTTACATCAAGAACCTTGAATTTTATTACAAGCAATGATCATGATGCTAATACTACATCCTAACATGTTTTTCTCATGTATTCTTCTGGTTAACTAGGATAGAGCATCCTTTTAGGCGCTCTTTTCTTATATATAAACTACTTATCAAAATAGAGAAAAAGCAATGCAGTCTAAATTGTTATATAGAACACTCTTCTACTCCAGCCACCAATGCAGTCTAAATTGTCATATAGCCTTTAATTGTTTATCACTTTGCAGTGATATGCATATGCAGTTACAGCATGGAGCTCAAGCACATTACTTTCCTTTTGTTCTATAACAGAATTACTGTGGCTACTGATACTTCTCTCATCTTTCACCTTGCTCATGTAAGAGGGGTAGCCTTTCCAGCTAAGACCTCATTGCCTAAAGTTAATTTAGTTAAATAATTGTTATACGTATATTGTCACTCCTTAATGAGGCCATGTTTTTATGTGTTCATCCATATTTTGTGCACGATATTTTCTAATCTTTGCTAAAGAATAATATTCAAGTCACAATTAATTTTCCTGTGAAAACAGCTTAAATCATATGGATGCATTGCAACCACAGGTCCCTTGCTGCAGATCTCAATCTTTTACAATATGATATACTTTTATGTGTTTTCTTGTGTTAATCCCATTTTAAGAACTAGATTTTTTATTTTTCTATTTCAGACTATAAAACTAGGTAATAGATAACAATCCACATCAAATAATATCTAAGCTTCTTTCAAGAATTGCAGTAGCACTATATTTACCCTCAAGATAACTTTACCATTGGAATTGTGAAAGTCAAATGTGAAAAGCTACTCAAGAAAGACTTGGATCCTGTCACCCATTGTGTCACTAAAATCTAATAACAGCTTCCCTCCTACTTCATCTGCTGCATCATCCAACAATTCTTTGATATTTACGCCCCCCAAAGCTGAAAACAAATATGTGCAGATTGTTTAATATATCCATTCGAGTAATTGACTGAATAGACAACTCATTACAACAAGTTTGTGAAACACAAGCAATACCTGGTACTATATTTGTGATTCCTTCCAAGAATCCTGCCTGTGGGAAAAAAGAAAAAGAAAAGGGGGTCACTTCTCATAAATCAAAATCTGTCATGGCATAATTTGTAATGCAAAAAATTAATGTACATGTGAAGAATTCTGAAAAGCATGCCAAGATGAGAAAAATGGGCTTTGTGCATTCCAACAGGAACTAAGACAATGTTAGTTGTCTTCCACTTACCCCCATTCTTTTTTTTTTTTGGGTTAGAGCATTCAACCCAAAAGCTTAAGCAAGTAGGTGGAGAATCCAACAAAATATATACCAATAACCAAACCCACATCCTGCTGATGGGGACTCTTTTTTCAACAACCCCTCCTATGTGCTAGCCCAATAGAACCAACTATAGATGCATAACCAAATGGAACAAGCATGTGAAGGCAGCTTTGATAACATGTCAAGAACATCCAACGGAAATGGGACTTCCCTTAGTAAGAGCATTTTGCTCCAAATAGTACCATTAACATTAAGGTTCTGATATAGGTGACAATTCAAGGTGAGGAAATTAAGCCACGGGTGTTGAGTAAACTATATGTAATAGAAGTTATGGAATTTGGAGTTTGCAAATGTTCATTAGCTTAGTGTTGCCTGAAATTTGTTTGGGAAAAAGTTTCTCATCCATAGAACAAGAGTTTCTTTCAACTCAGCACATTCCAGGACTCTCTCAAGCTCAGCCAAAAAGCTAGGCCCAGTGATTAAAACCACCAGATTCAAAAAAAAAAAAAAAAAAACTCCAGACAAGCTGACAAGCATAAGATGGAAAGATTGCATGATCAGATCCAATGATGGATGGAAAACGTAACATCGAAGCGCATTGAAGATCTAATCCCAAAATAATATTACATACACATTAAGATGATGTGTCCAAAGAGGATAGATGACTTACAGGGACCCTAACATCAAGTTTCTCAAATCCATCTCTTCCAGTTATTTTGATTCTCAATGTCCGAGACCAAATCTGAGAAAAAGGATCCCTGGAACCATCTGCATCATATTTATTGTACACGTCAGGAGTTATCACCTCAACAATGGGATCTTGAGAACTTCGACCTCTCTGCTCTGTATAATCTTGAACCCTCTGTTGTATAGAGTATCTGCTACTGCTCACTGCCAAATATCTTTTAGTTATAACATTTAGGAAGACGGACATGGACATATATGTCTAAAAAAACCTCAGTTCAATTACTTAAGCTGATTAGTGGCTAGCATATGCTTTCACCTATAATCAAACAATTTTAAAATATATTTCGAATCAATAAAGAATGCATCATGATTTGTGCGAGAGTCCAATAAAAGGAGGAAAAGTACCTCGAAAGAACACACATTTTAAAGAGTTCTAAAATCACGTCTTTTTTTAATAATAATAATGATTAAGAAGAATGGTAGTACATGCTGGATATTATTATTTTCCAAAGAGACAATAACACTTCTTTTTGGATAAAAAGAGGGTTCTAAATCCAGTATTAACTTGTTTGTATTAACAAATTACTAACTAATCCACTTCATGTGAAACAGAGAAGAGGAAGAGGAAGAAGGGGGCAGGGAAAAACCATTAAATTTCCGGTTAATAATAATACATTCAACGTTAGAGGGTTATACTCTATATCAGAAGCCTCATGAGATCAAAATATCTAGGTTGCATCACTAGTAGGGCTCACTCACCTCTTTGTGAAGATGGCTGATTGGTGCTGGTAGCATAGCGCTTCTCTTCTTCATAATATGTGTTGAAACCTAAGATTTCCTTTATTTCTTCGAAAGATGGCATGCTTCCAGGAGGAGGGATACGACCTCCTTTGATGGCAGTCAGTGAATCCTGCAATTAAGTCATAGAAGTTTGATGTAGCAAACAATACAAGGTTGGATATAGAATTGAGATATATGCTAGGTAAAATCCTCCCATATTCAAGCAGTGACAGCAACAAGAACAAGTGCAAACCCTAACTGTAGTTTCTCTAGATTTGTAATCAGGAAAACATCTCAGAAACTAGATAGAATCCTTAATATGTCGACAGTTATATAATCTGTAATAAGTTCTAAGGATCTTGTAGAGATGTAAGATGTTCACAAGACATCTCGAGTGAAAAATAATTATAATTTAAGAAAGAAAAGAAAAACAGGCTTAAAGACACATAATATGACTGAAAGACCATCATTAACATGAAAAACAGTAATTTGATAACTTGCTTCTTCAAGTTCTTCATCTCCTATCATACTTTTGTACTGGTAGACTTTAAATAAGGACTGCTACAGTGCAGTATCAAACCAGTATCAAAATTTCATACCATTCAATATTCTAAACTACTAACTGTAGTCCGTAGATATTTTCTTTTGGCAAGCAAAATCACAAGATCGTTGCAGCATATGCCTTCTTTCCTTTGTGCAGATAACCATTACACATTATGTTCAATATCAGTTCAAAGATAGAGAAATATAATTACAAATAAGCTTAATTATTTTGTTATTTATATCATTAAGCAATTTAATATCATAAACCAGGAATAGAGAAAAGGTTAGACATAAACCTGCATTGCTCGAATGGATACCCCAATCAAGGACAGTGGATAGGCCACAAGTTTATATCCGAGATCCTCAAGTTCAAGAGGATTAAGTATCGGTGTTTTGCCCCCTCCTTCAAGCATATTGGCCTAGCAGGAATCAATGAACTTTATTAATCACTACAAAATGTTATCTAGCATGAGGATGAAAACTAATATTCTATGAAATTTCAAATTTGTAGTTATGACTGAGTGTTACTGGGTCATTGATCATAAATGGAAGCATCAAGGCCCATTTATATATATATTGATAAGTAATAAACAGTCAAAATCTTCCAAAAGTTACATTTAGGATTGTTTGAGAGCACCAAATCTCTTTTCAAGGGAGTCCTGCATCCACAGCCTTCAAAACCATGGAAAGGGATTTAACAGAAATGACTATTTGATGTAGCCATGGAAGACTAATTTTTTGCTACTTTGGAATTTTGTCCATCCAAGATTTATTAGGTCGTTGTGTGAAGTCCAATTGAAGAAGCCAAACTCGTATGGTTCTAAAGGTCGAGTTATATGTATTCTAGGGTTAAAAAGTTTTTAAAGGTCGAGTTATATGTATTCTACGGTTAAAAAGTTTTTAAAGGTTGAGTTATATGTATTCTAGGGTTAAGACAAGGGTATCCCTTATCCACATATCTTTTCCTGTGTGTGCAGAATGTCTAAAATTTTTATTAAGTCATGCAGAGATGCAAAGACAGGTAAAGGAATAGCCATCATTGGAGGACCAAGAATTTCTCACTAATTTTTTTGCAGACAAAAGCTTATTATTCTGCAGGACCACAATTGAGGAGTGTTAGAGATTATAGGAGATGTTGATGCTATACAAAGCAGCATTGGGCCCCTTTTTTTAGTAGCAACATGTCACCAGTAGTACAAGAGGCAATTAAATTTTATTTTTTTGATGTTTCAGTTGTACAGTAGCATGACAAATATCTGGGCTTCTCTTTGCTGGTTGAAATATAAAAAAGACAAAGCTTTCCTAAGCTAAAGGAATGGGTAAGATAAAGCAATAGGATTGAAAGGACAAACTAGTTAGGCAAGATGTGAAATTCTTATTAAAGCAATAGCTCAAGTAATACCCATGTATGCAACCAATTGCTTCAAGATACTAGAGGTTTTATGCACATAGCTAAATTGATTGATGAGAAGTTTTTGGTGGGGCCAGAGAAAAAACGAGGAATAAAAAAAAAACCACATCTGGTAAGCTGGAGACAATTATGTATGATGAAGAAAAATGGTGGAATGGGTTTCCATAATCTCAGGGTTTTTTATTTTATTTTATTAGCATAATCTTCAAGACTTTAACTTGGCTCTATTGGCGAAACAGAGTTGGAGATTGCTAACCAATACTCCATAATGTGCACTGTCAAGAGTCTTATGGTCAAATATTTTTCCTAAATATTCTTTTTTAGAAGCAAAAAGAAAAAAAAGGGAACTTTGTATGCATAGAGGAGTCTCTTAGAGCCAGGAAATACTACTTGAGGGCATGAGATGGAGGATAGGAAATGATAGAAGTGTGAAAATTTGAGGAGAACAGTGGTTACCAGCTCTAATCAACAATAAGGTGATAATCCCCAGGAAACTCTTTCCAGAGAACACTGGGAAAGTTCATTGATTGATGAAGAAAATAAATGCTGGAAATCTGCCCTTACAGATGAAATATATCTGCCACATGACGCAGAAATAATTAAGAAAATCCCACTAAGTGGATGATTACTGAAGGACAAATTGATTTGGGTTGGGAATTCAGCTGGGATTTTCACTGTAAAAAGTGCGTACAACTTAATGATGGAAAACAGAAGAAGAAAAGCAAGAGAAAGCTCAAATTCTAATCAAAAGGAAACACTTTTTTGCAAGCATGAACATATGAATATAGATGCAGGTATGTAATGTATTATGTATCACCAAGAATGTTAAACAGAAGTCTACTAATGTGGCATCTTAAGCTATGAGTACATGAAGTCATGAACTGAATCCCATTCATAAGCAGCCAAAGCAAGAGGTTCTTAGTCCAAATAATGATGCTCAACAATCAATCCACACCCAAAATTATGATGTAAAAATGGACTACACTGCGATGAGGACCATTTTTCTATGAAGTTCTGCCTATAAACCTACAGGCCCTATAGAGCTCATAGAAACATATTCAATATACTGTATGCCCCTCAAAACCTAAAACTGAAGAATTAGCCCACATATAGCTGTTGTAGATATCTCTTAATCTCTGCAAGTAAGATCTGTCCTACATCACATATGTAGTGGTACTACAACTGATCTATTAAGAATAGAGATGCATTTCTGTTTGCTGAAACTGTTTGGAAATTAATGAATCATAATCAAGTCCTAGAAACTCTTAATTTACATAAGCACTGAGCAAAGAGTAAAACTTAAAGCCCTGTTCCAGATAATACAGGAAGCAAAAGCTAGCTATATACCTAGACATGTTTTAATTCAACAAACTGCTAAAATATTTTTTGGTTTGATAACTTCAAAAAAAAAAAAAAAAAAAAAAAAAATGACAGCCAAATGCTTCAGACAACATTAGAGGCCTATTACTTGCATCCATAATGAGGAAAGCATAAAATACCATTTTCGGAACTAGGGGAGAAATTTCACAGAAAGCCTTCATCTCTTCTTTTGAAGCTAGTGCATCAATAAAAAGAACATCTGCTCCAACATCAGCAAAAGCCCTAGACCTCCAGAGTGATTCATCCAAGGATACTGCCTGACGAGAATCAGTTCGTGCCACAATAACAATGTCAGAGCCACTTTCCTTCCGCGCATCAATAGCTGCCTTTATTCGCATCACTGCCTCCTCTCTGGAAACCACTTTCCTGCCTTGTGTATGACCGCAAGCTTTTGGAGACACCTTGCAGTGGAAGTTTATGAGCAACAATAGTCTTAAAGGTGTAAATTTGCAGATAGCATGGTGACTACCCAAAGTGCCAGTTAAGGAAATTCTACATAAAGAATCAAGCTGTGAGTAGTAACATACAGGATGACAAGCAGATTGCTACAGTTATGGCTCTAAAATTACAAAACCAGACCACAGGGAAGTACAAAGTAATGCAAAGACTAACGCTCCATGTGAATATTGCGATAAAAATCAATACAAATGAAAACATCATATTTATTTTTTGGACATTCAGATTTTCATCCACAGCAAGCCTCAAGAAAAACTTAACAGGTCTCATAATGGATCCATATAGGACCCTCAACAATCTTAAAGAACTTTCAAGACTCAAGATCTAGTATTCATGCAAAAATAATAAGATTCCATTGCTTTCCTCTATGTGAAGAAAAAACTATTATCCTCATTACATCAATAATCCTTGCTAAATTTTTTTATAAAATTTAATCTGAGTTTCACGTCTAACAGAAATAATGATTGTTCACTTAATTCCTACTTTAATTTCTTGATGAGGAGAAATTGTCCAAATGCCCATTCTTGGAAGCAGACCTTTGTAAGCCAAAATCCCAGTACTAGAACATGAAGGATCTGTGATTTTTCCAATCCCAATTTCAAAACCCTTATCAGAAACTTCTGCTGATAAGTGAACCCATATAAAGTAGACATACTTATATGAAAGTTTAGGAAAATATTGTAACAAAGCTGCATTAATCTCCTAGATGCAAATGACCCATCCATATTGTGATCAGGAAACTAGTCAAACTACAAATAAAAAGTTAACTGGGACAAAGAGGACAACATCACAACTCATGAAATTTATATTGAACAATATGAACCTGATCTTCGAGAATGATCCCTGCAAAACCCGCTCTAATATATCCCTTAACAGTTCTCTTGACATTCATTGCATTCCCGTATCCAGTATCACCATCCCCAATCACAGGAATAGAGACAGCTTGGGTAATTTGTTGCCCCTGATCCACCATTTCTCCATAGGATATAAACCCTGTATCTGGCAACCCCAATCTAGCAGCCGATATTGAAAATCCTAATGGAAGCACAGAATGGCATCAATAAGTTTTTGTCTCCTTTCAAACAGTTATGCCAGAAAATAGAAAAACAAAATGCACCAAGAATTCAGATTTTCATGCAATAACTCAAGTACATGAATTCAGATATCCTTTTTCCCTTTTTTGTTGGTAAGTAGAACACCCAGATATCATTGAACAGAAAAGGATCAAATCTAATGTAAGTTTATGAATCAAATTAAAATGAATATGCAATTGCAACTTACACCGATAACATTCACAATCTAACAAGAAGCACCAATCACTAGAAGTTATAATTGTTAGAATATTAGTTAAGTGATTAAGTTTACCGTTTCCTATCAAGTTAACTTAAGCTTTCGGGACAAGCACTAATTTATCATGGTTCCAGAGCAGAGCAGGTAATCCTGAGTTGTTAAAATTGTTTAATAAGAGTGATTATAAATTTACCACTTTTGATGGCTTTCGGAACAACCGGTAATTTATCAATAATCAATCAATCCAAAACATGCCCACATGGGAAAACCAATCTTCCACAACAAAAATCAAACACATACAGGCAATGAATGTTGAAAAAAACAAAAACCCAGATGGAAATTAATTAATCTCAATAGAAAAAAGAAACAGACACAAATTCTATACCATGATATATTATCAATTGTCCTAAAAGCTTAACCTGTTAGAAAAGGACGAATTGAATCATATTTAATGATCATTCTAACACATGCAATGAAAGATTGAATCTTGAGCTGAAAAACCAATAGAGTAAAACAAAAACCCAGATGGGAATCAATGAATCTGAATAGAAAAAAGAAGAAGAAAAGAAAGACAATCATACCACTGGTGAAGCAGTACAGAAACCCAGCTCTCTCAACAAGCTTGGCACTGAGAGCATCGAAACATGCAGGGCCTTGGTGAAGCCCCGGCAACTCAAGAACACGCCGGAGTGCCTTTGCTGGAGACTCAGCCAAGCCATAGTATCTCTCTGCTGCTGCTGCTGCGCAAACTTTGGAGAAACGTGTATGGGATTTGTGTATGGGATTGATGAGAGGTGTGTTCAGTGAAGGTTGGAAGGGTAAGCGAAAAGTGAAAGTTGAAAGAGGAGAGTGTGGAGGTGATGTGTGGAAACTGAGAGATGGGTTGTAGGTGTAGGTGTAGGTGTAGCTTCTGCTGCTAACTACTGCCGTAGGATTCATGGCGTGTGTGTCTCTGCGTATCTGTGTTGCAATGCCAAACACGATGATGAGTTATAAGCGAAGGACTGGCAAAACTCGACCATTGTTCATGAATCTTGAATTGATTTTTAATTTTTTTTTTTACAGTAGAATTTAAATATATATATATATATATATATATATATATTAATATATATATAAATAAGCTGTGTTTATTATAAATTTGGAACATATTAAATTAACTAATGATCAATTTAATAATTATTTATGTTATAATATTTATCAAAACTAATTAAATAAATTAAATTAACATATGTTTGTAATATAGTTATTCAAATTTATTAAACTTAGAAGTACTAATATATGATATATATAAGTTAAAATAATAATTTCGTTTTATCATTTTGCTTAATCAACTTCATCAAAGTCCTATAAAATAAATAAATAAATAAATAAAAACTTCATCTAAATCAATTTTATCATCATATTCGTCATCTTGCAAAATTATTTTTTCATTGACCTTTTTTTTATCATCATCAACATTTATTGTTTTTTTTATTCTAATAAATTTTTCTTTATATTTTTTTTTCTTGGCATTCTATCTTCTTAGATTTATAACAATAATAACAAAATAAAAATAATTATATTTTCATTTAATACATTATTCATAGCATAGAAAAAAAAATTGCAAATATGAAAATGAAGTGTCAAGTGTATAGTTCAATTTTTTGTAAGATAAAGAGAAGAAGGGGAAAAAAAAAACTCATGGACATATTATTTTATTGGGGTCAAATAAATATCCCAATAATTTTGTCTTTAAATCAGATAAAACAATAAATTTTGACACAAAAATCTATTTAAACCCTAATGTCAGTTAGGTCCAAGACATTCAAAACTGACAAACTTGGTCCCTAAACCATTACTCATTTTCTTCTCTTTCACAGTAATTAGGGACCAAATAGGTTAGTTTTGAAATATCTTGGACCTGACTGACATTAGCACAAATCTCAGAAGTGTTAACTGTATTTTATCCTAATTTTTAACTTTTTGTCATGCGTTTAATATAAAAACTTAATCTTGAGTACTATTTATAGGAAGTGAGCTACTGGAACCATGAGTTATCCAATAAATATCAGATATTATAGTGTGTATATGAATAAAGAAGTCTTAAAAAATAGAATTGTACGTAAATAGTAATCATTTATATTTATACAGTTATTGTGGCAACAATCTAAATTTATACAAGTTTACATGAATTGATGTAGGTAATTTTTGGAGTTAAATGTGCAAAATTTACCCCTTATACTATTATACACTAACATGCTGTCAATTTTACTATACATGGATCGTGCTTACAAATTGACATAGTTAAATACATGTATAGAACTTATGGAACATGCTTACAAATTGACCTAAGAATTATTAATGTCATTGGTATTTTAAGAAAAAACTATAGTTGCTGTATATCTTAACTGCAGAAGGTTCGATGCCTTATTTCAAGTTTTGAAGTAGCGTTTTGAAGTAGAATATGACTTCGTAGATTAAAAGGAGTTCAGAAATGCCTCCCTCAAGAGGACTTTTTGTAGAAAATGCCAGTAACTAAGTGCAAGGAGAACGTTCTAAGTTATTTATAATTCCATTGGATCTCAGGGCTAGGGAAGCGAACTGGATTGCATATAGATCCATTCGAAGCCCAATTTATTTGAAGCAAACTAATTCAAAGGTACACAGTAAACGAATCAAAGCCTATGTTATCACACTAACACCAAATTGATTCGAAGCAAACATATATTAAGATCAAATGAGACCAACAACTAAATACTTGAATAAAGCTTCAACAAATATGATTAAACTAAGTAACAAAGTTACGAGGAACCACTTATAAGCTTAAGCCTTATGAACTACAAGAAGATATCCTTAGAAACTATGTTACAATGATTTCTATTATGATCTCATCAAGTTCTTTTGAGAGAGTGTTCATCATGTCTTTTGCTTGGAACCGAACCTCTTATTTATACTTGAGGTTTCAACGGTCATCGATAGTTAGTTCCTCTGTGTAGCTTTCTCATCTATATAATATTTAAAAACTAAAGTGTAGCATTTATTATTACTACGCTTCTGTTGAGCTACATCATCATAGCATTTCGATCCATTTTAGTATACTTTGGTCAAAAAAGACTAATATGGACCTAATTGGATTGAAGTGGATCAAATAAACCAAATGAACTGAAGTGAATCGAACTAGACTGAAATGCTATGCTAATGTGGCTTAACAGGAACATAAAAACAATATTTTTACAAACTTTTGTTGTAGCAAATTCCTACTAGTTCTCATTTGGACTAACTACTAACATTACCTTTTCACTTACCAATATTCGTCATATCAACCGTTAATAATTAAAAAAAAAAATTATAACTCTAACATCTAACTTTTTTGAAAATATTATTGTTGTTGTGATTGTTGTCTCTCATTATACTTAAAAGCAAGGGAGTGAATTCCGTACCAGTAGCTTGGCCGATACAAAAACGCAACAATTTCATTCCAGAATAAATACCAGCAATAACGGAGTTGTTTCGGCCGTACCGGAATAAACACTGGATTTCGGCTAGTTAATAAATACCGGTCCAATACTGACCAGTAACCCAAAAATGGATTCATCCCTCATGCACTCATCGTCTCTTTTTTCACTGAAGCCAATGGCCTCTCATTGGATCTTGAGTGGTGATGGATGGCGATACTTTCATTTGAAGCCATTAGTTTTTATATTATTTAAATTATTTTTTTTTGTGTTTATCAAAAAAGAAAGAATAGTTCTAGGACCACAAATTATTCTATAATATTTTTGCCACAATTCTGATGTGGCATATTGTAAGTGGGTAACTATCACTTACACATGAACCCACTATTTTCTCTTTACCAATCACACACTGTGGTGTCCTAGCTGTGACAAGAAATTGTAAAAAATTACGTGGTCTAGACTTTTCCAAAAAGAAACTATTTCCTTACTAACAACTTCCCTACCCAAACATGTCCACATAGCATCATTATGTATTTTTTTTTTCCTTATCTACTACTTATAGCTTATAAGCTCAATTAATATGTAAGTATTTACAAAAATATATACTAGTAAAATTATTAAAAGGATACTAAATTTATTTATTTTAAAAGTTAATGGATATATGTATGGTAACTCCAAAATGGTATACCGGTATTAACTGATATCGCAATATATCGTTTCTATAACTAAATCGAAACGACTTTCGGTATGAGATTGTCTTTCTTACTTAAAGTCTATTTGAGATCTACTTATTTTGCTAAATCTGAAAACTTTTTGCTAAAAGTACTGTAGATAAAAGTAAAAGTTTGCTGAAATAGTACAGTGAGACCCATAAATCGTACCAAAAAGTGCAGTAAGATCTATAAATAGTAGCAAAATTAAGCTAAATAGTAAAATAAATTGGCAAAAATAATTTTTATCAAACAGACCCTAAAAGGACATGTTTTGGATTAATAGTATGTGTATATAACTTCTCATAACTGCTTTGAATTTTATAACAGCAATATCTTTTGTCTTTGTCGCAGACGGTGTTTCTAACTTTAAAAACTACCGTTTATGATTACTACGTCAATTCCAATTTTTACAACTATATGCTCCTTACCGTACCACTTGTCACTCTCATAATGTCTTAGGAAAATTTTAATTAATTTCAACAATATCACATTAATAACATAAAATAGAATTTGTAATATACATACCTACATATATATATATTTGATAGGATAAGTTGTAATATTTTTAATTCCCTTATATTTTGTGTAACATACAAACCTATAGGTCTAACAATATATAAGTATAGGCTTCAAGTAATAGCTCATTGGCAATAACATTCTTTATAGTGTCTCGTGTCTATGATTTGGATCCCACCTCCACCTCATTCTCTGCTATAATGAAAAACAAAAGCAAAACAACATAGAAGTTCAAGTAATAGAATATTATCATAGACCTACCATGTATTGAATAGGTAATACCACCTTTTTTTTTTGTGTAAATTAAACATGTTAGATTAGTTTTTTGCTAATTTGTTGAAAGTTAGTAAAACTAAAATTGTATTTAGAAAAAGTGAGGTTTAAAAATATATATATAAGCAAGTAAACTAATAAGCTAATGCCAAAAAAATAATAATAATAAAAAGAAAGAAAGCTGCTCTAGATGCACTAATTCTCAACTAGTACTCTCGCCTTTCATAATAATGGGGTGAATGGCGGCGAGGTTGTGGGTTCAAGACCCACTAAATATTTATATAAGTTACCAAACAAAAAGGAAGTAGAGAAATTTTCTTTCTAAGAATCAAATAAAGTTCAAGTACAATCAGTTTACAACCCTTACAAAGAACACCTAAACAGCACATATTAGAGATAGACACTCTAAAATTACATCACAGAAAGCAAGCCTCAAACTAGCAAAACAAAAGGCAAACCCTTATGCTTCCAACACTAACGTAGGAAATATCCCCCACATACAGCATATTTCCCTATCCTGGATAAAATTACAGAACATTCCATTAACTTCTATTCGAAAGTTGGGAAGCTTAAGCGACAAGTGAAAGTTGAAAGAGGAGAGTGTGGAGATGAAGAGTGGAAACTGAGGGATGGGGTGTAGTCTCTGCTGCTATTGCGAAGTGTTAACTACTACTGCAGGAAACATGCTTTCTGTCTTTCTCTGTGTTGCAAACTTGCAGTGCTAAACACAATGGCGAGTAAAGGATTGACACCCACTTCATCTTTGAGTGACTGTGACTTGTATGGCACAACAATGGTAATGAGTAATGGCCCAACATGATTAATGTTTGTTCAACCTATCTGTGCACACAATCCTTGAAAATTGTGTGTTCAAGACACGATTTTAGTTATAATTTTAAAAAGTGAAGGCATATAGTTAATAAAAAGAGAAATTTATACATTTACAAAAAAAAAAAAAAAAAAAAAAAAAAAACGCAATTATTATTTCTTAATACAATAAAAATATTAACTATTGTTGTTTAGTTGTTTCATTATCACTGGCAGTCTAGCACACATCCCACTACTTTGCGCAATGTAAAGATTGAAAATACACTGCGTTCACCGACTCACCCCCTACGCCTTACATAGTTTAATTTTTGTTCTTGTTTACTTACTTTACTACCCATTGCTCTAGTCCACTACCCTAATTGCCCAATGTATGCCCCACGACCCCACCCACCCCCCACTTAAAGGAAAAATATATCATGTATCGGATACATGAGTCTTCTCTCTCACATGGAAGTGGATTCCACTCAAGAGACAAACAACACAATTACACTTACGCAAAAACTAAAAGGCTAAGAGCCTAGGTCACAAAATCAGTGGACATTAGGTTAGTTAAAGAAATATAATAACATTAACAATTAACACAAAAGGACATTAAAAAGAAAAAAGAAAAAAAGACAAAGTCAAATAAAGTTATTCAATGTTTAGTTTGGAAAAATATAACTTGCAACGGGTATATGTTACCTATGTCTTCTCGTTTAGTTCAGACTATTCTGCTATTCAGTATTTAGTTCAAACTATTCAAATCCAAAGGAAAAGAGAGAGACAACGGAGATCGGAGATGAGATAGAGAAAAAGAGAGAGAACTAAGATGAGATTACTTAGTAGGTTGACCTTTAGATTTGTCGTAGGTTTTGACAATTTCTTTCATTAAGAGAACATTCTCTTCGATATTCCTTCCCATGACAAGTGTGGTTTGGTGCTGACCAATCAATATACTTAAGACAAGCCTTAAATCCTATTGGCCCAGACTGTAGTAATGCATTTATAGATTATGTTACAACATGGATAGGTCTACAATCACCCATTTTAGATGGCTAGGGAACCTAAGTAATTCATGACAAGATGCTGGCATTTACCTCCCTAACAATAAGTAGTACCTGACCTGAAAAAAGATTGAATGGCACTTGTAACATCTTGCACAACACTCCACGCCTTTAAAAAAAAGGGGACTGAGAAACCATATGGAGTTATGGACCAAGGGTTTTATCTCCATCCATGCAAATGTCAAACCTTTTAAAAGGTCTAACTCACAAGAAAAATGTTAAAACAGGTCTAGTCCAATTCACACATGGCCAAAATCAAGTTAGAATCCTAAAGACACTTCGCCTCAAATTGGATTATTTGAATCCGGGGGTAAGTTTTCTCTCTAAACAATAGAATTAATAGAAAGAAAGAATTTATAGAATTCTAACCCTTTGTTTACATCAATAGTTGGGGTGGGGCATTTGAATTCTAGAATATGATTTCTATAAAATTAAAATTTTCTCTTTGACCTCAATTAAATTTGTAATCAATTTCTTAACCCAATTTATTTATTTCGGGTATCACAAGATAAGGCATTGTTTCATAGTTAATCCGGTGCATTGGTGTAAATTTCATTTTCAATGAAGTCCTCACTCTTTTCTTAAGCCACCGCTTGGTTAGTCAGAAACCTTTTCTGGAACCTTTTTTACTGGAGAAAAAGTTATGTACATCACCAATTCTTGAAATAAGATGTCAAGGGAGTTCTATAATCTATATTGAAACGAAGTCCTACAAAGTAACGGTGGAGGAAGCGGGATTAGTCTTTATGGTGAGGATCATTGAAAGAAGTGATGATTTTCTACGTATCAGTTTGTTCTGGGAAAAGGTGCAAGAGGGTTATTAGCATCTGTGGAGGATTTAGCCAAAGCAGAACCTTCACAGTTTTTCTTATGGAAGATTGATGTGCAGTAAGATAGCAAGTGAGACATGAAATGGATAATATGTGAGATGCAATAATGTCAGGCTATGAAATTGCAGTACTGTCAGGCTATGAAGCAATCTTCCTTTCATGGGACAACTATCAAAGATGATTAGATGATGGTGATTTGAAACTCCAAATTTTGATTACCGAGTGTGAACAACTTTTTGACATGATACTTGTACTAAATGCCAAAAGTTTCAACAAAAATAATAAAACACAACAATTAAGATAACGTAATCCTCTCATCCAGGTTCATCTCACTATGTAGAAGCAAGATGAGTTGCTTGCTGCCACCTCTAAATGTAAAATGTAAGTTATCATCAAGCATTGATCCTCTCACAAAAGTTTCCGAAGTCAAGTTCCAGCCAATGGAGCTTCCGTGGAACATATTACATTTCTGGGTACTACTCTAAGTAGATTTCCTCTGCTTTCATCCCAAATACAACATAAGTAGCTCCACTTTCAAAACTTCAGAGCGGATGAATCCTTTCTTTTAACTTCAACAACCAACTTAATTATATTTATTCTATATTTCCTCATCAAAGAATCAAGAGGATAGGCAGATAACTCCAAACTTGATACACAAATTTCAATTAGATTGGGAATAACATGATTATTGATAATTATAATCTTTAATGAGATGCCACATGGGAGTAGAGAATTGCTCGCAGATTGCATTGACAAATTTATACACTAACTGGACAAAATATGCGGTCACTTGGTGCTTTGCATATTTTCAAAATCTCAATATAATTCTTTGGCACTAAATGTATTGGTAGAACTCAACGAGGGTCATGTATAGGCTCATCTGAATCATATTTAGAAAGCAAATCACAGTAAGACTCCTCTTCAGATATGCATTGATTATCACTCATTTCATCATCATATACATCATTTAATCGTTCATGTTCTAGATCAGAGTCTTCACTTGTCTTGTACAACCCCCTGCTCCTATCTAGCAGACCTTTCCTCAACATGCTTGCAAATCTTTCCCTGATTTCTACAAGGGGGTGTCTCTGCAAGAGTTTCTGGCGGTCATAGGCTTCCCTTAAAACAACCGTCTGAGTGTCATTCTTCTTAGAGAGGTAAAAAATACCAGGATGGCGCTCAAACACTTTGGTAAACTTCTGGGGCAGGGCCAAAGGCATACGGAGGTTGCTCATATTCTTGCGCTCGGTTTTCTTTTGTATGGTTAGGTGAAGAAGCTCATGAAAGACTCCAACAATCCTCTTCTCAGATACATCTGTGCGGGGATCCAAATGGGAGGCATCAGCGTACGGAGAAGTATAAGGGAGCCTTTGCCACTCTTTCAACCACTCCATGCATTTTCGTTTCAACCCAAAACCTCTGGTGAATCCAATTGGAAAGGCTAAGCAACCATTTTTTATGTCCTCTTCATTCTGTTGTAAAGCGGCATTCTTTTCCAATTCAGAGACAGCTAGTTCAGCATCCCAGGACAACAGTTTCAATCCAACACGATCGTCAGGAAGGTTGACCAAAGAGAATAACTCAGGGTGATATGGAATCAAGGAAGCATGGTAATCATATGGCAACCCCAAGTCCCATTTCAGCTGGTCAATAGTTTGTAAAGGAAGTGTCCATTCTCTGGTGAGCATGAGCAGTTTACGGAGCCTATTGATAATATCCATCTGATTCTCCTCAAAAACATTAAGCTCTTCCCCGTGGAGTTCCAACGCTTCAGGAGCCAATCCGAAACACGGGACACGAGTGCCCCCACTATCAAAAACATAAGACTCGTGAAAAACAGAAGGGTATCTCCTAACAAAAGTAGAGAGCTTAAGATCATGAGGAAGACCAAGCTGTCCACGATGATGAGAGAGGTGGTATATGGGAAGGCGACACTGACGAGTAGAAGAGATCATGGAAACAAGAATACAAGCCGCTCTAACATCCCTCTCACCAGCAACAACACCATCTAGTGCCCTATCTTTCGCCCATTTCAACTTCACATTAACAAGACCACATTTTTGCTGGTAATCAAATCCTTTCTTATATCTGTAAACGAAACCAAATTGTCCAGCCCTATTGAAAAGCAAGCACTGCACCATTTTCTTCTAATAAATAATGATAACAATAACCAATGATTGCCTAGCAGCATTGCTCTTGTTTCATTGCAATTGAGTTTCTTTGCGGCAAAAAGTCAAACACCTTGTGAGCATTACACTGAAACTGCCAAAAGCAGAGTTGCGTTTTCATTTACTATCGCAAAACTTGATCCAATTAATTAGAGGGTTAAGATAAACGACAATAGAGTAAGCAAAAACGACAAGAGGAATGAACATTTAATCAGAGACAATGATAGCACCTGATTTACCCAAACACTCAAACACTTGGCCTCAAAATTCTAAACAATACCAAACAGTACCGAATCGAAACCAACAGCAGGGGGGGGGGGGGGGATTACTGGTTGATTTGAGAAATGGCGCAGATCAGAAGATGAATGACGATAACAACAAAAGTGGGTACTTTGTCTGAAACCAACCATTTATGAAATTGCTCGAGTTTGGGTTTTTTTTTTTAATAAATTTATTTATTTAATATTTTTTAATTTATTTTACTAATAATTTATTTATGTTTGATTATTTAGTATTTAAACAAAACTCAAATTTAAACTCAACTATTCAATAAATCAAGTGGAATACACTTGTGTAAAGCATGCATGGGTTGGATTAGACGGGTGGAGAGCAATATTTTTAACCAACCTTACACTAGTAGGTTGGAAAAATTACAATCCACCACCAATCCATCAATGTATAAATCATGCGAGTTGGTTAAAAATCTTAATGGTTTCAACTTGATTGGTTGAATGAGTTAGGCGGGTTGACAAATTCAATTGACTAAATTAAATTATTTTCAATTAAGCTAGATAATTCTTTTCTCCATTAATTAAAAAAAAGGGAAAATTTCAACTTTTTATTAAAAATAATACATTATTTTTTATTAGAATGATTGAAATTTTATTAGACATGTACATAGAGTAAGAATAATAACAAAATTTTAGAGAGAGCAGCTGGAGCTTATTAAGGAATAGAAATGTGAAAATGAAAAAAAAAAATAAAAAGAGAGAAAGAGATTAGAGAAATCGAGTGCGTATGTGAGGTATAATTTTGTGACATGACAAATTAATTAGGAGCGCAAATCGGTTGTGGCAAGTTAGAAATATCTCAACCTGTTATTCAATCTGACCTTCTAAATTATCTATCTAACCAGCCCAACTCAGTTCGTCTCACTTAATGCAAGTTAGTGCAAGTTGAGCAGGTTAGATGGTTTTTTTTGCATAGCCATACATTCAAGCGTTTGATACTTAATTTAAATATATAAAATATTATATATTTATATGTAGACGACATATATAAAAGTATAATTATATTTAAGGGGCTTCCTCTGTTTGGACCAGATTTTTTTGGGGAACCAAAATGCCCATATTTTCCTAGGTTTAGTAGAGACAAAACTAATGGGCCGTTTGGATTGAGGGAGAGGGAGGGGGAAAAGAGTAGAGCAGAGTAAATTTAGCTCAAAATTAGCCTATTTTTAGCTAACTTTACTCTACTCCCTCTCCATCCAAACGGGCCCTAAAGGACAATACTGTAAAAATATATCTCTAACTCTCACCTAAAACATTTCCTACAAAGTAGGATTACTCTCCTACTAACCCACTTATTCAAAGCAACTATATGTTTACCTAAAAAAAAAAGAAAAAAAATTAAAAAAAAAAGTTAAAATGCCTACAAAATAAGCCAACAATGTGCAATTACAAATTTCAAAAGACTTGCTTCTATCTCTAAGTCCCACCCAAGCCAAAAAACAAGAACCTATTCCCCACACAAAGTTCTCGCTAAAGCTACCCACATTCAAAACTGCCCTATTAGATCTTCAATTTTCTTGTAAAAAAGAAGAAGAAGAAGAAGAAGATAGATCTTCACTTTTGACAGAAATTTGACCATCCTTATTTCCTCCTCATTAGATTAATGGCCATAAGACTACAATGGTGGTGAGTGTTTTGATCCAATTATTTAAAAATTTTTTTTTTTGCTACAGATCTTTTAGAAATCTATTTGTTTTACACTATCATCTATTGTCATTACTATTTGTGGATTTTTGCATAACAAGAGATCGACTTGATGAGAATATGTTATATTTTGTCAAATTTCTCAATAACGTGGAGAGAGAAATACTAGAAGTTTTGAGGATCGTAAAAAAAACTATTTTTAATTAAAAGCTTTTATTTTTCAAATCTTTATTGAGTGGGTGAATCCTTCCAATCTCTTTTATTTTGCCAATATTCTTAAGACACTTTATGGTTGTGTTTTTTTAGGTTGATAGTTCTACTTTTATCACTTAACTAGCCTCATTGCATACCTGAAAACTTTTCTATTTTCTGGTTGATATAAAATTTTTTATATTTTTTACCATTTGTGATTTATGTTTGCAAATGACATTTATTTGTTTGCCAATCATGAGTATGATGGGATCTAACAGACTAGAACTAAAAAGTGAAAACACCCACTCACGAAAAATGACTTTATTGCCAATTTGGTGTTAATTTTTGGTGTAAGATCTCATTATTAACTTCTTTCCAAAAAACAAAATAGAAGAGTCTCTGAGGGTATTTGTTAATGGACTATTTTAGGAAAGTTTCAATCCCACTTTCATGGAAAATATAAAAAGTTGTAAAAAAAAATTAGATACATTTTTTTCCATAAAAAATTTCTAAATATAGATTATAAACCAATACTCTTAAGATATTTGCTAACTTTTTCCAATGAAAAAAGGTTTAAAAAAATTAATGGGAAAAGCCAACAATGCCCTAAGAAAATTAATTTAGATAATACTTTTATAAACTTTTTATAGACAACTAGCCTCTGAGCACGCGCTCACATGCGTGTTCATAAGCTCGTTTATTTTTTTGGGAAAAAGTTAGTAATTTGTATCCATTATAATTTAGGATTACTACGTTTTTCAAACACAAAAAAACCTAGGGGTGTGATGAGTATTATGCGTTTGTACCAAATATTAAAATTATATTAAATGTTTGATTTTGTAAGTTTGAAAATAAGTTCCCAAATTATCAAATTAGTACTTATAATTTATTGATAAATATATACAATCCATTTTAAAATGAAAATGATAATTATTAAACAATTAAAGGTCTGTAAATATAATTTTTATAAGTTTATACATCAAAATCATTCTATTTAAGCAAATCAAATAATATAATTTCAACTATAATTTATATATTAATTATTGGTACAAAATTTTGAAGACTGACTCAAATAATATAATGCCATGTCGTTTTCATTATGCAATGTCATTTTCATTATGCCACATGACTTTATTTTATTGGACGAATTAAACATGTATAACAAGTTTATGTGGAACTTAATAAAAAATATGGATGGAGAGGCTACTGATTCAAATAGAATATAAATTCAGTGGGTAAAATTTTGAAAGCTCGAATTTGTGTGAAAACACAAGAGCTTGTTTAGACCCCCAAATTAAAATTACGGCTTGGTTGATTTTACTTTAACTTATACTAAGTGTGGAATAGAGTAAATGCGAGCGAACAAACAATATAACTATTCTAAGCTATATTCAACAAATCACAGTAGTAAAATGAAAGTTAAAAGAGTAAGGAAGAAGAATGCAAACACAAGATAATACGCCGATGTATTATTAAAGAGGAAACCGAATAACTCAGCAAAAAACCTCTCCGCTGTCCTCCAAGCTGTAAATCAATCCACTAGAGAATGAGTTGGAGTACACGAATAACAAAAGACCCTCCAAACCTAGTCTACTCTATGTACTCGAGCCCTCTAAGCTCCTGCTATCAACTGACTTGACAAAGCCTTGTCTTCTCTAGCTCCCTGGATCACACAATTCAGCTCGATTGCATCCACCAAACAAATGGCTTCTTCCAATACTTTACAGCAGTACCAAAACCTTACTTTACACTCAGGATGGGTGTGGTAAGTGTTTGAGCTATCAACCTCTAAAGGATTTGGATATGGAGAGGTACGAGTTGAGGAAAACCACAATGAGTTGTGTAGAGGATTGTGGGTATGACAATCTCTCACTCTCAAGGGTAAAGGCTAGGGTTTTCTCTCTGAAAAGCACTCCTCTCAATATGTGGGTAATGTGGATATATATAATATGGGTAGAGACTTGGTGTATTAGGTATGACAAATTGGCAAAACAGAATGTTTCATGGATATCTCGCGGGAAGGCCTTACTTGCGAGACACTCGCAAAAACCAGTTGTCATCACCTGTCATAACTCTTCGCATTCCAGTCATGTGCTGGGCACATGCTTCACTTCACGGGAAGTCTTCTTGCGAGCTACCTGTGAAAACACCTTTGATCTTCAATGAATCTTGAGTCTTCACACTCTCTCTCACACACAAGCCTTACAATGAAATCCCATATAAAATATAGAGTACAAAAGATTGAATAGAATTACAATCAAATTTGGCACGGAATTAAAGTCAACACAAATTAGTTTTAAATTACAACTTTACAAATTCAAATTCTGAAAATCCAATATGTAAAATCCAAAGATTCTCGAATTTAAGAGGTGTAGTTTACATTTTGGCTAAAGAATAATAAGGGCATCTTCTAAACAAAAAAAAGGGTGTTTTATTGCCCAATTTAAAAGTGATAAACGATGTCATTCTTTAGAATCTGCCACTATCCCATCTATCTCTTTTCCACTGGTTCAATTCCACCCAATAACTCCTATTTATTTATTTATTTTAATTTTTTTTTGTAAAGACGAAGAAATAAATTCTATTTTTCTCTCGTATCCTATTTACTAGTTACTACAGTGACGAAGAATCAAATTGTCACTATATTTATTCATTTTTCTACTTTATGAGCAATGTTATTGGCACAATTAGCACCTCTTGATGTTTCTAACAGAGACATTTAAGATTTAAATCCCTTCTCTTGTTGTAACTATTAAATAATAATAATAATAATAATATTTTTCACAACATTTAAATTGACATGTTTTTATTAATTTTCATTTTGACTTACCACTAACATCACTTTATAATGAATAATGTTCTGTTTATAACATTTTCACAACAAATTTTAGACAGTAACCAGTTATAATCTTGTCTCACTACTTAAATCACTTTTTTGCTTATCAGTAACAGCTAATAATAGCTTGTTACCTGGATTTGTTGTGTCACCTCAACAATTATAAAATAATGAAAATACTTTTACTATTTAAAATTAAGAAATAGATATGATAATTAATGTCATTGGTATGCTTTAACCATTTCATAATTGAATATTTGAATTGCTTCTTTTTTATTAGTGACACATCAGTTTGTAAGCTCAATGTAGTATAGTTTGTAACACCTATAAATAGCACTACTCTAAAATATTTAACCCCACCACTAACAGCATCTTATTATCTATTATTCAATCCAACCAAACCATGGATTAATTGTGATAAGATCACGTCATTTACACATCAAATCACCAGTGATATTTGAAGAAAAATAATCCAATTGCACTTTATATTGTATAAGTTATGGCAAAATATGTGGCAAAGTTTGTGTAAATTGACTTTTTGATTTTTGTTGCAACTTAAGGATAGGAATGGCAACGGGCCGGGTTCGGGTCAGGTTTTTTTATGCCTGAACTCGACCCATGGGCCCTCCTCCATTACTCAAACTAGGCCCGTTTAATAAACAGGTTTTTTTTAAGCCCCAAACCTACCCCATCAGGCCCCCATTGGCCCTGTCCAGCCACTTCTGGGCCTTATCTAAAAGACGTGGCCTAAGTCGACCCAATCTTAAAAAAAAAAAAAAAAAAAATCAATTTTACAACCACAGAAATAGAAACACAAATCACAAATCACAAACACAAACATAAACAGAAACACAAATCAATTATTATTTTTTTTTGGCTCTTCTTTGTCAATATAGATTTTTCACTCATAATTAAAAAAAAAAAAAAAAAAAAAAAAAAAAAAAACACAAATCACAAACGAAAACACAATCTCGTCATCTGATCATCACATCTCTTTGATCTAACAACCCTATGCTCTGATGTGACAAACAGCAATCACCATGTGATGAGAGTGAGGGTGAGGTTGAGGGTGGGGGTGGGTCGGTGAGTGAATGAGAGTGAGGGTGATTGGGTAAGGGTGGCTAAGAGAAAACGAGAGTGAGAGTGAGAGAGGTAAGGGGTGGTGAGGCTAAGTGAGGCCTTGGGGCTGATTGAGGCTGTGAGGGGAGCATGAGGCTAAATGAAGCGGTGGGCCCATGAGGCTGAGTGAGGCTGTTAGGGGAGTGTTTATGTCAGTGTTCCATGTGTACGTTTTTAAACCCCTTAAAATACAATTGGATTAACATAGTTAACAAGCCAAGTTATTACTTAGTCCAAATTCCAGATCTAGGTTAACACAATCATATAATCTTATCAATGTAACGTGCGGAAAAAAAAGAACACAAAGATATGATGACCCAGGAAAACCAAACCGGTAAAAAACCTAGGGAGGATTTAACCTAGCTATCCTCAAGGTAAAACAGAATCCACTATGAAAGAATCGAAATTTTACAATAGCGACTTAAACCACTAACATCTTATTACTACCTTATGTAGAAAACTTACTAACACGACCACGTGCAAGCTCCGAGACCACAGATTCTTTCTTTTTTGGATTCTCCAGCAAGTACAAGTACTCCCGCTTGTGTATCTTTAAGCTCTTTAGTGCAGCAACTGAATGATCATCAAGCTCTCAATGAAATCTCCTTCTTGATAATCCTAAGCATGTTGAAGGCAACTACCTTTTAGATCTCACAAGAGATATACACACATAGCAAAATAGAGCAACATAAAAAACGTGGCTAGGGTTTCCCTTTTATACCGCAAAACATAAAACCCTACACGTCATATGGGCTTAAGGCTAAGTTGGAAATTCTGTAGAAAAAACATTCTGCCCGACTTTCGATCGGTCGAGTCTAATTCTCGATCGATCGAGCCAGACCAAATTGCACAATGAATTCTACAGCAGCTCGATTCCAACTTTACATAAAACACATTCTTTGAGCAAGTCTAAAATAAGACTAAAAACCTGTTTTAATCATGGTTTGTCAACAATACAAATTAGAGTTCTAATATATTAGTTCCTAAGTACTTAGAACCTAACACCACAGATTTTTTTTTTCCTTCTTTTGCTGGCAATCTATCCATAGAGGTGGAATAACAGTGGAGGAGAAAGAGATAGAGAGAGAAACGTAGAGAGAGTCAAATATAACACTTTTTTTTTTTGGTTTAGAGATGATATAAAATATAATAAATAAGGAATAATTAATGAGATCCTAATCAGAATATTAGCATTAATGATGATCTTTTTTTGACCGTTAGATCTACTTAAAGCTAATAGTTTAAAAAATATGTAACTTGAATTTATCTATATATATATATATATATTTGTGTGTGTGTATGTATGTATATATGACATTGATTAAAACCCTTATAAATTATTAAGGATCTCAAAACTATAAGTGCATATTTCAATTAGTATATTAATCTTTAAACCTAAAATATATATTTAATACAAATATTGTCAAATTAACAATTAATTTTTCAGAATAATTGAAATATGGTTAAAATGTATCTACATGATGAAAGAAGAAAAAGGCGTAAGCTAATTTTTTTTAATTAAAAAAACTAGGTGATATGGAGGAGGGTAGAAGGCTTAAAAGTCAACATAAAAATTTGAGCTTCATTTAAATATTAGTCATAATGGCTAATGGGTTTAATTTTTTGGAGATAGAGTTGGCTGTCCGGTCTAATAATCATAGGCGAGGTGCTAAGGTTTTGAAAAAAAGTAGGCCAGCTTTAAAAGACTCAAAATATACCTAATTAAAAAAAAAATTTGGGCTAGGGAGGGCTCGGGGCCCTCTCTTGAGTCTGGCTTCAGTCACATTCACATGCACTCACACTTGACATTGTATAAAATTATGGCGAAATATGTGGCAAAGTTTGTGGAGATAGACTTTTTGATTTTTTGTTGCAACTTAAGGATGGATTGGCCGTGAACACTTTCTCGCCACTCATGGCCGATAAGTTCTTCTTTTATTACAAACAAATTCATAATTTTTGCTACAATTTTGACAAATTACGGTTAATTACCTTTTACTTTTACATAAAAAGTTGTGCTTTTTTTTTTTGAAAATATTTGCCAAAAGATGTTAGATTCACAACTTTTTATACAACTTTTGCCATAAACTAACTATGTGATGAGTTATGAGCGAAAAATGTATGAACTTATCACTTTTTTTCCATTACTTGTAACTTGTAATATAGTAAGTTGTGGTATTTTAAGTATTGTTCATATTTGCAGCCAATTTTAAAACCATAAACTATTTCACAACTTTTTATTACAACTCTTATATAACATATTGTGAGTAATTTTCAATCACTTATACATGAATCATCAATTTTTTTTCACTATTCGGTGCCTCACCTTATTGTAAATTATGACATAGGAATTGCGTGGTAGTTTGTCATATGTCCTGTTTAATAACGATGTTTAAACCATAAAAACTATAGTTTAAACATCACATTCACAACACATATTCTCATAAACTTTTTTATTTACCCATATTTCCATGTAACTTAAAAGAAACGACCTAAATTTTTCCACAACTTAAGACTTTAACAAAATCCGTGTCGTGACACTAGACTTTAATAAATTAATTTCGCATCTTCTAAGTTGTTGACAGACGGACTAAAGAGAAATTCGGATAGGAAACACGTGGACCCACATGCATGGAAAGAAGAAAAAGTAGATAGGCACAACCTACCTAACAAAAAAATGAACGGACAAGATCAATTTTCAAGCAAAAAAGGAATCTTTAATCCAACTATATAATATGGCCTACGAGTATGACGAAGAGAGCAGGTAGCTAAGGTTTTATCTTTCTCAAATGGCTAAAATACAGAAGGTGGTGTGTGACTCTGAGTTGCTGCTGCTGTTGTTGTTGTTGTGAGTATGAATCAGTAGTGATGGGAGAAAATGGAGAGTTTGGATTTTCGGAAGGTTGTGGCTTGGGCGAGTAGGGAGGACACACTTTTTACTATGCTCTTTTGTTTTTGTTTTTGTAAAACAAAAGAAACGCAAAACGATAGTTTGTCTTACCTACTCCGCCCATGCCAAAGGTTTCCGATTTTTCCTCCCTCTCCTTACCTTCTCTTTTTTCCTCACCACTTTTCCTTGGATCTCAAGCGGTTTGTTTGTAAGTTCATTTTTTTAATTTTAATTTTGCGCATATATATATATATATATATATTGTTTACTCTTAAGATTCATAGATATGTTTGAATCTAGATCTACAAAGGATGAATTAAGCGGTTTATGAATAGATCGAGCTCTAATTAGAAAAATGTTTGTTTATGTTCCTTTGTTTAGTAAATAAGCTCAAGCCCAAGTTAGGCTTGACTATTAAATGAGCTAAGTTAAAACATAACATAATACTTGGTCATGAACAAGTTTGTGAATATGAGATTCGATTAAAATTTATGTACTTTTATATGTATACTTGTCTAAAAGATCTGATATTAGATTATATAAGTTTGTAAATAGGTTTATGTGATATAATCTCAAATTATTATTTGTAATTTATAATATAAACATTAATAAAAATAAATTCATAGATTTGTGAAAGGGGTAAAAAACTTTAGTCCTGCTTTTACTATATACTTAAAAAGAATAAGTTAATTAAGTTATTTGGTGATAAACTCTTCATGTTTAAAATTAAATTAAATTAACAAGTCTAAATTTTTAATATTTGGCTTGGTTTGACTTGTTTACTGGCTACTTGGTCCCATCACAGCACATACCTGACTTAGGGTCTGTTTGGATAGAATTTATTTTGTTGAAATTAAAAATACTATAGCAAAATAATTTTTAAATGTATAAATAGTGTCTTGAGAGTTATTTTTAATGAAAAAGTTGTTGAAAAGTGAAGTCTGTGGAACTTGTGAACAGTGTATAGGTGCTTTGTTCTCGGAAGAATGGTCAAAAGTTGCGGCTACTGTTCATGAATAGTACATGAACAGTAGTTGTTTGTCACCCTGAAATGAGTGCGTTGTTTTTTTTTTGGTTGCAACACTCATTTTAGGAGAGACAAGCAGCTACTGATCATGAACAGTAGCCGCAACTTTTGACTATTCTTTCGTAAATAGTGCATCTGTGCACTGTTCACAGGTCTTACAAACTTTACTTTTCAGCAACTTTTTTATTAAAAATGAGTCTTACAACCCTATTTATACATTTAAAAATTATTTTACTACAGTGTTTTCAGTTTTCAGTTTTAGCAAATAAGTTTTATCCAAACAGACTCTTAATATTTGAAAATTTTTCACTTTCATCTCACAACAATCACATCAATTGAGCTAAGGTGATTTGAGCACAAGTGGTGTGATTGGTGTTAGACGGAAGTAAAAAATTATGTGGAGTTTTTTGGTTCCTTTTAGCACGGAAAAATGCCAAGACCACATGAGGGTATACAACTTTCGCTGTAACTCCTTACACGAGTTGTAGTAAAAGTTGTGTAAGTTTATGTGGTCTTAGCATTGCTCTTTTGCTAGGTAATTTATGGACACAACTTTTTTGTCACAACCCTAATATGTGTGACTGTGAGTGGCTGAAAGAAGGTAATAGGTCTATGAAAGTGATGGTTCACCAACCAATAACAATTGCGCATGTCAACAAGTTGTGACAAATAGTGTGGTCATAGAAGAGTTTGTCTAGGGATATATTCAAATCTGCACCCAATTTCACAATATGCTTGAGTGTCAATTTGTGATTGGATTATATTACTTATACATGGAACTACTATTGGTACTTGATGAAAAGTAGAATTATTATACACCAATCACAAGTTGACACTTAAGCATGTTGTGAAATTGGGTGTGGATTTGAGTGTGTACTAAAGTTTTCCATATATATATATATATATATATTTTTTTTTTTTTATTGGTGAAAATTGGTGTTGCTCCTTCAAGTCAGGTTTGATGGGTGAAGCCTCTCATAATTTTATATATATGTATATTGGTAGGACACAACATTTTTCATAACTTTTTTTACAATTGTTGGCCTGTTAACATGGTTGATGGGAATAATATCACTTTTATGTGGGCCTTCCACATACCATCATCACAGGTCATGCTAATAGTTGTGAAAAAAGTTGTGAAAAATGTTGTGTCTTATTTTTATATATATATATTTGGTAATTTGTGATAAAATTAGTTGATGGTATATATGTATGTACATGCATACATATATATGAAATAGTATCATTTTGTCTTTCTATTCTTTCTATCACTTCTTTTACTATTCATTTTCTTATCATACCTTTCTCTTTCTATTTTTATCATGTCTAACTTCTTTTGTATTATGGGTTCGTTTAGATACATCTTATTTTATTGAAAACTGAAAATATTGTATTAAAATAATTTTTAAATGTGTAAATAGTGCTGTGGGACCCATTTTTAATGAAAAAGTTGATGAAACGTAAGGTTTGTGGGTCCTGTGGTCCCGTGAACAATGCATGGGACCCACTGGTGTGCACTGTTTATCGCTTATTTTGCTGGTGTGAACAGTGCATTGATAGAAAAGTCAACAATCACGGCTTAAAAAAAAAAAAATGTTTGCATACAGATGAAAGCAGCGTGTTTTGCCGTCTGCATTTTTTTTTTGAGCCGTAATTTTTGACTTTTTTGTCATCGCATTGTTCACACCAGCAAAATAAGTGGTGGATAGTGCACATTAGTGGGTCCTGTGCACTATTCATAGGACTCACAAACCTTACTTTTCAACAATTTTTTCATTAAAAATGGGTCTTACGGCATTATTTACACATTTAAAAATTATTTTGTTAGAGTGTTTTCAGTTTTTAATTTTCAGCAAAATAAGTTGTATCTACACGGACCCTATATCAATTAGGTTTTCTTCTGTCGGTGTTGTTTTTTCAATTAGCTTTATTAAGTCATCTTTCTTATTATCTTTTCTATATGTCATATTTATAAGTCAATTGGTTGATTTTATTTCTTGGATCAATTATCTTTATTAAACTATCTTTTTGTCTTTCAGTTTCATTATGCGAATTATCTGTCATGGTTTTTACTAAAGGTAATCTATGAAAATTAGAAAAAATGAAAATTTTAAATTCACATTTAGAAAAGGAAAGATACTTTGAACCCCATCATAGATTACCTTTAGTAAAAACCATGACAAATAACTCGCATAATTAAACTGAAAGACAAAATGATAGTTTAATAAAGACAATTGATAAAGAAATAAAATCAACCACTAGACTTATAGATATGACATATAGAAAAGATGATAAGAAAGATGACTTAATAAAGCTAATTGTAAAAACAACACCGACAAAAGAAAACCCAATTGATATAATGCAAAAGAAGTTAGACATGATAGGAATAGAAAGAGAAAAATGTATAATAAGAAAAGGAATAGTAAAAGAAGTGATAGGAAGAATAGAAAGACAAAATGATAGTATTCTAGAGTTAGTTAATAAAGAAGAGAATCCAATGGGAAAAATATAAAAGAAGTTAGATATGATAGAAATAGAGAGAGAAAAAGGCATGATAAGAAAAGAAATAGAAAAGGTAAAAATAGAAAGACAAAATAGTAGTCTAGTGGAATTAGTCAATAAAGAACGGAGAAATAATAGTCTAAAAGAAAATGATAGACTAAAGAAAGAAATTGATAAGAAATTAAAATCAATTGAAGATCTATGACAAACACACAAGATAATAATAGTTTAACAAAATTAACCAAAAAGATAGAAGTTTTAAATGCACCCTTAAAAAGAAGAAATATAGAAAGAGATATAACAGTTTTAGACATTACTGAGTCATCAGATAATGAAAAAAACTGATAGACATGACATAAATACTATTTGCCATAAATGTAAAGGATATGGACATGCTAAATGTGACAAACATCATAAAATTGTTATAAAAATCAGCAAATTAGATCATAAATGAACTAATGGAAATATGTAATGTTAAACAAAAAGAGATAGATTAAATTAAAAAAGAATTAAAATCAACCAACCCACATAAAATCAATAAAACAAAAGGGAAACAGAAAGAAATAATAATGAAATTAATAGACAGCCTACCTAATCACCTAAAAGATAAAAAAGACTATTTACTGAATTTGGAAAGCTCTATAGACATACATGTTGTTTGTTTAAATGTAAAAAATCATGGACATCATGTTAAAGAACGTGGTAAAAAAGAAAAGGTTAAGAAGGAAAAGACATAAAGGAAACAAGAAAGAATAGACATGAAACCAGTAATCATACAAGACTTAATGACATAAGTAAAAATGATAAAAAAAAGAAATAAAAGAAATTAAGGAGGACAACTCCACTGACATAAATGAGCAAAACATTACAGAAATAGTAAATTTGAAAGACTTTCCTAAACCTCTGACAGACTTTTTTGTAACAGAAAGATCAATGACAGATCCCCCTGATTCTCCTACAGATAAAGATGTTACTAATATCAATAGTAGACAAAATTTTTTACCTTTAATTGACAAAGTTATTTTTCAAAAATGGCATACAAAATTTACTTTAGTAATTAATAAAGAGTTTTCTTTAATAGAAGTTGCCTTAATAGACTCAGGAGCTGACATGAATTGCATACAAGAAGGATTAATACATTTAAAGTATTATGAAAAATCATCTGAAAGATTAACTCATGCTAATGGAGAAAAGCTGATAATCAATTATAAAATATTTAATGTTCACATATGTAATGATGAAATATGCTTTGAAACAGTTTTTGTTTTAATAAAAAACCTTTCTTCTAAAGTTATTTTATGAAATCACTTTATGACTTTACTTTATCCATTTTTAACAACAAACGAAGGTATTATGACTAATGTGTTAGGAAAAGTTATGCTAAAAACGAATTAGGAATTTTCTGTGAACAATATGGTTTTGATCCTTTAATTACTCCCCCTAGAAAAAGAAGGAAAGAAAAGACAGACATTGACAAATATAAATACAATAGTAGAAGATATAATAAAAACAGGTCTAAGTATAAGAAAGAAGAGTCCAAAAGAAAGAAACCTGATAGACATAGAAAATAATTTTGTTTGTTTCAAATGTGGTAAAAAAGGACATACTAGTAAATACTATAATTTTCAAAGAAAGATAATCAAACTTGGCATGACAGTAAATTAAAGAATAAATTAATGAGTATATTAAAACCAACAAACAGTGATGAGACAGATGATGAGATTCACCAAATAGATAATAGTAATATCACTTCATCATCGACAAAAATTTCCTCAAATAATGAAAAGGTTAAATTATTTAATTGCAATAATCTAGATAATTGTTACTGTAAAAGAAAATTAAGAATAAATGTTTTAAGAAAACAAGAAGATTTAATAATGGATTTAATAGACAGACTTCTGGACTTACAGTCCAAGAAAGATTATTTGCTTAAACTAAAAGAATCTTTAACTCAAACAGACAGATCTAAAATAGAATTGAAAGGCTATAAATCAACATATAATTTTGCAGAAATTATTGACAGATTTAAACCTAGTAATAAAATAGTAGTGACAGAGTTACAGACAGATATTAATAATTTAAAACAAGAATTAAAATAAAAAATTACACTTTAAAAGAAATGACTGAACAAATCATAGCACAAGTAATTAGTATCAAGGATAGAATCAAATATTGTAATAATGACAGATCTCCAACAGACCTCTCTCTCCCTAACAGAAATGGTGATCTTGATAAAAAAATCTTATAAAGATGAATTTTTAAATAAATTGACAGAATGATATTCCAGAAATGGTATACTGAAGTAACATTGGTCGTTCATAAAGAATTTTCGTTAACTGTTGTTGCACTTGTTGATTCAGGTTCTGACATGAATTGCATACACGAAGGATTATTACCTTCTAAATATTATGAATCAACGACAGATAGATTAACTTAGGCTAATGGTGATAGACTAAAAATAGATCATAAATTAACAAAGACTTACATATATAATAATGGAATTAATTTAGGAAATCCTTTTTTGGCTTTACTTTATCATTTTTCTACGACAGATAATGAAATATATACTAATATATTTGAAACAGAGGTATTCTTCAAGTTCATCCTACCCCAATCCCCAAGGACATACACTATTAAAAGAAATCTCCATATTTAAAGACATGTGTACCAACAAAATTGAGCCAGTAATAGATAGTGTTGATATTACTATAAACCCAAAAGTAGATGATGCTATAAACTTTACTCAGCAGTAGTAATATTATACATAGTACATTTATATATCCTCCCTTTCAAAAGAAATTTTTATTAAAAGAAATTTTAATCTCTTTTCACAAGATTGTTTTTAGAAAGATTTTATGTTTTCGTTAATTCAATAAAGCCCTTCTCAGATCTTTTCAGATATATGAGTCAGATATATGAGCCCGTCTATATCTCATCAGTAGCATTCTGAAAGAATCTCATTAGTAGCATTTAAGCTACACTTATGAACAGTAGTTGCGTGAAGGCCTTCATTCAAGGTGTACTTGCACTTTATTAATTTTAAAATTAACGGTAAATTGCCTGGCAAGCAAGAAGGCCATCCTAAGGCTAAAATTTTAGACTAAATATTACCAATCCATTAACTGAAATCTTCGCTGAAGATTTCAGACAAAGCATGAAGGCGTATCAATAGAGACAACATCCCTTCAGAATATAGTGGTAGCAATGGCATTGTATTCACATGGTAAAAAGCAGAAAGACCTAATAGACAGACTGACAAACATGATGACAGAACGGCTACTATAGCCACTATTGACAAAACATAATGACTACTCTCTCAGATAGACCTTACAAGAAAGATAATTATGACAGACTACTATTCACTAGCACGCATGAATAGCTTCCAGACAGATCAGAGGTCACTTTTTCATCTCCAAGTTGACAGACTACTGTGCATGAATAGTGCCCCAATAGATAATTGACAGACTACTATTCACTAGCAAGTGTGAATCGTGCTCAAACAAATTCCCAGACAAATCACTATTTACGAATAGTAAAACTTTTACTATTCATCAATAGTAATTTTTACAATATTCTACAAGTTTCCACTGACAGATTAACTCGAGTTAACTTTACTTACTCAAGTTACTTTTGAAGATATACCCTGGTTTATTTCATCTATAAAAAGATAGATTCAGAAGACAGAAGTTAGGTAAAAAATTTAGGTCAAATTCTTAGACATAACCTTCTCCCCCTCTTAGCCCAAGACATATTCTTGTAATCCCCCCTCTCCTTGACCTTACCGACATAGACCTCACAGACATAGCCCTTTATTTTCAAAGATAGATTTTATTTTGTAAACTTGTAACCTTTCAGACAGAGTTTTGTTTGTGATCTTTTGTATTTCAAAGACAGAAGTTTATTTTCAAGCCTGTAACAGATAGAAGTATTTCAATTTAGTTTTATCAAAGGTAGAAGTTTTTATTCAAGTAAGACTTTACTAGTTTTTGTTTTCATATTCCATACTCCATTTTAAACTTGTTTTGAATATGTCTATTTTGCCGTTATCTTCTCTATTATCTATTCTATCATTATTTATGCTTCCATATTACTACTGTGCTCTCCCTAGGTAGTCAATGGTATCAAAAATAAAACTCATACATCTAACATCTTTATGTCTATTGTGGTCTATAGGTCCTAATATGTCTATTTGGGTAGGAGAATCGGGTTGAGGTCGGGGCTCATAAAGGGCTTGGTGAACATTAGGGGTTGGTTGTGTGGTTTCTGTCGGGTAATAAGCTATTTCTATTTGGATTGGAGTTCTTCTAGTGTTTATAGGAGGAAGGTGTATGATTGAGGGAAGGGTCCGAGGAGGTAAGGGTCTATAATCCGAGAAAGATGTTTTGGAGGAAAAGGAACTTCTAGGGGTAAACATCATAGAAGTCTTTTTGCCTAAAGAACTACTAGATCTAATAAGGCTGTCGGTTTGTCTGTCATTGTTGAAAGAAATAACAACTATATCGTTTGTCTTTTGAGCTATAAAGCCTGGTTCTGTGTTTTCTATCTTTGGTGGGGGAGCAATGGCATCTAGTTGCCACTGTTCAGGAAGGTTTATGTCTTTCCATTGTATTTGTCTGGGTATGCGAAGTTTATTGTTTAGGGTTGAAGCTTAAAGAATAAGAGATTGTCCTTTGGGAGATGATTCTACCATGGATTGAGGGTCAAGAGTGGTTTTCATTAATTTATAATAGATCCTATAAATAATAGCTAAAGGTTTTGAACCTTCTTTCATATAATAACCGTCTGTCTTTATATTCAAAGTTAAAGCAGCCATTATATTTCTGTCAGATAGGCTTAAAACAAAATTAGGATAACAATTAAAGTATACTGGTCCATTATGTTAACTTGTTTCCATCATGCCTAAGAGTGAGTCATTAAATCTTAAATGTCTGTCATCTCTTAAGCAAAGTAAAATACTTGTATTTAAAGCTTCTCTTGTTAATGGCTTTACAGCCACCTGAACTAAACCAATATGTAAAAAATCATATTTTTCTTTATGTCGGTTAATTGAGTCTGTTGAAAAAAAACTGCATTGTTTCATATTGATTAAATAAAGAGTAAGTTCTTTCAACAGTTTTTATAGTGTAATCTATCATGAAAGATAACTTAGAAAATGAAGTTTTTCGATAGATTTTATCAATTTTTTCTATCAGTATATTCCATTTATTCCATTCTAACAAATTTCTGTCAATATCTTTCATGCTGTATTCTTTAGAATTAACTATTCTATAATTGTCAATGTCCTTATTAGTGTGTGCTTGACCTAAGTGTGAACTAGCAACAGATGATGAGCTACTAAACATATTCATTCTATTTCTAAACAATTAATAATTACTGACGGAACTTATCACTAACCACTGGTACTTGCTATTAGGACCACCTCCTCGGGAAACTTCATTGTTGGACCACCCAAACAATGCCTATCTGTTGGCTTAACAAAATGGGCTGACCAACACGAACCTATGGTTTGCCAACGAGTATCTGAGGTTGACCAACACTAACAAGGGGCAAAAGTGGTTGTACTAGTGATAAATTTGTTCCTAGTAACTTCTTAATTGCACAGGAGAGAGCACAACAATAATATGGAAGCATAAACAAGGATAAAATAGATAAAAGAGAAGATAATAGCAAAATAGATATATTTAAAATAAGGTTAAAATAAATAAGAAGATAACAGCAAAATAGATATATTCAAAATAAGGTTAAAACAGAGTATGGAATATGAAAACAGAAACTAGTAAAATCTTACTTGAATAAAAACTTCTGTCTTTGATAAAATTGAATTGAAATACTTCTGTCTTAGAGTTACAGGATTACAAATAAAATCTGTCTGAAAGGTTACAAGATTACAAAATAAAATCTATCTTTGAAAATAAAAGATTACAAGGCTATGTCTGTGAGGTCTATGTGGGTAAGGTCGAGGAAAGGGGGGATTACAAGAATCTGTCTTGGGCTAAGAGGGGGAGAAGGTTATGTCTAGGAATTCGACCTAAATTTTCGTCCTATATTTTGTCTTCTGAATATGTCCTTTTATAGATGTAATAAATCATTGTATGTCTTCAAAAGTAATCTGAATAAGTAAAGTCTTTACTATTCATGTTATAGAAATTACTATTAATGAACAGTAAAAGTTTTTACTATTCATGAACAGTAGTCTGTCTAGAAATCTGTCGAGGTACTATTCACGCATGCTGATGAATAGTAGTCTGTCAATTTAGAAATGAAAAGTTTCTGATCTGTCTGGATTTGTCTAGAAGCTATTCATGTGTGCTGGTGAACAGTGGTCTGTCATAATTGTCTTTATTGTAAGATTTGTCTGGGAGAGTTGTCGTCCTGTCATATGTCATAGGGATCTTGAGAGTCTTGGAACAACTCTAGATGAGTTTTGTAGTTTAGGGTGGGAGAAGAAGAGGATTCTATCATTGTATCATCTTCATTATCCGAAATCTGGGATGCAGCTTCAAGTAGTTGTTTTTTAAGCTGTCTTCTATTTGATATTGAGGCAAGTTGGCATTGGACTTGACTTTTTTCTAAAAGAAAATTTAGGGTCCCTGTTTGTGGTGAGGAAGGCTTCTTGTGTATTGTTTGACAAATATGATCAAAATCAAACTTATTCCACCATTTTAATTTAAACTTTCTAGTAAGCATAAGAAAAGGATGAAAAGGATTCTTTTCTATTTGGTACTCCCATCTGATAATCCATGGGAGGTCGGGAAACTTATAATAAAATTGTAAGAGTTTAGGAAAATTTTTAAGATAAGGCATATCTGGTTCTTTTTTGAAGGTCTCATATGCTCTGAGGAGTTTTGGAGGAAGAATCATTGCTTCAGGCCCATGAGAATTCCACCAGTCGAGAAACCATCTTGGTACCATTATGCCTTCTTTCTATACACATCAAAATGAAAAAACAAAGTATGCTTGTAGGTATTATTTTGGAACAGAAGAAATCTATCCTAGGCTTCTATATAGTCATAATAGTTATAAAACTAGGGGTTAAAAGGCTGTGAAAAGTTTTTAGTGATCCAGGGTAAGGCTTTCCATTAGGAGGGGGTGAGGATCTGTTTTATGACCATTTTAGAGTAGCCAATTTTGTCAGGATCTTAGGAGTAGGGCTTATGAGTTACCAGGATTGAGTTTGTATCAACTAAAATAAACTCATAAAATTCCTGGGTCTTAAGGGTTTCTGTCTTAGGATGTTCCTATCCTGGGGGTATGAGCTGTCTGGCTAGGGTGAGAGGGGCTGTTATATGTTGGTATTCTTGTTCAATCCACAAAATGAAATTCCAAGAGTCTTTTGGGAGTTCTACATTGTGGTCCTCTTTTGGGGATTCTTGAGGGACCAAAGATCTATAATTTGGCTTGGAGGGAGAGACTAAAGGGGGGAAAGAGGATGCAGCTACGTTAAATGGTTTTTTAAGTGGAGGGGTTGAAGGCGATGCATATGTTTGTTTGGTTGTTGAAGTGCGGTTTGGAGATAGTAAGTCAAAAGGGTTTGGGCTACATGTCAATGGGGATCTTTCCTTGGGTTTGTTTAAAGAGAAGTAGGGTGAAGTAAGGGAAGGACAAGAGAGGAATCTACTAGGGGGAATAGTAGTAGCAGCATAAGACTGTTTGGTTCTAGGTTTTAGGGAGTTGCTTTTGTCTGAGGGGGAACTCATCTTCCCTGTAGAAATTTACAGGTTAGGAAATCAGGAATCGAATTAGTTTCTCCTTTAATATATTCAATATCGAAGTAAAAAACACTTAAAATTGCCTGCCATCTAGCAAAGCTCTGTTTGGAAACAAGGTTCTAAACATCTTTTAGTAAAACTTCTTTGGCACTTTTACAATCAACTTGGATTAAAAACTTTTGATTAAATAGGTCATCTTGAAATTTTGAAACACATAATATGATAGATAAAATCTCTTTCGTAATAGTGCTGTAATTCTGCTGGGTAGTGGTCCAAGGAATCTAACAATCTATTCGTTAGTGTCGTTTTTTGCTGTCTGTTTCAAAATTTCACCATAACCTATTTCAGAAGTATCTGTCTCAACAATTTTAAAAGAATTAGGTGAGGGGATAACAATACAGGGGAGTTGCTTAACATATTTTTTAATTTGTCGGATTATCATAGTATGTCTGTCTGTCCATGTAGGAGGATTCTTTTCTAGTCTTTTAAACAAAGGCCTGCATATCTTTCTTAATCCTTGAAAATAATCAAAAATATAATTTAGACTGCCAAGAAATCTTTGTAATTGATTTTTATCTTTTATTTCATCTAAAAATTTATCTGCAAATTGTATGGCTCTGTCAATGGGGCTAAAGGTTCCTTTATAAATATTATGTCCTAAAAATCGGATTTTATCTTGAAACAATTTTATTTTTGTGGCAAAAATAGCTAGTCCATTATGCTTGATTATTTTTACAAAAATATCCAAATGCTTCCAGTGGTCGTCTATCGATTTGGAAAAAATTAAAACATCATCTATGTATATAGTTGAAAATTTTGTAAACGGTGTAAATATTTCATTCATTATGTTAGGTTCTAAGGTCTTAGGATTTTATGTATTTAGAACTCTAATTTGTAATGTTGGCAAACCATGATCAAAACAATGTACTTAGTCTTATTTAAGTTTGCTCAAAGTTGGTTTAATATTGTAAAGTTGGAATCGAGTGACTGCAGAAGCATTGGGGCTTCTCGGCCTGGCTCGATCGATCGAAGGTTAGACTCGATCGATCGAAAGTCGGCCCAGATGCGTTTTTCTGCAGAATTCCAACTCAGCCCTAACTCTTTAAACGTCTAGGTTTTTATGTTTTTGCCTTAGGTATATAAGGCAAACCCTAGCCACGTTTTTCAGAGTTGCACAAGTTGTATTGTTGCTCTTACATTGCTGTTTTGTGTAAATCTCTTGTGAGATCTAGAGGAGCTTTCCTTTACACAAAGCTTAGGGTTTTCAAGATTGAGATCACTTCAACATCTTGATAATCAAACAGGTTGCAGCCATTAGAACTTAACGAGAAAAACAAGTGAGGAGCTTGTACTTGAAGAAGGAGTTCAAAGAAAGAAGTAGTCCGTGGATTCGGAGCCTGCGCGTGGTCGTGTCAGGAAGTTACTACTGGTGGGTAGCATTAGGAAGTCGAGCGGGGAGCTTGTAAGTCCTTTTGTAAAAACTTCAATTCTTTCTTAGTGGATTCCGTATTGCCTTGAGGATCGGTGGGTAAAATCCTCCCCAGGTTTTTCCGGTGTGGTTTCCTGGGTGATCATATCACTGTGTTCTTTATTTCCGCTGCTTTACTTATTTTATATGCATGATATGATCTTGTGATTGTTTTAACCTAGAATTACATAATTTGACTAAGTAAACAACTTGGCTAATTAATCTAGGCTATGCAATCTGGTTATTGTTTAAGGGGTCTAAACTGTTCAAGTGGTATCAGAGCGGGTAGCTCTTTGTTGTTGAGATCTTTATCTCTGAGCTGATCCTTGACCCCAGTTGTCATGGAGCATGGACACTCTCTGTTTGTTCCTCCTCACTTTGATGGGAACAATTATGCCTACTGGAAAGTAAGGATGAAAGCATTCCTGAAATCCATAGATGAAAGAGTGTGGAATTCCGTTGAATACGGATGGGAGAAGCCCACTACTCCTGTGAGTGAGTGGCAAACTTCTCAGAAAGAAGCAGCAGGCTTCAATAGCAAAGCTATGAATGCCATCTTTAATGCTGTTTCAATGGAGGAATTTAAGAGGATCTCTAATGTTGAGGTTGCTCATACTGCCTGGAAAATCCTCCAAACTGTGCATGAAGGCACTAAGG
This sequence comes from Quercus glauca, assembly GCA_023736055.1. Classification (NCBI taxonomy): domain Eukaryota; kingdom Viridiplantae; phylum Streptophyta; class Magnoliopsida; order Fagales; family Fagaceae; genus Quercus; species Quercus glauca. The sequence continues at coordinate 48,042,260 of CM043324.1, forward strand.
CTGTTAAAATTAATAAACTGCAGCAATTAACTTCTAGGTTTGAACACATTAGAATGTCTGATGATGAAACCTTTGATGAGTTTTATGCTAAACTGAATGATATTGTTAATTCTGCTTATAATTTGGGTGAAATCTATGATCAACCTAAGATTGTTAGGAAGATACTTAGATCCTTAACTGAAGACTTTAGACCCAAAGTAACAGCCATTACTGAGAGTAAGGATGTTGACTCCATCCCTATGGATGAGCTTGTAGGATCTCTTCAGTCCTATGAGTCTGACTTACCCAAGACTGTCAAATCCAAATCAATGGCTCTAAAGTCTGTTGATGATGTTGATGTTGATGGATTTGATGATGAGCTCTCTCCCACGGAGATAGCTTACCTTGCCAAGAACTTCAGAAATTTCCTTAGAAATACTAATAGGAAGGCAAGGAACACCAACACTGCTGAACCTAGAAATTTTAGGAAGAATGATCCCACTAAGGTTAGTAATTTTGAAAAACCTAGAGAACAAGTAGGTCAATCTTCTAATAACTCTTTGGGTCCTCAGTGTTTTGGGTGTCAAAGGTATGGTCATGTCAAATCTGAATGTCCTACTTTCTTGAGAAATAAGGGTAAAGCTATGGCTGTCACCCTTAGTGATAATGAGGTTTCTGATGATGAGTCCGGTTGTGACGAGGATGGAAACTTCATTGCTTTCACTGCTACTGGTACAGTAGATGAAAGCATATCTGCTGAGGAGAACCCTGCTGATGGGGAACTCTCTGAAGATGCAGATCTTCAAGAGGCCTATAACAAACTTTGCAAAATTGCTGCAAAGGATGCTATGAAAGTTGATTTAGGCCTAAAGAAAATTGATGCTCTTGAGCTTGAGAAGAAAAATTTGCTTGTGAAATTATATGATGCTAATGATCTTTTGAATAATGTTAAATCTGAAAACATGCTTTTGCTTGATAAAGTTAGAACTTTGGAACATGATTTATCTGTTGCTAGATCTGCTAGTTCTAAACTTGATCACATGTTAAATGTTCAAAAGTATCCTTCTGATAAAGCTGGGTTAGGATATGTTGAAAGCATCTTTGATTCTGGACCCCATTCCACTGTCTTTGTTCCTTCTTCTTCTTCTTCTTCTGAACCTCTTGTGAGTAAGGTTGTGAGTGAAACTATAAAACCCCCTGTGAGTGAGGTTGTCAAACCTGTAGAAGTTTCACCACCTAAGAAGATTAGGGTAGACTTAAGAGAATCCAAACCTAAGGAGCCTACCAAACCGAAGGACAAGATGCATGGTAAACCTGCTTGGGTTTGTCATTATTGTGGTAAGTCTGGACATATTCGTCCTAACTGTTACAAACTTCAAGCTGATAAGAGAGCAAAAAGACCAAAAGTGCCTGTGCCTCAAGCACTAGATCCTATGGCACTAATTGGTGAATTGGTAAAGGCGTTAAACCTTTATTCCAATTCTGGAGTTGGGAATCACTCTAATGTGAATAAGAACTCCAATGCTCGGGATGCATCTAAAAAGTCTTGGATGCAAAAGACTCGACCTAACTGAGTCTTTCTGACATGGTCCTTGTGCTTCATTGCACTATTCTGTGGTGACCATTCTCTTTGTTTTTGTGTTCTCTTTTGTTCTAGGACTTGCATTGCATTACATACATGCATTTCATTCTAGGATTTATTTGTTTTCTCTTTTAATAATAAAAAAAAAAAAAAAAAAAAAAAGGAAGCAAAATCTGTGTTGAACACTATTTTTCTTGATTTTTTAAAAACAAGGTTGGTCATTCTTTTTACACATGTCATGTGTTGTGTACCTTGTTTAACTTTGATGAGCTTACTTTATTGCACTTAACTAGTTAAAATTTGTAGTGCATGTTGTGTGGGAAAGATGTGTGTGGTTCTTAATCACTTTGCCTTAATCATGAAGTCACATGTGTTGACTGACGGACTTGTTCCTTTTGAGAAAGGCATAAATAACCATCTCACCACTGTTCACTAGCCAATCATGAACACCTTAGTGCATATCATAAGATTTTGTGCTCGAGAAAGTGTAGCACATGCACAAAAAGAACATAAGGTGTAGCCTCAATTAATAATTAAAACTGGTGTGTACTATTAGGCTTGATGCCAATTCACTTAATTCAAACCGGTGTGTACTATTAGGCTGAATGCCATTTCATATACATAAATAAGAGGCAAAATTGAAAGAAACTTACATGATTGCAAGCTTTTGATCTAGGAGATGTGAGAGTTATAGGATGTAACTCTTTAGGTGATAGTCTCTTTTAATTCTATGTGATGAATTGTGTAGACTTAGTGCTTGATTGCCATTCACATATCACCTCACATGCATCTCAATTCTTTGCTAGTTTCACACACTACACAAGTTACTCTTTGTTAAACTATGTACATGCTAGTGTGTGTGTTCTTGGTCCGACCAACCAAGTTTGAAAATTATCTTGAGATTTGTGCACAACATATTTGTTGCTTGAGAAAGATTAATTTGGAAGAAAATTGAAATTTGAGTTTGAGAGAAGTGGGTATAAAAATTTTGGGTTTTTGAAAATGCACTCCATCTCATACTCATGCATTTTGTGTTCATTGTTCAAAAAGCTTTGAGGAGTTGTTTCAAAAATTGGGTTTGCAAATTTTCAAAAACTGTGTTTTTCCCAAAATTCAATGTATTTTTACCCATTTCGATCGATCGAGTGTGTTTTTCGATCGATCGAAAATGTGCCTCAGAAAGTGCTAAAACGCCTGTCACTTTCGATCGATCGAATGTAATTTTCGATCAATCGAACATCGTGAATCTGCTTTTTAAAAAGGGAAAATCTGACTTTTTCAAAGTTCAAACTTTTCAAAAAACTTTTTCTTTTTCTCTCTCCGACGAGGCAGTCCAATTTCTTCAAATTTTTGTCGTTTTCTTCCGTTCTTTTTGCAAAATCTCTCTCTCCTCAAGCTGGTATGTCTCTTATACCCTTGCTTTTCAAGTTATTTACTTGTTTTCATGCATTTTTCATGCATTTAAGAGGAGATTTTCGGAATTTTTCAATTTGGGATTTATGTTGTTTCGGACGATTTTGATTGCAATTGATCATTGGGTTTTGTTGGGGACACTATATAAACATGTTATTGAGTGTTTAATTTGATCAATTTTGAGTTTTGTGGAAAATTTATTTTCTAGGGTTTATATTGGGTCCGATTTGGGGATTTTTGTGCAATTGGGTTTAATTGATGAAATTGGCTTGTGTAATTGCTGCAATTGGTTATTATAAACTGTTTCTAATAGTATATAATGATTAATTCTTCAATTTATTGCAAAAATTTTCAAGTGGTTATCAAATTTTTTGGGTTTTTGTTGAGAAACTCTATGTTCAAGCCAATTTTATGCAAATTAAACTTAATTTGATCCTACTCACTGCATTAGTTCATGCATCATAACATCATTAATGTTTCATGTATCATATAGATTTTCATTCTATTTTTTTTGTACTAACTTGCAGTCTGCCCTTGGTTTTATTTTCTGTTTGTTTTGGTTTTCTCTTGTGTCTCTGTCCTATTCCTTAGCACTATGCCTAGGAAGACTAGAGCTCGTAGGACCATTCCCACTCCTACTCCACCCTCACCTACCTTTGATAGTGAGCGTTTCCCCAATGAGAAAAACCAAAAGAACTTTGAGACTTTAAACCTTAATAGGAAGGTTTGGGCTGAGCGTACGGTTCTTTTAGATGAGGTGGATCCTGCCATTAGGGCAAACTTCGAGCGTAGGGGTTGGCTTCCTTTGTTAGCTGTGTCTGACCCTCCACCTCCTGCTACCTTGATTAGAGAGTTCTACTCGAACCTCTCTGTCCACATCTATGATTCCAACACTCAAGTGAGGAGTTGGATACGAGGTGTAGAGTACACCATTACCCCTCAGGTAGTGGCTGATGCTCTTGAGGTACCTTTAGTTAGGGATCCTGTCTATCCCTATGATGAGTCACCTGAGCTGAGTGATGTCATGTCATACATCACTGGATCTTCTATCCAGTGGGGTTCTGATCCTCGGATCACCTCCGCTGAGCTTCCTGAGACTACCTATCTTTTCTTTAGGATAGCTTGTCATTCACTCTGGCCCATATCTCATCTGCACACCATTCCTCTTGAGAGGTGTGTTTTTCTTTATGCTCTTGTTACAGATGCTCCTATCAGTTTTCCCCATCTTTTTCTTCGTTCTTTGAACGAAGTTTATAGGAGTTCATCTACTGCCCATGCCCTTGTTCATCCTATATTCATTCATAGGATTTTACTTTATCTAGGATTAGAGGACTTCCCTGCCTCTGAGCCTGTTCATGTTATCGGTCCTATAGGTGCGTCCTTTCTTCGACAGAGGGCCGCTCATCTTCGAGCTGGTTCTAAACACCCTAGGTCTGATCCCTCTAGTAGCGCCCCTCCTTCTTCTTCTACAGGTCTTGCTGGTGAGGCTGTTTCTGATCCTGCTAGTGCTGCTGCTGTTCCTCCACCTTCTGCGGCTGACTTCGATGTTCGTCGTACTCTGGAGACTGTCATGACCGTTCAGGCGGCTCATGGTCAGCTTTTGGTGGATCTGTTCGACGAGATTCGTGCTCTGCGAGCTGATTTGGCGCATCATCGTTCTTCCTCACCACCTCCTTTTGATGATGGTATCTGATGCCCTTTGGCATTCCGTCACAAAAAGGGGGAGTAGAGTTTTGACTTGTAGTAGAGTTTTTGTTGATAGGGGGAGATATTTTTTGTGATAGGGGGAGATATTTTTGTAGCATGAGATATTTTTGTGGAGTTTATTTAGATTGTATCTAGGTGCTTCACTCTGTATATCATTTTTGGGATGTTCATGTTAGGGGGAGTAACATTCTTTGATATATTGATATACATGTTCCTTTGATTCTTGTTGTCTTTGTGATTCACTGCTTATTGATTTATATTTATGAGTTGCTTCATTGATATATGTCTTTATTTTGTGTTGTGTGAATCTTACAAGAATATTATACCTGTTTATATACTATTTGCTGCCACACATGCGTTTATGTGTTTGTTGAGTATTTCAGGAATATACAGGTTGATTCGACCAAACTGCTGTCTACACTTGCAACCGATGGAGAGTAGTTAGGTTGAACTTGTTTTGTGAGCATTATTATGTAAAGGGCTATTTACTTGTAAACTTTGAGCTTTTATTGTGTGTTTTGTCACGGATTGCCAAAGGGGGAGTTTGTTAGGTTCTAAGGTCTTAGGATTTTATGTATTTAGAACTCTAATTTGTAATGTTGGCAAACCATGATCAAAACAATGTACTTAGTCTTATTTAAGTTTGCTCAAAGTTGGTTTAATATTGTAAAGTTGGAATCGAGTGACTGCAGAAGCATTGGGGCTTCTCGGCCTGGCTCGATCGATCGAAGGTTAGACTCGATCGATCGAAAGTCGGCCCAGATGCGTTTTTCTGCAGAATTCCAACTCAGCCCTAACTCTTTAAACGTCTAGGTTTTTATGTTTTTGCCTTAGGTATATAAGGCAAACCCTAGCCACGTTTTTCAGAGTTGCACAAGTTGTATTGTTGCTCTTACATTGCTGTTTTGTGTAAATCTCTTGTGAGATCTAGAGGAGCTTTCCTTTACACAAAGCTTAGGGTTTTCAAGATTGAGATCACTTCAACATCTTGATAATCAAACAGGTTGCAGCCATTAGAACTTAACGAGAAAAACAAGTGAGGAGCTTGTACTTGAAGAAGGAGTTCAAAGAAAGAAGTAGTCCGTGGATTCGGAGCCTGCACGTGGTCGTGTCAGGAAGTTACTACTGGTGGGTAGCATTAGGAAGTCGAGCGGGGAGCTTGTAAGTCCTTTTGTAAAAACTTCAATTCTTTCTTAGTGGATTCCGTATTGCCTTGAGGATCGGTGGGTAAAATCCTCCCCAGGTTTTTCCGGTGTGGTTTCCTGGGTGATCATATCACTGTGTTCTTTATTTCCGCTGCTTTACTTATTTTATATGCATGATATGATCTTGTGATTGTTTTAACCTAGAATTACATAATTTGACTAAGTAAACAACTTGGCTAATTAATCTAGGCTACGCAATCTGGTTATTGTTTAAGGGGTCTAAACCGTTCACATTATATTCTAAAATTCACTTGGTACATTTTTTAAACCAAAGGGCATGGCGTTCCGTTCATAATGACCAAAAGGGATTGTAAATGCAGTTTTATATTTGTCTTTTTCATCTATCTGTATTGGCCAAAATCCACTTTTCACGTCAATTTTAGAAAATATAATTGCTTCATGAAGTCTGTCAAGTAAATCTTTCTTATTAGGTATGGGATATCTTATCCATTGTAAGACTTTATTTAAGGGTTTATAATTTATAACCAATCTTGGAACTCCTCGTTCTAGTTCTGCCTGTTTATTAACATAGAAAACAGCATAGCTCCAAGGAGACTTACTTTTCCTGATTAAACCTTTAATTAAAAGATCTTCAATTTCTTTCTTACAATGTTCTAATAATTCATTATTCATTTGTATTGGCCTAGCTTTAGTAGGTATTTGTCTTTTGGTAAAATCTTTTTCATAAGGTAATTGTTCAATATGTCGGTTCCTATGCCAAAAGGCAGTAGGAAGATTAGAGCAGATTTTTGTCTCAATCTATTGTCTAAACAATTTTATTTCATGATTCAAGATGGGGTTTATCAATTGATTAGCAATTCTTTCATATAAAATTTCCTTCTTTAAGGATAACAAATGTCTGTTTTTTCTGTAAATTCTTTCTTTATCAATTTCTTTTGTTATGGAAATATTATTAAGTGAATAAATTTCTTTCGGGATACGTGGTGAAATAGATCTAAAGAGTATGTCTTTTAAAGCTACTTCTGTTAAGGAAAACTCTTCATTAATTACTAAAGTTATTTCTGTATGACATTTTTGAAAAATAACTCTGTCAATTAAAGATAAAAAATTCTGTCTACTATTGATATTATTAACATCTTTATCTGTAGGAGGATCGGGGGATCTGTCATCGATCTATCTGTTATAGGAAAGTCTGTCTGAGGTTTAGGAAAGTCTTTCAAATTTACTATTTCTGTAATGTTTTGCTCATTTATGTTGGTGGAGTTGTCCTCCTTAATTTCTTTAATTTCTTGTTTTATCATTTTTACTTCTATCATTAAGTCTTGTATGGTTACCAGTTTTATGTCTGTTTTATCCTATTTCATTTTTGTCTTTTCCTTCTTGACCTTTCCTTTTTTACCACATTCTATAACATGATGTCCATATTTTTTACATTTAATACAAATAATAGGTATGTCTATAGAGTCTTTCAAGTTAAGTAAATATTCTTTTTTTTTTCTTTTTGGTGATTAGGTAGGTTGTTTATCAATTTTATTATTATTTCTTTTTGTTTCCCTTTCCTTTTATTAATTTTGTGTGGGTTGGTTGATTTTAATTCTTTTTTAATTTGATCTATCTCTTTTTGTTTAACATTTAATATTTCCATTAGTTCATTTATGATATCTTTCTCAAAATCTAATTTGCCGATTTGTTTAACAATTTTATTATGTTTGTCACATTATTTTTTAGTATGTCCATATCCTTTACATTTATGGCAAATAGTATTTCTGTCATGTCTATCAGTTTTTTCATTATCTGATGACTCAGTAATGTCTAAAACTGTTATATCTCTTTCTATATTTCTTCTTTCTAAGGGTATATTTAAAGTTTCTATCTTTTTGGTTAATTTTTTTAAAATTATTATCTTGTGTGTCTGTCATAGATCTTTCAATTGATTTTAGTTTCTTATCAATTTCTTTCTTTAGTCTATCATTTTCTTCTGGACTATTATTTCTCCATTCTTTATTGACTAATTCCACTAGACTGTTATTTTGTCTTTCTTTTTTTATCTTTTCTATTTCTTTTCTTATCATGCCTTTTTCTCTTTCTATTTCTATCATATCTAACTTCTTTTGTATTTTTTCCATTGGATTCTCTTCTTTATTAACTAACTCTAGAATACTATCATTTTGTCTTTCTATTCTTTCTATCACTTCTTTTTATTATTCCTTTTCTTATCATACCTTTTTCTCTTTCTATTTCTATCATGGTGTGTGTGTATATACACACACACACACACACACACACACATACACACCATGACTATATATGGTCCATTACTAATTATCCTCGTTTTCTACATTGAATTAACTCACTTGGCACAAAAATTAAAAAAAACTTACATTAGATGAGACATATGACACAAAATTAAACTCTAATTGAATTTTAATTTTTACACTGAATTAACTAACTTAACACAAATTTTAAAAATTAAATTAGATAGGACACATGGCGCAAAATTAGGGTTTGATTGAATTTCAATTTAAAATCTAATTGGATTTTCTCTCAGTTTTACCTATTAATATATATATATATATATATATATATATATATATATATATATATTGGGGTTTCTTCTGTCGGTGTTGTTTTCTCAATTAGCTTTATTAAGTCATCTTTCTTATCATCTTTTCTATATGTCATATCTATAACTCTATTGGTTGATTTATTTCTTTATCAATTGTCTTTATTAAACTATCCTTTTGTCTTTCAGTTTCATTATGTGAATTATCTGTCATGGTTTTTACTAAAGGTGATCTATGATGGGGTTCAAAGTATTTTTCCTTTTCTAACGGCGATTTTAAAATTTTCATTTTTTCTAATAAATCCAATAAACTATTACTTTTCCTCTCTACCTTAGTGTATCTCACAGGTCTTTCAATTGATTATAGGTTTTTAACTTATTATTAACTAATTCTAAAAGATTATTATCATGTCTATCAGTATGTCGATTGGTTTTATATTCTGTTGATATATTCCAATTATTATATTTTATGTTACTATTATAGTTATAATCATCTATATCATCATTAGAATAAGAATCTGTTTCATTATAATCCATGTTCCTATTTAACCAATTATTGTCTATATCTCTAATGCTATAATCTTCATCATAATCACCTATATCATCATAGTCCATGTTTCTTATTAGTGTGTGCCTAGCCTAAGTGTGAACTAGCAAACAAAGGATGAGCTGTTAAACCTATATATTCTATTTCTAAACAATTAATAATTACTGGCGGAACTTATCACTAACCAC